>JALPQD010000054.1:1328336-1928336 GCA_023101885.1 Typhlomys cinereus
AGTTGTCTTGCATCACAGAGCTGACTTTTCACCTTCAGGAATTTGGCACTTGATATAAGACTTTTTATCTAATCCCTCTCCACACTCCAGGGTTACCCATTGACCCGGAAAGGTTCTTTATACTTTTTTCCTCTCTCTGTGTACCATCTAGACCGAAACACACCGTCCATTTAATTGTCATGCCTATCTTGCTTTCCTCTTGTTTTTTTTAATTTTTGTCTTCTTTTAAAATTTGTGTGTGCCTATGGCACGAGTGTGTGTGTGCATGTGTGCTATATACATGCACATGTGCAGGTGTGGGTGTGTGTGTGTGTGTTGTAGACACCAGAGGTCATCCTTGGGTGTCATTTTTCAGAAGTGCAGTTCGCCTTGTTTTTGAAACAGGGCTGGAAGCTGGGCGAGCATTAGGGTCCTTCTGCTTCTGACTCCCGCACCCTGAGAATACAAGTGTGTGACACCTTGGCCTTTTTTTTTTTTTTTTTTTTTTTTTTTACATGGGTGCTGGGGAGTGTGTACTTGGGCCTCATGTTTCACACAAGGACTTTATTGACAGACCCATTTCCTCAGCTCCCCTTTCTTCTTACGTAGTAGGGACACACATGTTACCACTATTGTTAAAATACCGGACTTGTTATCTCTCTTCCATTGAGCAAGTCCTTGTTTCCATTTTTTGGGGTATGTGTGGTATGCGCCTATGTATGTAGATGATCATGTATATGGTGTGTTACGGGTAGGTATGTGTGTAATCCATAGGCCAGAAGTTGCTCTCCACTATAATTTTTCCCCCCTAGTTTAACAAGTAAATTGAGTACTTATCCCTGCTTCTCTCTATCCCCTCCCTCCCCCTCCTCCCATCATCCTCTCTTTTCCCGTCTCATCTCATCCCATCCCACTCCTTCTCACCTCCTGCCTCACGGTGCTTCTATGGCCCCCCAGGGTTCTCTTGGCTTCTCTACTTTTGTGGGGGTTCAGGCCTTGTGGCATACCAAGTTGCCCTCTTTCCACCCACTGATAGACATTTCCTCCTTCACTCACCAGCTCTAGTCCCTAAGGTTTCCACTGTTGTTCTTTATCTTTGTGTTCCTTAGTCTATGGGGGCATGTTGGTATGTCAGTCATTATGCAGGTCTGGTAAGGACAAGTCTCGCCGCCTCCATGTGGTTATTTATTTTAATTTGTGTGTGTGTGTGTGTGTGTGTGTGTGTGTGTGTTTGTGGTATCAGAGGGCACTGTGTGTGTCCCTGTGGAGGACCAAGGTGACTTCAAGTCATCCTGGATTGCTTCTCATCACCACCTTCCTTTTTGCTTTGCTCTGAGTTTCTCAGGCTTTGCCTTCCAGGGACAGAAGCACAGGCCGCTGCTTCTTCTGCTGGTGTTTTTAGTGGGACCTGTAATCCAAACTCAGGTCCTTTCTGCTCACGGGGCAGAATCTTTATTTTTTTTATTCAATCTGTGGCGTGTATGCGTGTGTGCACGTGTGTATGATGTATGTGTGTGTATGTGTAGAACCCGGGCGAATTTGGGAACCACCTGGAGCGCCTCCTCTCCTCCTTGTTTACTCTCCCTCTGGGATTCACAGGCTCGCGCCCTACCAGGACCTGAAACGCAGGCCACCCCTGCTTCCGCCCGGCGTCTATACGTTTGGATCTTGTACCGTGAACTCAGGGCCTCCCCTGCAGGCCGAGGCTTAACTCCTGAGCCACCTCTCCAGCTCCTTGAGGCAGAATCTTATCCCCTGAGCCATCTCTCTAGTCCCATCCCCTGTAGTTTTTGAGACAGGGTTTCAAAGAGTTCACCTGACTGGTCCGTGAGCCCCAGGGAGCTGCGCTGCTGGGGTTACAGATGCGCTTGGCGGGACTCTGAACTCAAGCCCTCTCTTCTCATCGTTGATGACTTTTTTTTTTTTTGAGCTGCTTTTTCCCTCTTTTACTTGATGTTTCTCATTTGGGTTCTGTCTCCCTGCTCTCCCTTTCTCCCTCTGTCTTTGCCTCCCTCCCTCCTTCCCTCTTTTCCTACTTCCTCTTTCCCTTCCTCCTTCTTTCTGATAGACTCTCTTGTCGGTCAGGCTGGCTATAGACTCTGCTATGTCGCAAAGATGACATGGAACTCCCACCCTCCTCCCCCTCCAGTGGTGGGATTACAGGTCACGTCTTCGGTTCCTTCATGTATAGATGAACCCTCGTTGAGACTGCAACACAAATATTCTCGGGGGTGGACTCCTTCTACACTGGGGGTTTAGAGGATTTAGCCCCGAATTGTTCGTCAGAAAATCAGATGCTCAAAACAGGTTAAGAACTGCACCACGGATTAAACTGATGTTTTTCTCTCTACTAATGAGGCCAGTTTGGGATCTCTCTCTCTTTCTCTCTCTCTCTCTCTCTTTCTGTCCTTTTTCCCCTCTGGCCACTGAAACTCAGCAGCTGCTGTTGAAAAAAAATTTTTTCTGGAGGCAACTCGGAGCATTCTCAAGTCTGCACAGCCATCGCGCAGAAGCCCTGGACATTCACCATGGCGGACTGCCCACCCCCAAGAAGCAGGAGGCTCCGGGCCCCGCCCATCTCCTGCATCAACCAATGGCGCAAGCGGGGGGGCGTGTCCCTGCGCTGCAGGGGGCGGGGGGCGCCGAGAGGCCGCTCTAGAGCAAGGCTTAATGGTCAGGGTCCTTCCGCGCGCCTTGGTTCTTTCTTGTACACTGGTTGCACCCTAGTGGAGACCGTCCCCCCACTTCCTGTCTTCAGATGGGTCCTTGGCACTCTCGGGGAGCGCTCGGCCCTCATCATGTCTTCAGCATCGCAGGAGGGCAGTCCTGAACCTGCCCCCACCCTCCTGCCTTTGCTCTCCCACCAACGCATCACTCAAGAGACATGAATCCACAGTGCAGCTGTTTGTTTCTGGCTGGTCTGTTTCTTAGTCCTTGTCCCTACGGTGACCCCGCCATCTCTGAGCACCTCACTCTAAACCTGCTCCAGTTCTTGCCCTTCCATCAAAGCCATGTCTCCCTCCTCTCTCTCTCTCTCTCTCTCTCTCTCCCCTGTCTTTGCTTGAACCGTTTCTTCCTAGTCTAGCTTCTAAACCCAGAGCCTGGGGTGTAGCTCAGCTCTGACCCAGCATGCAGGAGACCCTGGGTTCCATGCCCAACACTGTGTACAACTGGTGTGGTGACACACGCCTGTCATCTCAGCATTTAGGAGTTGGAGGCAGGAGGATCAATGTAAGGTCAATCTTGGCTACATATCGTTCTGGGTTAGGAGGCTCTGTCTCAACAGACAAACCCCCAAATCCCAAACCATCTGCCTTCAAGCATTCCTTTCGATTCTTGCTTGGTATGTGATGACCGGATGTGGTCATCAGTCTTCCTTTGCACACACCTGGCCCTGCCAGCCACCAGGATCCTGTTTTTAGTGCATTGCTTTCCACCTTGTAGATGGGGTCTGTGGATCCTGCCAGACTCCTGCCTTTCCTCTTCAATGCACCCGGTCCCTCCAGTCACCCCATGTTTGTGGTATTTCTCCAGCAGGTTATGTTCACTGTGCCCTTGCATGTGGTGCTTTTCCTATCTGAAACTGATTTCTTTCATTTTGCACCTTCTCTCTACTCCATCAAATGCTGAGATGTGACCCTCTCTTGGGAGCCTTCCCAGCTTCTCAGGCTGGCTGTCCAGACTATCACAAGAAGTCAGCAACCCCCAGAACATCCTGCTAGACCAGCACTGTCCCAAAGATTCTTCTTTCTTTCTTCTCTCATCTTTCTTTGCTTCTTTGTTTCTTTCTTTCCATCACTCGTCTACTCTCTCTCCTCGTACTAGCTCTTTCTTTCCGTTCTTTCTTTCTTTTTTTCTTTATTTCTTTCTTTTTTCCTTCTGTCTTTCTTTCTTTTCTTTCTTTCTTTCTTTCTTTCTTTCTTTCTTTTCTTTCTTTCTTTCTTTCTTTCTTTTCTTCTGCTCTCCACTCTATCGCTTTCTTTTCTCTTTCTCTCTCGATTCCAATCTAGTCTTACCTTCATTCTCTCACCTCTTCTGCTCTGTGATCTTTTCTCGTTCGTTTCTTTCTTTCTTCATTACATCTCTTCCTGATCCAAAAAAAAATCGTGCTGCTCTCTTGCTTCGCTCTTTTCTCTATGCTTCGTCTTCTTCTTCTTTTCTTTCCTCTTTCTTCTTCCTTTTCTTTCTCTTTCTTTCTTGTTCACATTCTTTCTCCGCTTTCTGTCTCTTGCTTCGCTCCTATCCCTCCCCGCCTCTCCCTCCCTCCCTTCCTACCCTCTCCCTTCCTCCCTCCCGTCCCTCCCGCCCTCCCTCCCTCCCTTCCCTCCCTCACTCCCTGCCTCCTCCCTATAGTTCCCCTCATCATTCCTCCCTCCTCTCGTCCCCCCCTCTCCGTCTCTGCTCTTCCTATCCCTCTCCTTTCCACTTCTTCCCTCCCTCGCCCTCTCCCGTCCCTCTTCCCTAACCCTCCCCTCCCCCTCCCGTCTCTACCTCCTCCGCTCCGTCCAAGCCTCCCTCCCCTCCTCGTCGCCACCCTCCCTCTCGAGCCCCCTCCTTACCCCCGCCCGCTCTTCCCCTCGCCTCAGCCTCCCTACTCCCGCCCGCTCCTCCTCCCCACCCCGGATCCCATCCGTCCTCCCTCCATCCCTCCTCCTCCCTCCTCCTCCCTCCCTCCCTCTTCCTCCCTTCCTCTCCTTCCTTCCCAAGGGCTGGACTTGCAGGTCTGAGCCACCCCCTCTGGGCTCTTGGATGATGGCAATGTCCCCTATCTGTTCTGTCCAGTAGGACAGGCACTGACCACAGGTGGCTATGGAGCACTTCAAAGTGTGGCAGCGTGACTGAAGAACTGAGTTTTTAATTTTATTTCCAGTTATTATTTCAGTGACCACACCAGGCTCATGGCTACCATGTTGGATAGCATAGGACTAGGATAGCTTAGGCACATGGAGGCCAAGGCGCTCCCTTCCCAGAGGGCCCTGAGCACACATACATGAGAAATATTCTGGGGTTATTCTCAGTGGCCCCTATGTCACACGCATCTTTCCTTACCAGGCAAGGAGCTCTTGGTGGGCAGACCTGGGTCTGATTCTTCCCTACTCTCCCATCTTGTCTCTGCTCTGCTTTTTTCCTGGTCTTGGACAAGTAAGTAGCTCTGAGTCTGTGAGTCACGGTCTCTTCATCCGTACATAACAGGGCTGCTTTGTCTGTTTGTGCTACTGTAAGAGAATACACGAGGCCAGGTCATTTAGAAAGCAATGGATTTTTATTTCTTAGGGACCTGGAGCCTGGTTTGTTGCAACGCGAGGGGCTGCATCCCATGAATACCTTCTGGCGACCTCACAACATGGTGGAAAGAGGAAGCATATACAAAGGGCTGAGCTTACTCTTTTTTTTTTTTTTTTTTTAATGGAGACAAGAGTCTCATGTAGCCCAGGTTGGTCTTAAACTCATATAGCCAAGGATAATGTTAAACGTCCTGCTCCCCCTGCAGCTACCTTCCAGGTGCTGGGACTGCAGGTGGGCACTGGCATGGTCTGTTTTATGTGGTGTTGTGGGTGGAATTTGGGGCTTTGTGCATGCCAGGCGAACATTCTCCTGACTGAACCACATTTCCAGCCCCAAACTCATTCTGTTATCAGGAACCCTGGGCCTCATTTCTACTTTTAGAGGATACTATTTGCTAAGGAATTCATACATGGTATTTTTTGAGGTTCTGGGAGTTTAATTCAGTCAGTTCCATGAAGTTGAAACCTGGTTTTACATTGAGAAGTGAAGATGTTAGAGCTGCCAAAAATTATATGGTACATCTACCTAGGAAAGTTATGCATCATGGGAAGAGCCAGCTTAAGAGAATGGATAGGAGGAGAAAACCCAAAAGAGTGATATGTTCTGTAGGTCCGCTGCACTAGTGGGGTGAGACAGAAGCCCTTTGGAACTAAGATGATTTCAGCAGGAGGTTCAGGACTTGGAGATAATAGGATTTGGAGTTTGTTCTGCTGATTTTCAGTCTTGTTGCAGACTGATCTTTCCTGGATATATCCCCACTCCCCCTTTTAGGAATTGGAAAGTTTATTCTGTGACATTGCATTGTAACTTGTCTTTTGATTTGTAGGAGGCTTTGGATTTTGGATTTTTGGACTGTGTAGAAACTACTGATGGAGTCTATGGGATTTTTAAAGCTGAAGTCTATGGTTTGCATAGTGAGATGGCAATGAACCTGTGGGGGTTAGGGGTGGAGATGTCACAGCTTGAATATAATTGTCCCCCACAGGCTCATATGTTTGAATCCTTAGTTGATATTTGGGAAGGTTTTGGCAAATTTTAAGAGGTGGAACATTGCTGGAGGAAGATACGCCAAAGGAGTGGGTGAGCCTTGAGGTTGATTAGCCGCGATCTGCTTCTGGGAGAGGTGAGATCTTGCAGTTTATAGCTCTCAGCCTTCATGATGTCTGCAGTGAGGTAAGCACTGCCATATTATTCCATCCAGTCATGCCTTTTCCTCCATAAGGATTGTATCTCTCCTCTGAGGTGAAAGGAGTAAATTCACTTTTTCTCCATTAAAAAAACGAAAAGGAATGGAAAATATTTGATATATAAGCAGCTACTTAGAGGACTTTTTTTTGTCTAGGTGAGAAACACGGATATTTAATTCAATTATCTTACTCCATCCAGTTTACATTGTTAACGCATATTGAATTTTCTAAGGAAAGACAAAAATATGAGTAAGTATTCTTGGAAACACTCTGATGCACGTTCTCATACTTCACAGGCTGAGTTCCCTTGCTGCCCAGTGATAGAGTTTCTTTCTCCATTCTCACACACTTGTATTCCACTCTTGTTTCTGTGATTTTTAAAAATAATCTCTTTTTAAAAAATGTGTCTCTGCTTTCTTATAAAAATATGTGAGATCACACTTCTCCCACCCATGTTCTCTTTATCCTAATCCCTACTAATTCATTGTCAATGTCAGCACAAAAATAAGTGTCACGCTCTAGCTATGAACATGACAATGATTTGCTAATTTCTCCAAGTTTCTTATTTAAACTTCCTCTCCTTTCTATAGAATAGAGAAAAGCACTATATCTATTCAGTCTTCTTCAAGGTTGTGGAGAAGATCAAATGATAGAATGAATAAGATAGGGCTGGAAAGATGGCTCAGGAGTTAAGTTTCTATCTCACAAGCAGAATGTCCTTAGTTCAAATGCCAGGTCCCACTTAAAAAATGCTAGGTGGAAAGGTGGTGGCCTCCACTTCTGGTGGACAGAGCCTGAGAAATCTCAGAGTGAAGCAAAAAGGAGGTAGAAGCAATCCAGGATGATTCCTGAAGTCACCCTTGGTCTCTACAGGGATACACAGTGTCCTCTTTTACACACACACACACACACACACACACACACACACATGTACACACACATGCACACGCACACATATACACACACACATGCAAAATAAAATAAAAATTTTAAAAAGGAATGAATGTGATAGTGCTTCATCAATAGGGGGATTGTATGGACTTCATATATACAATGTTTGTAGTGTCTGTGCTTTGCACAAAAAAAGATTTGAAATGCAGTCAATGCTGAATTTGAGATAATTGCATTGATATTACAGTCAATTGTGTTTTTTTGCATTCATAATTCACTTCAGTGAAAAAGAAGACAGGTTTCTCATTAGATATTCACAGCTCTCTATGATAGTAGTTAATCCCTGGAATAATAATTTTCTGATAAACTTACTGCAAGTAGAATCTGAGGCCCAGCATTCCAGGATTTTTGATATGGCACTTCCAGAGAGAGTCAAGGAATATAAATTGTTAACCTTTGTTTCCAATAGTAATTTTAAAATTGGCCATTTGGAACTTCTCATTGACCAAAAAGTCTCCAAATCTAAGTCTATGGAAATTTTTTCTGGGGCAACCTACAATTCTTGTGATTTTAATTCACTGGTACATTGCTCCTTCTATCTCAAAGATTCAGGCAGATCGTTGAACTGCTTAGATTCTATTTATTTCTCTTTGTTGGTTTCCTAGATTTGCACAAAAAGCTTACACAAGTAGGGAGTATTCAAGGCCACAGACTCATCCCATCATAGCTCTAGAGGCCAGCATTCTGCTGTGTCAACAGGCCTATTGCTCTTAGGCTTCTGCATGAATCAATCCTCCCTTGTTTCTCTGGGCTTTCTGAGCTCTGGGAAACATTTGGCACATAGCTGCATCATTCCAATACCTATCTTCATTTTCTTGTGGTTTTTCTCCCCTTTTTCCTCTTCTTTTAAATGTGTATCAGTCACTGAGCTTAGGAACCATCCCAATCCAATATGTTCTCATTTTATCTTAGGTAATATACAAAGATCTTGTTTCCAGGATGGGTTGCATGTAGAAGTTCTCAGTGTTTGGATATTGACAG
This sequence comes from Typhlomys cinereus, assembly GCA_023101885.1. Lineage (NCBI taxonomy): Eukaryota > Metazoa > Chordata > Mammalia > Rodentia > Platacanthomyidae > Typhlomys > Typhlomys cinereus. Next base: position 1,336,721 of record JALPQD010000054.1, read on the forward strand.
GGAAGTTATGCTACAGTTTCCTACAGGAACACTCTGTCATTGTGATAATGGAGCCAATGAACTATCATTGAAGAAAATTTATTAAGAGGAATTACATACCTGGTATTTGGCATGTGTTTAATTGTCTATGGATTCTGATTGGACTCTTGTAGGGAATTTTCTATTTTATAATAGCTCTCAAATATTATGGACTGAATCCTCACAAGTGATTTTCTTCTGCCCATGTGGATAATTTTTCACAAGAAAAGAAGCTCCACATTCTGGAAAGCGTCACTCCATTTCCTCCACATGTCTTCTGATGAAGTTATTTTTGCTAATGATGAATATCTTCTTTAGGGTATATATATAGTTTGCAATTTTTCATATCTCAAATAATTTGCAATTTGTTTTGTGAGCATCACACAGATTCTTTCTTATGGTGTAGCAAAGTAGCGCTGAGCACAATGTGTTCCCTGCAGCTTGGTGAGCCTGCTGGCAGCAGAAGTCTTCAGCATGACAGGCAGAGAAAATCACAGTGACAGTGAAATTACAGAGAATGTAATTCACTTTGCTGATTATAGCATTCACAGGCTTCTGGGGTACCCAGTCTTATTGTCACCATCAGTCATCACTCCTTGCATGAAAGGGATGTAAATGGCTATGTAAAAAAAATAGTTGTATTTAATTCACATCTTTACTTAGAACATAAAAAAGAGCATTCAGCATTTTTTCTGGTCATCCTTGTGTATTGACATCCTGTGGCAAATGAATCTGTTGCATTAGAAGAAGATGGGTGTATCTACTCTTATGGGAAGACATCACAGATCTCATGTAAAGACTACTCATTCCTTTATGCCAAACTCAGAAAGATAAACTAAGTTTCTGATGAGTTGCCAAGGGCAACTTTATCACTTATGAAAATGGGAGCTTCTCTGAGAAAATAATGTCTAGACATATTCATATATTTAATTTAAAGGGAAGATTCATCTAATGTCTGTTATCTCTTGATATAGCAACACTTCTGATGAATACTTCTTGGCTCTGGATTCCCATGTCCTATGAAAAGGTTGCTATGATAAGAGTTGTAATATTTCCATGTAACCTGAAGCTTCATTTCAGCATAGAATCATCATGTAGCACTAAACCATTTGACTTCTTCAAGTTTTAGATCTGAAGTTGTGTGATGTGAGTTCAGGTGAAGACTTCTTCACTTCTTTTGCTTTGTCAAAAATTTCTTTTTCTGCTTCTTCCCTCCTTTTTGATTATGCCTTCAACTTTCCAAGCTATAGCTGTGACTGTGTAATAATGGATTCCTGTCATTTATTCATTCTCTATGATTAAGCATCATTCAATTCCTATATGAATATCGATGTGACTGTGTTGCCTGCTGTGAATTTCAGAGGAAAAAAGACATGTCAGAGGTGGAGAAGGATGATCCTGAGAGACAGGATCTTATCACTGAAACATGGCATGTCTAGAAGCTCTTACACTTCAAAATGAGTATAATAAGCATGCCTCATAAAATAAACTCACAAAAGACAGATCTGTAACCATATATCAATGGATTCAATTTTCATGATATAATTCAGAGAGGAAGAGTCCACTATTTGCACCAGCCCCTTGAGGCAGAATCCAAATGTACCTGTTAAAGCATTAGCCTAAGAAGTAAAGTTATTCTTTACTTGAGCATCATGGCAAGAGAACAACACGGGAAGTGAATGACATCTTTGACTGTATCTGACTTAGATATTCCTGTAGACTCCGTGAACATATAAAAGAGTATCCGTGGGATACTCTCTGTGGGAGGTGGGGATAGACTGACAATTTTCTTTAGGATTCTTTTTTTCGAAATTTTCTTCTCTTTGAACTTTAGACAGACCACTACATTAATTTACTTTTTCATTGTCACAGTGAAGGGCACTGAAGTTACTAGTCTAATTAATTGTTTTGTTTCTGAATTTACCTCAGATACTTGGAACAAAAGTCTAGCTGATAAGTATCTAAAATCAAGGAAGAAAACTTCATTGTCTCTGTCACCAAATGCAGTGCTCCGTATGGTTGATCCTGAGATAGATAAAGAAATGATCAACTGGACTACTTCCATGGATACCCTCAGTCTGGCCTTTCTCTTTCCTGTCTAATCTTGAGAGTGAGAGAGCTGCTAACAAGGCAGCTCTTAGGTCACTTGACCTCTCTTCTTCCAAGTGTAGCTATGATTGTCTCAGCTGATAACTTGACACTTGGGAAGTGGGCCTCAGAGAAAGTGTGTAGGAAATTGTTTCCATTGTATAACTGATGTGGGGAGACCTAGTCCATCCTGGGTGGGGCCATTTCAGGATATACTGACAAAGATGGAGATACCTAGTTGAACATGGGCAGACAAGCAAGTATCCATTGTTTCCTGTTCCTAATGTGAAAGTGATGTGTTTCAAGCTCCTAGTGCTGGTTCTTCCTTTCCATGGACCACAGCCTGGAAATATGAGTTGGAATGAACTCTTACCCATAGTTTGTTTCAAGCTCCTAGTGCTGGTTCTTCCTTTCCATGGACCACAGCCTGGAAATATGAGTTGGAATGAACTCTTACCCATAGTTTGCTTTTGTCAGGCATTTTTCACAGAGTCCTTTTAAGTGACTAAGACAGTGGCCATGCTGACTTAAAGCTTCTTTGGCATTACTAATCTCTAAGACAATTTTTTTCTGGAGCAGTTAACAAAGTGAGTTGCAGGTACTCCTTGATGCTAGTGTCTTTGAAGTAACTCTGATTATAACAGGTCATATTAAAGTCTGACTTTGTGTGTTTGTATGTCTTGACTAGATTTCCAGACACTATTTGTGATAGTTAATTCTGGATGTCAACTTGACCACACCTAGCATTAACTAAAATCAATTGAGACCACTTGAGGAGATTATCTGGATCAATACATTTCTATACAAAGACCAACCCTAGATCTGATTGGAACCTTCCAGTAGCAGACCAGATAAAAGGATCCACAGAACAGAAGACTGAGAAGAAGAGAGGCTCTCTGAAGCTATGCTAGAAAACTCTCTTTCTTCCTGGCTTCTTCAATTCTTTGCCCTTCAGCCTTCCAACCCTCCAAGTCTTCAAGGTGACTGAAGATTATCCAGGAATCCTCTAGCCTTCAGCTGTCACCCACTGGCTTATTGGACTGAGCAGCTACTGGCAGCCAATTTTGGACTACCTCGCCCATATCCACTAAGCCAATTCAATAAATTCCCTTTTTATATATTCATTCCATTGATTCTGTGGCTCTAGAGAACCCTGACTACTCTCCAGTATTAGATGTTAGAAACTCTGTTAGTTAACATGGCATTTTCAGATATGTGTTATGCTTTTATTCTTCCCAATTAAACTTTCTGAACTTGACATCACTGCCAAGTTGTATGGACACTTAAGTATATTTCCTTTTGGACATATTCAGTCTTATGTGTCAGTCTCACAGTGTTTTTGTTCCCAGTCTATTAAGTGAAACCTTATAGTTACCTATGGACTAATGATCATGATGCTTCTTGGTCCTCAATTCCAAAGAAACAATTGCCTTGAAAACTATCTAGTTCTACAAGGAAGATACTGAAGAGTCTAACTTTTCTTTCTGATAGAAGAAATTCCCATGCCCTGTTAGAGAACATACTGCTTTTTTCAGATTCTTGAACACCACTCTTAATGCATTGGCATTCAGAATGCCCAATTTTATGGACATAGCATTGGCTCCTACATCATGGTACTGAAATCTCATGGACACTTGGAATAGAGGGTATAGTAAGAAGTTATGGACCTGTTTGCATTCTTAGCATCAGTGACAATGAAAATGATTTTTTGATAAAGAAAATTTCAGTTCATGCTATACAACAGGATTTACAGCAATATTCACATAGTTACTTCAGTGGAACATTAATGACAACATTAAAGAAAGAGGAAGCATGAGAAATATGGGATGCTATGTTTGAACACAGTGTGTACCCTCTGAAATTCATGTGGAAGTGTAATTAACAATTCTGAGTTGTTAAAGATCAGAAACTCATTTAACATAGTGTTTACAGGTGGGATCAATGGCGCCTGCAAAGGTCTTCATTGTATGGCAACCATAATCAAATACTAGAGGTTTTTGGACAAGAGAGACCAGAGGACATACACACATGCTCCCCACCCTATGTCACTGCTTTATTTTATTTTATTTATTTTTTTTATTTCCACTCATACAAACTTAACAGGTACACCGGTACCCCTACCTCCAAACCCCATCCCCCTGTGCCCCCTCCCCTCCCCCTTTCCTCCCCATCCCCCAGTGCTTCCCCCTCCCATCCTTGGAGCATCCTTTGATGTGCATGCCAAACTCTCCTCTGGGTTCTCCTCTCCGATGAGGTGCAAGGACCCAGTGGCATTTCCCAGACGCTTTGCTGTGTTCCCCTTAAGCATAGGAACACTACTGTGTCTGTCAATCCCTTGCCTCCCAGGATCCTAGGGCCTTTAGCAAATGCTAGACTTTGTGAGGTCAATAGTGTGTTGGACATTGCACAGGGCATGTAAAGTCCAAATAGGATTGCTTCGGTCCTAACTTGTGTGGAGTATCTTGCATATATCATTACTCCTCCCATCCTTGTGCTCTTACAATCTTACTGCCCTCTCTTCCGCAAATTTCCCTGAGCTTCAGGATGGGGAGAAATTAGGCTGTCCTAGTTCCAGGTGGTTGATATAGAGTCTCTGATGTTCTGGATTATGGTTTGTTGATTTTTTTTTTTCAGTTTTGCTTCTCCCACAATGTCTTGGCTTCACCCTGACGGGTATTGGATGTCACCCCCTGCCCAGAGATTAAAAACCTGTTAAACTAAAGTCTTGTTATAAGAGTATATTCAAAGGTAGATGTAATAAAAGTAGGAAACCGCGGTGAGGGAGGAGTCAATCCCCCATCTGTGAAATGGTTACTTTCTATCTGCCAGACTATACGCCCTCCCCTTCTGGTAAGATCATACCCCTTCAGTTGTAAATGATCAGGAAGGAAAGTCTGTGAACTTAACCAGATGTCTCATTACTGACTTGTAGTCCTTGATGGTGGCCTATTTTCTTTGCTGTAGCATGGTCCCCTCTCTCCTTGTTTCTGGTGTGGCCCTCCTTCCCCATGCCTCCTGTTCATAATCTTAGCAATTACTGCAGTTATTATAGAGATTTATATTTGAGTGTCTTTAAGTGGGTTTCGTACTAGGAGCCACCTATTAGGGAATACATACGGCGCTTAATTTTCTGGGTCTGGGATACTTCACTCAATATAATTGTTTGTAATGACATCCATTTCCTGGCAAATTCCAGTAATTCATCATTTTTGATGGCTGAGTAGTACTCCATTGTATAGATGTACCACAGTTTCCTTATCCACTCGTCAACTGTTGGACATTTGGGTTGATTCCATGACTTTGCTATTGTAAACAGTGCTGCTATGAACATGGTTGTGCTTGTGCTATAGAGGTGAATTTTTGCTGTATGGGGGGTTATTCCCAAAAGTGGAATTGCAGGGTCATATGGCATTTCAATCTTTAACTTCTTTACGAATCTCCAGACAGCTTGCCAGAGTGGCTGTATGAGCCTGCATTCCCACCAGCAATGTAGGAGAGTTTCCCTCTCTCCACATCCTCTACAGCAGTTGGTGTTGTTTGTATTCTGGATTTTTGCCATCCTGACCAGGGTGAGATGATACCTCAGGGAAGTTTTGATTTGCATTTCCCTGATGGCTAAGGATGTGGAGCATTTTTTCAGAAATTTGTTAGACATTTTAATTTCATCCCTGGTAAAGTTTCTTTTAAGTTCCAGGGCCCATTTTTTAATTGGGCCATTTGTTTCCTTGTTGTTTAGTTTTCTAAGTTCTTTGTGCACTCTGGATAATAGAGCTCTATCAGATATGTGGTTAGTGAAGATTTTTTCCCATACTGACCCCACCCTATGTCACTGTTGACCAGCACCACCTGATTCTTGTGTTAGCAAGAAGCTGTGCAACCAACAGGTACAGAGTTTCATTTTAGTACATGAAGTGTGAGCCAAAATAACACTGCTTTATTTTATCCACTATGGAGTGTATGATTCTGTGCTATTAGCAGTGGAAAATAATGGCTAAGAGACAGAATTAGAAAAATCTTGTTTCAAATAATCTTAAACCTTGAACCTCCTCTCAGTGATTGCTTGAAAGGAATTTCAGTAGATACACACAAATGAACAAAGGTCAAAGGTCCTGTTCCTCTTGGTGCTGTATTGTTTTGGTCCTTTTCAGAATTGTTCAGGTCTTAGGCTACATGATCTTTTCAGCCAATTCTAGCCTAGAGAGGTTAGTACCCTGAAACAGATATATAGATATTTCATATCTCACTAGACATCTTAAATTTTATATTTGTAAAGATAGACAAACAGAAAGAGAAGAGATACAGAAACAGAAAGAGAAGAGAGAGAGAGAGAGAAAGAGAGAGAGAGAGAGAGAGAGAGAGAGAGAGAGAGAGAGAGAGAGAGAGACAGAGACAGAGAAGTTCTCAGCAGATAAGGGTGAATACTTGAAAACCAGAAACCTGAATATAACTTCCAGAAGCCCATATGGCAGAAAGAAAGAACTGACTTCTGTAAAACAGATTTGTACTTGTAAGATTATTGGCTCTATATTTTCACAATAAGCCTCAAGAAAAAGTCTGATTGAGTTACTTCCTTTCCTTTGGCTATTTGATTTCTTTAGTGTCTAGCACATAGAAATTCCATGATATCTCTACTCTGAGAATGAATAAAGTAGAGCAACTTCTCAATTGTGACACAAAGTTTGACCCCACCATATATATATATATATATATATATATATATATATATATATATATATATATAAAATTTCCTCAGACACTCCAAAATATGAAACACTTCATAAGAAATCACTTTGGGCTTTAATTGTAACTCGAAGTATATATTTTCAAAAGATTCAGAGAAAAATGAATCACTTTACACTATTCCAATGAAAAATTCAGCATTAGAAAGAAGGAATAAAAAGACTAAGAATCTCTGAGTATTTCTGGTATCAGCTTTCATTTAGCTCTGACCTTGAGGAAGTTTCTTTTCCTTCTCATCTCTTTGCTCTTCAAAATGGAACTTTTTTGTTTTAAAATTGTTTCAAAGAGGAGATAGAATATGCAGGGCCTTAAATCACTTTTGGAATGGAAGCGAATATGAATTATTAACTAAATAACATCTAATGTTTATGGTTTGAAATAAAAAGATGCCTTTCTGTTCTGATTCTAATCCCTGAGATGAAAGTTTCTCTTTTGCAATTCCGTTTTCCAACTGACCCTTAAAATTCCGCGGAGATTTTATCACAATGAAAGCATATAAGTACATCCTCCTAATAAGGCTGGGTCATGTAGAATGTGTGAGGAAAAACTAGGAGAAATAATAAATTTTTTCTACCTTTTTTCCTCTTTCTTTATTGAGCCAATTAAATTATTACTTGAATTTTATTGGAACAGTTGTTTCTATTTCTGCTAACTGAGCATTTTAGGCAATGTAAATAGCACTGAGAGGTAGATGATTTATTTTCCACACTTTTGGAACTAAACTACATGAAACTTTTCACAATTAAAAAGTCTAAAAGGGATGTCTGTGCTTGTTGTATACACAGTTCATATGAAAGAAACAAGCAGCTTTAAATGCTACATTTCCCACTGACTGGCATTTTTCTTAGAAAATCTGCCTTTCCTTTTTCTTTTGCATAAGAAGTGGCACATATCTATATGAGTAGTTTTTCATCTATATCTATTTTTTTATTCTACAGTCTTAGATTGTACAGGTTTCTAGCGTCTCATACTTAAGACACATAAAATGTCATTGTGCTCTGAGTGGTCAAGATGGCTCAAAGGTACCTGGAATTCACATGGCAGAGGAGAGAACCTGACCTCTGACCTCATCTGTTTACCATGTATTTTTGTACCTTCTCTCTTTCTCTCTCATTTATCTCTCATTAATTAATCATTAATTGAAATTTAAAAAGTCAATGAGATCATTTTAATTTAAAATTTAATACATGCATACATTGAGTGCTATTTAAATCAGGTCAAACATTTATTATTTCAAAATATATCATTTATGTTTTATTTATTTCTCCAGAACCTTTTGAAGTATTTATTATTATGACCTACACTCAATCTACTTTATAATTCTTGCCCTTAGCTGCTTGTAACTCAGTATCTGTCTTGATTTTTTATAGTTGTTATGATAAAACACCCTGACAAAGAGCAACTTAAGGGAGAAAGGATTTATCTTGGCTCACAGGTCAAGGTTACAGTCTATTATGATGGGCAAGGCAAGGCAGCAGGATCTTGAAGCAGCTGGTCATTTTCTACCTACAGGGATCATAAATGCTTTTGTTCAGCTTATTTTCTCTTCTATAGTCCAGGATCCTATCTCAGGGAATGGTGATATCACACTGGGCTGGCTTTCAAATTTCAATTGGCTTGACCATGAGGCTGAATAGTCTTTCATAGGTTTGCCTGGAATCTTGTTCTATGGGATTCTAGATACTATCAAGTTGATGAAAATTAACACTAACCACCATTGTATCCATTATTAACCTCTTTGCATTCTATAGGCCTTAGAATCAGTTCCTAGTTTCTGAAACCCCCATTGTAATCCAATGTCAATGAGAACAAATGTTTTAGAACACACTATAAATAAAGTCATATGGCTCTTGCCTTTCTTTCCCTAGCTTATTTTGCTTAACTTAGTGACCACTAATTAAATGTATGTTGTCACAGACAAGTAGACTCCATTTTCTGCTACTGATTATGTTTCTAGTTATCTTGTAAACTCCTATCCTTCTGATACAATTCCATGACCATTCAACATCAGTTTAGGAAGGACACATATTGCAGCCACTGAAAACAGAGGCTCTTCAGGTTCTTTGATTACTATGATGTTATTTTTCTCAATGTATATATACAATTATAACTTGATTGCACAATCAAAGTGTGGGTTAGGCAGGGTAGTACAGGTGTTATGTTAGTTGCCTGTGAGTTTAAGCAAGGCTACATAAGACACTGCCTAAAAACTACACAAAATAAATAGACCTGAAGTATATTGAAATGTTTTAGGTATCATGATCATCCACCAGTGAATAATACATAGTGTGCAAAGCATATTCCACACTATGTATTATGCACTGGTGGATGATACTTCCTCATCATGCTTCTCAATGATAATATAAACTGCCCCTTTGCCTATGTGGATAAGTTCTTAGTTGACCTTTAAACTTTTATTAGATCAATAGCTTCCACAAGTTTCTTCTGTTGAAAAGAATCATTGAGAAATATTTTTATTTATTTATTTTTAATCTGAATGAACATTTTTCCAGGTCATTTTGCTAACAATTCTCTCACTACTTTTTCAAAATTTTTTAAGTCCCAGATATCATGTACTTTCTCCCCAGTAATTATGCAGTATGGATTTAGCTATAAAAATACATTTTTAAAAATTGGCTTGCATGATCACCCAAAGTTAAAACTAATTCCTTAATTCTATTTATAAACAACCACACTTACCTTAAACTAATGGTCTCAAAGCTGTTCTACTAAAATTAGTTGGTGAAATCAGGATCAGGATCCAAATGCAGCCCACACATTGCTTTCCTTGTTGCTTTTTATGCCACTGACTTGTTGGAGAAACCGGGTCATTTATCCTTGCAGTGTATCTTGAATGTGGTTTATTGCTTCCAGTGATGTAATTTATCTTATCTGACTATCACCCACAAAGCTGTGTACGGGTAGGAAGATCTAGAGGCTTAATTAGATTTAAGTTCAATTTGGGAGAGAGAGGGATGTTTCCTGTAGCATCTTATTAGGAGTCACATGACAAGATGTTGTCTCAAATTTACTGATGCTTTAACTGGCGAGTGTCTATAGGCAGTGCCAAGTGGCCTCTGTTTCATAGAAGTTGGTGTCAAACTTCAGTCCTTGGTTTTAGTGAATCATAATTGTCTGGCTCTATTATTCCATTAGGTTTACCAGATAGGAATTTTATAATCCTGTGATTCCTGCAGATATTAGTGGAGATGGTACAAAGAACAATTTTCCCATATCAACTATTCTCTTATTTTGAAGTATATTCAAGAAAGACAGTTATTAGTAATTGATTTGTTCCTGTAATTATTAAGTTTTGAAAATAATGAATTCCTGTTTTAGGAAATTTCAGTGATGACCCATGTGGGGAGGATGCAAAATTTTGATTTCATACATTTCATATGTTTCATAGAATTCTATTATTTGAACTGATTTTTGTGAGACATGGATTTCCTCAGTTTTTTCTGAAAGTTATTAATCTATTTTAAATATAATTTTGCTGTACATAGAACCTCAGATTAGCATGTGTATGCATGTGTGTATATGTGTGTGTGTGTGTGTGTGTGTGTGTGTATGTCTGTGTCTGTGTTTGTGTGTGTATGTTTTCTTCTTTCCCTTTGAATGTCACTCTACTTTCTTATGTCTTTAGTAGATATTACCAACTCCCCATCCTTCAGTGTTTAGAATCTCAGAATTTTCCTCTGCACTGGTTTATACACTTGAAAGTGACACTCACAATTGTAGTTCTATTTTCCCTGATGTGTGGGATCTGAACTTTTGTCATCTGTGATTGGCATGTGTCACTAGTCTTAGAAAGTTTTGTCTGCTGTTATTGCAAATATTTGCTTTATGATATGCTGTATCTCATTTCTGCTGCAGGCCAGAGCCCCGGCCTCGAGACCAGGGCTCCCCTGGACCAGGTGAAGGCAAGGACTTGGCGATGGAGAACAGAAACATGCAACTCTCTAGGCTGAGTGAATCTGGAACCATTTACTGAAACTTTATGACAGCTTTTATACAGAAAATTCTGGGGTAAAGACATGTATTTTTCAGCAGAAGGACATCTTTTTCAAGAACCTGACCCATTGTTTGAGGGTAAAGGCATGTAACAAAACCATTCTGCCAGTATTTCCAAATCTATCTAATCTATAATGCTCCACCAGATAGCCATGGGGCTGAGCCCACATAGTTGTCATGTTTTAACAGAGACTGCATTTTTAAAATACACAGAGGAGGACTGAGCTCCTTTTCACTTCAATAAAGAACATTGTTTTTCATTACAATTAACTATATGTGTGCCCAACATCTCATAAGTCCCAGCATGAGCTTTTGCTGTTGTCCTGTCTGGGTTAGTCCTCTCAGTCAGGAGGGTTGAAATCAGTACCAGGCATGGCAGCAAGTTCTAGTTTGGGAAGTTGCATGTTGCCCAAACAGAAAATACAGGCTGCCTGGTCTGTTCCTCCTACATATACATCCTTTTTGACAGCCAGTGGGAGCCAGAGTTCTTTGCTCTGACCTTGTTGACCCTGCCTCAGAGGGGGTCCAGCATAATGGACTGGTGTCTGGCTTAGGTCAGATACCACCCTTGTGTGGACCCTTACCCATCATTGGCTGCTGGCCCTCAAAGGACCTCACCTCTGGAAGGCATGCCAGGATATGTAGATAGTAGATTAGACCAAACCCTCACAAATCTCTGCAATCCAAGCTTGAACCATGTTTCTAGGGGCCATGGCTTGGATGTTCAAGGGCCATAAGTGCTTGTAGCGTGGTCTTGTTAATGGAGCACTGCTGAGAGATGTGCTGAAGGAAACACTTAAGCAATATAATTATTAAAAGAACAGTTCCTCCTATGATAGCCTAAATTACAATCCAAGAAGGATCAAACATCCTTTTAAAGTTCTAGTGAACAAATAGCATAGCCTCATACTTCTAGAATTTCTGAGTTAGTTCATAGGTGGGAATTTTACTCACCTATATTTTAAGACTCTTGAAGTTGGTCTCTAATTTCTTTAAAATCAGTGTATACATTCTGGCTTACAAGTCTACTTACTACTGTGTGTGACTAGACATAAAATCTCTAGTTGTAATTTGATTTAAAATGAAAAGCAAGCTTTTTCTCTAGATCAGAGATCAGGAAGCTAGTCCCAAAAAACCCAAGAACAAGTTGAAGGCACACCCAATTCCCAGAAGAATTCCTCCTGCCAGAGGAAAAACTTAAATTATCTAGGGAGGAATTCCTAGCACCTGCCCATGGGTGTTACTGTGACATTCGCCAGGGAGCAGGCTTTAGGCCCCAACTAGGCAGGAACACCAAGGCCTGACAATTACCCTACTTTGCTTATTTTTCTTATTTATTTCAAATAATTCCATATCCTTTTTCCAAAAGGTGTTTCTTTGAATCCATCTTATCCAAACTGAGACCTAGTCTACCAGATTGCTTGGATTAGGACGTGGCACATTTCCTCTGATATTCCAATGGCAAATATGTCATATCCTGGGAAATTTTCAATGTACCTAGGTGCTTTTTTATTGCATCTTAATTTCATTCTTTTTTCTTTTATGCATTATAAATTGGTAAGGTTTTGCCTACATTACTTCAATCTCATAGATGTATTCCTTCATTATGACCAATTCAGTGATACTTCTTTAAGGCATTCTCCATTTATGTTTAACATTTTTGATTTCTAATATTTCCTTTTCTTCTTTAGATTCGTTCATCCAATTGCTGACATCATCTACCTAGTCTTACATGTTCTTTATTTTTCCCATGAATCATAGCTACTTATAAACACATTTCATATAATTTGATAATCTGTGTCATATCTGATACTCTACATTAAAATTTGTATTCTGTTGTCTTACCAATTTTTTTGGTTGATGATTGCACAATATTGTAAAAAAGGAAAAAAAAAAGCCTAAAGAAGTCTTTAGTATGAGGATATATGTTAATCTATTGAGGAACCTGAGCTCTGTTGAATATATTTAAAGGTTACTTTAGAAGTTTCAATTTCTTTTGGTTTTTCATGTGTACAATACTCCTCTTAGTTTTTTGTGTCCCTTGTACTTCTATCAAAGACAGCATGTGTCTTGACTGGGAATATACATTTGTGGAGAGGCACTTGCTTAAATTACACAAGGCCTTGAATGCTCAGTACAACAACAAAGAATCTAGCCTGCATTATTCCTGTTTGAATCTATTGTCATTACATGAGATGGTCAGATGTTAGGAAGGGAAAGGGAAGAATTCTATGATGTAACGATTCATATGGATGTGTCTCTGAACTGTGCTTTTTCTGACATTCTCCAGAAGCATAGCTCTTTGTTCCCCTTTTCTGGATCTCTACTTTCTTCTAGGATTCAGCTTTCTCAATCAATTTCTTTGACTCTTTTTTTTTTTTTTTAATTTTCCTCCATATGTGAGACAGGAAATCTAAAAGGGATTAGAGTGAACAGAATGACATTCTCTCAGTAGATATGGTGAGACTTTTTCTCAGGAGATGTTTTTGTAAGGAGAAAGAATTGGAACTAATAGCAATTAATCTCCCTGAACACCTAAAACTAAGTGGGATCCTTTTTCTGATCTTTGGCATGCAAACTGTTCCTAAAGGTCATGCTTACAAAAGTCTATGGGCTTACTAAGACTATGATCCTGCCCCAGGAAATTTTCACAGAGTATCCCAAAATTTTCTGTTTGTTAAAAGTAGAATGCATGTGTTTTCAAGAGCTCACAGCTTCTGAGACTTGCACACTGGTAACACTATGCCTATGAATCTGGATCATGATCTTTATGCTTCAGCATGGCAATTTGCTTCTCCACCTCAGTTCTCTGGTAGATAGGTCCAAGAAAAAGATCATTAATGTCAGTTTCTCCACCTTCAACATGATGTCTATACAGAAGTGCTGACTTCAAAGTTCCTTGCATATACATCGGGAGTTGACCGTAGAGGCCAAATTCAGTGCTCTTGCTGAACCTTAAAATTATTCCAAACTAGACTGATGGGAACCATAGCAAACCACATTGCATGTCATTCAGATGTCAACCCATTCATATTTTCATTGATTCCTTCCTTCATGGCCACCATATTCCAGACTCAAAGTGTATGTTTACTTGCAAATCTAGCATGATCACTGTATTAGTAAGGATTCTCTAGAGAACTGAAAAGGTGAAAATAGAATACAAAGGGGCTTTATTAGATGGGCTTACATGATGTCGGGTAGGATGCCCAACATTTGCTGTCTATAAGCTGGAATGACTGAGATTTTGGCAGCAGTTGAGGCTGAAATGCTTCATGTGGCACAGTGCCAATCTGTTGCTAAAAGCCTAAAGGATTCTTGGAGGGTCACTGGACTTCAGCTCATAGTGGAAGTCAGTGGAAGCTTGATTCAAATATTTGTGAAGGAGGCAGCAGCAGCAGACAAGATGCAATCAGCACCAAGAAGCAAGGATGAGTAGGTAGAAGCAGCACTGGTTTTCTCTCAGACCTCTTTGTATCTGGACTACTGTAGGAAGAGGGTCTTTCTTCCTCACTTAATCCTTCCAGGAAATACCCTTGTAGACCAGCCTCGAGACATCTCTTAGTTAATTTGAAATCAGTCAAGTTAGCAATCAAGATTTACTATTACACACATGATTTCAAGAAACTCTGAAAATAATGAGAAGAAAATGAAAACAAAAGAAAGCAATTAAAATGTTTTTGTGATAAAAGCCAGAGTTAATCTTTCTTTTATAATTCAATACATTTTCTCTATGCCAAACACTATTCATGAACAAAAAAGACTATTATATTAGTAACATGTCATGATAGAAATAAGATAAGACTAAAGAACAATAAAGTCTAATAAATTAAAAAAATTATATAGAGTGTTATGAGTTACCAGTACCATGGCAGAATAGAAGCCAGACCACTAATTTGTTTATACATATACTTCACTTACTTGCTAAAAGAATTCATATTTGGTTGTGCTCCATTGTTTAGTGAGTCAGAAATTAAATAAAACTCAACCAAATGATACTTGGTCTCTTCCTTGGGGGTAATGTCTTTCATATTTATAGGACTCTACCTAGATATTTCAAAATGAGCTGCTTATGAATCTACAAGGGTATAAAAATGTTCCTTTCAGTAATGAAGCAATCCCCTAAGTATTTCTCATCTCATAATCTAGTTTTCTGTTTACTTACTCATTGGCTCAGAGCTTGAAGCCTTACTTCCATAAACTGAGCATTTCTGCCCTTTATCCACTTGGACACCTGGGGCCTCTCTCTGCATTTCACAGCCTGTGCTCAAAGAAAAAGATAGTCAGAGGCTGTAAGACTCATTTTTATTGTTGATCTCTGTGGTTGCCTTTTGCCTGCAAATTATTCCTGTAAATTCCCACTATGGAAGATCAGAAAAAGAAAAATTCTGTGATGTACTGATGTTTAGTGTTTCTAATTTTACTCTGCTAATCATTCTCTTCTAATACCTCTAAAAATCTATTTGACCATCATAAACCCAATTTTCCTTAAAAAACAGTGAAGACTACATCTTTTAAAATGTATGCATCATGACTGGGGCAATAGTAATAATGAAAACTCTACTCCAGATTGGTCAATATTTTTGTGAACAAGTTTTTGTTTGTGGACAATGACTGGTTGCTCTCATTTGTCTGTTATTATAATGCTCAGTTCACAAATTAGAAGTTCTTGGTATCAGCGATTGATGTCTTCCCTTGGGTGTGAAAGAAAGACTTTTTTATTTTTATTGGACATTTTTACATTGGTAGGAGTGATTCTTAGAGGACACAAGTATGACTTGACACAGCAAAAATAGTGTTGAGTTTGATTTGCATTGACAACAGAATCAGTACTGAAACCTCAAGGAGAAATACCAAATGGCCCTTGGCTTCAGCAGGCAGTATAATTTTAACTCTTCATTTGGCTGGGATAAGCCTTCTCTCATGTATTCAGAGTTAAAGTGGTTAGAAATCTTATGACAGTAATGCCCTGTGTCCATTTTTACAAGCATATTTATTAATATCTCATATGTATTTCCCCTGAGTTCTGTGATAGGATCAGAATTAAGTAATGTTCTCTTTTTATCAACATAGAGTAAAATCAACACAGAGAAATTAAACACTTGCCCAACATCTAGAGAAGAGAATTTTTGATGTTGGATTACTGTGTTTCCTCCCGCATCCTCAGTGAAATTGTAATCATGATCATTTGTCACAACGCTCAAAATATTTTCTAATTTGATGTTTGGCTCCAAATTATTTATATATTTGCAGTGAAACAGAAGACAAAAAATGAAACCCACATCTTTTATTAAAATTTCATGACATGTTTAGTGTGACAGTGTAGGAAGTGGAATAACACTTCCTGTTAGGTATTCAAAGATTTCCACATACATCACCATGAATGATGGAAAGCATAATACAGAATATATCGTCTCTAAAAATGTGCTATATATGTAGGAGATGTGACTTTTCTTAAACTAAAACACGATCAATAGTTGAAAAGCGTTTTTTGAAATATTAATGTTATAACTGTCAAAATGAAATACAATTCACCTTTATCAAGAAAATCTGAATGTTGGTTTTCAAATGACATCAGTTTTAAAGATAAAAGTAGATGTTTCCCAACAGAAGTAGCAATATAAAGACAATACTTTGAAATAGAACTTTATGTAAGTTTTTTTCTCACCTTTCCAAGTATCTTTTCATGTAAATTTCATGCATTTCTATAGTAAACCCTTGACTGATGATTCCAATTGTAGAATTTAGCCAGTGAGAAATATGTAATATTTATTATCCTCCAAGATTAAGAATCTAGGACTCTGACTTTATTTTAGTATTATTTCTTAATATCTTCCTCTACTCTCTCCCAGCAGTCAAGGATCCCATTTCTGTGTCTTTTTTACACAGTAGTGCCCCCTTCAATATATCACATTGTAAAAGTGAGAAACCACGTGCTATCTTGAGTCAAGTTCTGCTTGATCTAGATATTACTGCTATGTATTTCACCAGCCAGAACAGGAAACTAGGATTCATTAGAATAAACCACAATGCCAACAAGTTTGGATGTTATGCCCTATATTTTCATGAAAGTCTCCATCAACCATGACCCTTCTTTACCTACTTTCCAAAATTACATGGGAGAGAATCTGATATGTACCTAGATTCTGCTTTTGCTTCATCTATACTTTTTCAATAACTGCACATATGGTTCAAATTAGGAAATGCTTTAGTTTCATAATTCGTTGTAATAAATACAAAGCCAACTTAAAAGGAATGAGGGGTTTCATTCAGCTCACAATTCCAGGACAAAATCAACCATGGCAGAAGTCATACCTGTCAAGGAAACTGGTTGCAATACATTCATGGCAAGAGCAGAAATTAAGGGTCAACTTTATCTACTTGCTTGCTTCCTAACTTGCCAAGTTGTCAAATTGTCAGCTGGCTTTTTCCATCTTAATACACCTGTCCAGGGAATGGTGTCACCCACTGTGAACTGAGTTTGTCCACAACAGTTAATGGAATCAAACAGCTTCTCTCCAGGGTTGAATAATGAACTAGGTGAACTAGATAATTTCGTTGAGTGTGTGCAGAGCCCATCCCCCAATTATCAAGTTGAAACTAATTGGCAGAAAACAGTTATTGCCAACAGCTGTTCTATTTGACTTGTGTATTGTAGAATAATAATTTTATAGTGGAAGTGTAACAGATCTGAAGCAGGTAAGCATAGGAAACAGCTTAGAGATCTGGGACTACATTGGTGTTAGGCTAAATATACCCTCCGCACTACATACACTTTTTGCAGTACACTTGCCAGCTTAGGTCCAATACCTGCATGAACTATGCCAACACACCCCTCTGAACAATATTCATGGTAACTTCGTATTCCTGCCAGTCTTGGGTTTCACATGTATCCTTCTCTATAAAGTGGACTAAGTCTCTCCTTCCCTGGTGACCATAACACTTACATAGTTTCTAATCAAGGTTATCATCAGAATATTCTTATAGTAAGGATGGTAGAGATTATCTGATATAAAGTGGCTTTGGGTACATAAACACTAGGGAAAACTGTGCCCTTCTAGTGAACTTTTGGGGAGAATCTGCCTATAATTTCATGCATATGAATAAACTGATCATGCATATGATTAAAATCACAGTATTGTGAGAACTTTCAAACAGTCATAAAGCCATCCAGACTATATCTTTTTGCAACAAAAATTCCTCTTTGTATTCTGTAAAAATGATCCAACTTGGGGCCCTTCACCTGCATGACCCTTGCCATGTGTTTTGAGTTTAGTAGAGATTGCCTATGAATCAAAATTTTCTTTGCTACTTTTGAAAATTTGTGTGGAGTTTTATTTTATTTTATTCTTGAATAAGTCTAATAACTTGGAAACATTTATCCCAAACCCAAACCATCGGTAACAAATCTATTTTATGACATAACTTTAATAATAAGATGTTGGCTTATAAAATTGATACAAGGCATATATATTATTTGGCATGAAATATTTCTTATTTCTGGTAACAATCTCAAATTTGAAGTTTATTTTTTTAAGATAAATTTTCCTTCAGGGTTCTTTTATTTGCCATTTACTAGCTTAAGAACTTTATAGAAATCCACTTTGCCTATTTTTGCCTGTATTTAGTGAACGAGTGCATCAGTGTACACCAACAACAGCAAATCCATCATGAAACACATCATGTCTCCTGAAGGTGATGACAGATGAAGACCTATGCTTGATGTTATGTCTTTTGATACCTATTTGAATAGAAAGGATGCATAAATATAAGAGAAGTGTTCAAAGTGATAGCATTAGGTAAGCAATAAAAGAGTTGTGCATTTAAGACAGTAAACATTTTGTGGAGTTGTTATAATGAATTTATAAGATTTGTAGAAGGAGGGATATGCTGAAATTTCCAGGAAGAAAATGAAGAAGTGAAGGATTATTGAGGGGGACCTGATAGGAAAGAAATTTAAGGCATATTTGATGAAAGAAATATAGCAACAAATTACTAATATCACAGCCCTTCCTTCCTTCCTTCCTTCCTTCCTTCCTTCCTTCCTTCCTTCCTTCCTTCCTTCCTTCCTTTTTCTTCCTTCCTTCCTTTCTTCCTTCCTTCTCTCTCTTTTTCTTTCATGCTCTTTCTCTCATGCTTGCTTTCTTTCTCATAATCTTTCTTTCTCATAATCTTTCTTTCTTTCAATTTTCTTTCTTTCAATCTTTCTTTCTTTCTTTCAATCTTTCTTTCTTTCTTTTTCTCTCTCTCTTTCTCACTTTCTCTCTCTTTCGCTCTTTCTCTTTCTTTCTCTATCTTTCTTTCTATCTTTCTTTCTCTCTTTCTTCCTTCCTTCTTTGTTATTCCCCTACAATCGAAAATTACTCATGGATCAGCATACCTAGGGCCCAGTGAGTGAACTTTTTATAATCACCTACATTTTCAATAATAACAACTTTTTGTAATTATTATTTATTATATTCATAGAAAGAGCAGTATCTTGCTTAAATTTCCTTTTTTCTTACAATTTCTAGATTCTATCATAGACCTCTAGATTCCTGTGCTTTCATCTCACTGGACAATACTTTAAATCATTGACTCTCCCTCTCTTTGAAAGGCAGAAGGATGCAATGATGTGTACTACAGGCATATTAAATTGATAATATCCATATGCTTTAAAATATACCTTAACTATTAAAAAATGGACAACCAGAAAGAAAATGTGCTATTCTTCCCCATGATGGCACATATATTAAGGCTTGGCTCAGATTGAAATCAAGACAAGGATGGGATTTCAGGGGATACCTTATCTTTTTATGGTTTCTTTGATATTAAATTTCTTAATATAAATTTCAAAACATCTTTAAATTGACTTTTTAGTTTTCTTTTATAGAACCAAATTACCTAACTATTTATCTTCAAATGCAAGAAAATAACTCCTTTGATTTCTGCTTAATTATTAATTGTATCAAACTTCCTTTAAGACTTGATTTTAACTGATTTACTTCTCTTGTTTGTCTCCTTTCTTTTCTCCTTCCTTTCTCTGTTTTTTACCTTCAAACTGGATAAAATGTCAAAATACCATCTACTGTAGTAATTCTCTTTTATTTGTCTATATAAAGTCTGTTCATCACACAGGCACTCAATTGTCACCAAACAAATTTCTGAGATAAATAATCACCTCATGGGTTAAATGTAATTTATTTACAATTTGATGGCATTTTCAAGCGACAACTTTTTTTGGTCAATGCAGCAATTGTATACATAATTTATATCTTGTTTTTAGGCCTAACAAATGTGTTTTCTGGAGATAAGAGGTCTGTTTCCACAACGTTTGCTCTCTATACAGTCTAGCTTTTTGTAAAGGCTTAAAATGATCACTTGTGACATATTAATCATTTTTCCTTTCTAATTGTCTGTTTACACTCAATTCTGCGAAGTTCCTATCCTTTCTGATTTTAGTTTGTTAATTTAATCAGATTTACACATTCTTTGTTATTCAAACATGCCTGCATATTTACCCATGTATTGAAATTTAAAATAGATGGGAAGTGAAGTCTTAAGGAGGTGAAGTACAACTAAAGTACAACTTTAACCTGATTTCTTGAGGAAAGAATCTTGCCCTGGATGCTATCATATTTTGGTATTTAGACACAGTTCATCAGTTTATTAATAAGCCTCAGATAAACATCTGGTGAAATCTTTCTCTAGATCAGAATTTGCCTTAGAGAGTAGTAGTACAGATTTAACAAATTTGCCTTAGAGAGTAGTAGTACAGATTTAAGCAAAATTTCCCAGGGCTGAAACAGAGTGACAACAGTCATCCCACATTTGTTCTTACCACATTGTAGAGTTGACACAATATAATTTTTAGAAGACAAAAAGTGATAGGAATGTAATATTGGTGTTCAATGAGAGATGAAAATTAACTTGTATAAATACTCAGTATGTTTCTCATAGACTCAAAAATCATTGCTCAAGAATGCTGAAGTTACCTAAATGTGATTCAAATGAGAATTTTAATAAGGTTATAGATAACTGAATAGAAATATTCTGTAATGATCTTATGTTTACTCTGAGTTTTCTAGTGTTACTCATATTTGTTGTACTTTAGCTAGAAAATCTAAAAGGAATTCCTAAGAGATTATTACTAAAATATTTTTTTATTTATTGAGGAGTACACCAATAAGCATATGAAAAGATAATTTGCTTTCTTGATGTGTTAAGGTAGAACACTTATTGTAGAAAAAAATCTCCCCCCAGAATTTTTTTGGGCAACAGTTATGGCAAGTGTCTAGATGACTTTTATGGAGAACAAAACTGTGAGTTGTAAAAGAATCTACTAATTATTATAAAAAAAATCCAATGGCATAGAAAATAAACCAGATCTGGCTGTAGGAAAAGCAAATGATAGACATTAAACTAGAGCCAGGGATGTTAACATGTTCCTGTAATTTCAATATTCCAGAGCATGAAGCAAGAAGTTCTGAAATTTAGGAACGTCTGGAACTATCTAGTAAGACCTGTCTCAAAAAGCTGATTTCCCAACCAAACACGCAAATAAAGAAGAAATTGAACCTAAACATATATATATATACCATCTTGAAAAAACTATAAAAGTGCAAAACTGGAAGCAAATTTATGGAAATGGAGCAGTTATGGAGGATTATAATTAATTTAAGAATTAAATAAACCAAATAAAATATCCAACTTTTATTCATAACAAAATATAAAATGCTATAACTTAAGGAGAAGCAGTGTAGAAAATATTTTTCTAGACATGAAATATTTTCCATGAAAACTTTTTTCAATGTAACAGAGGTTTATTATTCAAGCTCACTATTATGGGTTACAGCTGATCATGACGGTAGAGATTTGCCAGCAGATACTGAAGGAACTGGCCTTGACATATCCACAAGAGCAGAGGGGTGAGGTCCAATGCTGCTCTCTTGTTTGCGAAATGTGAGCTAATTCTCTGTCTCCATCCACCTGCCCTGAGTATGGTCCTACCAGAATTAAACCAGTGTTCTACAGGTTGTCAGGGCTTTGTTTTAACTAAAATTTCTCTTAGGAGAGCCTAGTTTCACCTCTGAAGTGTCAAGTTGCCAGCTTAAATTAACCTCATAAATACTTTGGGTGGGAAAAAACATGGAGTTTTTGGCTCTAATATTGACGGATATTATAAACTCTTCTTGCTGTTGATCTTGTTTATGTAGATTGTTTCTTAAGGAAATGGATGTCAACTGACCTGTCTTGACTTCAGTTTATTTTAGACTATGTGTCTTCCATTATTGTTTGCTCTCAACGTTTGCTTTTTTTTGAAATTTAAATTTTTTTATTTTTCTACTTTATAAGAATATCGAGTATTCCTCCCAGCTTCTCTCTCTCCCTTCTCCCTCGCATTCCCTTTCATGAGAAAATTTCTGATGATGAATGTGCAATTTTTGCTACCAAATAATTTTCAGAGTTTCTTAAGCAGAGTTTCTATAAACTGGGTATTTTACAATTTAATTCAATTTCCAGAGTTAGTATAGAGACCTCAAGATTTAGAGCTCAAGTGTGCCAAGATGGTCTCCCTACTTTCCAATGCCAATCACAATAGTGGATCCCCAAGTTACCTACGCATCACTTTGCTATGGATTGGAGTTCAACAGCACCATAGGTTTGGTTATTTGCAATAACAGCATAACAGTGCACAGAACCAAAGCAAAGGCTGTTCCTAGTTACTAGTTTACTAAAGGGGATTGTATAAAGAACTGATGTGAAGGCATAAAGGTGAGGCTCAAGAGTACCTAAGCAGGAGCTTCCATGTCTTCTATGGATATGGGTCTGGCCATACACCTCTTATATAGCTCTGTCTTCAACAAACCATTAAAAAGTGGGAACAGGGAGCAAACACTGCTTTTTCCCATAGGAGCAAAAAATAAATAGGCAAAAATACAATTATTTGCTAGACATTTTCAAAAATGCATTCTTTGTGATTAAGATTTCAGGGATGTTGAATAATGGTTTTGATAAATGAATACATTGATATTTTGAATTAGAATAAAAGAACAAAAGGGAAAGTTATCAATCATCGAATAAACAGGAATGTTATCATCAAATAAACACTCATGAAACATTTCTCAGCTATGAAGAGATCTGAGACACCAGAACAAAAGGTCACTGAGTTCCAGTTAAATTTTGTGAAAATAGACACTCCAAATAAGCAGCAGAAAAGACAACTTGCTTTCAAAGGATGTAATTAATTTTGTGGATTTTTTTCCCTCTTGATAACTAAAGGTCAGAAATCAATAGAGCAACATCAGCAGTTTTAAAAGAAAAAAAGATTAAGGTTTAAGAATTCTGTACTCAGGAAATCCAGCAGTTCTTTGAAAAGATAGTCTTTGTTATTCTAGAGCACGGAAACTGTTCCACCTAAAATAAATTACATAAAAATTTACCCAACTAATGTAAATGTGTGTTAAAATAGCTTTCAAGAAGGTAAGCTGATGTAGAAAAGAAAGCTAAGTAAACAAGGCAGAAAAAAGTTGTATAAAACAGTTCCTGCTGATAAAATAAAACACAGCCTTGGAAATAGACCTCTTTAGAAGAAAATTTGAAGATATGTGTTATTTATTATTCATATATTGTGAGAGTAAGATTTTTTTCAAAAAACAGCAGTGACGATCATTAAAAGTGTCAACAATTTACAAGCATTTATAACTAATTAGTTGATGTGACATTTAAAAACAGTAAGACATTTCTTTTATTATAAAATACAATTTAATTTATCTGAGGAAATATATTTATCAATCTCTAAGTCTTGTCTCAAATTTTGGGGACAAAATATTGCTGTGGACCTTAGAATCAGAACTATTGGGAACATTAAGTCATTTTTTGTGCACCTGTTTGTTCTGGGAGACAGCCAATCAAACCTATGTGCAGAACTGAAGATGTTTCTCCTACTGATTAAAGTTTCTCATTGGATTCCCTCAGACATCTGTGGGGATATCAGAAAAAAACCCCTGAGATTTGTATCTATTATACTTAAAGCTTTCTAGGCAATTACATATGAGGGGAAAGAGTTTTAGTGTTTTCAGAAAAACATGAAAATTCTGTGATTTTGCTTCTTGTTTAAAAGTTTGATGAATGTAGAGGCAATTCTCTTTCAGAACTTAAATGAAATAAAAATACAACAAGAATAATTAACAAATAGATAACAGCATTGATCTGGTGTGAATTGTGGCAAGATATCTGTGATTCGTGGTCATTATATTCAATCTTTTCTGCTCCAAGGTAACAAGAGTAGTAGCCATGGAACATTTTGCCACTTTATGGCAGCTGTCTTACTGTGACCTTTGAGTTTGTCATAGGTGATAGGTAAATGATACAGTCTATGCCACCAAATTAACTGAACACTGTGATTTATTTTTATGGATATTGGAAGATAACTGATGACTGTTAGTTAATAAAAGTTGACCAATGAAACATTTCTTAAAAGAATAATAGTTCCCTGCTAGGACTGAAAGTCTGTAAAGATTCTTAGCTCTGACACTTTATTTTCCATAGCAACCATGTTTGAAGGAGGGTGTTCTTGGCATTGCAAAGAACTCTTTCCCTGTTGATAGAAAGAGAGGGACAATTTCTATTCTGTCTTTTTATTCCTTAGAACATGAACAGAGCTGGTGTGCAGCTGAGAGGATGCAGCAATGTCTCCATCGGAGTCATCAGGAGAAATACTGATGAGAAGAACATCAGAGCAGGGAGAAAACAATGCTACTGTGCTCCCCTCGTGACCTTAAGAGGCTGTCTCTTCCCTAAGATGTAAAATGTTTGAACTGGTCTTTTCAACATTTGTGTACTCCCATTTTATTCAGTTGAAATGAAACATGTTTTAGTTCTGTGAAGGTGATCACACTGATAATATATTTAAACTTATTTATCTAATTAAAAAATGAATGCTTTACCTTAAAATAGTGACACAAATTCATAACTGAAGAAATGAAAACTGAATCTAAGAAAAAAATCATATGTGCTATGTCTTCTTTCCCATTGTTGTTGAATAATTTTTTCAGAAAGTTGTTTATTTCTTTCCTTTGTTTTTAAAAAACTATGAAGTATATAATGGTGATTATACACTTTGACTCATTAAATTCACTTACAGAAGTATACCACAGGGAGAAAGTAGAAACACATGTTATGATTTATGAATAAGCACGTTCATTCCAGCATTGTTTATGTAACAAAACAAATGGCGAAAAATAATTTAGGTTGCGTACTAAGTTATGATACAACCATATGGTGCACTGTCACTGTTATTCAATAACATATCCCTCAAACTGATTTATACATAAAGGTCATTGGAATGTAATAGTACCTTAAAAAGTAATATATCACAAATTACATATATGACAAGATGTATCATAAGGGTATCAATTTTTTTTAATTTTTTAAATTTATTATTTATTCAATTATGTGTGTATGCGTGTGTACATGTGTGTGTATGTACGTGTGTGTGTGTATGTGTGTCTGTGTGTGTAGAACCACGGATGAATTCGAGAACCACCATGGACGGCTCCACCTTCTCCTTGTTTACTCTTCCCGGGGGATTCACAGGCTCCACCCTACCAGGACGGGAAACGCAGACCACCCCCGCTTCTACTGGCATCTGCACATGGGGTCTAGGATCCGAACTCAGGACCTTCTGCCTGCAAAGTAGAGGCTTAACCCCTGAGCCACTTCTCCAGCCCCAAGGGTATCAATTTGATAACTAGAAAATTTGAAACAAAAACAACAAATCATAAATTAATGATAGAACATCTAAAGAAAAATAACTAATAAGACATGCTAAAATAGTCTTTCTAGGTTTTAATTTAATGAGTAGTAAATATTTTTCTTTTTCAGTCTTCTAAATTCTTCATAATTTCTATATACAATATAGCTATAAATAATATCTAATATAATTTCCAAATTGAAATATGTATTCTAAACTTGTATAATCTGGTAATTCTCTTCCACATTAAGTTAAGTTGCTGTTAGTAAGTCGTTCCTTTTAATTTTGAAAATTGTTTTCATATATTGGTTGAGTTGTTGAAACCATTAGAAATCTGGAAGTTAAGTACTTGTTTTCTAACATTTTTAAAAATTACCCTTTTAGAAATTTTGTCCTTTCAAATGATTATGCTTTTCTTTGTCAGATTGTTATTTGGACAAAAATTGAATTTAATGAATATTTTGTATTGAACGATTTCATTAGCAGTTTATATGCTTGTAGATAGTGATCCAAAACATGTTTCCTTATCTATTTTTCTTTCTGTTTATCTGTCTGTCTACTTTGCTCTGCTAGATAAAAAACTGCTGAAAACTTCAGTACCTGTTTGACAGGTATATCTTAACTTATTTTTTGGAGATGCTGATTAGAAATGCTCCTACATAGATTTTGAGAAGGTGTTTTTAGATAACTCTATTCTATTTTTTTGAAAAATGTCTCTGAAGTAATCTATTATAAAATTCACAGTTTTGCAAAAGCCATAGCTAGTTGCCTAGCAACATATTTGGTTATGTCACATAATGAAAACAATATGATAAACTGCAACTTTTCTGGTATTAATTTTTAAACAGAGTTCTAACTGAAGCAACATTACAGATGGAAATTTTTGAAAGATGGTCCTTACCTAAACAAAATAGAAGAGGATAAATAGTATACTAATTGGAAATCATTTTCTTGACACAATGTTAATATTTAAGCCCCATGCATGAATTTGAACAGACAGTTCTGGTTCCCCAGGTTCTACCTTGTACTTCCTGAAGCACTCACTATAGTTAGATACTGTGGAAAGACGATAAAATTACATGTCTGCCGAGGGGACTTAATGGTGTTATGACATTCACTGAACAAGCAGGGTGCCTGAAATGCAACACGAAATATCTTAGTTTGTGAATTTTTTTAAATGTTAAAACTATTAGAGCAAGAAAAAATTTAAAGTTATGTTCGAATCTAAGCATGAAATATGAGTAATAAATCTGAGTTAGTTGGAAAAAGCCCACACCTCATACTTTTTTTAGCATTAAGCATTTTTTTTCTTCACAGTCAAAGGCACTAGAGATCAGTAAAGCTTTCTGCTTTTCCCTGTCTTCTCCCTCTTTTTTTCTATTTTCCACATACCTGAGCTTTTTTTTCCATTATCCCTCATCCCCAATAGTTATTTGTGGTGGTCATCAGATATGTTGAAAGATTTCATAGAAGATGGGAGAAGATCTCATGCAAAAATGCATTTCTGATTAAAGATATGGGTCTCCCTGACAAGTGTTTTTGGAGATCTAGAATTTAAGCCCATGGCACTGTTCAGGATCTTTTTTGTTTTTATCACAATTTTATTGTATGGACACTTAAAATCTACTGACATGCTGCTTGTTCAGTATTCTTCAATATTTCATGATGTTATTATCAGGAAGCTTCAGAAGTGGTAGGCAGAAAAGATGACTGGCCATCAGTCATTGGCAATTAACCTTTAATTTGATGTTCCAGTTACTAATAACAGAGCCAGCTTCTAGTGAAGGGTCTACTCTCCCCTCCTGTCTTACAAAAAGCTGGTTATCACAGTCCTAGGACAACCAGTGAATATCATAACAAGAGGACACATATGCTAGCTCTGTGATCTAGATGACAGATAAGTGATTTTAAAATCAGAACTGTGGTAGAGCCTACAATTTGCAGAACTAACTTAGTAAAACACTTGTTTTATGCAACCACATTGTAATAAGAGTTTTGTGCATGGGTAGTTTAAAGTGCAGTAAACTAGGACCTGAAACAAAGGAAACACTAAGAAACAAACAATAAGAGCATTTTCATTTTTGTTTGGAATGAGGAAAGATTTTTACTTTTGTGTGACCACTGATAGGACTAATGCTGAAAAATATAAGCCTATTTGTGCTGTGTGGATGTAACCAAAAGCTGTGTCCTGTAGTTTGAGATGATCTCTATGACATGGCCTCTCAATGGACTTCCCCATCCATGGTGTCTCGATTCATTCAAACATGAACCTCTGATTATGTTAATTAGATATCTCTCCTAAAGAAAGGTAGGCATTACATTTCATATTAATGACATTGATCTGACATTTCTTCATGAATTCAGCCTTAAAATTCCAAAATCATTTTAACAAGGCACGTGGGTATGTCAAGGAAAACACTATACAAAAAGGTATTTTTGGATACTCATGGCTCCAAGAAGGGGGTTGTCACTGGTATATATTCTCTTTTCTTTATCATATGACAATGAATTCTGAAATATTATTTATTTACATTATTTGTTGTAGCTCATTTCCTTTTCTATTTCTTCAGTTCATTTTATAGGACATTTTAGGATAATGCTATCTCCTTAACAAAGACTGAGAGTTTTTTAAATGGAATATAACAAGGGAATGGACTTCAGGAAACACAAGATGTTTTAGGGGGTGGGAAGTGATAGATATGGAAAAATGATGTTTCCTTGTATTGTTTTATTTATTGCATCTTGATGATTTAAATGTAGCAATGTCACATTATTATGAAATCATAATTTCTTTTATTTTTCTAGTCTTACATACATAAGTGGTTGTCTTTCCCTGATTACCCCTTCCTCCCTTTCTCACTCCCCCCTTTCCTTTCCCATTTACCCTCCCTTCATCAATCCATCCCTTTCTCTCCCACCTTCCTGCCTGCTCTGTTTTTGGGGGAGACCTCAGGATTCCCTTCTGATTGTCTGCTCTAGTAGATCCTAAGATTAAGTAGACCTTTTTTGGGTAGACACACTGATAGGGACATTCCCCTTCACTTGTCTAATCCTAACCCCTAATGTTCCCATTGTATGAAATTATTTCTCCTGAGTTCGTCACTCGTCTATTGGGGAATGTCGATATGTCAACAGTCATGCAGGTCTGGTGAGTAGAAGTCTCATTGCAGCAAGTTCCTGCATCTAGCATCCTTTTCTTGATTGGAATGTCTTGGCCAACAGTGGACCTACTCACCTCTAGGCTCCTTCAATCTTACTGACCCCTCTTCTGCAAGATTCCCTGAGCCTTAGGATGGGAAGATATTTGGTTGACCTGATTTCCTGACAAATGTTTTAGGGTCGCTGGTACTCTGGTTGCATGCTGTCTATTTCACTGCTTTGCCAATGCACTCGTCTGTGTCTTGTTTGAGTGTTGAGATCTTTTCTAATTTAAAGATAAATAAGAGGTGTTTAGTTGGAAGTTTACAATTGGGTGTTTGTGATTAGCATTGTGGCTTCTGATCTTGTTCTGTCAGTTTTTTTCCCCATCCACTGTGGTTTAAATTGCTTCATATTGTCGGGATTATATTCCCTGTCATTGGGGGTTGGTTAAGGGCTAGAAAGCAGATGATTGATTACCTGGAGACTAACTCCACTCCCTATTGTGTCCTGTTTCCGTTTCTTCCCTCCCCTTTAAGAATTTTCTTACATAAAGGTCTTTTTACTGTTTACTCGTGTTCTTTGCTTTTGTTCCACTGCCCCTTTTCAGGCTTGTGTTCCTGTGCATTTGTGAGTTATTAGGATTATCTGCTTAGAGCTTCAATTAGTGGTTTCCACGTATAAAGTCTTTGCTACTCAAGGAATTTGTAGAAACAGGGGGTATCCTCAAATGGGAGGGTAATGTTGAAATTTGGAAGATATCTTCCTGAGTTCACATGATGGAATCCATTTGCAATATCAGTTCCTAGTACAAATGGCATCAGAAGACACTCACACATGATGATTTCCAGAAGGTTTCTGGCAATTTCTGGATGTTTAATAGGAATCGTCTCAGTCAAAGTCAATACTCATTCTCATTATGTCTGTTATCTTCAGAACTGCAATATGAGGTTCCTTTGCCATGTGAAAATTGTGATCCAACTCTGCTTATGTTTCCTTTGTATCAGGGCATGCAAGAATGGATTATTAATAAAAGAAACAATAGAGAATATTTTGAGCGTGGAAGTAGCTATAGGGCTTATAGATCAAGTATATGGTATTTTGACACTACCGTGGATTCCACTCACCATGGTCCCATGGGAGTTATTCGTTCATTTTCCTGTTCACTTTAGTGATAATGTCATCATTCTCTCTGTCAGTAAGGCCACCAATATGTATCACCTTGACAAACGACCCGGAAGACCCCCAATTGTATTTAAATGAAGTTCACAGATATTTTTATCTTTAACCAGCTTGTGTACTTTAAACTTGTTATCTCCTACTTCTGTAGTATTTGCACTTGCAGCTTTCAGGAGATTTACAGTAAGATCTTGATCCTCCTTGTCATAGCTATAAGGCAACTCTTGAATTTTATACCAGACAAATGGACAACAGTCAGTTCACTTCTGTTATTCATGTCTACTAACAATATAATACAGTTTCTACCCCTTGTAATCATTTCTAGCACATTGTCTTGGAAAGTGGTTCTTTAGACTCAACATGGATAAAACTACCAAGTCATTGGTTTCAAACCAGCTGCTCTTATAGATGTCAAATTCTGGGTCATAGATGATTTGATCAGCACTGGAGTTTGAACCATTTCTAACCTGGGCCTGTTCAGCCCTCCATAGGCAACCTGGTGGACTTCCATTCACGAAATTCGTGCAAACATCTGATCCACATAGCCTACTCTAACCTAGAACTCTTGCACTAATCTTCCTGCCTCAGCTGGAGAAGCTGGGACTACTTACAAGCCTGTGTGTCTGCTGATTATCTGTCTTTCTGTTTGGAGTCACACCTCATGCAGAAACCACAGTCATGGTTTCCCTTCTTCATGTTCACTCAGCACTGGTTGGTTACTAGTTTCAACTCTGGCTGTTACCCTCTTGAACTATATGATCATTTTGGCATTTGTCAAGTTTTTTTTTTATTTAGAGGTATAAACATGATAAAGTTTCTTGACCTATTCACCATTTTGAATATTCCTCATAGGTGGCATTTTCTCTGTTCACTTTCTTTAAGTCATCACCAGCTAAGACATTTATTTTGTGTGTGTGTGTGCAGAGGGTACTATGTGTCCTGTGACTTTGGGTGACTTTGGGAATCATTCTGGATTGTTTCTACCTCCTTTATGCTTTGCTGGGGGATTTCCAAGATTCTACCAGGGCTGGAAATGCTGCTTGCCCCTGTTTCTGCCTGGCATTTTTATGGGGTACCTGGGATCTGAACTCAGATCCTTCTGCTTGTGGGGCAGAGTCTTAACCTCTGAGCCATATCTCCAGCCTTCCCTGAGGTTTTATATCAATCATTTTTATGTTTCATAGTGGCAGAGAGTTGTTTCTGTTCTCCACTAGGTAACAGAGTCATGACTGGATTCTAACCTCTACCTTTCCATTCATTATGAGAGTTAGTCTCTTATTCAACCCTAGATCTTGTGCTTTGATTACATTTTTCAAGTTTACACATTTTTGGTGGTATTCCCATAGAAATCCAGCTGAATTCTTTCTAAGTGTATTCTTTCTTGTCAACAAAGATACCACAGTGGTCCTAAGAACTCTTTCTTCATCCAGTAGACTATCTTTCTTTGCTAGGATACTCTTCTCAACTATCCATACCAGGAGGCAGCCAGTCAATGAGCAGGAAGAATTCATTGTGTTGCTCTTCTAGTGTGGAGAGTTTGCATTGTAATGGACTGAAGGTGGAAGTCATTTTTGTATGTTCCTTAGGAGTTCAGCAGCAAAACTCAAGGCTTTGAAGTGACAAATTTATTTTTTATTTATTTTTACTAATATTTAATCTTCTTAATTACAAGCATAATGAGTAGCTGTCCCTGTCCTACTCCTAACCTCCTCTCTCCCTCTTCCACCCTCTTCTCCCTTTACCAATCTATCCCTGTCTACCCACCCTCCTGCCTGTCTTCTTGCATGCATCCCAGATTCCCTTCAGGTTCTTTGTGTTGGTATGAGCTGAGGTCTCTGTGTCAGATTAAGTGGCCCTTGATAGGGATACTCCCCTTTACATGTCTAACCCTAGCACCTAAGGTTCTACCTGTATGTAATTATTTCTCCTTAGTTCTTTGCTAGCCTATGAAGGAATGTTGATATGAAAAGAAACAACTTTAAATCAAAGGTTTCTGCCTAGGGATTGGCTTGATTTTCTGTTCTTAGAGTAAGGAAAGTGAAGCAAGAACTTTCTATCTCTCATAAGACTTTTTGTTATTACTTAGTAATGTATAGAAAACAGAATTATAGATGATCACAGGAAAGTCTAAAAATAAAAGACCAGAATCAGCAGAACAAGTACTGCATACACAAAAGCATTGCTATAGTTTGAATGTTTTTTTCTAATCCATGCTGAAATTCAATGGATGCTTTGAAGATATTGAGAGCTGAAAACTTATGGCGGGGGGAGGTAAGCCATTACTGAGAATGATTTCATTATTGTGTAAGTGGTTTTTCATAAAAGTGAGCTTGAACATGCGTGTGCTCTCTTGCTTTTGCTGTCTCACTTCATGTGTGTGCACTGGTGTTTCCAACACATTACAGTGAAGAATGAAATTCCTTCTCAGATGAGACCTCTCCAAGTTGAACTTCTCAGTTTCCAAAGCAGTGAGTAGAATAAACTTCTATTGCTTACAATTTGCATAATATATTTGTTATTCTTCTGTAGCTCCATTAAACAGAGAAAGTGTCTTGAACATTCTGAAAAAATATGTTTGGACAGATAGCTGTCTAAGGAAAGAACATATTAGACTTTTACTGAAGAATCAAAATGTTACCTGCTACTAGCTATAGACATGCAAGAACTGAGAAGATACATTCGACAGAAAGCTGAGAAGTATTCACACAGAAAAACTTACCTCCTAGTCAACATCTTGTAGATCATCTGATAGATTAAACGATTAAATTGATTTGTGGATAGTGGTGAATCCTTTGGAATTTCCTAATAGACTCCCTAGCACATTTGGACTGTTGCTTTCAAAGGGGATTAAGATAGCTCTTAGGGATCTCAAGCTCTCACGAAAAAATAGCAGTTCTAAAAGTGAGTCAGATCCCTAAATTGTCCTCTAACTTCCTGTTCTGAGGTATGATCTATTCCTTTTACATGAGTTCCCATTATTATGGCCTCCCATGCTGACATGGGCTCCATTTCTCCATTCTCTAGAGTCACTGTGTAAATATCTTGAATTTTGGAGTAAACTCCAATGAAGAGAATGTGACATACTCACAAGAATATTACTTTCTGAAAATTAGTGAAATGGTATTTCACATTAGAAATTGAGAAATGTAAATGCATATATACTTACTTCTATTCTGTCTAGATTTCGTGCATAAACTTATGGCTGCTCTATTAAATTAATTCCCATAGACCTATTTTCTCAAACTTTATTTCTTGGTTTACAGAAGTGCCTATAAATGCTTAGAGATTACTCTGACTATTGTGACTTCTCAACATTCAGTAGTTTGTCATGGAAAATTTCATCTGAATTTGGAGTCTATCAATCATTTACTTACATCCTCCCATATGACTTATAATGCATTAAGTGTTTACTTTGAACTTTCACACTAACTGCACTGTCATTACTCATCCTGTCCATTTAATTGATGTCAAAAATAGATCTTTGGTGACTGTGAAACTCTGTGAAAATAATTACACCATTTGAAGCTAGTGGAAGTGCAGAGGTTGCGCAAGTTTGGGGGACAGGTATTTATATTAGAGTCCTCAAGGGAACAATGCCATAATTCTCTCCAACTCCGAGGATGTTATATAATATTCTAATGCCATTAGAGAAAGACAGTAGTTAGAATGAATTTTGACACATCACCCTTGATAAAGTCATTATTCCTCACTTATGATTTATAGTACTATTCCTAATACATTTATAATGTGTTTGGAAAAGCTGTTAATTGAATCAGTATGCAATTATTTTGATATTTGTTCTATGTGGGACACTGTTATTTGGGTTGAAATTGTAAGAAGGAAGAGACTATACAATGTTCTTGCTGCCATTGTGCTAACAAAGTATTGAAGATACTAAGAATAAAAAAGCATTGGAAGCAATAGAGCTCACAAAAATTTTAAAGTTGAGACATGAGAAACATGACTTTATAGTATAGTTAGGATAAGTGTCTTTGAAAACTCTCTTTTTTTGATTTGTGCAGGAAATTAGGGATCAAGTTTTGTCAATCTAATTGGAAAAGAACTAAGCAGGATTAATTAAAATATAGTATAGTTAAAGAGGGCCTTTAGGAGTCTGACAAGTTAGCTCAATAATAAGGTATCAGATTACAGATCTAGAAAGCTGAGTTTATTATCTAAAAACTTATATTGGAGAAGAAGAGACTTGACTTTGATAAGCTGTGTATCTATGTACTATGGTATGAATATATGATATGTTCTCTCTCTCTCTCTCTGTCTCCTCTTTTCTCACTTATCTCTCAGATAAATAAGTAAAATAATACTTTTTTTCTGCCAAAGAAGACTTCTAACAATCCCTAACATAATGTGGCATATTTTCTGTAGAAATTCTTGGTTCTGAAGATTCTGGAGGCCCCAAGACAAGAACTAGATGATGAGTCTCTATTGCAGAACACAATGCACATCATTGTTGCAAGACAGAGAAATCAAGATGCAACTGAGTGAAAACTGAATCTCTACTTGTTAACTTTCATAGTTATGGAAGGTGCTAGGCTGGGGAGAAAAGTCATCAAATGTATTAATACTCAGGAATCCCTATATACAATACTAATCTGCCAGGCAAGATGAGCCCACCTCTGCAATATCTACATTTAACAGCTAGATTTAGTCAGTGTGAAAACTAGTGCTATCCTTAAGTAGCAGTTCAATGGTTTGGATTAAAAGCCTTTAACTGTGGTGACAAGAAACGGTGAAAATGCTAAGGTTTTAAATGAACAGGTGACAAAAGATTGGAGCAGTATGTAAAGGAGACATAAGTAACCAAAGGTTAATTTTTAAATTGCAAGATGATTAGAGATTTGTGTTTCTATAATGATATTTATTAAATTCATTATATTGTTTTGAATATACAATATATACATGTATTTAAACATATGAGTTGTTAGGTAGAAGAGGAAAAGTCAAGTACCTGATAAATTAGATCCAAGAGGAGTTTCTTATTGAGTTAATGTTTTAGTTTAGTTTAGAGAATGAAATTTTTGCTAATGGAGGAAGAAAGAGACATTTGGGCACAGATGCAAGCAAAGAGAGAGATGTTGGATTTCTCTGTTAATATCTTCATTTTCTCAGTGAAATAAAATCAGACAATACTTGGAGAAAGTAAGAAAGAACTGAGAAAAGTATCCTGATCTCAGAAGTGCAATAATATTTTGGGCAACTAGAATTCACTTGGACTTTCAGTGCATATATTTAAAGAAAGACCAGGTAATATGGTGTTCCCTTTTTCTTTTATTCTTTGAGACTAACTCAGAGTTCATTTCCAGATAAGAAATAAGCAAGAAGTTGTAAGGATCCAGGTAGATCAATAAGACTGATGGCCAGATGGACACAGAGTTAAAACATACACTAATTAACTGTCTAAACTACTATTTTCTTTTTCTTTTTTTTTTTTTAAACTCTCATCACAGTGATTCAACACAAAATAGATTTGTTTTTCACGTGCATCTAGTCAGTGGATTGTTCTCTTCCATTAGCTGGCTTAAAAACTTTTAACTATTTTTCTTGTCTTTTTCTCCATTTAAATAAAGAATTAGAGGAGAAACCAGTTAGAAACAGATGAGGAATATTTAAAAGTATTC
Source organism: Typhlomys cinereus (assembly GCA_023101885.1). NCBI lineage: Eukaryota > Metazoa > Chordata > Mammalia > Rodentia > Platacanthomyidae > Typhlomys > Typhlomys cinereus. The sequence continues at coordinate 1,372,265 of JALPQD010000054.1, forward strand.
TGGTATAGCACATATTCATGAATTCACATTTTGTTGGGGAAAACTAATCATTGTCCATATTTACTGGAAGAATGCCTAGGCAATATAATTCTTGTATACATAATATATCACTATATAAAGGTAGAATACATTTCAGAGGCTATTTTGTTTCTCTGCCATTCTAATTACAATAGGTATGAAATTCAACTTGGAAGAGATAGATGCAGGCATACTGTGGGTTACTGAGCAGGGATAAAAGGACTGGTAGTGTCAAAATTGTTACAATTTAATGACTTATATGTGTTGATTTGAAATATGGGATTTGGTAGTTGGAAAATGAGATATGCTGAAAAGCAAAGAAATAGTTACAGAAAATTGATTGGTTGGCTGGTAAATGCACGATGTAACTAATGTGGAACAGAAGTGTGTGTCAGTTCTACTCTGAATTTTTCAATTCATAATCAGTCTGGGGTAAGTTTCTTAACTATTTTAATTTCAGTTCTGCAAAACAGAAATATCAAACTATCTACTAGATTACTGAAAAGAAAGTGAGTGTGTACAAGTGAAATGGATTATGTAATCTGTAATGATCCTTTTTTCATGTTTCTAACTTCACTAGATACTGCATGGAATATGTTTTGAATTTGACTTTCCCCATATCTTCTATAAGCTATGAAAGAATATAAAGTGGCTTTTCTAAAATTCAAGTCATAATATCAGCATGTAAATGGAGAATATAAATAAATGCTGGTGTTGTGTAAGACTTTTCCTGGGAAGACACTATACCAATGTCTGCTTTCCCTAGACAGGAGGAAAAGAAAAACACAGATAAAATTAACAATTATACAAAAGTACTGTTTGGTGATCCAATGATTTTATTGGGGCTACTTACAGTAATATGATTGAGTGATTATTTATGAGGTCACTCACTGAAGACTCAAAGGTAGCTTTTTCACCAATAAACCCACCCCAGCCAGAGAGACATTCATGGCAGCTGCATGTGTGGAATATTCCGCCTGATTTAGAGATACTTCTCTAGGAAGCTCAGTAGGTCAGAGAATTCCTCAGGCAATTGGTACTGCTTCCATAGACTTGGGAGAGTTCTTATGATTCTTTAATATCAGGGACTTATTGAGACTCCTGAGTTGTTTATTTCTTGAGTCTCAAGGTTTGTATGCTTCGTTTCAAGGGAACTGCAGCAGAGTTGTTGGGTAGGATAGAAATATATTTTTAATACTAAACATGGTACACATTTTTATAGAGTTAATTCATTCATGAGGTTTAAGTTTTCAATTTAGGTATGTAATACCAATAATTTGGTTAAATGAAGGCTAAACTATTTTGTTATAGTTAAAAATTTTTTTTATCATTTTGCCATGAATCAACTGGTAAGCATATGTTAATCATAATTTATGTTTTCCAGTGTTCATAATGGATAGGGGTTTTAAAATCTTGTATTAGCACAATAACTAATAAAGCTTCAAAATGTGTAAATTACATGCTGTCCTCTTAGAGAAGTAAAGAAACAAAATGATAAACATTTGAAACTTCCCCTTCATTTCTTTCTACTACTTTGTTCTTATGATTACTTCTGTGCAGTTTTGAAAATCAAACAATCTCACCTAAAGAAATAAACTAAGAGAAGATCAAAGATTGAAAGGTTATCACAATTTCTTTCACATAAAACTATAAATTCCATAAAAAGATAATTTCATAATGAAAATAAATCCTGACAGAAAAAAGGAATGAGAAGGACTTGAGTTTCCTGTGACGAGATTAACAAGGCATCTAGAACACCTTCCCATTTGAAGTTCACATTTTCATATGGTGATACAATGTAGTTGAAAAGGGTGATAGTTGGTATTGAGAATGATGGGCACATGTGACATTTAATAGTGAAAACTGGCTTCCCAGTCCAGGATTTGGAGATTGATTAGATGAAGGCAAGAGGGAACAAATTTCATTTTGCAATTTTTTCCCATTAAACCATTTTCTCGTTACCTCCTGCCCCTAGTCTTTTATCTTCTTTAAATTCAACTATCACTTCCCTTGGAAGGACATCTCAGATGATGATCTCAAACAATGACCCACAATGGAATTGTTCAAGACCAGTGGTTTTCCTATGTATTTTATTAGCACACTTCAATCTCACTAGCGTGTGAGCTGCTGAGAATAGGGACTGTTCATCTGCCCAGCACTTCTCACACTGCTTGATTGACAGTAAAAACTCATTGAAATTTTGTTCAAGAAATTAACAGAAATTCTCCCAAGATGTTTTGCTATGTTTTGGGTAAGAACTTGCTATGAAAATTTGATTTATATTTTCATTCTTCAGAGTAGAGCAAGAACTGATTCAAGAGGTGGGCAGAATAGAAGTAAACTTATTTTGGTATAGAGTTTGGAGTTTGAGTCATGTACATGGAAATTTTAGTTCATTCTTGGTGCTCTGGAGGACCCGTTTTAAATGTTATCAGAGACAGTTTAAAATTTATTGACTAAAGCAGAATGTAGGGAAAAAACCCAGAAGAGGAGTGGACAGAGAAGGATAAGATGATCCAGAAGAATGTTCGCACATGAATGAAAATGCCAATTCTGTAGAGTATGCAACAGGCATTGTGTCACCACAGACCTAAAGAGCAGGCAATGCTGGTGGTACAGATTTTTTGCATCTGGTCTATTACATAGCAACCTGGCCATAATAAAGTTTAACCAGAATTCCTAACACATGGTGAAATTAATTCTCCCATTCATATTTATGTGAATCTGAGCACTGTAATTTTGGCTGATAGGAAGCAGCCAGAGACATTAGTAACTGATCATTTGGACATCTGAACCAAACAAAAAGCTGGGGACTAAAACCACAAAATGTTACTTTGTAATATCTTCCCATATACTGTGAAATGAAATGGTTTCAAGTTAATCTGTGCAACTTATTGGTGTAGTACACTGCAGTTATTTAAACTTAATGCCAGTGGGCTATTCCTTCCCATTGAGAGCTACTTATTGATGAAGTGATGATTTAGATAATAAATTAGTTAAAGTCATAGTGGTAATATCTTTGATAAATTTTTGTTAAAGTGTTGAGAACTGAACTACACTTTCTTTTAAACTGATTGACTATATTTCTTCAATATCATCTGAACAAAATTTAATTCCTCATGAAGCATTTTAAATGTTAACCAGAGATAAAGCCATCTCTGGCCAGCAAAAAGCTATGCTTTAGAAACTAACATTTACACTGGACTTGTCATTTGAAAAGCCATTTGTGATCACAAATTAATCTTTACAACGCTTCTGAGAAGTAGTTAATGGCATGAAGGATGATCACCACTCCCATATCACAGATAAGTAAAATGACATTGCAAATTTAGGACCAAATTAAAATTATTACTCATGTGGCAAATCATTTACGACTATCCCCATCTGATATTTCATGCTTCGAGTTTTTTAATGCATAATCATCTCTTGGATGAATAAATGTATTGCTCCCAGGTCCTTAAGAGAAAAAAATAGGAAGTAATAAGACAAGGCACATAGAGTTTGGTCAGCCCATGATGGATTATCATTACCCTCTACTGCACACACAGTGGGAGATAAAACTTGTACATCACTGACATCCTTCACTACATCCCAGGCAGACATCAAATTCAATTAAGTAGAGAACTCTCTGTCAACAAACTTGACACGCTCACCTAGGGAATGTCTCAACCTCCCATGAAATCAATATTCACGTTATGATAGACTGACAGATTAACAGATGAATGAGCATCCCTTGATTTTTACCTGTTTTGCTGTAGAATAGAGAAAAACGCTGAAAGTATGAACAAAATAAACTTAATTAAGCTTAAGGGATGCAGCTAAATAATGTTACTAAGAAGCAAAATTACAGCACATTAAAGAATACAATAATTAAATTATGATCAGTGAGAAACACATGAAGAGTTGCACAGATGAGTGAATAAAGTTGAGTTTTGGTGACTGAGGATGTCACATGTTCACTTGAGCAATTTCTCTGGAGAAGAAATTCCTGCCTCTTTAGACTGATGTGCATCTTAACAATCACGAAAGTTTAGTACATCTGATAAATTACTGATTTTTGAGAATTTCCTAAAGTTTCTGATATACTTGACAAATTACTGGTAGTTTTCCTTTTTTCCCCTATTCCACAAAGTGGTTCAGTCAAACACCAGAAGTGGGAAAATGAAACATTTCAAAATTTTAATGTGGAAGCATGAAGAGTTTTGTGTTATTAGAAACACAAGTTTCCTGGCCTAAAAAGTTTTCAAAGGTATCATTTTACTGGATAACATATCCTTTGTGGCAGGATGATTTTTTTTATTATTATTATTTATTCAACTGTGCACATGTGCGTGTGTATCTGCCCATGCGTGTGTGTGTCTGTGTATGTGTAGAACCACGGACGAATTCGCGAACCACCATGGACACCTTCTGCCCCGGGATTCACAGGCTCCGCCCTACCAGGACCAGAAGCGCAGGCTGCCCCGGCTTCCGCCTGGCGTCTATACGTGGGATCTGGGACCCGAACTCAGGACCTTCCGCCTTAACCCCTGAGCCACCTCTCCAGCCCCCAGGATGATTTTTTTAACAGACTAATTTTTTCTATTCTCTAACTTTTGCTTTCAGATTCAAATGTTCTCTGCAGTGCTACATTGATTACCTCCTTGGGTAAGACATGTATGAACTAAATTAAATGACAAAGTCCAACATATCTGTGAATCACTTTCTATTACTAACAATACCATTTTTTAATAATTCAGCATTCACCGAAATATGAGTTAACAGTGAAAATCCTGAACATGAAATATGGCAAGAAAAGTTTACTGGAAGGATTATGGAAGGGAAGGCATGTTATGTGTTGGGAAAGGTCTTGGGAATGCTTCTTTCTGTTTGCTAATAAATTGTGCTTTCTTCAATTCCACCTCCTAGACTTTGCTCTATGAAAAAAATCCTACAAAAGTAGAATAGAAAGATGCTATTTCTGCATTTGGATGTCAATGAAACTATAAATGATCATTGATATTATTAAAGTATGAATAGAAACATATTCACATTAAACTCTTTTCTCCTTAGGTGATTTCACATATTAGAAGGAAAATCGAAGGTCAACGTCCTTCGAAATTAACATTGAGTGCCAAGGTCCCCAGCAGGGTTTTGGCAGCCTTGCAGGCCCCTGTTTTGCCACCCATGTTCTCCAGCCTGACCTCTGCAACCTTCGATATCTCTCAGTTATCCAACCAAAGACCCTGAGTATCGCACCATTCAAGCAGGACAGCTCAAACAGGTGACAGTCACTCTTGCTCAAGAACTCCATATTTCATGCTCCTACCACATACACCCCCATTTTGATCCTCACTCCTATTATCAACTCTAACCTCCCACTTCTAGCTCCACTACTATATATGTACACTATCCTGTCCTCCTGTGACCAGTTCTGATATTAAAGAAAATGCCACACACCAAACTTAACTCCCAAACTTAACCTTCTTAGCTAAAATTTTGATTATGAACTCTTTTATCCTATAACAAGGCCTGAGCTTGCACACAAGTGGACTGCAGATATCACACCCACAGTGCCAAGTAACCATAGACTAAACCTTAAACAACACAATCCCATCACAGAGGTAACAGTTTTCTCAACTGTCAAAGTTGGGCAACCCCATCTGAGTCAAAACCTTTGAGTCAGAAACACTAAACACGAGAAATCTGACTTACATCATAAAAGTACAAAATTCAAAGAAACCTAAGAAACACATGTATCCTGCAAGTAACATTGCCCTCTAATTGATAATTGATAAAAGCCAACCACAAAATCTTCTTGGATAATAGCTAGGAAAATGACAATCAAGATGATGTATTCCAGAAGTATATTATCAATATATTCAAGGAAATGTGAGAACTACAAGAGGAACAAGAAAAACTCCAAGAGATGACTAGATGCAAAAAAATATGACCAGGAAAATAGTAAGCAGCTAAATAAGATAAAAAAACCAATCAAGGAAACAAAAATAAGCATAGAACAGGTTAAAAAAATCTTATGCTGAAATCAAATTTGGTACAAAATCCTAATTAACTGTAACAAAACTTAAACTCTCACAACAGAATGGGCAAAGCAGAAGACAGAATTACAAATCTGGAAGATAAACTGGCAGAAAAAGATTTTTCAATTAAAGAAGCTGAAAAAAAGTAAAGCAATATTCAAGAGTTATGAGACATTATAAGGAAGCCAAACTTGTACATATATGACATTCCAGAACAATAAACCCAAGAAAATACTCCAAAACTTATTTTTCATGCCTTCATAAATTAAAAGTTTCCATACCTAAGGAAAGAGATTTCCAACCAAATACAAAATGAATATCACACACAAACCAGTTATGAACTAAACAGAAACCCCCTGCACCAAATAACAGTCAAAACACTTAAGATACAGAATAAAGAAGTTTCGAGAATTGCAAGAGAGAGAACCAAGCAATATTCAAAGGCAAGTCTATCAGAATAACAGTTGACTTCTCAGTGGAAACAAAAGCCAGAAGAGCTTAGAGATGCATACTTCAAGCAATGAATGATCATGAATGCTCATCCAGGTTATGACATTAGCTGGCCAGACTGACTGTCAGGTTATGGTACTGACCAAGTGGTCACTCACTGGGTTATAGCACTGGTCAGGTAGTCAGTGGCCAAGATGTGGCACTGGCCAAATGGTCAGCTGCCAGCTTGGCCAAGTTGGCTGCCATGTCAAAACAGCCAATTTGTGATATTCTGTTCTCAGATGTGGCTTCGGTCCATCTTAGAACTAGATTTTTTTTTCCTGAAGGGCAAGTAAATGACAGTAAATTCCCTACTGTACAAATTTTGTTTTATCTCAATAAATGACCATAGAAATCTCTGCCAAAATTACTAACTAGAAGTTCTGGAAAAAACTTTATCTCCCAATAGAGATGCCCTCAAAACTAAGGCAGAAGAGGCATTCTTCTTGTCTATCTGGTACCTTCCACTTCAGACAAACCCTCTTCCCTGAGGCTAAGCAGGATCCCTTAAATCTGCATTAGTCGATCTTCAAGAGGTTTCAGGTGCATTGGTCAACTCAGGTTCATGTTCCCTTTTCCTTCCAAGATCTGGCCCAAATTATAAAGGACTTAGGGAGTTTCTGTGAGGACCCAGATAAATTCATAGATATTTTTCAAATTGAAAGGGAGGAAAGAGAAAGAACCATGAAAGAAAGAAAGCTAAAGCTTTCTAAGGGGATTGAATAACAATACTAACAGCCATGCCCAAGCAGCAACCCAAAATCCTTTCTGACAAGAAAAGAGAAAAAATATGCTTTAAATACAACCAGACTGGGCAGCTGGTGGGTGGAGATGGGGAGGTTGTGACACCACAAAGCATAAAAGCCTCCATGGCTTGACTGTGGGAGTCTTCATTAGAGGATGGATTGTCCCCTGAACCCCAGGGCCTAGGGTTCAAGCCCCTCTGAAGGGGACCTTTTTCCTCAGATGGGAAAAGGGAGTTTGCCACTAATATCCAGAAAAAGAGCCTAAATGCCAGGCTGACACACCATCTCTTGGGAACCTTGGTTTAACATGTAAGTGGGACGCCAATTTGTTTGTCATTTAATAGTCAAGAGAGCAAAATTTTTCAGTGCTGAAACTTCCTTCCTAAGCCTTTGTCAACCTATGATTTAAGTAGAATTGTTAGGCTCAGGAGAATGAAGGATTTAACAAAGTAACCATTGAAGTTCCTTAGATAATTAGTGTTATGGTCTTTAGATACTCCTTTGTTTATATGCCCGAATGTCTTAACTTTAGACATAATAGAATGTTTCAGCACTGTTATAAAATTGTCCATATTATGGTTTATCAGGCTATTCCAGAGGAAATTTTAATACAAGCTCATTCTCAGGTGTGAGCCTTGCCCCCCCCAAAAAAGAGCCCAGCCTTAAGATTCTCCCCAGAAAAGATAATGTTCAGAGACTCCCAAAACTTTCCACATCAGGAAATCGTGTCTCTGTAATCAGAAACTAGAGCAAGACAGATTCAGACTCTCACCAAGTTGAAACTGAAACCTACCAATGAGGAAAAGCCATTTTTTCCAGGTTTGCCTAAGTGTATAAATATACCAGACCCTGGCAGCCATATTTGGCATCTGCCCCTTGTGGCACTCTGTGTCTGGAGTCTGTGAGTCCTTTTCCAGCCCCTTGCCTCTCATGGATTCCATTCCTGGAGTCCATGAGTCCTACAGGGCACCCTTAGCCCTCATTGTACTCCATGTCTAGTGTCTGTGAGTTCCATCCTTTCTCTCTAATAAACTCTGCCCTAATATTCAAAACCCCTACAAATTCAAAGAACGATAGGAACCAAGAAATACTTCTTAGTTATTACCTTAATGACAAGATACATGGGTTAGCAACACAAATTAAAAATCACAGTATATCAATTGGCTGCCTACAAGAAACACACCTCACCATGAAATATAGGCACTATCTCCAGGTGAAAGGTCAATGTCTTCTAAGCAAATGGAATTTGGAAACGAGTAGGAATAAACATTACAATATTGGAGAAAATAGACTTTAAATCAAAAACATCCAAAGAGAGATACACAGATCTATGTTCTTGATAATGGAACAATACCTAAATCTAAACATAAACATACTAAACATAGACTTGCACACATTGGTTAAGTAATCACAATGTGTTAAACAGCAAATCAACCCACATACGAGAATAGTAGGGGATTTCAACACACTGATCTCACCAATAGATATGTCACCAGAACAAAAATTGAACACAAACACACTGGACTTTATCAAGTCATAAACTGAATGCACCTGACTGACATCTACTGAATTCCATCCTAAAAATCAAGAACACATATTTTTCTTAGCAATTAATGGAGCTTTCTCCATAATAAATCACTTACTTAGCCATAAAGTGCACCTCCAAAAATACAGGAAAGTTGAAATTACATCCTGTACTTTATATAATCACCATGGAATAATGCTATACATCAATAGCATGGTAAACGATAAGTACACAAATTCTTGAAAACTAAACAACATGTTACTAAATGAGGAGTAGATCTGAGCAGAAATGAAAAAGGAAATCTAATAATTCCTAGAATTTAATGATAAGAAAAAGGCAGCATACCTAAATCTGTGGGATACAACAAAGGAAGTCCTAAAAAGAAAGTTTATAGCAAAACATGAAGCATCACGTTAATAACCTAACAATGCAGCTTTAAACCTTGGAGAAATAAGAACAAACTAACCCCAAAAGCAGAATACAAGCAGAAATGAGCAAGATCAGTAGAGATATAACTGAAAGTTAAACAAAGAAAATACAAATTATCAATGAAAGAAAAAGCTGGATCATTGAAAAAATAAACAAGATTGATAAAACTACCAAAAATGAGAGAAATTCCAAATCTCTGATAAAATCAGAGATGAAAATATTGATATTAACCAACACCAAGGAAATTCAGAGAATAATAATGACTGTAGAAATATATACTTCACCAAGTTCAAAAATAAGAAAGAATTGAATGAAATTCAATTACAACTAGACAAGGCTGTCAACTCTCACCACTTCTATTTAATATTGTACTTGAGCTTTTAGCTAAAGCTATAACAAAGGAGGAGGAGATAAAAGGGATACACATAGAGATTGAAGAGATCAAGCTATTTCTCTTTGTAGATGACCCAAACAATTCCACCAAGCCAATCCTGGGACTAATAAATACATTCAGTAGAGTGAAAGACTTCAAAATTAATGCCCCAAATCAATTATTTTCCTATATTCCAAGATGAAAAAAGTGAGAAAATAATTAGAGAAACAATTCCATTTACTGCAGCTCCCAAACAATGAATTTCCTTGGAATAAATCTAACCAAGGATGTGACTTGTACAATGCAAACTTTAAAATACTAAAAAAAATCACAGAAATTACCACAAACTGGAAAGATTTACCTGGTTCCTGGATTAATAGAATGATCATTATAAAAATGATCATCCTATTAAAAGCAGTATACAGATTTGATGCCATACCAATCAAAATTCCAATGCAATTCTTCAGATAAAGGAATAAAAATAATCTCAGAATTCACACAGAAACAAAGCCACTGGAAAATTGATAGCATGTTTAACAAATGGTGCTTGGAAAACTGGATATCTACATGCAGAAGAATGAAAGCAGACCCTTATCTATCATGCTGTATGAAAATTAACTCCAAATGGACCAAGACCTTAATGTTATACTAAAGACTATAAAACTCCTAGAAGAAAGAAGGAGTACAAGTGAACTGATTTTGCTAGGGCAGCATTTCCTGAATAGGAACTCAAATGCATAGGAAGTGAGATCAGCAGTCAATAAGTGGGATTTCAGGAAATTAAAAAAGCTTGTGTTAGGCAAAAGAGATTACCAGTTGAGGAAAAAGACAACTCACCAAATGGGAGATAATCTTTGCTATGCACATACCTGATGGAGAACTAATATCCAGAAAATACAAAGAACTCAAAAAATAATACCAAAGAAATAAACAACCCAATTAAAAATGAACCTTATAACTAAAAGGAAATTTCACAGGGCAAAATTAAAATGTCCAGAAATATCTTAAAAAATGTTTTGCCTCTCTAGCTGTTAAAAAATTGTAAGTTAAAATCACCCCAAAATATCATTAAAACTCTAAACTCCAAATAATAACAAATGCTGGTAAGGATGCAGAAAGAAGGGATCCCTCATGCATTGCTGGTGGGAATGGAAACTTAACAGAGCACCTTTGGAGATCAGTATGAGGATGCTTAAAAAATTTAAGAAATGAACTATTATATTCCACTCCTGGGAATTTCCTCAAAGAATATTACATCTTACTATAGAGACACTCCAGTCATGACAGGGCTGTTGTGTCCAGGAACCCACTTCAAAGAGATCTAATAGGACCAGATCTACAATATGGGTAACATGTGACCATTCTTGCATGAATCATAGTGGATTTCAGGAAGAAAAGCTACACTTAGAAAGAATCTCTGAGACAGGCGCTGGACAAAAGAAGGGGAACCTCTCCTTGGAATTTGCCAACTGAAGGTTTACTTATACTACCACAGAGACCTAGTTACTTACTAGCACAAGGACCTGGAAGAGAGCCCTGCGATCCAAACTGTGTGTGTGTGTGTGTGTGTGTGTGTGTGTGTGTGTGTGTGTGTGTGTGTGAAACAGGAGGGACATGGCTGGATTTGTGAAAAGAAGGGAGGATTGTGGAGGACGGGATGTGTGAGGGGATGGAGCAAGGACAAGAAACTTATTTTGTCTGTATATGAAACATTATCAAAAAATTAACATTGAAACTGGAATAAAAGTGTTATAAACCCATAAAGGATGGGTTTACAAGATGCATATTTTTTCTCTTTCAATTTTGCTAACATAATTCCATACTATGAAGTTTAAACAGAAAGAAAAAAAGAAGCAGCGAATTGCCTAAACAATATGGTGAAGGCCTGTGGTGCTTAGTGATTAGTGCTTAGTGCTTAGTGTGTGTGATGTGTGCATGTGTGTGTATTCACAGATGCTCTCCTAGTTTTCACTGAGCTATTGTTCCTTGGATTTTGCTTATAATTTTCTGAGCTAGTGTAAACTAAAGGTAGAAAACTAGAAAAAAAGAATAGAAAATACTATGATCGCAGCAAGAACTTAAATACCGTCTTGCTGTTATTATTCTAATATTCCTGATTTTTCTAATATTCTTTCTTTATCCTATTTCTTCATTGTGTCACTAAGTATTTTGTGGGTATAGTATACCAGACATATTTCTGAACCCTCGATATCCTGTATATTCTGTTGTAGGGTAGTTTCATAGTGTAAAATTTAGTCACATTTAAAAAAAAAGAGTGTATTACTTTAGAGCATACAAGATGTGTTTATGGGTAAAGTTTTCTGTGTGAAAACCTGATAACCTGAGTTTGATTCCTTCAACTTAAATAGTAGAAGGAAAGAAGCGGCTTCCAAAATATGTCCTCTGGTCTGCACAAAGGGTCTCTCTCTCTCTCTCTCTCCTCTCTCTCTCTCTCTCTCTTTTTCACACACACACACACACACACACACACACACACACACACACACTCACACACACAAAGTAAATGCATATGTTTACAAAAAATTAATCATTTTGGTCCAGTGCACTCATTACAAGGGTTGCCTTTTGGGACAGCCTGATGTGTTTAGTGCTTGTGTTTTCTTCTCTCCTCCCAACAGTGAGGACAGCCCTGAGGTCCAGGTACATAGTAGTTACACGACACGATATCATATCCAAGGCAGCAATTTTAGTCTTTCCATGAATGTTCTTGTTCAAATTAGTCATATCTCCATAATGCTTGCATACCTACATTTTATGACTTTTGTGATTTTCATTTTATTTTCATGATTTTCCCCCCTCATAAGTGATTTCCAGTGTAAGATACTTTGAAGATAAAATTATAGGAGTTTATAAATTTATGTGTTGGGAAATGTGGCTCTCTGGACCATCTGACTAATTTTCCGCATATGATGATTTCACTAGTGTCTCATGGTCTACTTTGCGCTGTGTTTATGACTATCATCTGCACATTTAGAACTTCCAGTTTTTGTGCCAAAATGAGATATCTATTCCAATGTTGATGTTCACCACTTTTCCTTTGAAAATAGAAGTAAATGCATAAACTTCTACCCATAAAAATATTGATTGGGATTCTTTATGATACATACTATTGCATCTAGAATCATTAGATTTGCCTATTAATTCCCAGAAGCAAAGTTGCCTACCTTTATAGAAACCTAGGAAGCCATCCTCAAAGTACTCAGTGCTATAACTGTAATTATGGGTAAAAAATTCATGGCTTTAACCAGTTAGATGTATTTGAAGATGAACACAAACATAAACATGGCACAATATTAACATAACGTCATGTCTCCTGGGTGCCACCAAACATCTGTGCTGGAAAACAAGAAGCAAACATATAGCTAGATCCTGGTTTCTCCATTGCCACATGTGTGTTCTGAGATGACACACCAGGGTGCATGCAAACAAATAATAAGAGGATGTTGTGATGAGCACAACTCATTCCCCAAATCTGTAGAGGATATCCGTTGGCAGCTTTATTGTTGACTTGTGCCTCCTAACTCTGTTGTTCTGAATAGAAAGCAAACTCCAATCAGAATTAAAGTAATAATATTTGTTCATCTCTAGGTATTGAAATATAACTTTTCTGGCAGCTTATACTTACTATTATCTGGAATTAGGTATGATAAATATCATTCTCAACTATATTGGAGTCCACATTATAAGTTTAAGTGGCAGTGTTTGACTTACCACAAGTTACTCATAATACACAGAACTCTACACTTGTACTACACATGTGCTGATCTTGTGGTAGGGACAGCAGGTTATTCATAAAACCAATGTCCTAAGGTAGATGTGAATGAATCTGAACATAACCCTCTTATTCTAAGAAAGTCATTTATTACTTAACATTTCTTATGTGCCAAATACTATGTATGCTAAGTACTGAGATACCATGAGTTTTAAAAATAAACAAGATTTCTCTCTGAAACAGTCAAGGACCTTGTGGGAAAGAAAACTTTAATTATACAATCAAAAATAACTTTCCTGAGTAAGTGCTAAAAAATGAGTTATTAATTACTGCTTAATTAGGCAAGGAGAAGTGCAAGAGTGTTTTGTGCCTGAGAAATGAGCCTGTGATGCTTCTGTGGCAAAGGGATTAGAGGACAGCAGGACTGCTGTGGACAGATAGAGAAGAGAACCTAACTCAAACTAGGGCAGGAATTTGAGTGTCATCCTTGTGTAGGGGTCATGATAATCTTCTCTGTATTGTTCCAATTTTAGTATACATAAGTGGCGAGACATCTGGTGCAGCTCACGCTCACTTTCCTTCCTGGTTACTTGCCACTGAATAGGTTTGGTCTCACTAATCACAGAGAGTATAGGGATTGGCAGATAGAGGGTAACCATCCTGCAAATGGGACACTCACTGCCCCTCACTGCTGTGTCCTACTCCTATTCTTCCATATACCTTTGAGTCTCCTCTTATATAAAGATCTTCATTTAAACAGTCTTTTATCTTTGGTTAGGAGGCGACCTTTGATACCAATTAGGATGCAGCCAAGGGCAGGGCAGGAAAAACAAAACTGAAAACAACAACAAACCATAATTCAGAACACCAAAGACCCTACATCAATCACCTGGAACCAGACCAGCCGAATCTCTCCCCATCCTGAAGCTCAGGGAACCTTGTGGAAGAGGGGGCGGCAAGATTATGAGAGCCTAAAGATGGAGAGGACCAATGATATGAAAGATACTCCACACAAGTTAGGACTTCAGCAGCCAGAATTGGACTTTGCCTGACTTGCACAATGGTTGATATGTCCACGACCCCCCAAAGTCTAGCATGAATCACAGGGGAGAAGTCTCCAGGCACTAGGATTCTTAGAGGCAAGGGATTAACAATGATAATAGAGGTCCCATACTTACAGGGTAGGGAGGGAGGGGATGAAAGAAAGAGAGGAGAGGCGGGAGAGTGCAAGGGGAGACAACTGGGGAGGGGAAGAGAGAGGGAGAACACGGGGTACTTATTGAGCTTGTGGTGGGAGTAAACAAAACAAAACAACAACAACAAAAACAGGGAAGGAAGAAATCCAGCCAAGATAGGTGTAAAATTTTCTTGTAATAACATGAAACCAGGAAGGACACAGCAGCCTGAGGAGAAGTGAGCTTTAGAGTTCACCCATATGGACAACTAATCAGTTAGCCATGTCCACATAATGAAACTACAACACAACCTCTGAATACAAAAGCTCACATAAGAGGTCTATGTTGTCAATATTACATTAATATTGTCACACATCAATACCAAGAAGAGACTCTGAGATTCTTATTATGCATTTTTTCCTTCAGTCCCTTTTTTTTTAAATCTATATAATAATTATGAGCACCACAATGAGTTTCCATGAGTTCAGTTTCAGAGTTTGAAATACTGGAGTAATAACATTGTACAAAATTGGTCATGAAATAATTTCTGGTAGATTCTAATACTTTGAATTTAATATGAAGAATTTACAGAAAGACAGACATGGCACAGAGTAGTGCTTCATATTTTCATTGATATTGTCCTCCGCCCTCCTTCACAGATCATATAGCCAACTTACTTATAGCTCTCCCGCCTCTCCTCTCTTTCTTTCATCCCCCTCCCTCCCTAGCTTACTTATAGCACCATGGGAGGGGGGTGAGTGACAAGTAAACAAAAAAGCCGGAGTCTGAATTGTAAGAGTTTGAAAGCACAAACATTAAATTTTCCTTTTTTTTTTTCTGTGAGGAATCAAAAGCAGAGATATTCAGAAAGAAAAGACCCTGAGAAGATAGTGACAGGAAGGAAAGGACGTTTGGGCTGTTTTTGTGATATAACCTCTGAAGTTATTAAGGTCTTCCCTGTCCTGCTCTTCCCAGTGGCAGAGTTGTTTGTGAATGTGCTCAGTGAGTTAGAGACTCGTATTTGAATTCTCTGTCATTATTAGTCCCCGTGTCTTGCTGCATTCTCAGACACCTCTTTGCTTTGTGTACAAACTGCGTTGTCAAGAATGGATTAAATTGCCTTTTTCACTTAAGAGCATTTTCTACCAATTTAGATATTTGGATATGTGTGGTGATATGTGGTTTAAGTGGAATCTTGAATAATTCTAATTCTTCTTTATGTTTAGGCAAGTCTGGTTTGATTGCTGTGTGATTGTGGGTCACACAGTATCTCCCTTTTAGGAACATTCAATGAGACACATAGTAGATAAAGTTAAATAATTTTTAATTTTCATGAATTCTGAATGTTGTGGCAATGCATTTCCTGGATCTGGAAAAGGTATGCTAATCACATTCACCACAATTGTCCATATGTGTATGAACCCTGTGAAATTCACTGATAGTAAAACATGATGAGAAGTGTTTCTCTTATAATGGAACAGGAAGTCACTACCCTCCTGACTTGAAATAGTCATTTATTCAGATAAAACAACAAATAGAAGTATGAACACATGAAATTCCAGGTGGTAGACAGAATTATTACTAGTAATGATACAAAGAGGATTTGGAATGTGAGAAGACTGACATCAAGTCTTATTTTTTTACATTCCCTCATTATATCAGTAGTAACTAGTGGCTAAATACAATAGAAAAAACCATAGTTTGGCACCTAGCTTTGGTCCATGATGGATATCCAGGCATGTCTAGTCTTTCTCCACAGGTGTTGCATAATTTCTCATATAAGAGATCCACCTTTATTTCATGCTGAAAAACATGTATGCAAGGAATAATTCTGGTAACAAATCAGATTCAAACCATAGTAAATGTGTGACTATGTTTTTAATTGTCATGATGATAGCAGAAGATGTTGATGGCTACTTGGAATTATTCTGAGGTGCACATTTTAACCAAATGAGTATCAAGTACAGTCATTTAGAGCAAGATCTGAATATTCATCTTGCCTTTCAAATACATTCATGTTCAGTGATTATAAATACACCGAATGTTATTTTCATTTGACATTTTGACATTTGACATTTAAAGATCACAAGGCTACATTATTTCGTGATGATTTTCAGACTCTTACATGTAAAAACATGAGAACATGTGAAGTTCTAGTCATCACATATCTGACAGTATAAATCATGTTTTTTTCTGGGCTTATTGTGAAAAAAGTGGTGGTGCTTCAATTGTGATATTTGTGGTTATCTTCATCCTATATTCTCAGTACAGACTTATGATGAGAAAAACTATAATAATTTACCTGCATTTTTAACCTTAGGTTAATCCCATATGAAAATCAGAGCTGATTGCAGTTTCAGTACAGTCACAAACCATCATTTTATCACCTCAAGGACTGCTCTAAAAGGGAGACATTTTCCTTGTTCCACTTTTTGATTCTGGTAACTTAACAGCTTCCATTATTAGAAGTTTTGCTGAAATGGAAGTGTAGTTACTTAGAACAATTTAAGAACATGTCTTTTAGAGCATTTTAAACTTACTTATTTTTTTTAATGCATGAAACACCTGTATAAGTCAACTACTTAAACTTTCCTAAGTTTAGCTTTCATTTAGAATGAAAATGTTACGATGACATTTTCATGAAATAAGATTTAAATTTGACAACTGTATTTGTCAGATTTGAGAGACAAAAAGGGACAAGGTGACTAACTGTAAGATTTTCTACAGATGGAAATCCTCTTTGTTCTTCCAGTGTATTGTATGATCTTTGTCCATGTTGGTAACAAATGGTATCAGACAACTAGCTTATTATATGAAAGGAAACCTAATCTCTATAAGTGAGTTATTGTTTTATGAAAACTATACTGTGAATTTTCAGTATATTAATCATCTTCAAATTTAAATTTAAACTTTGAATTTGAAGAGCTTTGAACTTTTATACTGCCTTTCCCTTTTCGTAAGAGAAGCATTATTTTAAAATGCATGGGAAAAATGTCATTTCTCAACATAAAAATTGTTCAATTCATTTAATTAGTAAAGTTAATAAATAATCTAGAAGATGAGGAAACAAGCTCTAGAAGTCTATGAGACTTTCTTTCCTGAATGAAGGTCACACTGCAAGGTAGGCAGGAGGAAATGAGATTAAAATCAGTTTTTATACACTTACATTGGAACAATTTTCATGCTATCACTAGCATTGATTTTTTTGAAATATTAATTCATAAACTGAGTCACTGTCTCACTGTCAAAACCTGCCTTGAATACTTAAACCTACGAATCATCATAATAATGACAAAAGCGTCAGTGAACTTTGAAATCTTACCTTCTATGCAGTAATGAGGTTAGAGAAGCTAAGTGATTGCTAAGGTCATTGATCAAAAAAGAAAAGAATAGAGCTGATTTTGTTGACTCTCAGTTCATAATATAAAGGTCAGATCTTTAAAGAATCAGAGATGTAGACAGAGAGAGCAGGAGATGTGCTATCAGTCCTGGGAGAGAATAATCACATTTTCCACTGGCGTTCTTAGAAGTTAAAAAATGTGATGTCTGTCTTTTCTTGTGCATACTTTGTTTCCCATTTTGTTCTGTTGTCATAGCAGCAGTTTCTTATCAAAGACCACAGGCACCAGGGTATGAGTAGTTGGGAATCATAATACATCTCTTTCCTTTTATCAGTGATAGGATCCATGATAGCGATGTGATCCATACCTGGCAAGGGCATATCTGCTAAGAAAATTTACCATACTCAGCACAAGAGAGAAACTATGAAGACAAAGTTGCTGGGTTTCCTGACTCTCTTCTTTCTTAATTTGCATGTGTAATGTTATATTTGGATATGCAGGCCCTCTTTGATCATGACAGAAAATCTTTAGAATCTTGAAGCTTAACCAAGGCTTTGATAGCACTAATCAGCTGAATCAACTGAAATATTCTTTAGTCAGCTTTTTTTTTTCCTTGTAAATGGCTTGAGATATTTTTACCTTGGCAGTTTGTTATTTATGTCCCAAAGAGCAAATGAATGTTGACTCTCATTTTTCTCCCCTTGATCTCAAGTCCTTTCTCTACTCTCTGTCTTGCTGCGGTCACAGAGGGCTCACCATTATAGACTGCATCACCTGGAACTCTTTGCCCTTTGGTTTCAGGCTGGCACCAGCTAAGAGAAGACTCTCATAGGTCACAAGGACTCGCTGATTCATTGTAACTTTGATTATGTGTAAATCCATAAGTTGGAAGTTTAGTCTTGTGGGTGTTTAAAATATGGAGACACTTTTCAACAAGAGTTGAAGGACTTTTTTACCCTGGAAGATGGAATCAGAGTGTGGCAACTGCTATTTCTTGGCTGTCTCAACATATTTTACATGTGCTTCTTTACCTTTGGCTTTACTGCTTTAAGTAGTTCTTTAATAATAATAATAAAAAACCTCTGTTTGCTACTTTCTTATTGACCCCTGAGTTATCCATACATTTTTTTCATGTCCAGCTATAAAATTTTATTTTAAACAAATGAATCAAAGTGCTGCATTCTTTTAAAAATTAGAACAATTATAGGCCAAAACACATTGTTTGTAATTTAGTCTAGTCTTACTCTGTAATGAGATGCCACAACACATGTGTTAATAAACTTGATAGCTTAAACATAAAGACCTGCTGACTCATATCAGAGGATAGAAATATAAGATCAAGGTATTTACAGGTTGGAGTCTTTCTGAAAACAATGAGGAAGAACTTTGCCAGGACAGCCAGGACAACACATGTGTAATAAACTTGATAGCTTAAACATAAAGACCTGCTGACTCATATCAGAGGATAGAAATATAAGATCAAGGTATTTACAAGTTGGAGTCTTTCTGAGAACAATGAGGAAGAACTTTGCCAGGACTTGCTGGCAGCCCTCATTGATCCTTGACTTTGAACATAAAATTTTCTTCTTTCATTACAGCCTGTTTTCTTCCTGCATGTGTGTCTGTTAAAATGCCCCCTTTATAGAAAGAAACAGTGATACTGAGTGAGGAATATTTCTCATTGATAATTAATTATAACTAATTAATTTCATTTTTGATTGTAGATTTTGTCAGTCTCCTTTATTTTTCAAAGAAGGTGACTGTTTTTTTGTTTATATATATATATATATATATATATATATATATATATTTATTTCTTCCACTCATACAAAGTTGACAGGCACCCCATTCCCCTCCTTCCCTCTACCTTTCCCTGGATCCCCTTACTCCCTCCAGGTCTTGCCCCTTCCCTTCCCCTCTTCCTCCCCTTCTTCCAGTGTCTACCTCCCCCCATTCCTGGAGCATCCTCTGGTTCCTCCTCTCTGATGAGGTGTAAGGACTAAGATGCTTTGCCTAGAGCTCTTTTTTGTGTTCCTCAAAGGAGGTGACTCTTTGTCTTATTGATTCTTTGCATTTTATTTGTTTGTTTCAATTTTCATCAATTTTTCACCAATCTTTCTTTCTGCGGTTTCTTACATATCTTTTAAAAAATTTATTTATTTACCTTTTAGTTTTACAAGCATATTAAGTACTAATCCCTGTTTCCCTTCCTTCCCCTCTCACCTATTCCCCTCTCTTCCCTTCATCAATACCATTCCCCTCCCTCCCACCCTCCTACCTAGCTGCTTCTGTGGACCCCATGGTTCCCTCTGGCTTGTCTACTCTTGTGGGAGGTAACCCCACAGTAACCTCATATGCTAATAATAGTTCAAAAAAAGTCTTTTAAGAAAGGAACAAGAATAGTCAGTCCATATGCAGAAGGGCACAAAATGAGGAAAACAGGTCAAAATAAAATAAAGCAAAACAAATAAGGCCAGAGCTGATCCACTTAGCACCCAGTGAAATATCAATTTTAATTATTTCATTCCATCTACTATTTTGGAGTTTGGCCTATTCTTGGTTTTCCAGGGCCTTAAGGTGACTCATTGAGTTACGTATTTTGTGTCTTCCTTGTTTTCCAATATATACACCTAGATCTACAAAGGTCCCTCTTAGAAATATTTTCATTATAGCCTATATACCCACATAACTTTATATAGGGGGTAGGGCAGGTGGACCAAAAATACATATTATGAAAATGCCATAAGGAAACAAACAAAATAATAAAAATATTTGTAATATGAAATGGGTGAGAAAACATTTTGGCAAGGAAAGAAAGAAAAAATCCAGTAAATTTTTTTTACCATAACAGCATGGATTTGTTTTGTGACACAAAGTGATTTACACAAGAAAGAAAGTAGAAGACCAGACATCAGGAAAGAATAAAAGGTTGGAGTTGAGTGTGATGGACAGGGCTGTGCAAAGCAAGAGAAACTGAAGGGCAGTGAAAAGAATCAGGACATCTTAGAGTTCATTTTTTTGTTTATTTGCAACAACATTCCTAAATGCATCATGCTTAGAAATGAATGTTTATCTCTCACTTGGTTTTCATTATGATATTTTAAATATTGAATTCCCCACATCCATAGCATTGAATCTTTTATAATTTTTATAACAGACTAATTCATGGTATAAATAAATTCTATTGTAAGGGCTGGTTGGAGCCAGTACACAAGAGTTGGTTGTTAAATCTTCAGATTTTTGCGAGCTTTCAGAAAAAGATATCATTACACTTTTTGTATAAGCTTATAATAAAATATATCATATGAAAAGAAGAAAAAGGAATACTCCACTTCTTTAGCCATCATGGAAATGCAATTCAAAACTTCCCTGAGACATCATCTCACCCCAGTCAGGATGGCAAAAATCCACAATACAAACAATAACAAATGCTGGACACGATGTGGAGAGAGGGGAACTCTCCTACATTGCTGGTGGGAGTGCAGGCTCATACAGCCACTCTGGCGAGCTGTCTGGAGATTTTTAAAGAAGTTAAAGATTGAAATGCCATATGACCCTGCTATTCCACTTTTGGGAATAACCTCCCATACAGCAGAGGTTCACCTCGATAGCATAAGTGCGACCATGTTCATAGCAGCACTGTTTACAATAGCAAAGTCATGGAATCAAACCAAATGTCCAACAGTTGACGAGTGGGTAAGGAAAAGTGCTACATCTATACAATGGAGTACTACTCAGCCATCAAAAATGATGAATTACTGGAATTTGCGGGAAAGGATGTCATTAGAAACAATTATATTAAGTGAAGTATCCCTAACCCAGAAAATTAGGTGCAGTATGAACTCCCTAATAGGTGGCTCCTAGTACCAAACCCACCCAGCCCACCTTGAGACACTCAAAGGTAAATATATGTAATACCTACAGTAATTGCAAGGATTATGAACAGGAGGGATGGGATTGGAGGGCCATAACAGAAACAAGGAGAGAGGGGACCATATTACAGCAGAGAAAATAGGCCTCCATCAAGGACTGCAAGTAAGTAATGTGACACCTGGTTAAGTTCACAGACATTCCTTCCTGATCATTTACAACTGAGGGGGTATGATCTCACCAGAAGGGGAGGGCATATAGTCTGGCAGAGAAAAAGTAACCATTTTGTGGGCTGGAGAGGCGGAAGGTCCTGAGTTCGGATCCCAGATCCCACGTATAGACGCGGGGCGGAAGCGGAGGCAGCCTGCGCTTCTGGTCCTGGTAGGGCGGAGCCTGTGAATCCCGGGGCAGAAGGAGGTGGAGGCGTCCATGGTGGTTCCCGAATTCATCCGTGGTTCTACACAGACACACACACGTGCACATACATACACATACGCACACAGTTGAATAAAAATAAAAATAAATTAAAAAAAAAAAGTAACCATTTTGCAAATGGGTGATTGACCCCTCCCTCACTGAGGTTTCCAGTTTTATTACATCTACCCTTGAATGTGCTCTTATAATAAGACTCCAGTTTAACAGCTTTTTGTCTCTGGCCAGGGGGTGACATACAATGCCCATCAGGATGGAGTGAAGGGCAATGCAGGAGCAGCAAAACTGCAAAAGAAAATCAAAGAACCACAATCCAGAACTTCAGAGACTCTATATCAACCACCTAGAACTAGGCCAGACTAATCTCTCCCCATCCTGAAGCTCAGGGACATTTGCGGAAGAGGGGGCGGTAAGAGTGTAAGAGCAAAAGGATGGGAGGAGCAATGATATGCAAGATACTCCACACAAGTTAGGGCCGAAGCAATCATAATTGGACTTTGCATGCCCTGCGCAATGTCCAACACACTATTGACCTCACAAAGTCTAGCATCTGCTAAAGGCACCAAGATCCTTGGAGGCAAGGGATTGACAGCCACAGTAGTGTTCCTATGCTTAAGGGGAACACGGGAATGGGTTCAGGGAAATGCCACTGGGTCCTTGTATGTCATCGGAGAGGAGGGCCCAGAGGAGAGTCAGGCATGCACAATAAAGGACTCTCTGGGAATTGGGGAGGAGGCACTGGGGGATGGGGAGGGAGGGGTGAGGGGAGGGGGAGCAGGGACTTCGGGGTGGAAGAGGAGGGAGGGAGGGAGGGAACTGGTGTACCTATTAAGTTTGTAGGAGCAGAAATATTAATAAAAATGTATAAAAAAAGAAAAGAAAAAGGAAATAGTCTCATTGTAATTAGTAAATGATTTTGAAATTTTACTATTTGTCTCATGCTGAAACAACCTTTAAATAGTTTGGTGTTTTTATTTAAGTTTTATAAATTTTTTGTAAGGAGTTACTGTCAGTAGTATAGTTTTTTTAGATGTATACTTGCCTCAGGTGCTTGGTCAAAGACTCCTAACTAATACATGGGGAAGGTAAAATTAAAATTAAGGCCACCAATTTCAGAATGAAACTTCTGTTTTATTTAGAAGATGTAAAGAGGGTATAAGCTAAGAATCATAGTATCATGCTGTCTTGACTGAACTGCCATTATTAGATGTGAAATAGAAAATAAAATGTGCACACCAGAATCAATTGTTTATTAGTAGTCTGTCTTGGGATACATTGATTCCTTATGTTGTATGGTAGCTTCTTTTATCACTCAAATAATAAACTCATTAAGAGGGAGAGTATATTTTGGCTCATAGTTTCAAATGTATCACTCTATACTTTTTCAGACCCTCGTCTTTGAGCCTGTGGCCAGGCTGTGCAATGTAGCAGAAACACATGGTGGAGGTATTACTTGGAAACAGAGAACAATGAATGAACCAGGGTCTTATGGCCCTTTCAAAGACATATATTCAGTCACCTAACTCACTCCCTCTAGGCCTCACACCTTCAAGATTTCCTAAGAATTCAAAACTTTTCATTAGTTTGATATCTACAGATTTTCCACTTAAGAGGAATAAGTTCTGTATTTCAAGTCTCTGAAGCCCAGTTATAGAGGGATGGAAGTGAATGACACAGGCTCAAATGTATTAAGAGTTCTTCAAACTACTTTAAGCCTGCCTCTTAAAGGTCCTAATAGTACCAAAGGATGGTAGCCAACCCTTCACAGATTGTTTGGTGTTTGCTTAACCAACTTGGATTTCAAATTTTATAGTTTGAGGTTAAATTATGTCTTCAGTCTCTGTTCATTTTCTTTAAATATTCACAAAAGCAAAGAGTGAAGTTACATTAAAACACATTTAAGGCAACATTCAGTCCTTACAGAATATTACTTACCATGATTTATTTTTTCATAATAAATCTCCAGTATGAATTATAACCAATTACAACCTTTCATATAAGTAGACCAGATGGATGTGAGAAGTTGAAGAGATGTGTAAAATTTCAATCAGCATTAAATGTTTTATCTTTGGCTCTAATGTGCACCAGGGGAAGGCAGAAGTTCCCTGAAAATAATGTTTTTCTCCTTTCCTCACTGTGAAATAGAGAATCAACAACTTGCTATACCATGTCAAAAGAGTTGAACTATTGAAATAATAGTATACGTCTTGCAGTCAGACATCTCAGTCTAAAGTGTATTTCTCTTCCCAGATTATTTACAAATTGGTACAATTTATCCAGTAAAAATGACTTTATTAGGTCAGATAAATTTCCAGAGTAGATCTCATAATCTACCAGGGTGATTTAATGCATGTGGTAAGAGTGGGTATACATTTGCTGTGGTTAAGCCATTTATTAAGCAACTTAAATCTTATTACATTTGGAGCCCATATCATTCACTTTCATTCTGAATAACTGGGCTTCAGAAATTTGAAACACAAATTGAACTAGATATAAATTCTTTTTAAAAATATTTATTTAAAAAATTTTTAAAACATTTTTTAAAAAAATTTTATTTTAAAAATATATTTTTAAAATATTTATTTATTTATTTGTATTATTCATACAAACTTGATAGGTATCCCATTCCCCTCCCTCCCTCCACCCCTCCCTGGATCCTCTTACTCCCTTCCCTTTTTCCCCTTCTTTTCCTCCCTCCCTCCCTTTCTCCCATTGTCTCCCTCCCATCCCTGGTGGAGTATCTTACATATTGTTGCTTCTCTCCATCTTTAGGCTCTTACAATCTTACTGCCGCCTGTTCTGCAAATTTCCCTGAGCTTCAGGATGGGGAGAGATTAGGCAGGCCTTGTTCCAGGTGGTTGATATAGAGTCTCTGATATTCTGAATTATGGTTTGTTGATTTGTTTTTCAATTTTGCTGCTCCTGCACCGCCCTTAGCTCCATCCTGATGGTTTTTGGATTTCACCCCCTGGCCAGAGATAAAAGGCTGTTAAAATAGAGTCTTATTATTAGAGTAGATTCAAAGGTATATGGAACAAGAGTAGGAGATCACGGTGGGGGGGGTTGTCAGTCTCCCATTTGCAAAATAGTTACCTTCTATCTGCCAGACTGTGTTCCGTCCCTTTCTGGTGAGATCACACCCTATCAGTTGCAGGTGACCAGGAAGTCTGTGAACTTAACCAGATGTCTCATTACTTACTTGCAGTCCTTGATGGTAGCCTATTTTCTCTGCTGTAGCAAGATCTGAAATAGATATAAATTCTTACGTATTAAGTCTACAGTTGTCAAATGAATGAGAATTTTCAAATTTTGAGTATCATGGAGAAATGAGAGTGGTTTCTGTGGTTTGTTAGTCTACTCTTTTAGTAGTTGAATGTGTTCCTTTAATTCTTTTAGGGAAGTTTTTTTTTCCCATAGTTTTTTTAACATGCAAATGTCATTTATTTTTATTCTTTTATTTTTCCCACATTTTATTTATTCTGTCTCTCCTCCTCCCCTTCCTCATAGTTATTTTAATTTTATTTTTACTTAGTTATCAAGCTCAATGGGTAGATACCCTCACCCTCCTCCTCCTTCCTTCCCCTACTTCCTGACTTCCCTCTTTCTATCTCCCCTTCCTGCTCTCTTTCCCATACCTCTCTCTCTCTCTCTCTCTCTCTCTCCCCTCTTTACTCCCTCTTTCCCTTCTTGGTGTTTCCCTCTTTTTCCCTCACACCCTCCAGAACTTCAGTTTATATGGGCTTTGGAGTTCGCTTTGAGTCATCTACACTAGTGAGGGTTCAAGACTCTCTGTCATACCTTAGGGCCTCTTTTGTACTGCCCGTTAATATAGGAAGTCGGTTATATCTGTCTAACCCCTTGCCTCTAAGGATCTTAATGCCTGAAGCCATTTCCCCTGAGTTCTGCACTACTCTATGGGGGTTTGTTGACATGACAGCCATTGTGCAAGTCAGCTAAGGTCCAATCATATCCCAATGAGCCCACACTTGAATGGACTATCTTGTCCATTGGTGGACTTCCCCATCTTTAGGCTCTTACAATTTTGCCACCCTTTCTTCCACAAGGATCCCTAAGATTTAGGATGGGGAGAGATATAGCTGGTATTGTTGGGGTGAGCCTTGTACAAGCATTGGTATTCTGAATTAAATTGGGTTTTTGTTTTCAGTTTTGCAGTTCTTACACTGCACTAGGCTGCATCCTGTTTGAGTGTTGCAGTCTTCTCTTAACCAAAGATAAAATACTGTTTAAAAGATGGTGTTAATATAAGAAGAG
The DNA here is from genome assembly GCA_023101885.1 of Typhlomys cinereus. Lineage (NCBI taxonomy): Eukaryota > Metazoa > Chordata > Mammalia > Rodentia > Platacanthomyidae > Typhlomys > Typhlomys cinereus. The sequence goes on from JALPQD010000054.1 coordinate 1,398,688, forward strand.
GCTTAAAGGTAGAGGGAAGAATAGGAATAGGGCAGAGTGGAGAGTGGGGTCAGTCTCCTGGTTGCCAGTTGGCTACCATCTAATTGCCAGCTCCCATCTCCTTCATGAAGGGGAAGAGGGGGCAGTAAGATTGTAAGAGCCTAAAGATGGGGAGAATCAATGATATGCAAGATACTCCACACAAGTTAGGGCCAAAGTAATCATAATAGAACTTTGCATGACCTGTGCAATGACCAACATATCTATCCCTTGAAGCATGGATCACAGGCACTAAGATCCTTAGAAGCTAGGAATTAACAGCCACAATAGTGTTCCTATACTAAAGGGGAACACAAAAAGGAGCTCTAGGCAATGATACTGAGTCCTTATACCTCATCAAAGAGAAGGACCCAGTTTGACATACACACTAAAGAATGCTCCAGGGATGGGGGGGAGCAATGGGAGAAAGGGAGGGAGGAGGAGAAAGGAAAGTGAAAAGGGGGGGAAGGAGCAAGGAGCAAGGGGATCCAGAGAGGATTGGAGGGAGGGAAGGGAATGGGTTACCTATCAAGTTTGTATGAGTGGAAAAAATGAAAAAAAGAAACTGTAGGTGAAGTAGGAGAAAATAACTTATCTATTGTGGTTATGTAAGAACTAGAAAGGGAAAAGTAATGTTTGGATAATTGGTCAAATTTAAGAATCTTGTAGCATCCCGCCTTCATGGTTGCTGATACATGACCATCACACAGCTTAAGCGAACAAGGAGTTTACTTTCTTATGACAGTCCAGTTACAGTTCTCAGTCCAGCTTGACAGGAGAGTATGCACCAACACCAGGACTGAGGGAACTGGCCACACCATCACTGCATAATGGCTGAGAGATGTACAATCCTTACTTGCCAGACCAGCATGCCTGGCCAAATATACAGAAGGATGTCAACTGTCTCAACCAGCTCTCTGTGATTTATGCAGGGCCTAATCCCACTCACCGTAAGCTGGGTCTTCCCCATCGGCTAGACAATGTCCCTCAGATTTTCTCTAGCCTTACCTCAACTACTAATTCTCTACAAATGTGCCCAGAGCTCAAACCCTTAATAGTCAAGATGATACCTGTGCCTAACCATGACACTCTACCTTTTGTCAACTTGACACAAAGACATAGCACTTTTAACCTGTAACCTTTCCTTGTCCCCACAGATGTTAAAAGTTATCTTAAAAATATAAATATATTTCATAAAAATTTAAAATATTCTCATTAAAATTTCAATTCTTAAAATGTTGGAACTAAAAGTCTTTCTTTAAATATGCCAAATAAAATCTTTAAATATTCCAAATAGAATCATTGTAACAATGAGAAAACATCAAGTTAAGACCAAAGTCCAGCAAATTACCACATGCTGTACTTCAATGTCCATCTTCTGTTGCTCATCATGTAATCATGGTGCCTCAAATATTCTAGGCATTCCCAGTCCCTGTTTGCAGCTTGAAGTTATAAAAACAGAGTTTTTCTGAGCCAAACTGAATCTCCACTTGCAATCATCCTCAGCATACATCCCACAGTTCTGGCATCTCCAACACTCTGGGTTTACCTCTGCAGCTATAAGCTTCACATTGTCTTGCAAGAACTCTATGCTTGCCACTTGGTGCCAAGCTTTTGCTGCTTTCCATGAATCCCTCAAACCTAAATTGGTACCACCTGGGGGATGCTGCCAGACTCTGAAGCAAGTTTGAAATGTAGCTTAGTCCACCTAAACCACAGCTGTACCAAGGTTTTTGGGCTGATGCTGGAAAAACCTCTTTTATGCAACCAAATATCCAAAGGGTAAGAAATGGCTTTAACTTGGGCTTTCAGCCCCTGAAGGAATTTGAGATTCCAAACCACAAACTTGCCATATGGTGGTTTTCACATCATCCACCATCCCAGTGCAAGTCACTAGATTTTCCTTCACTGGCACTCATTTCTCCAACAGCAGCAGATATTCTATTACCTGTCCTGTGCATATCCAAACCTTTAAGGCTGCCAACACAACTCTCCTCTGTCAAGCAAACCAGTCCATCATCTTTAAATTCAACTTTACCAAAGTCCTTGTTCCCCTTATCACAAATTGGGCCAAAACAATCTTTCTTAACAATTGGCCCACTAAACTCTGAAGAATGGTATTTGTAAATCCACAAAGTGAAAATTCTCAAGCATTTCCAACTTTATCCAGCAGAACCATTCAAAAGCCACAAAATCCACATAGTTAGATTTATTAGCAACACCCCACTCTCGGTACCAAATTCTGTACCAGTCCACCTGCATGGTTGCTGATACATGACCATCACACAGCTTAAGAGAACAAGAAGTTTACTTTCTTATAACAGTCCAGTTACAGTTCTCAGTCCAGCTTAATGGGAGAGCATGCACCAACACCAGGACTGAGGGAAATGGCCACACCATCACTGCATAATGGCTGAAACATGGACAATCCTTACTTGCCAGACTAGCATGTCTGGCCAAGTATACAGAAGGATACCAAGTGTCTCAACCAGCTCTCTGTGATTTATCCAGGGCCTAATCCCACTCACCATAGGCTGGGTCTTCCCCATCAGCTAGACAATCTCCTTCAGGTTTGCTCTGGGCTTAACTCAACCATTAACTCTCAACAACTAATTCTATACAAATGTGCCCAGAGCTCAAACCCTTAACAGTCAAGTTGACACCTGTGCCTAACCATGACAAATCTCTAGTTACAACAATGTAACCATTTCTCCATTTCATATGGAACTTTTAGATTCCTAATTTTAGTTAACAGAGCACACAGCTATAAATATAAAGTGACATAAACAATCCCATCTATGGTTTTTTTGTTAAGTCCTCAGAATCAGTATGAAAATAACTGGCATTGAATTTGGATATATCACTATGGGTCTGCTGTTTTGCTCCTCTACAGACAAACACATGTAGAGGCCAGAGATCAACTTCAGTCATTCTTCTGCCTCCTCACCATTGGGATTACATGAGCATGGACCACATCTGACAATTATTTAAGTAGATTCTGGGAAAAAGCTCACTTCTCTATGCATGCACAACAAACAACTCACCAACTTAAGAGTCATCTCTACAGACACAGATTTAACTCATTTTTTTGGCATTGTAAGTATTGTTTTGTGAATACTAGTTAGAATTCAATTCCCTGAAATATGTGATATATTCATGTATTTAATGATCATTCTTTATTCCCTAGTTTGCAAAAAAGTGCTTAGTTATTTGGTATTCTCTGCCCTTTCTGGTGTCATAGGACAAATCATAGGGCAGTCTTTGTTTTCTGGAACTCATTCCTAATGTCACTAGAATGTTTGCTACATTTTCACATTGTCTATTCAGTCTTCTATTCATTCTTCACCAATGATTATTCCTAGGGATGTTAGTATAATACAAGTTTCAATGTATTTAATGAAAGGAAACACTTTAATGTATTTTCTATTGAGTTGTTTCATCATGTGATAAACTATACAGTGACAAGTACATGTAATTAAAAAATACACAAGGGTCTGCCTTTCAGAAGTAAGTATTGAACCAAAAAGTGTTTTATGAGAAAGTCCCGAGAAACCACTTAAAAAACTTGGAAAGGAGTGTGAGATGTGTTGATTGTCATCTTGAGACAAAGAAGTGCTGAACCTTGTCAAGATTTAAGCCCATCCAGCTACCTTTCAGCTCTTCACTTTCAGAATGTGATTTTACATTCAACACACTATCTTGGCATTTGAAATTCTGTCACACTTAACAGCTCTGTTTCAGACACATGTTTTGAAAAGCTTCACAGATTCTCTGTTTGCACATACAGTGTATCTTTTAAATAATATAACCTTGAAACAACATTGAACTATTATTTTCATAAAAGGAAAACTAGAAACCAGTGAGGCTTATGTATCTGCTTTCTTCACAAGAAAAAAGAAATGTATTTATTCTCTCCTTTATTTTCATAAGACATTATAGTTCTTCCATTTTGAGAATATATGCATGGCATTTATTTATCTGTGTTTTGAAGATAATTCACAAGTCTATGAATATTCTTCTTTATAAACCTAAAAATAAAATTTCCTTTCATCCATAAAGCAAGTGTATCCTTAAAAATAAGCACTAAATTTGGTGGGAGTGGGTAGCAAGTGACAGAGGATGGTAGTTGGCGAATGCGATCTCTGTGAATTGACTATGTATATCATATGATATTGTCAAATTAAAAAAAATAAGAAATGCTAGAACACACATTGCCCTACTAATTTGTAGCCCAAATTCCAATGAATTTTATTAGTAGCATATAAACTCAGTAACAACACAGAGCCTATTCCCAAGTATAAGTTTGCTTGAAGATAAAATATGGGAATTTGTTGCTCACAATTTATTTTACCTGATGTCTCTATCTGCATTTATATTGCATTTTTAAAATTCTTTTTAGTACATATACTTTGTAGTATTTTGTATAGTGAGATACACACACATATAAGACAATTTAAAAAGTAACACATTTCAAGTGTTATATGTCAGTAAAAAAATTAGAATTTGTTGTCGAGATACTCTATCACACTATCATATATTAAATTACGTATCTTATCTAATGTAGCATATCCCACTACTTACAAAATATCAGTTTATAGTGAGAGAGACTATTTGTTTCCCTCATTGTTCTTTTCTACTCTTCTTCTTCTTACAATTACTCTTGCAGTTACTTCTGAGTCCATTTTTCTTGTATTTTCTTTACTTACATATGTATTGTTCACCACAACAAATTCCACCATATTTGGCTTCCTAAGGAACGTGCTTATTCATCTGTAATACTCAGATGATGCTGATACTGGGAGATTTTCATTCATCTCAGTGGTTTTAGGGCTTCTAAAATTATAATTTTTGGTACTCCTTATATTAAATTGTAGAAATTTACATTTTATTTTCTACCCATTTTCATAATAAATACATGTAAGCTATTACCTTCTGGAGGGGTGAACGAATCTTTGTTTTTCCTATTCTATAAACTTATTGTTTGTGGAGAGCTGAATTCTATAGATGCTGCTTGGAATTCTGGAACTAAGACATGTGTTAGAAATTTGATCAAAGGAAGAACATGCATTATAAAGAAGAACGTAGTTTGACTGGAAGGTTGTTTGGTTTATATATGTTTGGGACTTTCCTTTTGAACTCACATGTTGCTACATGTTCCTTCTTAATATTCAACTTAATATCTATGCTGTCAACTCACATAATATTGCAACTGTTGCTTATTAATAAGTAACATATGATCTAAAACAAAAAATACCAAGAGAAATGTGAGAAAGAAATAGAACGTCCTGAACTATTCCATTATCCATTATCTTTACTAGAAACTTGTTCCAAATAGGTAACAAATCATACATGTCCATTTAGCATATAGGTAACCAGACTGATAATCATAACCTTAAAGTTTTAGAAATCTGGATCTAATCTGAAACATTCAAAGTCTTGGGTTGCATCTTGTGTTGAGATAGTCCTAACATTTGATAATATTGAGACAAGCATTTACATATCTATGTATTTGTTTACTTTACCAGTTTGTATTGGTTGTCTACTATGCTTTAGGCATCAAGCTAAATTTATAATAAAAGAAAATGTCAATGAATTCATCTGATTTTGTGAAAAAATATTGGAAAAATATGTTCTCTACCTTAGAAGGAAAGATTTAAAAAGAAAATGGCATTATAACAAGAGTATTCTATGTTATTAAATATCTTTAGGTGTTTCATTTAAAGACACACAATGTTTTAGAAGTAGACTACACTTCTTGGTGATACTTCAAATCAAAATGGGATTTGAGTTCTCTATTTCAGTGGTGTCTCATGCCATTGGTGACAATGTGAAGTGCACACACTTATATGATGCAATTTAAAAAGTAATACATTTAAACTTCTATATGAGTATATCAGAAAAGAATTACTTATAATATGATTGAGGAAATACCCTCTAGTATCTGATTATGTTTTCTTTTATATGTGTGTTTCATGTTTACTTTTAATTTAATTTTACATCCATATGTATCAATGATATGTCTGTCTCAGAAAGACATCTATTTGAATCCCATTTTGATTTGCAGTATCACCAAGAAGTGTAATCTACTTCTAAAACATTGTGTGTCTTTAAATGAAACTCCTAAAGATATTAAATAATATAGAATACTCTTGTTATAATGCCATTTTCTTTTTAAATCTTTCCTTCTAAGGTAGAGAACATATTTTTTAAAACATTTTTTATTATCTCCGCTCATACAAACTTAATAGGTACACCGGTTCCCTCCCTCCCTTCTCCTCCCCCGACCCCCCTACTCCCTCTCCCCTTCTTCCTCCCTCCCCATCCCCCAGTGCCTCCCCTCCCAAACCCAGGAGAATCCTTTAATGTGCATGCCAGACTCTCCTCTAGGCCCTCCTCTCCGATGACGTACAAGGACTCAGTGGCATTTCCCTGAACCCTTTCCTGTGTTCCCCTTAAGCATAGGAACACTATTTTGGCTGTCAATCCCTTGCCTCCAAGGATCTTGGTGCTTTTAGCAAATGCTAGACTTTGTGGGGACAATAGTGTGTTGGACATTGCGCAGGGCATGCAAAGTACAATTATGATTGCTTCGGCCCTAACTTGTGTGGAGTATCTTGCATCCCATCCTTTTGCTCTTACAATCTTACCGCCCCCTCTTCCGCAAATGTCCCTGAACTTCAGGATGGGGAAAGATTAGGCTGGCCTAGTTCTAGGTGGTTGATATAGAGTCTCTGAAGGAGAACATATTTTTTAATATGTTTCTACATGTGATTTTAGCTCTCCTTGCCTATTAAATAGTACATCAGGAAACAATGTTATATCCTTTCCTTCTTTAAGATTAGCCACATTATTTAATAACCAGTCTGTTTCATGATGGGAAGATGAAAGGGAAGAGGAATAAATTCATTTGGGAATATTTTATTTTATAGTATTGCTATTATAGTTTAAATTTTGAAAAAAATGGATTTGTGATGTCTAATCTGGTAAACTTGACTGTATCTAGAAATACCTGGCAGACACATCTGTGGAAGTAAGTTTTAAAAGTCTGTCCAGAGAGCTTTAAGTGGGAAAGAAAAACCCATCCTGAATATAGGGAGCACCAGACTTAAGGAAAGGGGGGGAAGAAGAAATGACCAAAGCTGGCATTCTTTTCCCTTCCTGTGTAATGCCAGGCACCGACCCACTCTTGCTCCCATGCTATTCCCATATGGTGGACTATATTTCTGTGGACTGTGAACCAAAATAAGCCCTTTCTCCTTTTTGGTTTCTCTTTGTCAGTTATCAGGTCATAGCGATGAGGAAAGTAACTAATATACTGACTCTCTGACTTGTGGTCCTTTGTTTGTCCCTAACAAAAGTCAGTGAGTATATTGTACTCTTAGGGGCTGCATCTTGGCAGCTGGAAGGCCACAGATGGTTCACATATATATTTAGTTTGACTCATATGGTATTTGCCAATACTGCATTTATGTTTTATTCCTGTTTGGAACAGAATACTTTACATGAATAAATAACATCTCTGGAAAATATGTCATAAGAGTTGATACCAGTAATTTTTTTTCCAAAATATGGTGAATATCAATGCTGTCACATTCCTGTAATTATCACAGTCACCAACATTCCCTCTCCTTCCTTATGATGAAGACGGCTGCAAATTTACATTTAGTGCAATATTTGTGTTGTTACATTTCTTAATGTGAAGTGTTATGAATAATGAAAGATTCCATAAGTCCTGCCTCAATCTTACAAAAATCTAATAGCACATGTTTATTTATCACTTTGTTCTTAAATTGTACGATTTAGGACTTGTAATGATTAGTATAAATGATCAAATTGACACTCTGATGTCGATCTCTACAGGCATTCTCCAGAGTAAGGGAGGCCTTCACTCATGTCTTGGGATTGCTGTGATTTCATGATTGATGCAGGAAGAAAGTCCATAGTGGACATGGCCATTCTCAGGCAGGTGAACTGGGTTGTGAGTGTGAGCTGAGTACTAAGAAGCCCACAGCTATGCCTGCATCCATCTGTCCCTCTCTGCTTTCGATTGTGAATGCCATGCCTCATGACTAGTTGTCTCAAGCACTTGCTTCTTTGACTTCCCTGCACTGATGGACTGTGACTTATAACTGTGAGTCAGTTAAAAGCTATTTCCCCTAAGTTGCTTGATTGAGGGTTTTTATTGCAGCAACATGGCAATAAAATTGAAACATGTTTTACCCAGTGTAGGGTGTAAAAGGGGAGAAAATAGATACTAGACAGGAACAGATATCTTAATATTAACTATAAAAATTTGATTTGAAGCAAAAAATCCAATCCTTTCTTACAGATATCTTTTATTTTTTCCTAGTAATACAAGCTCAATTAGTACTGTCCTTCCCCCCCCTCCTTCATTGCCATCTTTCCATTGCACTCCCCCTTTTCCCTTCCTTTGATCTCCCTCCCTTCCCCTCTGTCTCTCTGTGCCTCCCTCTTCCTCCCTCCCATTCCCTGGAGCATCCATTTACATGTGCACTGAACCTCCCTCTGAGTCCTCCACCATAGGAGGGTTCAGGACTCAGTGGCATAGCCCAGAGCCCCTTCTTGGGCTCCTTGTTAGCATGGGAACTCTATCGTGATTGTTAACCCCTTGCCTCTAAGGATCCTATTTCCTGAAGTCTTCTGCCCTGTCATCCGTACTAGACTTTTGTGAGTTGTTGACACGTCAGCCATTGTGCAGGTCATGCAAAATCCAATTCTGGCTGCTGCAGCCCTAACTTGTCTTCATACCTTGAATATTGTTGGTCCTCCCCATCTTTAGACTCTTACAATCTTGCCGTCCCCTCTTCCACAAGGTTCTCTGAGCTTTAGGGTGGGGAGAGATTTGGCTGGTCTGATTCCAGGTGATTAATGTAGGGTCTTTGGTGTTCTGAATTATGATCTGTTGTTGTTTTCAGTTTTGCCTTTCTTGCACTGCCTTTGGCTGCATCCTGATTGGTATCGAAGGTCACCTCCAAACCAAAGATAAAAGACTGTTTAAATGAAGATCTTAATATAAGAGGACACTCAAAGGTAGATGAAAGAATAAGAGTAGGACACAGCAATGTGTGTGTGTGTTTGTGGGGGATCAGTGTCCCTTTTCCAGATGGTTACTGTCTATTCGCCAGTCCCTATATTCTCCCTGATTGGTGAGCCAAACCTGTTCAGTGGCAAGTGACCAGGAAAGGAAATGAGATTGAGCTGTGCCACACATCTTACTACTTACATGCAATACATGACCATGGCCTATTTTCTCTGCTGAAGCATGTTCCCCTATCTCCTTTCTTTTGAATTCCTCCTTCCCCTTCTCTTCTGTTTATAATCCTTTGATATTACATGAGTTTTATAGAGATTTACCCTTGAATATGTCATTAAGTGGGTTTGGAACTAAGATCCACTTATTAGGGAGTACATATGCTGTCTAATTTTCTGTGTCTGGGATACTTAACTCAATATAACTTTTTCTAATTTCATCCATTTCCCAGCAAATTTCATTAATCCATCTTTTTGATGGCTGAGTAGTATTCCATTGTATAAATGTACCACATTTTCCTTATCCACTCATCAAATGTTGGGCATTTGGGTTGATTCCATCCATGACTTTGCTATTGTAAGTAGTGCTGCAATGAACATGGTTGTGCTTGTGTCACTGAGGTAAATTGCTGCATCTTGTAGATACAAAGAAGAAAAGCTCTCAGCACTTTATTAAGTTGCGCCTACTACCACACTAGATTAGTGAGGTGAAAACCACAACTTGCCAGAGTTTAGCATATTGATGACCCTGGAATGCTCAGCCCCAGTCAGATCATGGAAACCTCTTCCTATCCGAAGCTCAAGAACCTCGTGATGAGGGTGTGATAAGATTGCAAGAGCCTAATGATGGAGAGGTGTACTGCTGACCAAGACACTCCAGCCACAACAAGGCTGCTACACCCAGAATCATATTATGATGAGATCCACTACCAGATTGACACAATGGTTGACATATACACCTCATATCTCAGGAGAAACAAGAACAGTCAGAAAGAATTTCAGGGGCAAATGCTTGACGAAAGAAGGGGATACTCTCAACTTGTAAGTTTACCCACTGGAGGGTCTCATATAAACTACCACAGAGACCAGGTTTCCTACTATTACCCTATAGGGAGCCCTGTGATCCATATATGCAGAGGGACAGGACAGCAGGAGGATATGGCGGGATGGGTGTAGGGATGGTTCAATGAGAGGGGAGGGGACTGGAAGGAGTTGCAAATGAATTTTGTTTATATTTGAAAAAGTTTTACTAAAAAAGTTTTAAAAACCTTTATTTCCTATGAGGTGAGGCTGAATGAGCTTCTCAGTTTAACGCTAGGCAGACTTCAGAACTGGAACTTGACTTTGCTTTCCTGGAACATTTGCTTTAGAAAACTTGTACCTATAAATTCTCTCTTTGTCTCTCTGTGTAGTGTGCATAAATTTCCCAGGCTCTTGCAAGTTTATGTCTTTTCTCAAGTACCTGTAAACATCTCCTTGAAGTATGAATGCTGAGGAAGACAGCGCTTCTTTCTCCCCACTTACCAGCAGTGTAGGAGCCAGATTTCTATAAGCACCATTGTGAACAAGAATGGGCTAATCATTGAAGAAAAAAAACCATGGAGACTTAATGTGCTCTATGAACCATGTGATAGAACTAAGCCCATCTTCCGTGTATGAAGTATGTCAGTTTCTGAATCAATATGTCTTACTAAAGTTAGAGAGCATATATTTAAAATGGCCAACAAAGGAGGTAGGTAGAAAGATCTACCTCTGAGGAGAGGGTTTAGGGTTACTTATGGGAAAAAAAGGCTGAGTGATCATGATGGGAGTTAATCATAAGTCGATTCCCGAATCATCAATCTCATTGGTGCTTCACAGGTGCATGGTTAGAATCTGGTCTTAAGTTGGAATTTTTGGCTGTCTGATGACACAGTGATCCTCATCACACACTTGGTCAAATGTACTGTAGAGTAGGGGTTTTGAGAAAAGTGGCCTTTAAGTCTCTGAAGAAATACCAGACAACCATTATCATCATGACTAGATATAGAAGGTTTATCAAGTGGCAAACTAATGGGAGACTAATAATATATCCTGTTAAATGTTAAGATTTCTAAAAATTAATGAGATTCAAACTTATCTGGAAAGAAGTGCATTTAAACAAGTGATGTAAGAAGGCTGATTTCAAGTTTCCCTGTTTTGTTCCTATCTACTAAGTTCCCTACTGAAGTCCTCTGGTATGCTTCCACTGTCCAGTGCTTATAGACACTCACACTGCTTTATCATGGAGGAGATGGAGTTCCCTGTACTGAAACTACAACAGCTGTGTGAAATCTTTCTGCATGGTGTGACTTTGGCACACTTTTTAGCTTGGATCCTTCTTTCATACGTCAAAATCAAATAGGAAATATACTTCCTTAAAAGACAGATACCTATTCCATAACATTTTCTCAATTATTTATTAGCAGTGGCTAAAATGTACCATTAATTCATAATTACTTACAAGCAATGCAAATGGAAAATATAGTGTTTAAAGCTGACAAATATTACTGAATGTGCATGCACAAAAACAGAGATAGAGTATTTAAATGACATTTATCATTGTTCATTTCAGGACTTAAACTTTGCCAGCTTTAGACAATCACTAGCAAAGCCATAGCCTCTGGAGTAAGGTCCATAATCACACTGACCATTGATATTAGAGGGCAATGGAAATTTCAGATTGAAGCTTCATTTGGGACACATTATGCTATTCTGTGCAACAAACCCTAACACTGTTTTTGCTTTAAGCAATAAACACTGTTCATTCTCTTTCTCCATTTCATCTTCTTCAGATGTCAATCAAACATTCATTGCCTTATTCTCTGATCTATAAAGATATAGAACCAAAACTCTTATGGGAGCTTCCTAAAGCCAAACTGTAAAAATTGAAAAACATAAAAAGCTTCTTACAATGCATACAGAAAGCTCTGAATACTACAGAGACATCATTATGCATTTATTAAAATATTTTTTGAAAAAAATTTTGGATGCCTGCCATTACTTTTTGCTCTGAAATAGAGAAGAAAGTAAGGGGGGTAATTTCTTCACATTGCTTACATTCTAGATAGGAAAGTCAAGTATAAATAATTAATGAACCATACTATTTTCTTAGACCTAGAGTGACAGTGAGATAGCTCAGCAGGTAAGGTGCCTCTCATTAAACCCAATCACCTGAGTTCTATCCCCAGAAACCTGGTAAAAGAGTTAAATGCCCAGAAACTCTGGTAGAAAGACTGAATTGACTTATGAATGTTGTCCTCTGACTCTACCCGCGTTCACTCTTTCTTTCTTTCTTTCTTTCTTTCTTTCTTTCTTTCTTTCTTTCTTTCTTTCTTTCTTTCTTTCTTTCTTTCTTTCTCTTTCTTTCTTTCTCTCTCTTTCTTTCTCTCTTTTTCTTTCTTTCTCTTTCTCTCTCTTCTGAAATAATTAATAATTATTGAAATAATAACAATTAATAAAAAGCAAAAATTAACAATTTTGTAGAAATAATAATTGCTAAATGGACAAAGAAAAGTTCACAGTAATGTCAAATTTGAATACAAACTTGTAGGAGTTAGGACTCTAAGCATATTTATCTAATAAAAACTCAAACAATAGCTATGTTTGTAATATGAAAATACCATGATGTCTTAGTTAGATATGGATACCAACTTGATAACTGAAAGCTTGAGGTCTGGACACATTTGTAAAAATTTAGTAGTTGAGTTAAGGCCTGAGCAAACCTGCAGGCTATTGTATAATTAATGTGGGATGCCCAGACCTGGCATGCCGAGTCCCTGGGCAGGTAGATAAGATACAGGCATCTTATTCAGGGAGTTGGCATTCTTTGGCATTCTTAACAGAGCATGCTTCTCTCTCAGAAGTCCTTTGCATAGTCTGCAGTCACAGGTCTTTTGGCCTTTGGTGTTGGTATGAGTTCTCCTGCAAGTTGGAATAAGAACTGTAACTGGACAATAGTAAACAAAGAATACAACCTCTTGCTTACTTAGGCTGTTTGGTCATGAATTTATTTACAACTTGCAATGGCAATGTGACACACAGCTTTCTGATGGGTAGAATAATGAAAGAATGCAGTTCCCAACTGGGTGTGAGGCACCCTGGCATAGTCCCAGTACCAGAAAGGCCAACATAGGAGGACCACCAGATGCTTGAGGGCAGTCTAGTGTGTGTGTGTGTGTGTGTGTGTGTGTGTGTGTGTGTGTGTGTGTGAGAGAGAGAGAGAGAGAGAGAGAGAGAGAGAGAGAGAGAGGACAGAGAGAGACTTCCTTTTAATGAAATAAATATTGGCTCTGGAAAGAATGAGTTTTAATTTTGCAAAATTACACATGTAATTATCAAACGATGGCTGGAGACAGTCATGTTTTTCTGTTTTGAGTTTTAGATTTACAACTCTGGGTCTAGGCAGAAAGGGTGAAACTATAAATCTATGACATTTAAAATCAAGAGAATACATGAGTCAATCCAGGAAGTGATATAGATAAGGAATAGATGTATTTGCTGAGTGCATCCATGATTGCATTGATCTGTCATATTTGGTACAATTGGGAAGAGCCAATGAGGGAGCATTAAACAGCAGAGTATCAGAGAGAAGGAAAGCCAAATTAATTTGATATCCTAAAAGCCAGGTCAAGAAAGAATGAGTTATTTCTAATGCTGCTGATCACTAGCTTGAGTCCTGAACATCAACTACTGGCATTGGATGCTAAGTGGAATGGTGGTGGTCCCCACTTCTGGCCCTGGTGGGTGGAACTAAGGAAGCAATCCAGGACGATTCCCAAAGTCACCCTTGGTTATCCACAGGATCACATCGTGTCCTCTGACACACACACACTGTTCACCTTGTTAGGCTTAGTTAAAATGGATTATTACAATGGTGGTCTTTATTGATAAGTTCAAGACAAAGTGGGTAGAGAAGCAGTACAATTAGACACAATGACTACATGTAATCATTACATGAAATATAGAAAAGAGTCAATATCTGGGAATGAGTGGAGAATATTCTAAGGTTGAATTAGACAAAAGTGTGCTTGCTAATGATACTGAATCAGCACAAAGTTTAAAGATAGGGACAAGAAAACATTAAGATAAGGTTCACAAATGACATGCCTGAAAAAGGAATCTCTTTTGTAGGAAATAATTTTATCTGAACCATGTCTGAGGAGCTTATTGTATAGAGGAAGATATTTTCTGTGTTTTCAGCATGCATGATGTCTATCAGAAGTATATTTTTCTTGATTTTACAAGAACCATTTCTTTGAGAAGATACCTGATCAACATGCTAACATAATAGTTTATGCTCACAAACGAAGAAAGTCTTTTCTTTCACTTTTTTTTCTGGTTCTGTATGCATTCCTCAGATTTTTTTAAAATTAAATTGATAGATAGATAGTTACCAGACTTTAAACCTTTGTCTCTAAGTAAAAAAGCAAATGAAGTATAATATAATATCTAGGAACTCCAATTTTCAAGTAATCCATGGTGTGTTTATTGTTTCTTTATTCAAATACACTATAGAGTGTATTTGAGATTTTTTTTTTTGATGCACATCCTTATGTTCAATGGGTTATACTGAGAAGAGATTTAGACTTACAAAACTTGAGTCCTTGTTCTCTCCCACTTCTGGTTGCTAATGTAGACAAGTCCATTTAGTCACATTAAACTATAGTTTTTAAGAGTGCCAAAGTGTGTAAGATTTTTTGTTTTGCAACTGTTAGGCTTTATCGATTAAAAACTGAATGTAGGGCTGGAGAGATAAATCAGGGGTTAAGACTCTGCTTTGCAAGCAGAAAGTCCAGAGTTCAGAACCCTGGTTCCACATGAAAATGCTAGGTGGAAATGGTGGTGGTCTCCACTTCTGGCCCTGGTGGGTGGAACTAAGGAAGCAATCCAGGATGATTCCTGAAGTCACCCTTGGTTATCCACAGGATCACATCATGTCCTCTGACACACACACACACACACACACATTAAATTAATAAATAAAGTTAAAAAATAATTTGTAGACTAGTGTTTTTCCCCTTGTATATTTATGCAATTAAACTCTTGAAATGTCCATTTATTGTTGATGAGGTGACAGTTGCTAAAGACATTATATCATCATTACAATAAAGTCCCTTATGCTTTCAGATCCTGCAGCCTGAAGTCTTGGACACTCAAAATATCATTATGTCAGTATGTATTGAGGTTAATGATAATTACTCATATTAAGCTAAATATAGGACGTGAGTATGAAAATTACAAGTCTTTTTGTGTTTGTGGAGGTCACTTTAATTTTACCCTTAGCATTTATGGTTGAGACTAAATTAACCAATGTTTAATTAATTTTAATTTTAATTCATTCATTTTAATTCCTTATAAGTTTATTAGGTGGTCCGTGCTTGTCCCTGAGTCAGCCACCAGGTGGCGATTCTTCATGGACAGGTGTCAAAGGAAGTATAATAGTATCAATGAAAACATTAGATACATGGTGGGAGAACATTGGAGGTGCATATGCCATACTTTGAAAATGAATGGAAATATTGTGATAATAGCATAATTTTATTTGGACATTGTAGAGTCCAACACCCATGGCGTGGTGTGCCTCCACCCACTCACATACTCATTCACACGATTGCGCAGCCTGCTCCTCAATTCCCCAGAGACTCTGCCACGGGATGGGGAATTTGTCAAAGCAAATCTCAGTTTATTGGGGGTAACAAAACAGCTTATATAGACAAAAGACCACAAGGCGCCAAATGGGCACCCAATTGTGTCAAAGGTCAACACATCCTTCAGGTGTTAGTGGTCAAGTCCAATGTCACTCAGCACAGAAGGCAGGTCAATACCTAAAAGCCAATTAGGGCTCTCTGTAATGTGATCAAGGTTAACCCAGGACACTAGCCCTCAGCACCATCTTTAATCCCATGTGCTTGGCCATGCCCTGGGGCAAATCCTGGGTGGGCCCAACATCTCCCCGCTTTTGTTTTAGTAGAAACTACACATATGTCCAAAGTCTCATCAGTCTCAGCGTGAGCTTTTGCTATTGTCCTGTCTTGGTTGGTCTTCTCAGTCAGACAGGTTGGCATCAGCACCAGGCATGGCAGCTGGTAGCTTGGGGAAGTCACATGTGGCTCACACAGGCAGTACAGGCCTGCCTGGTCTGTAATTAGACCAAGGCTTCACAAGCCTCCAAGCCTTACGTTTCTGGGAGGACCATGGCATGGATATCTGTAGTGTGGTCTTGTAGATGGAGTGCTGCTGAGAGACGTGCAGAGGAAACACTTAAGCAATATAGTTATTAAAGAACATTTTTTTTTTCTAGATGTTAGATCAAACCCAAATTGACTCCTCCTTAGTTTAGGCAAGGTATCAATCAGGGCATCTTGAGTTAGGTCTGACCTATAACAATTACAGTTAAAATTTTCCTAGAGCACACCGTGGATAGTTTCCTGACAGAAAGTTTGGTGGATAGGCTTCCCCAGTGTCTTTGGAATCTCAATTTAAGTTGTCCTTTTTGAAAATTTAAAATTTATTTGCTAAAGGCACTAGGATCCTTGACAGCAAGGGATTGACAGCCACAGAAATGTTCCTATGCTTAAAGGGAACACAGGAAACGGTTCCGGGAAATGCTATTGGGTCCTTGCACTTCATCGGAGAGGAGGACCCAGAGGAGAGTTTGGCATGCTCATTAAAGGATGCTCTGGGGATGGGAGAGGGAGGCACTGGGGGACGGGGAAGGAGGGGGAGGGGAGGGAGGCACAGGGGGTTGGGGGGCTGGAGGGAGCGAAGTGACCGGTGTACCTGTTAAGTTTGTATGAGTGGAAATAAAAAACAACAACAACAACAAAAAACAACAAAAAAATTGAAAGATAAAATTCAACTTACTAATGCACAAAATATGTTGTAGAAAAATGTATATTTAGTTTGTAATAATGCAATAATTTGAATTTTGAATAACATAAATTTGAATGGTGTTGAAGGCACAGAAAAATATTATTTGATAGATCCTATCTGTTTTTACCTAATTAAGCAAGGGTTACATTTCATTTATCTTTGCATGTATTATTTACATATATATTAAAATTCTGATAAACCCTTAAAAAAAAGAAAATTTAAAATTTAAAACATTGATGGTAAATAATGCCAACCCTTGCTGTTGGTGTAGGTTTACTCCCCCTTTTTGTTTTAGAAATTGGATCTTTAATTTAGTTGGGTATGGGGTCATCTAGCAGAGGGGGATGTCTTTTTGGAATTTTAAAGACCTTTAAAGACCTGAGAGACCCATCCCAGCATGGGTGTTCTAAACCTGCCTACTGTACCTTTTAACCTATTTGAGGACCCAGACTGTTCAAGGGATAAAGGTCGACGACTGTGCTGACTGCTTCCTGCTGAGATGGGACATTGAAAGTGAAAGCAATCTGGTATCCTTATCTAATAAGTGCTGGGATGATCTAGAGGTCCTTGACAGATGGCTTTATTACTTTAAGGTCCCTATAAAAGAGACAGAATGCAGGTTAAACTTTTAAGATCTACACAAGGATTAAGCCATCGTAACTAGGAAGGCACATGGGATAAACCAAATAAGCTCAGTGATGTTACTGTGGGTACAGGCAAGAGTTAGTAAAGAAAACCTGTTATTTCACCTGGGATAGTCATAGTCTTAGTTTGGTGAAAAAGTAAGAATTAATATACATACTGAAGACCTTTTTCCTCTGGCAGCTGTGAATCTCTATGATCACATCTACTTTGTGAGTGACTGACGAACCTGTCATTTTCTTGATCATTAACATTCTCGTAAAATCAAAGTTTGACAAAGTCTATGAAGGAAATTGAGCACTGGAATTTTTTGCTCCCTAGTCTAGAAACAAAGAGGTTTCCCATTTGCATGTTAAGCCTAGGTTCTCATGAGATGCTCAGCCTGGCATTTTAGGCCTTCTTTCACTGGATATCAGAGGTAAACTCCTTTTTCCCATCAAAGGGAAACTAAGAGCTTCAGGCCATATTATTGGTCCCCACCAGAGGGCTCGACCCCTGGGCCCTGGGGTTCAGGATGCAATCTTTCTCTAGTGGAAATTCCCATGTTTAGGACATAGGCCACACGAAAGCTTCCTGTGCTTGAAACCGTCTCAAAGCGCCCTAGTCTGGTCATATGCAAAACATCTTTTTTATCTCTCCCCTGTTGGAAGGGGTCCTGGGTTGGTCTGCTTGGGCGTGCCTGTTAATTTTCTATCATCTCCTTAGGCAAATGTCAAGTTTTGATTTCTTTGTTTTGTGTCTCTCTTTTCTTTCCTTTCTCCACATTAAGTCTTAGATTATTTGTCCTATTTTAAAATCCTTAAAAATAGTCTAAAAATAAGTTTAAAAGGGGTTATCTCTTGTCTAAGATGTAAACAAGGTGTGTCCAAGAATATACTATAAGTTGACTCTCTTTCAGGTTGGTAGGACTAAGCATTTGTATTTTTTAGCTAGTCCCTGGACACAGGAAGGGGAAATCTCTCCTTTGGCTTTAGTTTAGTGGACTTGGACTTGGGGAAAGGACACATGGATCATCAGAGTTTTGCCAAGCACTATATAAACCCAACACTAGATTCTAATCTGATCCCACTCTAGATTGTATGTTATCACCATAGAAATGCAGAACTGGCCCAATTGAATCCCATGGCTTCGAGGGATCCCTTTGTGGGGAGCACAGGTATAATAGGTTTCCCACCTCAGGCCTACATTCACTTACACATTCACACAGAAATTTTTCCAGATTTTAAAGGTGCCCTTTTTCTCCCCCTCCCAGGAGAAGCCTGTTTGCTTTTACCCTGAGATCCAGGATTCAAGCTACAGCCAAGATGGCATCTGGTGGGCAGGGCCTCTGCTTCTGAGCAGAGACCTGCTTGGGCGGCTGCAGGCCCGAGTCTCAGACCTTCCCAGTTTTTACTCATGACCCCATGGATAAGCTTCCTGCTGTCCTTGAGAAGTTGTGATTTTATGAGCAACCAAATTCCTGCTTAATCAAAACAGACAATTGAAATACTTTTGAATACATGAAGCTTAATTCTTAATCTCCAATTTCTGAGGCGCAATATCTTTTCTTTTATAGCATGGAAGAAGTGTAATGTATAACATTTTCTTTTAATCACCATCTCTACTTTTTTTTTTTTAAATGGTTACTTTTTTAAATCTTTTTATTATTATTATTATTTATTCAACTGTGTGCATATGCATGTGTATGTGCGCGTGCGTGTGTGTGTGTGTGTGTGTGTGTGTGTGTGTGTGTGTGTCTGTGTATGTGTAGAACCACGGACAAATTCACGAACCACCGTGGACGCCTCCACCTCCTTCTGCCCCGGGATTCACAGGCTCCGCCCTACCAGGACCAGAAGCGCAGGCTACCCCCGCTTCCGCCTGGCGTCTATACGTGGGATCTAGAATCCGAACTCAGGACCTTCTGCCTGCAAGGCAGAGGCTTAACCCCTGAGCCACCTCTCCAGCCCCACCATCTCTACTTTTTAATTTGTTTATGAACCCAATACTCCATAAACCTTTATACTCTAACATCCTTTTAAGCAACGAATTTAAACCTGCTGTACACATTTTAATTTTTAAGTAAGATTTCTTATCCTATAAACCTTATTTTAAACCTTTTATACATTTAAGTCCCACCATCCCCACCTCCACCTCAATTCCTCAGAGACTCAGCCACGAGACAGGGAATTTGTCAAAGCAAATCTCAGTTTTTGGGGGGTAACAAAACAGCTTATATAGACAAAAGACCACAAGGTGCCAAATGGGCACCCAATTTTGTCAAAGGTCAACATATCCTTCAGGTGCTAGTGGTCAAGTCCAATGTCACTCAGCACAGAAGGCAGGTCAATACCTAAAAGCCAATTAGGGCTCTCTGTAATGTTATCAAGGTTACACCCAGGACACTAGCCCTCAGCACCATTTTTAGTCCCATGTGCTCAGCCATGCCCTGGGGCAAATCCTGGGTGGGCCCAACAGGACATGACTGTATGCTTAAATTCAGAGGAAGAATTGGGGGGAAAGGAGCAGGAGACCTTCATAAATTACACTAGAAATTATCTTCATTTCTGGTCTTTTCACCAATGTGAGTGAAATACTATATACTGGTTACTGGAAGTGTGTGTAGTGTAAGTTGCATCAATTAGCACCTTAGCTGGTTTACTTTGGTAATCAAAAATGAAGGAAAAGCAGAATGACTTCAAATTCCCAGAAGAAATTGTCTTGATTTACTTACCAAATTTCTCAAGTGTACTTTGTGTGGATTTTCCTTAACAGACTTATTTCTTGTTCAAGTAGAAGAATCTAGTTTAATATTGCTACATGTTGATTTTAATTTTGTTTGTTATAAGAAGCTCTTTAGTAGGAATCATGATGTATATTTGTCAAGTTGGCAAAGGATTAGCAATCAAAAGAGTAGTAAAAATTCTTACGTGTTATGTCTTTATGGTAACCATGAGAAGCATTAAAATTGTATTTGTATATATATATATATATATATATATATATATATATGATTCTTTATGATTCTTTATGAACACTATGGCCTATGTCTTATATCTTCTGAATTGAACAAAAAACTGCAGTTATATCAGTTATAACAGATTTAAAATCTCCATGGTGCTTAGAATCTAGGCATATAAATAGCCTATAAATTATGCCTCACCTCTAATTGAGACAATAAGGTATTAGTCAAAGCTGACAGAATAGGAGACATTCTTCCTGATTTTCATTGGGTTATCATTAGGAATGTTTACACATGAAAGTTTTACCTAGTGCAATAAGACATTCAATATTTTAGTGACTGAGAACCTTTATCAGTTATAGCCAGTGCTTCCACTTTTTTTTTTTTAGCTACATTTGAATTTAGAAGAGTTCTTCATCAATTGATTTCTTCCTCTGTGATTATAGAACTAATTTGGCACATACTCATACATAGGGAACACAGAAACAAATAAGCTCAATTTGGGATTCTCACTGTCAAAAAATAGTCTACTCTTTTATGTTATAAATTTACATTAAAATAGGTAGAGTGAAAATTTTCAAACTTAATTCTCTAATTGAAGATAGTTTTAATTGATTTAAAATCTACAGTACTTGATCATGAATGACTGTCTAAACTACCCAATAGAATGTGTAAGCAAAATTTGTAGCAAAAGGTTAACTCTTCTTATAGCATAAAAAAGCAAATATTTTGACTTTGGAGAATAGGGGATAATATAAACAAAAAGGTGATTAAAAAATCATCTAATGGGGAAAATTCAGCTGCTTGTATCTCAGAAGATAATCTATAAGAAAAGTCTTACAAGTAGCAAAGGGAACCATGCCTAAGTCTGTACAGAAGAGCATATGGCAAGCTGGGCCTTTCCCATTTTCTGTTTTTATAGTCACTTCATTCAATAGTGTCAAGCAAAGCAAACCAATTCCTAGAAATATCAGAAAGGGTTTTATATAAGAACAAAACCAGAGTAGAGTTCCAAGTATCTCCTTCCAAAATGGAATGATTCAGCATGAGTTCAATTTTGAAAGCTTTGCTAAGCAAAAGAACTAATTCCCACTCACATTACAGGAAGCAAAGCTTTGTAAATAGAGACTTGGAAGGATCAGCAACATAACTAAATGAAACTTTGAAATCCTAATAACATGAAATATCCACGTACAAGAACAGTGCAGCTTTGAGTTCAAGAAGTGTAGAAAATTATATATTTACTTCACCCACACTCTCTCCTTATTTCTGTGAAACCTGCATCTCAACATAAAGTAATGCTCTTAGAAAATTTTGTTGCATGATTTTTATAATCTCCTCTTACTTTCACGCAAACCTTCCCATATCCATATGAGGATAAAAGCAACAGGTAGAAAGGAGACAACAGCTTTTTTTTTTTTTTAATTCTTTCTGTGGTATGAACTATGGCTCTTCTAATAATAAAATATGCTTGTAAATAAAAATTGATAGTCTTTGGAAAGAAGATATTTACGGTAATATTTCATTTAAACAGCAAAGAACAGTGAATGATGGACATTTCACATAGAACTATTCCAGGGAATTTAAATGATTAGTTTGCCTTTTGTGCTGCTGTTTAATTCAGTTTCCATTGATTTATAGCATTCATTTCTCTAGCATTGTTCATATTTTTAAAAAGGATGGGTTTATCACAGTGTTGAAGGGTCACAAGATGCTGGATAACATTGAAATATGTCAAGGCAGCTACACAGACTGGAATTCTAGACACATTTCCATCATAATAGCAACATGTAGAACATGCCTATTTTTTTTCTGTAAGAAACTGTCTGTACACTGTGTTTCCAGCAAACCAAGCTGACACAGAATCTATTGTTAATGTTGATCAGAATCTTCCACATAGAGATATACTTCTATGAAGAAAGATTCCATCATTAAGATAGAATGCCTTTCTGAAATTAAATGGAATTTTTTCTAAGTGGGATATCATTCATCTACCTTTTTATTAATTATTGTTGTTTATGATGTTTATTATTGAAATTGTAGTCATGTTTGATAAAACATATCACCATCATTATTAGGTTACAGATTAAGATCTGTGTCACAGTTATTAGTACAGTTAACTGGAGTTATGAGAACATGAGCAATTATTTTGTGGAAGAAAAAAATTTCTAAGTGTCAAATAGTCACATACATCTGGAACTCCTATGCTCTATAGGTACTTTAGTCATCCACTGAGTATCTCCTTTATATTTATCAGGTTGCTTAATTGTATAGACAATACAGAATGATGATGGAAGCCATAAAGAAAGGTCAATAATAGCAGGGGAATTGCCATGCAGTGGTAGTGCATAATGTTGTAAGAAAAGTCATTTTTCCCTTCATGCAGCTTTTCCAGAGTGCTATAACCTAGTGTGCTAGTAGCTCGCTCAAACTGCACAATTTAGCATTTTTAGTGTTTATGTTGTTTGCCATGTTTACACTTAGTAGTATTGTCACCACATGGCACAGACTTAGAAAATAGCATTTTCATTTCTTCTCTGACCCTATTATACTTAGCACAGAGTTGAACATGAAGTGTGTGCTTAGCAAATTGCTGTTTATTCAGATAAAGCCGGAAAGCAACACACTTACCCACCATGAATATAAATATCATGACTTTGAAATGTGTTTGTACTCACTGCAGTTTACAGAACACAAAGGTCCTCTAAATTATGTCCTTTTTGGCATATGCTATTGAGGTGTTAGTTCAGAAGAAAGCTTTGTAAGCATTTAGTAAAGTTTAAGAATGGTAAAGACAAGAATTACGGTATCAAAGGTTCACAGAACAAATGGTATTAGAATATTCATAGTAGAACATAGCTTGGGGTCATTTGGATCCAGACTGACGAGAAAGGTTTTAAAATATATTTCTATGGCAGTGCACAGTGAATATGCTATGACTACATACTGTAAAAATCAAAGAAGAGAGGAGAAAGCATTTAAAATCTTTTCAGTGAAAGTAAATGATAAATATTTAATGAGTACAAGAAGTATACATATATTGAAAAATTCATAAATTTTTATACTATTTTAAATATTGAATTTTGTATTAATGCAAAATTCAAAACATCCCCTTTTTGCCCAGGACCTTAACCAGGGCAGCTCCCCTGTTCCTCAGGTAAGACCCCTAAACTATGCCCCAGGCCCCAGCTCACCCATCCATCTCACCAGGCAGCCGGATTGGCAGCCAGTATGCTCTGGCGCTGGGGAAGGCCCCTAGGCCACGCTCCAGGTCCCAGGTGATCTGTGTGACCAACTAGACTCGCTGTCCTTCCAACTTGGACCCAGACTAGGGTAGACTCCCTGCTCCTCAGAATTCACCACAGGAGGGGACAAACGCCATACATCTGAAGCCATCTAAAATCATCCCATCACATGAGAGAGATTCTTCACATGCAGCTCAAAGATAAGTAAACTTTTTTTGCCATCTTGTTCCTTTCAATTATTAGTCATTGTAGTTTAACTTTTCCATATAGCCACCCCAAAGCACATACAACTCGAGGGGACAAATGCCATACATCTGAAGCCCTTTAAAATCATCCCATCACATGGGACAGATTCTTCACATCCAGCTCAAAGGTAAGTAAACCCTTTTTGCCATCTTGTTCCTTTCAATTATTAGTCATTGTAGTTTACCTTTTTCATACAGCCATCCCAAAGCACATACAACTTCAGGGAGTATACCATTCACTCTCACATATCACCAAAGTAGTAAACTGAAAAAGTACACCACCATACTAATCTTCACTCCCTGTCTACTAAACCCGGCTTAATTGATGTACTAACAGTCTAATAGCCTCATCTAGGAAATAACAACAGTACCAGACAAGCATACTCAACTCCAAGACAAACATTAGTGATAACTGCTCAAGAGTAGTAATACCATCTAATTCAACTCAGTCAAAAACACACGGAAACTGAAAAAAGGTCTTAAGAAATAAAACAGCAATGCCCAGGTCACAGCACAAATCCATGAGAAACAAAAACCAAGACAACAAATCTACTGAAAGAGTTAATCCCATAATGATAGATTCCAACCAGTACAACAAGCTCACAGAAAATAGCCAACAAAGCTATAACCAAGATAATAATTTTCAAAGGCTGATCTTTATCATGATCAAAACTATGAAAGAGGAAATCTGGGAGGAGTTAAATAACTGCATTATCCACTTTGAATAGGAACACAACAAGCACTTAGAGGAGATGGGAAGAAACAAAAACAGACATAGAGCAGTTAAAACAATCTCAAGCAGAGTTTAAATTGAATTAAAAGACAAGTTATCAACCCAGAACTCAACAGAGAATCTTATCAACAGAACTAATGAAGCAGAAAGTAGAATATCAGTTCTTGAAGACAAAGTGGAAGAATTAACCAGCTCAATGGAAGAGGTTGATAAAGCCAAAAGGATGCTTGACAGGAATATTCAAGAGTTATGGGACACCTTGAAGAAGCCTAAAATATACATTCATGGAATATCAGAACAACAATCCCAAATACCACACCTGAGGAAATTTTTCAAATTATCATAAAGGAAAACTTTGCTCATCTAAAGAGAGACCCATCCAAATACAGAAGACATCCGCACCCCAAACAGATATGACCAAAATAGAAACTCGTCAAGGCAAATAGTAGTCAAAACAGTCCACATGCAGACAAAGAAAATGTGTTGAGCTTCAAGGGAAAAAAAAGTCACTTTTAAAGGTAAACCTATTAAAAGAACAAATGAGTTTTCAACGGAAACAGTAGAAGCAAGAAGAGCTTGGAGAGACGTACTTCAAGTATTCGATGAGCAAAAATGTCAACCCAGGCTGATATACCTGGCAAAACTATCTGTCATGATTGAAAGAGAAAGAAAAGTTTTCCAGCACAAAGACAACTTGAAGGCTTACATGTCTACCAAACCAGGCCTTCAAAAATGTTAGAAAAGATACTCACACTTGAAGAAAAAAGTGAGCTTATCCAGAAGGCATAAGGGAAGTATAATAACAGCAAAACCTAAAAGCCAAATAATACACTTAGGAAAGCCACTAAACACATAAATGTCAGGAATTAAAAGTAATTTCTCCATTATAACACTAAATGTCAATGGAATTAATTCACCAATCAAGAGACACAGATTACAAACTTGGATTAGAAATCACAAAGGCACATTCTGAAAGTAAAACACAGGTAAAAAATTCTGCAAGCTAATGGAACCAGGAAACAGGCAGGGGTAGTCATTATGCTATCTGACAAAGTGGACTTCAAACCAAAAAAATCATAAAAGACGCAGATGGATATTACATTTTAGTCACAGGTACAATTCACCAGGAAGACTTCACAATAATGAACATGTATGCACCTAATATGGGCTCCTCCACATTCATTAAGCAAAGGCTACAAAGTCTAAACCGAGAAATCAACCTCAAAATGATAATTATTGGGGATTTCAATATAATGTAGGATAGATCAACAGGTCAAAAACCTAACAGAGGCACATTGGAATTTAATCACACCCTTACTGAAATGGACTTTACAGGTCTCTATGGAACTTTTCATCCATGCACCAAAGAATACACATTTTTCTCAGCAGCACATAGAACTTCTCCAAAATAGACCCCATATTGAGCCACAAAATGAATCTCCACATATACAGGAAAGTTGAAATTCTAGCCTGTACCCCACCAGACCACCGTGGTCTAAAGCTTGATATTCACAACACAATAAACAACAGAAAATACATTAACTCCTGGAAACTAAACACTATGGTGCTGAGAATTGGGTTCAGGAAGAAATCATAAAGGAAATTCAAGATTTCCTCGAAGTGAATGATAATGAAAATACAACATATCGAAATCTCTGGGACACAATGAAAGCTGTCCTAAGAGTTAAGTTTATAACCTTTAATGCCTACATCAAAAAATAGAAAGATCACAAATAAGTAACTTAACAATGCAGCTTAAAGCTTTAGAGACATAAGAACAATCCAATCCCAAAATCAGTAAAAGAGAGGAGATTAGCAAAATCAGAGGAGAATATCTCAAATTGAGATAAGGAAAATAATACAGAGAATCCACCAGTCAAAAAGCTAGTTCTTTGAAAAAATCAATAAGATTGATACATCTCTAGCTAAATTAACCAAAATCATGAGAGAGAAAACCCAAATTAAAGAAATTAGAAATGAAAATGGAGTTATCACTACTGATAATCAAGAAATTCAGAGAATTGTAAGGTCATATTTCAAAAACTTATACTCTATGAAATTTGATAATACAAAAGAAATGGATGAATTCCTAAATAAGCAAAAATTGCCTAAATTGGATCAGGAAGTTTTGAATTATTTAGATAGTCCTATGACAAATGAGGAAATTGATGAAGTAATCTCAAATCTTCCCACCAAAAAATGTCCTGGACCAGATGGATTCAGCACAGAGTTCTACCAGACATTTAAGGAACAACTAACTCAATACTCCTTAAACTCTTCCATCAAATTGCAAAGGAAGGAACACTGCCAATCATTTCTATGAAGCTAATGTCATATTAATCCCAAAACCTAATAAAGATACACTTAAACAAGAAAACTATCAGCCAACCTCTTTCATGAACACAGATGCAAAGATTCTCAACAAAATCTTAGCAAACTGGATTCAAAAACATATCAAAAAGATCATTCACTGTGATCAAGTAGGCTTTACCCAAGCATACATATGCAAATATGCAACATATGCAAATCAATAAATGTAATTCACCATATAAACTATTCCAAAGTCCAAGACCACATGATACTCTAGATAGATGTAGAAAAAGCTTTTGACAAGATCCAACCACCTTTTATGATCAAAACCCTAGAGACAGTTGGAATGAAAGGAACCTGTAATAGTTGCTCTTAATTATTGCTGTGAGAGAATACTCAAAGTCGATCAACTTAAGGGAGAAAGGGAGGTTTATTCAGCTTATGGTTCCAGAGGGGAGGCAGTTTCTCATGGCAGAGACGGCATGGCTGGCTGGCCAAAGCTGGAGGAGGCTAAGTCATCGCAGACATCTTGGAAGCTGAGAGCTGCAGACTGCTTGCTGCAAAGATGGACTTCTCCTGGAGGTAGGGTGGGACTAATCCACCTCAAGGCCCACCCCTTGTGACTGCCTTCCTCCAATGAGGCTCCACCTTTCAAGGTGCCATGACCTTGCCAAATACATGAGACTGTGGGGGACACATTTCATACCATGACAGGACCTTTATCACCATAATAAAAGCTGTATACAACAAGCCAACAGCAAGGATTATGCTCAATGGGGAAAAACTTGAAGCATTCCCAGTTCGATCAGGAACTAGACAAGGCTATCCATTTCACCACTTCTATTCAATATGGTATTTGAAATCTTAGCTGGCATCATAGGTTTCTCTATTTGCTGATGACATGATTCTATACCTGAGTGATCCTAAAAGACCCTACCAGGAAACTCCTGGAACTAATACAGAAGTTCAGCAGAATGGCAGGTTACAAAATAAATGTGCAAAAATCAGTGGTCTTCCTATATGCCCAGGATGAAAAAAGTGAAAACGACCTAAGGGAAACAAGTTCATTTACTGTAGCCATAAGAAGTGAAATACCTTGGTATAAATCTATCCAAGGAAGTGAGAGACCTTTACAATGAAAACTTTAAAACCCTAAAGAAAGAAATTACAGAAGACACCAGAAGGTGGAAAGACCTTCCATGCTCTTTGATCAGCAGAATCAACACATAAAAATGACCATCCTACCAAAAGCAATATACAGATTCAATGCTATACCAATCAAAATCTCAGAGCAATTTTTTTAAAGACATTGACCAAACAATCTCAAAATTTATATGGAAGCACAAAAGACTCAGGATAGCAAAAACAATCCTGAGTACAAAAACACTGCTGGAGGTATCACCATACCAAACCTTAATCTACACTATAAATCCATAGTAATAAAAACAGCCTGGTACTGGCTCCAAAATAGATACACAGATCAATAAGTAGGGTTTGAAGACCCAGATATAAGCCCACCAATTACAGCCATTTGATCTTTGACAAAGGGGCCCAAAAAATTCAATGGAAAAAGAACAGCATCTTCAACAAATGGGTGCTGGCAAAACTGGATATCCACATGCAGAATATTAAAACTGGACTTATACTTGTCACCATGTACAAAAATTAATTTCAAATGTATCAAGGATCTTACTTTTAGGTGAGAGAGTATAAAAACCCCAGTTGAAAGGGAAAGGAACTCCCTCGAACTGATTAGGCTATGCCAACTGTTCCTAAACAGAAATCCAATAGCACAGTCACTAGAACCAACACTCAACAAAAAGGATCTTATGAAATTTAAGAGCTTCTGTTCAGATAAAGAGATTGTAACTTGAGCACAAAGGCACTTCACAGAAGAAAATCATAGGAGAAAATCTTCACTAACTATATATCTGATAGAGCTCTATTATCCAGAGTGAGAACTTAGAAAATTAAACACCAAGGAGATAAATGGCCCAATTAAAAAATGGGCCTGGGAACTCAAAAGAAAATTTTCCAAGGGGCAAAATTGAAATGTCTAACAAACATCTTAAAAAATGTTCCTCATCCTTAGCCATCAGGAAAATGCAAATCAAAACTTCCCTGAGATATCATCTCACCCTGGTCAGGGTGGCAAAAATCCACAATACAAACAATACCAAATGATGGAGATGTGGAGAGAAGGGAACTCTCTTACTTTGCTTGTGGGAATGCAGGTTTATAGAACCACTCTGGCGATAAGTCTGGCGATTTTTTTTTTAAAATTAAAG
Organism: Typhlomys cinereus; assembly: GCA_023101885.1. NCBI lineage: Eukaryota > Metazoa > Chordata > Mammalia > Rodentia > Platacanthomyidae > Typhlomys > Typhlomys cinereus. Next base: position 1,428,054 of record JALPQD010000054.1, read on the forward strand.
ATTGATATGCCACATGACCCTGCTATTCAACTTCTGGGAATAATCCCCCATAATGCAAAAATTCACCTCAATGACACAAGCACAACCATGTTCCTATCAGTACTATTTACAATAGCAAAGTTGGAATCAACTCAAGTCCCCAACAGTTGTCAAATGTATAAGGAAAATTAATTGTTTTAGATTTAGTATAAGTAATTGTACAGATGCTGCTTTTTCAAAATTATTGTTTCACATTTAGTATAAGTATTTGTACAGATATTGCTTTTTAGTATTTGAATCCAAGCAAGTTTAATTTCTTCCTTATAAAACTTTGACCTATGGTTATCGTAGATATTTCTTAACTTAGAATAACTTCAGAAGTACATACTTGACTATGTTTAACTCTATTCTCCTTTGAAGCTTTACCATTTTCTAAGTTTATGAACCTTAACCTTCTTGCGTTCTCCTTTAGTGAAGAATACTCTCATTGTCATGCATGAATGTGCATAATTATTTCCTTTTTCGAAGTCCATGTGTATGCATATGGCTATTTTGGTGTCTTTCTTACTCTTGAATCTGCTCATTGTACATTGTTTGTCAGTACTTTGTAGGGTTCCATGTGTTTTACCTTCATTTATAGGTGATCACTGGTTAGGTTGTTCCACTGTATGACCTGAAACTCTTGATATATTACCTTACTGCCCCAGGTGCTGACATCAGATAGCACATGTCAACATGGCCAGTGTAATTTCTCTTAATCAGAATCAAATACTTTTAATACCTCCTTCAGTACTCACAAGGAACTGAAAAACCTAGAGACATTTACAACTAAAAATTAACTGTCTGGATTGCCTTGGTTTGTATAATAACTGACTCTACTGTCAGAACACATATCTGCAGTGAGAAATATTGGTGATAGAACTAGACGTGATCAGAGACGTTTGTAAGGAAGCAATCAAATTTGGTCATTCTTAGGTGCTGGGGAAGGACCATGGGCAGAGATGTAAATACATGTGTGCTGATGGTTACTAGAAATGATGGATCACTTGGTAATTTGTCTAGAGGGATGAACACATTAAAAAGACACAATTTGGGGCTGGAGAAGTGGCTCAGGGATTAAGCCTCTGCCTTGCAGGCAGAAGGTCCTGAGTTCAGATCCTAGACCCCATGTATAGACGCCAGGAGGAAGTAGGGGCGGCCTGCGTTTCTGGTCCTGGTAAGGCGGAGCCTGTGAATCCCCAGGCAGAGTAAACAAGGAGAAGGTGGAGGCATCCATGGTGGTTCCCGAATTCACCTGTGGTTTTACACATACACATACATACATGCGCACACATGCATACATGCACAATTGAATAAAATAAAAAAAGACACAATTTGGTGAGTGGTGAGGCTATTGGTAAGATTGATCTAAGGGATCTGGTAAATTAAGAAATTTATTTATTGCCATTCATTTTGTTGAACATTCTTGGAACAGTAGTTCCTGGGATGGTAGTGGCTTGATATATCAATGTAAAAATGAAATGTAAGAAGAAATTAGCTGAGGTAAAGTTGACTTTCTTTTTAATTTTTAGGCACAAGGAAAAATAATGTCTATTTTCTGGACATGATTTTACAGTGGGCAAGACCTGTCAATTTTACTCCCTTTTTTTCTGACTTCTAGATGAAGCTGCCCAGGGAGGATGATAAAGTCAAGCAATCTGTCAGCTCAGGCCTGTTGCAACCTGCACTGCCAGGGATTCCCTACTATGCAGGCATCATAGTGTGTGTTGTATTACTTTCAGCTGGAAATATCTTACAGCTGCAATAGAAAAAAAAGTCCTGCCTACATTCTCTGAAATGTATGCTTCATCAGCTAGAACAAACTTTGTCAAATGTTGACATATAAATAAGCTAGGAGAAGACTTGAGATGTTGCATGTCCAACAAGTTTAGGTCTTGTTGATGAGGTTATTCCATGGAATACATTGAGAGCCAAGGACTAGCAAGGCAGCTGACATTATTCTACTGTAGATAGCAAGGTAAATATGGCCTATTATTGGACTCTTTCTATATTATGTATTATATTTTATGCTATATCAAAAGAGTCAGCTAATATGTCTTCTTTGAATTCAATTCTAAATGGATTTTCATATTATACAATTGTCACCACCTCACCTGTAAAAAATCCATCTCACAATTTTCTAGTACACTATGGGAAATATGAGTTCTGAAGGGAACACTTCTTGATTGAATTTTTCCCCACTTAATTCAAATTTGTTGAAATGGTTTGACTGACTAAGCAAAAATGTAGAAGATCATTGACATGTAAATTGGATAAATAAACAATCCCCAGAGAGTTTCATGGATTTATATAAGAAAGCAATGAGCACAATGTGGTTATTCAAATAGTTTAGCCAATTTTTCTTCAGTAGTTTCTCATCTGGGACCACATCCAAATGCTTTCATTGCCATAATTAGCTTTCAACATATTCTAGACCTTCTTAATTATTGGTATTGTTCTTTTCTTTTCTTTCATTGCACCAAAAGGTACTTTTGATTTTATGCTAAGGCAAGATACTTATTATAATGAGGAAATTTTTACAAAGAAACAATTTTTTTGTGTTCTGAATGAATATTACTCAATTTTTTTCTGTATTTGAAGGAAATACACACAGTGATCCCATGTAACTTTATCCTCTTTTGGAGTTCAAGAGAGGTATGCTTCTTTTTTTGGTTATCTTGCCTTTGCACAAGGAATGTAACACTGAATGTAAAAAAAACTCCTCCAAATTTCTATTGGCCTACATTGCTGGGATAACTAGTTATGATGCCTTAAAATGACATATCTTAATGCAATAGAAAAATTCATCTTTCCTCCTGAGATCTTTGTGACAAAAGAGTTCATAAATTCTAGGGTATGCTTAGAAGATTCAGAGTTCTGACAACTTTTGGTTTCTTTTTTATTCAGTGGCTTGGAATTTTGTGTATCTAGCCAAAGATATATAAGAATATAATGTTGTCGATATCACTGCTCCAGTGTGACTCATCATTGTTTGCTAAAAACTCACTATTGAGAACTAGTCATATGAATTATGCGAGAGCTGAAAAATGTAGTCAGCATGTGAATATCTTTCTCCTAACAATGACTCAGTAATATGAGATGAGAAGTCCACATGTTGGCAGACAGTCCCTTTTGGTGACAGCATTATTTAAAAATTGACCAAGTGATGTGAAATTAAAGAGCTTCTGTTCAGATAAAGAGATTGTAACGTGAGCTCAAAGGCAACCCACAGAATGGGAGAAAATCTTCGCTAACCACACATCTGATAGAATTCTGCTGTCCAGAGTGCACAAAGAACTTAGGAAACTAAACACCAAGGAAACCAATGGCCCAATTAAGAAATGGGCCCTGGAACTTAAAAGAAACTTTACCAGGGATGAAATTAAAATGTCTAACAAATATCTGAAAAAATGCTCCACTTCCTTAGCCATCAGGGAAATGCAAATCAAAACTTCCCTGAGATATCATCTCACCCCGGTCAGGATGGCAAAAATACACAATACAAACAACAACAAATGTTGGAGAGGATGTGGAGAGAGGGGAACTCTCCTACATTGCTGGTGGGAATGCAGGCTCATACAGCCATTCTGGTGAGCTGTCTGGAGATTCTTAAAGAAATTAAAGATTGAAATGCCATATGCCCCTGCTATTCCACTTTTGGGAATAACCCCCCATAGAGCAGAGGTTCACCTCGATAGCACAAGCACGACCATGTTCATAGCAGCACTGTTTACAATAGCAAAGTCATGGAATCAGCCCAAATGTCCAACAGTTGACAAGTGGATAGGGAAACGGTGGTACATCTATACAATGGAGTACTACTCAGCCATCAAAAATGATGAAATACTGGAATTTGCCGGGAAATGGATGTCATTAGAAATAATTATATTAAGTGAAGTATCCCAGACCCAGAAAATTAAGCACTGTATGTACTCCCTAATAGGTGGCTCCTAGTACCAAACCCACCCAGCCCATCTAGAGATAGTAATTGCAAGGATTATGAACAGGAGGGATGGGGTAGGAGGGCCACACCAGAAACAAGGAGAGAAGGGACCATGTTACAGCAGAGAAAATAGGCCTCCATCAAGGACCCAAATAAGTAATGAGATATCTGATTAAGTTCACAGACTTTTGTTCCTGATCATTTACTACTGAGGGGGTATGATCTCACCAGAAGAGGAGGCCATATAGTCTGGCAGATAAAAAGTAACCATTTTGCAAATGGGTGATAGACCCCTCCCTCACTGTGGTTTCCCACTTTTATTACATCTACCTTTGAATGTGCTTTTATCACAAGACTCTAGTTTAACAGCTTTTTGTCTCTGGCCAGGGGGTAACATACAATGCCTACCAGAATGGAGTGAAGGGCATTGCAGGAGCAGCAAAACTGCAAAAGAAAAATCAACAAACCACAATCCAGAATTTCAGAGACTCTATATCAACCACCTAGAACTAGGCCAGCTTAATCTCTCCCCATCTTGAAGCTCAGGGAAATTTGCGGAAGAGGGGGCGGTAAGAGTGTAAGAGCAAAAGGATGGGAGGAGCAATGATATGTAAGATACTCCATACTAGTTAGGGCTGAAATCATAATTGGACTTTGCATGCCCTGCGCATTGTCCAACACACTATTGACCTCACAAAGTCTAGCATCTGCTAAAGGCACCAAGATTCTTGGAGGCAAAGGATTGGCAGCCACAGCAGTGTTCCTATACCTAAGGGGACCACGGGAAAGGGTTCAGGGAAAGGCCACTGGGTCCTTGTACGTCATCGGAGAGGAGGGCCCAGAGGAAAATCAGGCATGCACAAGAAAGGACTCTCTGGGAATTGGGGCAGGCGGCACTGGGGGATGGGGAGGGAGGCACTGGGGATGGGGAGGGAGGGGTTTGGGGTGGGGGAGCAGGGGGTACGGAGGGGGGGGAGGAGGAGGGAGGGAGGGAACTGGTGTACCTATTAAGTTTGTATGAGCTGAAATAATAATAAAAATGTATTAATAAAAATATATTAATAAAAAAAGAAAAAAAATTGACCAAGTGAATCAAAATAAGGACATTGAGCAAGACTAATGAAGTAATAATTTATGGAAAGAGAGAGAGAAAAAAAGAAAACCCCCAAAACCACAACTACAAAAAAACAGCTTTGTATTACAATGTGGTTAGTAAAAAGATTTGAACAAAACAAAATAATTTTTAGTTGATAAACTGCTTTGGGGAAATCAATCCTGGTAACAATGGACAAGAAAGAAAAAGGACAGAGAAGACTTACAATGAAGTTGATATGTACATGTGAACTTTGGCAAGAGCTTGATTTTACAGTGTAAAGGAAGAAGATAAAATATCACATATTTATCAATATTAAATGACTTCACATGATAGAAACTGAAGAGGAAAATGTAATACAGTCTTATTTGGTTCTGAACTTGGGAAACAGGATATATCATGACATTGGCTATTATAGAGAATTAAAAAAATCACAACAGATGGGTGGGCAAACATCAATCTGTTGATTTAGTAACATTTAGCCAAGATACATGAAATATACCCACATCTTGGCTCTTATAGCACAGGATCAGCTGTAAGTAAAATAAAGAACATTTAAAATTGCAATATAAATTATAACTTAAGCCATAGAAGAAGTTATAACAGTAAGGAAGATCCTAGATACTTAAAAGAAAGATGACTAAAACTGAAGCCATAATTTAGGCAAATATAAATGATAAAGAGTTGGAAAGAAGTTAGGTTCGCTTTCTGGTGTTTTCTGATTAAATGAGCATTTTACATTGTGACTCTTTCTTTTATGTGTCAGCTTGACTGCTTTTACTCAGCTGGCAACTCACATGTTAGACTTTTCTGGAAATACCCCCCAATCCTCGATTCACCCAGATGCAGTTGGCATTTCCAGAGGAAAGAAACGTGTGAGTTGACAACTGGGAACAAACAGATTTCTCTCCGATTGGTGTCACACCTGCTGTAGTGAGGCCATGAGTAGGAAAGAAAGGAAGAGGACATTTCAAGTGATTTCTCTCTGCCTGCTGGTTGAACTGGGATATGATCTTCCTTGACCTGGTTCCATCATCCTCGTGTTTCTTTAGTCTTTGGAATTGGACTCAAGTTATATCACTTACTTACCTTTGTTTACAGATTATACATGAAAGATTATGGGCATGGGAAACAACTTTTCATTATAAACTTCTAGTCTTGCGCGCACACACACACACACCAAACAATAGCAGAAACAGCAAGAGCAGTAATAACAACCACATTCTTCACACTTAATAGCCAATAGAAGTTTTATGCCCTGTTTTAAAATATGCACATATGTATGCCTGCATCATACAGTCTAATTTCAGGAATTCATATATTCCTAGAAACCCATATATGGCATGTGGATTTCAAGTTAAGAATTCTGTCTTTGTAGCTAGAAGGATTAAAATATAGAATAATTACTCTTTTTGCAAGGAAAATTTGATATGAAATCTTTTCATTAGAAATTCTAATGACATAAAAGAATTAAGATTTTTAGTATCCTACTCATTTTTATTTCCTTTTGTATGGAAACCCTGAAGTATTATAAGGCACACTACGTTATTGCTACATTTGCAGATCTAGAGAAGTTATTTTTTGCTACTTTAGAACGACATTGCCAGCTGCATTATTATCTTCATTTCATGCTCAGGTTGTTTCTAAAATTCTCCATCTAATGTACTGGAATAGTTTCCCTTACATTTTCTATTAGAAATATTTGATGTCTGCTTTTAGTTTTCTGATTATTTCTTATGGAAATTTGGAAAATGGTATTTGAATGGACTATTTGTTTATGTTCTTTCCAACAAAGCTTTATGCTCTAAAATGTCAACAGTACCAGCAAAGACAAAGATAACATCTGCTAATGACTGATTCATAAAAAATGGGAGAAGATAAGGATACAGAAATTGCAATTTTATAAGACAGGCTGATAGAGCACTTTCTGTGGTTTTTGGTTCTTTTGTCTATTCTCATAGAAACAAACTAATATTTTTAATGCATCAGAGGAATGTATTTCTCTGAGTTCTTTTCTTAATTTGTTTCACTTTTTCATTGCACATATCATAGAATATAATTTAATATCTTAATACAGCTTTCTTGAAAGCTAAGCAAATTGGTTTACTATATGTTGCAGATTGCTATAAATGACATCAACTATCAAACATTAGCTAATTGAAATTCTGCTCATATTTCACCACTCATAGAGTATTTAGGCTTATTGTTGCTTATACTTTTTGCTTAATATTATTGTTATTATTATCTGATCAACATTTACCTGAGTAAGAAATTATTATATATTTTGATTTCATGGTGGCAAGTAATTAAAGGTGTTATAAGAATTAGATTATGATGTGAACTGCTTGCAAAATCTTTGAAAGCAAGAATTTATATGCAATCTACCTAGAAGTAGAAGAAATACACTTTCAGGTTTTACTGTCCAATCACATAAATGTTATTTTTATTAAGTTTATTAAATTCTCTTTGCGACCAGGTATTGTGTTGGAATGTGAGAAATAACTAGACTACGTCACGAACACCAAGTAACAGATTGAAGAAGTCAGTCCTGTTTTTATAATACAGGGTCAGATTTTGTTAGGCATTCATTTAGCCATCAGTCATTACCTTCACTTGAAGTACCCCCCCATTTACCATGTCAATGCACATTTGTTGCTTTCCTAGCTCACATCTGCCTAGATATCCGCTCACAGCAACAATTTTGTATTTCAAGAGTAATCCTTTTGAATGGGAGAATAACACAGAAACACGTGAAAATGGACCTGCACTCTTGCCTAACCAGATTGGTAACAATCTCTTCCTCACAGAGCTGGTGACCAACATTAAGCAATGGGTTGAGAGGCTAAAGCAATCAATGGATATTTCAAGAATCCCAATCCAGACAAGAAAAGACTAAAAACACCTCACCCCTGGGAGAGCAAGTCTGTTTTCTCTCAGATCTCACATTTTGTTTCCTGCTTTCAAATCAAGTACTATGAGAAAGAAACCACTGCTAAAGATCAACAAACAAGGACCGAGTTTGACCATGTGTGAAAAGAGTGAGAGCAGTAGAAAGGGCTTGAGCAAACACTTTGGATTTCCCCTGGCCTTTCTTTTAGGAATTCACTCTAGTGCATACAGGAATATTGCTTTTTAAGTCACCATTTCATTCTCCTATTACTGCAAGGAATGGAAAATTTATATTAAGTGGTTAGTAGCTAACATCCAGAACATAGACCTGACTTTGTAAGTTTTGCATCACATGCATTCACCAAGATTCATAACTCAAAAGGAAGGTGGGCAACAACTTTTGCGCTTATTCTTTCTGTCCTTAGGGAGAACAATGTGCTTTATTTTGTGTGGACCACCAAAGATTAGGCTCATGATATCTGAATATGGCCCTATGAGGCTACAGTTCCACCTGGAAATTTGAAAGGTGGAAAAATTGGTTCATAATGGTGACACACTAGTTTCTTTGACAGCTCTGAGTGGAATTGATTTCAGTTACCTAGTGGTTGGGAAAAGGGCAATTGATTGGTGGTTGGGTTCTTGATCACTTCTCCTTCTGCCCCAGAGAAACAGCTTTTGTGCGTCCACTTTCTTCAAGTACCCTGTGTGCTTGGTGAATAAGGAGATGGCTGATTTAATAGACTCCAACTCTCTCGAAGACACAAGGCAAGGACTTTTTCATTCATTCATTTACTTAGTTTTGAGACAAGGATATTGCTATGTGGTTTAGAATGGTCTTGAACTCCTCATTGTAGGGATTTAAAGTCTGAGACAGGACACATAGCCATTTTAACTGGTATTATATTTGTATTGGGTTATGAAATACATTATTATAATTGGACACATGGATGTATATACATTCAGATCAGGGTATTCCTTTCCCTCTGGATAACATTTTTTGGTACATCTTCCCATGAGGTTATTATTAAATTATAATTGTCATAGAAATATATTGCTGCTTTATTAGGACTGCTTCCACCTTTGCTTTGGAACACATTGTAGGGCAGCTTCAGCTGTCAGCTTGACATTTGAGATGTAGGCATTTAGATATATCTATGAGAAATTGGTTAAGACAGCCTGTGGATAAATCTGTAAGAGCTTGTTTTGAACCCATGAATAGTGGATCAGCCCACTCTCTAGGCAGATGGATAAAGACAGAGAGGGAGTTGGAATTTTGCAAGCTTGAAAGCTAGAAGGCTACATTGCTTCTCTTTTTTGCTTGCTGTGGATATGGTGTGGACAGTGTTTTCCTTCTTGCTCCTAATTCATGTGCTGTAATGGACTGGAACCTGGAAATGTGAGCCGATAAATATCCATAGGCATTGTACTCTCTTTTTACTGTAAAGACGGAAAACTTACATTATGTGATAAGTAGTTAAAATTCACAACTATGGATTTTTGGGTCAGCTATTTCTTCCTGGAATGAAGTAGGGAAACACAAACCCATTGTCTCTTTGTTAGTCCCCTCTCTCCTTCCCAACTTCTAGATTTTTGCAAGTCTTTTCAAACTTTTGACATTACAGTATGATATTGGTCAGTTCAGTGTTCTTGAAGGAAAACTATAGAGTCAATTTACAAGAACAAAAACAAAAACTCATGTGAATTTACCTAAATCTACAATTTTGTGCTGTGTAGCATTCAGAGCTATTCTGAGACATGTGAACCATATGTTTCATATGCCTGGAAAAGGCTTGTATTTATGCTTTTGCTTATCTGTGGCTGCATTAATTCATTTAACACATTTTCTGTAAGATATATATATATATATTTCATAGGGATTATATATATTTACTGAATGAGTAAGAAAGTGAGTTAATGACTATTGTACAGTACATTTTTGATCGCTTTTCAAACTACTGTTAATTTTGTCCTCAAGAATAATTAGTGAATTCTTATTTATTATCCAAAATATGCACATTGTCACTGTAGTTTCAGAGAGAATAACTTTATAGATAGTGTGGTACATTTTATACAACATTAAAAGAAATGTGAATATAGTAACTTTCCCTTGTTTATGCCTCTTAACTTGCCTGAAGATTGTAGGAGTGGGTAAGTCGGTTCCAGAATTGCAGTGTAAATCTTGGAAATATTGATACTTAAGTTCTAGTTGTATATTTTATATTTTTATCTACCTGCAATTTTTTTATTTTTTAGCTAGTTCATTTAATTTAGTACTGATTCCCTTGGGCTGAATATCCTAATACTCATGCTTCCTATATAGATACATATATTTTTCTATATTTTTGTGACAGTTAGATATACATGTCACCTTGACATTGATGGGTAAGTCTTTGTGCACCTCTGTGCAGTGTTACTTAGTTAAGGTAGGACTTTAGCAAACTTGTGGGAGATTGCTTAATTGATACTCACGGTATGTGGGACCATTCTCTGGCAGGAGGATAAGATGGGGGGAGCTACTTCAGTCCTTTGTCACACTCAGACATCCAGCCATGCTGCCAAGTGAGAAAGTTTCCTCCATTTTCTGAGAGTCATATGAATATGGTGTGGTCAGTTTTCCCCTGGCTTCTGATATTGGTATAAACTCTTCTGCCATTGGTATAAACATCTTCTGCCATGACTATAATCAAGAGTCATAACCAAGAATAAACACCTTGTTCCCTTAAGTTGTTCAGATCCTGTGGTTGTTACAACTACATGAAGAATTATTGCAGCTATTTATTTATTTCTCTTGTACTCACTTGTACACACATACACACATGCTAATATTAGTGTATGTGTGTGATACATATATAAGTTAGAAGAAAACTTTAGGGAATTGGTTCTCTTCAAAATTTGAGTTGTGGGAACTGAGTTCTGGTGATTAGACTTTGACTGCAGTACCTTCATGGGACCCAAGAGATGTCCTGGAGTTATTTCTAGGCCCCCATGTTTCTTTTTGAAGACGATTTAAATTCTAAACTGAAAGACAATTGGTCAAAAGATTAAAGCTATGTGGTTATAACTGATTTCTTGTTTCTTCTTTTTGATATCTTAAGGACCTTCACTTTTTCATACAATAGCAAAAGCTGAGCTAATGAGCATTTTATTATTTTTGTCTCATGTTAAATAAGCTACATATTCTACAAAAAGACCAGAAAAAACAATACTTTCCAAAGAGTTTGCATGTATCTGTGAGTGTGTCCACATTCTTCCTCTAAAAGCAATTCATATTGTGTGAGAAATAGTTTGGTCTAAGTCTTAATGATTGTTGTTTGACATGGTAATAAAAATTCACTGTCAAGTTTCTTAGAGAATAATAATAAAACTTAAATACACAAATGGAAAATTCTTTATTTTTTCATTTTAAGTATGATAAATGTTTTACCAGTTCAAATCTGTCTAGACATGAGGTAATATTATTATATTATCATTGACAATATGGTATTTTTTTGTTATGACATATTCCTGTTTTTCTTTGTACTGCCTATCAACAGAAATCCATAAAGTGCATCTTGTACAAATTTACAAACATCTCAAAGACACAATGATTTTCACTTTACTCTCTATCACACTATTCTCTTCTTCATGCATACACATCGTTATAAATGATGTAAAGGATTCAGGCTAAACTCAGCATTCAGGAGGCCTCTTTTCTTAATGTGTTGGAATTTTTTTAAAGTTGCATATTTCCTAATTGAAAACAAATAAGCAAAGAAGCAGAAAGTCTTCTTTGTCCTTTTTATGTCTCAGGACTTCAAGGGTTGGGCAGGACAACAGACCATAGGTTAATCTTTAAGTAATAACAATCTTTCTACTAAACACTTTTTTCTGGACAAAGCACAAAGATATAAGAACCTTTTATTCCTTTGGCACGAATACCATGCCTTCATGTATAGATGAATTTATCAAATCTTCTTCAAAGATGTACCCAATGTGCTGATGGAGGTTGACAGATGAGTTGACAGGCAGCTTGAGCAACTCTAGCTCATCTGAATACATATCTTCTCTCAATGTAGATGATGACTGTTTCTCTTGCTAATATAACTGTTTGCAATCTCACTTTCTATTTCATTGGAATGTTAATAAAATATCTTCAAATAAGTAATACTATATGCTTATATAAGTATCATTAATGTCCTTTCCATACATGATATGATGGTGTTATTAGATAGATTCTCCAGTTTCATAAGCTAGCTTAATTGTAATTCCCTCCACCCCCTGCTCTCTTCATATGAGTTCATATATCACTTTTTACCAGTACCCCAGGAAGGGAAACCTGCATCTGGTTAGACCTGCCTAGAGTGCATGGAGCCAGTGAAAGCCCCATCCACTTGCCCCAGTGCCCCCATAAGGGGGTACATGCACCAGGTAAGTGGCATGTGAGGCCAGGGTACAGCCATGGCACATAAATAGTTGACCACATCCAAATCCAATAAACATTCCCAACAATAACCTCATCTTTCTCAGGAGAGACAAAAATAACTGTGAAATAAAGCAGACACAGACTTGCAGAAAATGCCCAAGTCACAATGTGAAACCACAAAAAAAGATAAAAAAAAGAAATTACATGTGACCTAGCTATAGTACTCCTGGGAATAGTGGTACCAGAGACATGTGTACAACTATGCTCATAGCGTCCTTTTCATAATTGCAAAAAAATGGAGCCAACCTAGATAGATGTTCAACAGTTGACAAATGGTTAATCAAAATGTGGTATAAATATACAATGGGATACGATTTAGTTGTCAGAAAAGACGACTATTGAAATTTTGCTGTAAATGGGTGGAACTGGAAGGAATCCTACTGAGTGCAATATCCCAGATGCAGAAAAACAGATGTTGTATATTCTCCTTTATGAGTGGATCTTAGCATTAAACCCTCAGTTTGATAGCATCAAACAGAAACCCTTACAACTGTCATTAATGCAAAGGATCATAAGTGGGGAAGGTGGGTGGGGGAGGCAGTAGAAGATCTCAAAAGAGCAGAAACAAAAGAATATGGGTAAATAGTTGCAAAAAAGTTTTATGTAAGAAAAGTCTTAAAGGAGATGAAATATAGGAACAAGATACAGTAGAAAGTAGGATTAGCCAGTTAACCAACCACCTGTTTACTAGCCCCTAATCACCCCCCTCCACGACAGGGATCATAACCCTAGCACTGTAAACAAGTTTAAATAACAGTAGATGAGGTAAAAACTGACAGCACACAGGATCAGATTTCTCAATATTAACCACAAACACCCCAGAGTAAACTTCTATCTAAACACTTCTCATTAAAGTTCAAGAGCAAAACATTTCTAAGTAGCAGCAAAATATTTGCATATTTTCACCTTGAATTAAACTTGCATTGATTTTCTCATTTTAAATCAGTTATCCTCTCTGTTTAAACACACTGTTCCCCAACATAAATATTTTCAAACCTCCAATTCACTCACACTACATTTATAAATATAGAGAAAAATCTAGATTCAGGTTTCTGGACACAATGCTCAAAGTAGGTGAGATCCTAGTGTTCACTGGACTGGATCTTTTCATTTTTTATTTTAAATATTGTAGGCAAAGATAGAGGGTGATAGTCATATTAAGTTTATACAGCTGTTGTTGTGGAAGAAACTACATTGGGTCTCAGAACTAAAATTCTGTAATTACTGTCAATTTCCCTTGTCCCCCATACTTTGGATTACTTAACTGGCTGTCAGAATGCATAACTTGAGATAATAAATATGCACATATAATGACACATATAAACAATATCAGAGAGAGGAAACAGACAATGAGGAGAAAGATTGAGTTGTCTTTGCCCCCATCTAATGTTCTAGGATTTAAGAAATTACTTCCTGTAATTGGCAGATTACTTCCTGTAATCTGAGGTGTTCATTTTATCTTCCTATTGCTGGACAAATACTAGACTCAGACAATTGAAGGGATTTCTTCTTGCTTATGATTCTAGTTTACTCTTCATCATCATGACAAAAGAATCCATATGAACATCAGAAGTCAGGGGAACTAGCCACCAACATACAAACACAACTGAGAGACACCAACATACAAACACAACTGAGAGAGGGAAATACTTTGTCACATGCCAGCATGTCTGTAGGCCCTCAGGCCAAAATAGTAATGTGGCTCTCTCCATCTCATCTATCTGCCTGAAAAATGGTCCCACTTACCACATCTTAATCTTCCCATATCAATTAGATAACTCGCATAGGTTTTCTCAGGGCATGAGGGCATTAGTTAACAATTAATTCTTTACATCTTCACATCAGTCCTCAATGGTCATGTTGACATTTGTCAAATTGGAACATCTGACAAAGGGGATATAACAAAAAATATTAATGCATTAAGTCTGATCTTTCTTTTGTCTGTGTTCTAATATTTTTAGAATGTATTTGGGATAAAGAATTTGAGCAGAAAATTATTTTGAATTCAGAAAAACTGCTTGAATGTTTAACAATGTATATTTGTTTAAGACATGATGCTGACTGAATGGTTGCAAAACATATGGAACTTAAATATTTCCTGCTTCAAATTAATTATTCATTTATGCACATGCAATAACCTATCCCATAAATTCTTTGTTCTTTTCCTCGATTTTGAGTTCTATCTCCTTTCCTTTTTCTCACAACAGTATATTTTTACTGTCAGAAAAAATAAAAGGCTCATAAAATGCATGAAGTATTTGAAACAATAAGCTTAGAAAGTATTTAAATATCTAATTAAATACTCACATCTTTGCACTAACTGAACTTTAGTCAATAGTAGGAAAGTAAGGTGTAAACTTCCTTAACAGACCTTATCAGTTCAATTTAATGCAGTAGGTTTGTGCTCAGTGATTACAGATTAGGTGATTTTAGAAATTAAAAATTTAATTTGTGTCCTCTTTCAGCTAATAATCAAACCGAGATCAATTTCCCCTGTAATTATAGAATCAAAATCTCACAATAATTGGATACTTTGGGCTACAGCATCTACAGTTGACTACTACACATTGAAAGAATGAGGTAATCTCATTCTTCAGGAACTGTTGCTGAAGATGGCTTGCTGCTGTGAAATTACTGAAAGAGAAAGTCTCACATGCAAGTATGAGCTGTAAGAATTTATGTCGTTGTGAAGTGTATAATGTGTATCATCCTTTAAGGAACTCAAAGTTTTAGAAAGCAGAATTTACCATTTCTCAACATGCAAATTACTAATTACATGATCTTGCTTGTGATTACTTCATCTCAAACACTTCCATCTGCTTGAGGCGTCTGTGTACAAAGAAATTCTGAGAAAGAAGTATATGAGTTTATTCATCTTTGTGGATTTATTGCCAATCTACAGATGCAAAGGAAATAACATCAGGCTATTGCTATTAAATTTTGAGAAATACTACCCACGCGGTAAGATTTCCTGACCTTGCAGGCTAATAAAATGTTTTAATGTATCAGAATCAGCAGAGCATGTGGGTGGATAAGTCACTGAGCTAATTAGTCATCCCTCTCCCCAGAGCTGAGCATGACTTAGTGGAGTGTGTTTAGCATGGCAAGTAAATCAACATCCTTGTGCAGGCAAGCATCATTTCCAAGTCATTTCCATAACTCTGTCACCTTGACTTTCCAATAAAATCCTCCAGGTTTATGACTCTGATAGCTTGTAAAAAGGATGTGGCGGGAGGGAGAATTGATGCCATGAATAATCATATGATCACCATAGTACACTGCTCTTTGAGGATCAGAATGCATTCCTGAATGATGGAAATAAAGATGCAAATCTGCGTGTTGGTCATAGAAATGAACAGTAGCGGGCAAGTCATTTTTATTACAGTTGACCTGAAGCTGTTTCTGCTTTTTTATTTACCCTTGTTTTAGGAAGTGAGCAGAATAAGCAAACAAACAAAGAGAGAAACTGTTCTGAAATCTCACACAGCTATTCTTGAACATGCTTCCAAAGACAAAGGAGCAAATAATAATAATACAAATTATTAAACTTTCTGCACAAGTGAGTTTTTAGATTCTCACACGCCTTATAAAATATTTCACAGTTATTCCTATTTTGAACATTTGAATGAACACACAGGGCGGGCAAAGAAAAGACTATTCAGATAATGTTTAATGTTACTATATATGAAATACAGAGCAATGAAGTCAATTGATTAAGGTTATATGTTTGATTACTTATGTATCTACTTTTATTGTGTGTATATGTGTATGCAGGCATGTGCCACTGTGTGAGTTGTGCAGAACACAACCTTGATGTTCTCTCCTGCTATGTAGACTCCAGGAATTGAACTCAGGCCCTTGGGCTTACGTGACAAGGGCTTTTACCTACTAAATTATCCTATTGGTCTAAGCTGATGTATTTGAAAATGTAAAGACCCAGTATATCACATGACATTAAGAACATCAGACTCATACATATATGAATATTAGAAAAGTGTAAAGGGTTAGAGAATGTAACCAATAAGGATCAAAAACAGAACAAAAACCCAGTTGCTAACAATATTTTCTTTCTCCCCTTTCACTCTTTTATTTAAGATAAAAGCAAATTCTTTGGTTGCCAAATTTATTACATTTTCTCTGCTTTTTGTATTATTCTGTGAATTCCTCCTCTCTATTCTAAATATCTGAGAAGGGCAAACAACCTCCACTTTCTTATCAATAAATCCCTTTGTAAACATTTGCAATCTGGTTCCTGCCCCTCACTATACTAAAATTGTTCTCCTGGTAGTTGCCAACGTTTATCCCAAACTCCAGTGCTTTGCTTTGAGAAATTTCTTATTCTTCCTTGGTCCCTCTGCAACAATTATTGGACGTTCCCTTACTTAAATTGTCTCCTGCCTGGACTTAAGCATTGCTCCCAGCCTAGGGAACAGCCTAATTTTTCAGTCTCCACTTTTGTTGTTTTCTTTACAAATCTTTAAATGAAACCTGAAGTTTTTCTCTTTGCATCTCTCTTCCATTTGTCAATCTTATATGTGAGAATGGCTTTGAACATCTTATTAGCTTCTGATACCTTTCTTTCCTGGGCTTCCACTTTTCTTTTGAGCAGTTAGAACTTATTTTTGTTGGTATGTCACCCATCATTCTATAAATTCAGTCTAATGACAAAACACTGATCTACTCTTTTAAATCTTGTCAATTATAATTTTACCACCTACTGATCCATGAAATTAAAAATAATTAAAGGAAATCAGAGTGGTCATCAGTGGCACATGCCCCAGGGTCTCCACACCAGGGAGGAGGGAAGACTGGGGTATGAAGACAGCTTGGAGCATCCATGTTCTATAGAGAGACCTTGTCTTTAAAAGCTGTACATGCACACACACACACACACACACACACATACACACACACACACACGCACACATGCACCACAAATTAAAACTAAAGCATACACTTGACTGACTGACAGTCTTCGTCTTTCTTCTTCTTTTCCTTCCTTCTTTGTCTTGGGCAAAGAACCCAGAGAATTGCACTTGGAACAAAAGCACTGGACTTAGGAGCTACATTCCCAGCTCACATTCATTCTTTTTGATTGTGGTAAGGTGACAACACTCTAGGGGCATGATTAGGCCAGTAGAAGCTACAAGAAAGCTTAACCAACTCTCATAGTGTGTTGAATAGTAGTCCTTGTGCCTAAGGTTTCACAGTTCCTAGTAGTCAACCCACATTTCAACTGCTAAATCCCCCCCTACAAGAATGTCATGAAATTGGTAAAGATCTTAATGTAGTTTAGAATCCAAGAAAACCTCAAATGGAGATATATCATAAAAATAATGCAATGAAAGTAAATAGAATTATTAGTTGCAGAGTTCAATTCATTTCTTTATTTTGATCTTTACCACTGAAAATATGAGAGCAATGAACTCAGCAGCATAGGTTTTTAATTTTAGAAAATACTCTTCTGACAAAACAAATAGAGACAGTTTTATTTCATCCATGGTTTTCCCTTTAAAGATCAATGCTCTTCAATTTACTGTTATTGCATACCTGCAGCTTGTTAAAGAATTTTATCACTATAATTAAATGAATAATATTGTAATGAATATTCAGTAAATGCTTACATAGCACCAGGCACAATGGAAGACACGTTTTATCTAATTTTATAAATTTTATCTACTTTTACATACACCTCCAATATTACTAGTCTTAATTTGATAACTCCCTTTTAAGTTAGGGTATGTCTTTATATTCTTAATGATAATGTATATTATAGGCAGAGTTTTTAAATGTGTGCATAGTACCCAGCATGAATACTTCTCTAATGAATCCACTACTGAATCTTTTAAATCAACCTGGAATGACAAGGAGCAATCTGGAGCTCAGAAAGCCCTCCAAGACAACCAACCCTTTTTAAGGATTTGGTTCTATGTATTCTTTGTTCACATACTTCTTTGTGCAATTTTACCCATGTCCACAAAGTCAAGGTTGTTTATAATTTAGACAATCTTTCTATTTAGAATAGAAAATCTAAAGTCATAGGAAATAGACATGTTTCTATCATTTAAGATATACTTAAAATTTCATACTCTAATTACAGTTTATCATATATATTTACTGAGTTTTTATTATGTATTATGCATATTGATTGTCTCCTAGGACCTAAGAATTCATCAGACAATGACTGAGAACCAGGGTCCACCCATGTGCATCCTTTATTTTGTATCAGGACATAGGAATCTTCTAATATAAACTCAGGTACTCTAAATGCTATAAATAAAGTTGAAAAGAATTGAGTCACTAGTATAGATGACCCCTTTTAGCAAATGTGCAAAGGGGTAGAAAGTTCATTCTTAAGGCAAATTTTCAGCAAAGCACTATGAGACATATAGGAATGATCAAGTCAGAAAAGCACTTAGAATATGCAAGGTATATCAGAGGTGCTAATGTGTTTGAAACAGAATGAGCATTTAAAGAAATTGGAGAGTACAGACATCTTGAGAATGTCTTCCATTGCCAATGCGAAGGTAGTGTTTTGGTCTCTAGTTAACATGTGTACCTTGTACTTTAGAAAATTACCTTTATTCTTGCTTTTCTGAAGGGCTAGAGGAGGGCAAGTCTAGAAGTGAGGAAATGGATCATATGTTTTTGACATGATAGTGGCATGAATAAGGTTTCAGCAGCTATTTTAATGAATGGTGACTTGATTCTGTGTTTACTTTGAGGTTTAGGAAACAAAGGATGATAATAGGTCAGTAAATCAGACATTGGATAAATTAAAACATTGTTAAGCTAAAAATATGCTCTATTCTAAGAGGGAGCAATAGAAGCACAACTGAAAATGTTAATTTTGAATTTCTATTATCACACTAAACATGCACTCACACGTGCCAAGGATATCTTCCTTGGGCATATATATTTCAGAGTTGTTGATAGTGGACACATTATTTAGAATAATGAGACTGAATTTAGAATAAATGAGTAGCCCAGCTAGGAGAGATCAGAAGCGTAAGGGTGCCCTGACAGTTCTTTCACAATGTATAAAGTTTGAAGACATATAGGTTGTGGTACTATAGACTGCAGAGAAGAAATCAAGATTCCGTGTACTATAGAGAAGAAAGCAAGAGTGTGCCTAAACCTTAATGAAGACTTATATGCTGATGACCATTCCAAAGGTGAAGTAAATAATTAATGAAATTCAGTTAATGAATTTACTGATGTAGAAATTGTAGGTAATGGACAAGTTCAGTCAATACATGGAGATTTCATGCCTAATTGAAGGAATGGCTTAAAAGAAACTGGAAAATCATGAGACCACCCTGTGTTGAAGACTCCTAGAATTGAAGTTGTTGTTATTAGTGGAAGGGACTAGATAAAAAGTGTCAAAAAGAATTACTTGAAAGTATTATGCTGGAATATCTATGGGAAGAATTTTCAACTCAATTTTTAGATGTGGAAAAGACTTGTTTAATAATGGTAATGCTATCTACATAGCAAACTTTTATCCTTAACAGAGTCAGTTTGGGAACACAGGGTGATAGTTAGCACACAGATCCAAGAGACTGTGAAAATTTTGTAACTTCTATAAAGGTTGAATTTCAAATTAGAAAGTTTCATTTGTTTTGAATTCATAAGGTCTTTTTCTTTTTTATTATTAATACATTTTTATTATTATTTCAGCTCATACAAACTTAATAGGTACACCAGTTCCCTCCCTCCCTCCTCCTGCCCCCGAAACCCCTGCTCCCCCTGCCCACCCCCCTCCCTCCCCATCCCCCAGTGCCTCCCGCCCCAATTCCCAGAGAGTCCTTTCTTGTGCATGCCTGATTTTTCTCTGGGCCCTCCTCTCCGATGACGTACAAGGACCCAGTGGCCTTTCCCTGAACCCTTTCCCGTGGTCCCCTTAGGTATAGGAACACTGCTGTGGCTGCCAATCTTTTGCCTCCAAGGATCTGGGTGCCTTTAGCAGATGCTAGACTTTGTGAGGTCAACGGTGTGTTGGACAATGCGCAGGGCATGCAAAGTCCAATTATGATTGCTTCAGCCCTAACTAGTATGGAGTATCTTACATATCATTGCTCCTCCCATCCTTTTGCTCTTACACTCTTACCGCCCCCTCTTCCCCAAATTTCCCTGACCTTCAAGATGGGGAGAGATTAAGCTAGCCTAGTTCTAGGTGGTTGATATAGAGTCTCTGAAGTTCTGGATTGTGGTTTGTTGATTTTCTTTTGCAGTTTTGCTGCTCCTGCAATGCCCTTCACTCCATCCTGGTGGGCATTGTATGTTACCCCCTGGCCAGAGACAAAAAGTTGTTAAACTAGAGTCTTGTGATAAAAGCACATTCAAAGGTAGATGTAATAAAAGTGGGAAACCACAGTGAGGGAGGGGTCTATCACCCATTTGCAAAATGGTTACTTTTTATCTGCCAGACTATATGGCCTCCTCTTCTGGTGAGATCACACCCCCTCAGTAGTAAATGATCAGGAACAAAAGTCTGTGAACTTAATCAGATGTCTCATTACTTATTTGGGTCCTTGATGGAGGCATATTTTCTCTTCTGTAACATGGTCCCTTCTCTCCTTGTTTCTGGTGTGGCCCTCCTACCCCATTCCTCCTGTTTATAATCCTTGCAATTACTGTCTCTAGGTGGGCTGGGTGGGTTTGGTACTAGGAGCCACCTATTAGGGAGTACATACGGTGCTTAATTTTCTGGGTCTGGGATACTTCACTTAATATAATTGTTTCTAATGACATCCATTTCCCGGCAAATTCCAGTATTTCATCATTTTTGATGGCTGAGTAGTACTCCATTGTATAGATGTACCACTGTTTCCTTATCCACTCATTAACTGTTGGACATTTGGGTTGATTCCATGACTTTGCTATTGTAAACAGTGCTGCTATGAACATGGTCCTGCTTGTGCTATCGAGGTGAATCTCTGCTGTATGGGGGGTTATTCCCAAAAGTGGAATAGCAGGGTCATATGGCATTTCAATCTTTAATTTCTTTAAGAATCTCCAGACGGCTCGCCAGAGTGGCTGTATGAGCCTGCATTTCCACCAGCAATGTAGGAGAGTTCCCCTCTCTCCACATCCTCTCCAACATTTGTTGTTGTTTTTATTGTGGATTTTTGCCATCCTGACCAGGGTGAGATGATATCTCAGGGAAGTTTTGATTTGCATTTCCCTGATGGCTAAGGAAGTGGAGCATTTTTTCAGATATTTGTTAGACATTTTAATTTCATCCCTGGTAAAGTTTCTTTTAAGTTCCAGGGCCCATTTTTTAATTGGGCCATTGGTTTCCTTAGTGTTTAGTTTTCTAAGTTCTTTGTGCACTCTGGACAGCAGAGTTCTATCAGATATGTGGTTAGTGAAGATTTTCTCCCATTCTGTGGGTTGCCTTTGAGCTCACGTTACAGTCTCTTTATCTGAACAGAAGCTCTTTAATTTCACAAGATCCCAACTGTTGAGAATTGGTAGCAGTGACTGTGCCATTGGATGTCTGTTTAGGAACTGTTGGCCTAGCCCAATCAGCTCGAGGGAGTTCGCTATCCTTTCAACTATGGTTTTTTTAGTCTTTGGCATTAAATCAAGGTCCTTGATCCATTTGGAATTAAGTCTTGTACATGGTGACAAGTATGGGTCCAGCTTTAATCTTCTGCATGTGGAGATCCAGTTTTGCCAGCACCATTTGTTGAAGATGCTGTTCTTTTTCCATTGGATTCTTTGGGCCCCTTTGTCAAAGATCAAATGGCTGTATTTTTGTGGGCTTATATCTGGGTCTTCAACCCTTATCCATTGATTTGTGTGTCTATTTTGGAGCCAGTACCAGGCTGTCTTTATAACTATGGATTTGTAGTATAGACTTAGGTTTGGTATTGCAATACCTCCAGCTGTGTTTTTGTTACTCAGGATTGTTTTTGCTATCCTGGGTCTTTTGTGCCTCCATATGAACTTTGAGATTGTTTGGTCAACTTCTTTGAAGAATTGCTTTGGGATTTTGATTGGTATAGCATTGAATCTGTATATTGCCTTTGGTAGGATGGTTGTTTTTACGATGTTGATTCTGCCAATCCAGGAACAAGGGAGGTCTTTCCACCTTCTGGTGTCTTCTGCTATTTCTTTCTTTAGGGTTTTAAAGGTTTCATAAGGTCTTTTTCTAAGCACTGTTTTTCACCACTGTATTGTGAACAATCTGCTGGTAAAATGCACTTTTACACTAAGCAAGAAACAGCCTTCCCAAAGTTGAGGGGCTAGACTTGACAAATTGTACTATCATTTAGTGCACGAATTAACTAAGTGGTTAAGAAAAGATCACTATTCAAGATATATGTGGGAAGCAAGTTGAGAAATATAATAAAGGATATCTGTTGTGAAGTAAAATAAGACAGATTCATGTCAAATAGTCTTTTTTCAAATATTAATTTTAACACAGAATCTGATGAGATTTTTGTCTCAGATATTTTCTAGAACTATAGATAGAGCCAGTGCATCTCAGATAATGAAATTAGATAAATTTGGTATAAGAACTTTGGCAGGGAGTTAATTACAGAGTAAATTCTCTTTTAGCTGCTGTAGAGTTGGGATGTGCCAGCCTTGCTAAATACATGCTTTAATTAATAGAGAATTATCACACATAACAGATACGGGAATTACCAATTTTCCAAAGAATTAAAACAACATAATGTTTCTAAGACTAAATTAAGTCAACACAATTTAATCACTATGACTATAAACTTCACTATGAGTACCTTCAAAAGTAAGGGAAATTATGTAAGTGAAAACCAGTCATTCATTAGATTCTGATTATAATGGTGGATGCTATTAAAATTTAGAATAAAGAGGTGTATGGTCATGTCAGGGGTTTGTCATATAACGCAATATGATTAGTTGTGACAAAACATTCATTTGTTCACCTTCATTTACTAGAAACCTGATGCAAACTTGGTATTGCATTAATGGAATTGTGGTTAGTAATAGTTACATGAATAGAGCTCTCTTCATGAAGTTGGCAGTAGCATTCAAAGTAGAAAGAGAAAAAATAAGAGCATGCATGATGGTAATGAAGCACAATAAAGCGCTTTTGGATTTAAACGGTAGAAAGAGAAAAGAATTTTGGGGAAACTCACATTTCTAAATAAGACATTCATAGATTTCTTGGAACTGTGTTTTTAAGACATACACATACGTTTTTTTTTACTTTTCTTATGTATGTGTGTGGGGATGGAGTTACACACATTTGGGTAATCAAATTTTGCTTCCATGTAGGCACATGTAGAGGTGTATGTTGGTACATGTGTGTGTATGTGTATATGCGTGTGTGTGTTTGTGTGTATGTGTATGTGCACGTGCACTTGTGGAAAATAAAGTTTGATATTAGGATGTATTTGGCTATTCTCCCACCTTATTCTCTTGAGACAAAGTCTCTATCAACCCCAGAGCTTGACCATAGGTCTAGTCTAGTTAGTATGGGAATTTCCAGCCTCTACCTTTGGAGGATGGAATTATAGGTGTTTGCCACTGAGTCAGTGATCCATTTGCTTGCACGAATAGCACTTAAACTGCTGAGCTATCTCTTACCCATGGCATCATATCATGAAAACAAGTAGGTCAATTAAGGTTGACTGCTGTCTAATCAGACTACTTGAAAATATAAGGAAATGTTTCCTTCAAGCATACTGGCAATAAATGAAAAGGTGCAGCAATATCAGAAATGGGCCACTTTTATCTTTATTAATGACCTTTAGGAACTGTCATAGATACAGAAAAATCTTTCAATTTCACATGTCAATAACAAAAGGATTAATTTTATAAAGTATGAAGTTTAAAAAGACATTGTGCTTGTTATATGGTATATACATTATACCATGAATTTTATATGTACATTTTAATATTGAATATGCATATATGTACATTTTAATATTGAATATGCCCTACTTTGGTGTATAAAATATTGCTGTGTTTCATTTAAAAAAATAAAAGGATTAAAGCAATGATTTCTTAATCTGGAGTAATGACCAGCGAGTCTTTCAGGATCCAGTTATTTGTGTCATGAAGAGGTATAAAGAAAATACTAAGGCATACAGAAATAATAAGTACTGGGAGACAGATCTCCCTAAGGATGGGACAGTGAACATTTGGAATGACTAAAGCTGAAAACTCTGCAGACTGAAACCCAGGTGCACCAAGGGAGCTCCTCACTCCCTTGATGCTGTGTCTCTGAGGAGGTGTGATGTGGCTGGTTCTTTAAAGTGTTAGGAAAAGTGCAAACTTATATCAACTGCTGGTACTGAAATGAAATGTCACCTTCAGGTGAAAAAGTGTTGCTGTAGGCAATGCTGACAGTAGCAGCAGGGAGCAAAACCAGGAGCATGAAGAAAAGAGAAAGTAGCAACGTCTCCTTCTCCTCATTGCTTCAAGAGCTATTCTTATTTTCTGTGGCAGAGATCTAACTGCAGCCAGCTGAGTACAGCTCAGAGATCAGCCATCATGGAGATGCATCATCACAATGCAGAATGCAGAGGTTGGGTTGAAAGCCCAGTGATGACAGCAACTTGTATAGTCTTTACAACTCAGATGCCCCGGCAGTTAGTATATTTGAATGGAAATTTTCATTAGCATATATAACCTAATCTGTGCCATGAAAGTTGAGTCTTATCCAGGATTTGCTCTTTCAAAATGGAACTGAAAGTTGACCCCTCCGTTTATTTGTTTGCACTTTTAAGTTTGGTTTGACAAAAGCTGCAGAACATTGTTAGCTAGTACTGCAATCTCAAAACAGGTATTTCAAATGAGGAGGTTGTTCTGTATCTCAGACATTTTATTTAAATATTGATATTTAATTTTGTTTCCTCAATTTATTATAAAGATTATGTCTTAGCTAGGTGTATCAGAATATGATATAGATGTACATTGCTTTTAGATTATGCTAGCTACAGGGTCAATTTCATAATTGAAGGCTAGAGTTCTCGGTATATTTGTAAAGAACTAATAGTTTAAACAAGCCCTGAGCAAGCCTGCAAGAGATTGTCTGATTGACAGGAAGTCTCAGCCCATGGAGGGTGGGGCTATTCCCTAGGTAGGTGAATAAGATGGAGGGAGCTGGTTCAGGAAGTTGGCATTCTTTGGCATACTAGGACAATTATACTGGTTGGCAAATGAGGTTTGTCCTCTCTAAGCAGTCCTATTGCTATAGTGTGTCTATTTCCCAGGACTCCTATTGTTGGTATGAGCTCTCCTGCCCATTTTGTAAGAAATGTAGCTCGACATTTGTAAGCCAGAATAAAACTCTCTGTTTTCCTTTAGGTTGGTTGGTTGTGAATTTATCTGCAGTAGCAGAGTAACTGTGACAATTTCTTTCATTGATATATTCCTAAAGGGCAAATGCTTTGATGTAATCCTGAAACAGCCTCATTTCAGATTATGCATTTCTTATTGTCTCAAACAACTACCAACTAACATGACAGGAAACTGTGGACCCAGCCCTCTGTTAGCCTCCCACATAATTAGAAAAGAGCCTGAAATTGGAATTGTTGCGACTTGAAATACTGGTGCTCTTTCAAAAGGTATTGAAACAAGTCCACTCAAAGAAGTCACTCAAGGATGAAATGACATTTTAAGAGATTATTCATTTTCTTCTATTAACATTGGTGTTAAATTGTGGAATTAGACCTCATTTCAAAACAGAGGTTGTGTTTCTCAAGGAAAAAAGAGGTAATCAAATAAGTTGGTTAAGCAAAGTTATAATAAGATTTCACAGAATAAGCATTTCTTAATTGTATCAATTTCCAGGCTTTTTTGTCCTCAAAAGTTCAAAGCCATTTATTCATATGCATAAAACCAAAGTAACTTATAGAGTTTATTTATTATAAGTTATTAGAATAATTTTTCTATTTTTAAGTCCTTTGTATAAATTATTAAGCCTTTATGTTTTGCCTAGTCTTCAAGACAATATAATAGAGTATTTCATTTTATATTCAAAATCTCCATTAACCACTACAGTCTTAAAAGAATTATGAAATTATGGAAATCTGTGAGTGTTCATGTTTATTTTCTGATAGTATTAATGAATTAGGGAATTTTATTATTAAATGGGAATTTTGTATCTAAGATAAATTATATGTTCAATAGGAGATACCAATCTCATGGCTCATTGAATAGTTATTAATTGTTTTCAGTTTGAAGCATGATTTTTTTAATGGTAGTGATCATTAATGTACTGTTTGGCTAAAAGGGTGAAAATGTCATCAACTGCTATGATTATAATCACATTCAGAAAATCCAAATAGACTACTAAAAATTCTTATTTAAAGCAAAGGATATATGATTCTTTTCTAAAGATCTCACATGTATTGTGTAACAATTTACTTAGTAATAAAACAGTTTACTTCAAGATAATAAGTAATAGTAAATAATTTTAATAATAATATCAACGTTCCACATCATTGTGGTGTTTTTTATGGAAAAATGTATTGACTAAGCATTCTGCATTGATGTTATGCAAGAAATTACTTTTAAAATAAGTAAAGAAAAATGTCATTTGTTGAGTTAGATTTCTGGCAATTGAATCCAGGGCTTCAAGCCTGGTCCTATTAAGCTGTAACTCAAGTGCTGGAGAGTTTACTCAGGGTTAAGACTCTGCCTCTAAAGCAGAAGGACCTGAGTTTGATTCCCAGATCCCACATGAAAACACCAAGTGTAAATGGCTGGAGTCTGTACTTTTTAAAATATTTTTTAAAATTTATTTTTTTGTGTGTGTGTGTGTTGTGTGTGTGTGTGTGTGTGTGTGTGTGTGTGTGTGTGTGTGTATTAGAGGGCACTGTGTGTCCCTGTAGAAGACCAAGAGTGACTTCAGGAATCATCCATTGCTCCTTTCTGGGATTTCCCAGGTTCTACCTACAATGGTCGGTCATAAGTACAGCCTTCCATGGTCTCTGCCAGGCTTTTTTGATGTGTGACTTGGGATCTTCTATTTGCCAGACAGAGTCTTAACCACTGAACCATCTCTCTAGCACATGGGAGTCTGTACTTTTTGAAGGTAGAGCAAAGCAAAAAGGAGGTTAAAAACAATCCGGAGTGATTCCTGTAATCACCTTCGGCCCTTTACAAGTATACGCATTGCCCTCTGATACACACTCACACACACACACACACACACACACACACACACACACACACACAGACACACACACTAAATAAATAAAATTGTAACTTAAATAAACTCTGACTCATGTCTCTTTAAAGACTTGAATATACACCATTAAAAAGGGTAAAATATGAAAATATGGTTTTCTTAGTTTCATATTCCTTTTTAATGATGAATTCATGACTGTCAATTTAGGAGAACAATGAGGTTTATATTCCAGGTTGTGATTTCCAGGCTACAATCTATTCTCTTGGGCAAATTATACCACACCATATCTACAGCAAGAGTAAAGAAGAGATGAGGAGAAACGCATAACTTCTAGCTTGCCACAACCAACTAGTTGTCTCTACTTCCTCATAAGGCTAAGAAATGTCATGTTCACAGTAGTTTGGGTCTGCCTACATCAATGTGATACTACATACACTTGTTCAGTGGTTTATTTTAATTAATTAATGTTTCATAGGCGCATCTAAAGTCTAAATACTTGATGTCAAGTTGATTCTAACTGTTTCAATGTTAATTTTCATATTCATGCTATGTAAAAGTTTAGTATCTGCATTTTCTCATTCACACAATCACTTAATAATAACAGTATATATTTTGTCAGGCATTGTACACAACTGTTTTTACTCAAAGTAGATAGGGCAGACAATTTTGTTTTTTTCTGTTCTAAAAATGGAGATTTTGGAGAAGGCCGGACTCAATGAGGTAATATATAAGTAACTTCTGCATTGTACTACTTTAAATACTACAGTTAAAAGGGCTATATAGAAGTATCTACCACATTTCAAGAAGGTTAAGAAAGAATGATCAAAATATTAGAAAATACTTTTGGTAGCTAAAATTCAAGTCTTGCAGAGCCAAAAATCTATTTCTTTCCTCCTTTCTTTTACAAATGAGCTTACTTTTTAGTACCAAGAAAGAAGATAAAGTTATTTAAAGATGTCATAAAATTATCAAATATTTAGGAATATATGTAAAAGAAGTTCAAGATTCACACACTGAAAACTGCAAAACATTATCAAGAGAAGTTACACCTTAATAAATGATCAGACATCTTATGTCACGGACTTAATATAGAACCTTCATTTTCAGTTTAAGGGCCTTTATGGTTATTCTAAAATTTAAGGTGTAGTTTGAATTTCAGTCGCATGTATTTTTACTGATGTTATTTTGCATGGATGTATTTTTCATTAGAAGAATTTCTGTGGCTGCAATAGAGAATTCAAAGAATGTGATAAGTATAAGTGTGATATTAGGAATCAGTGTAGGAATCCATACTTCTAGTATTATGCAGTTCAGTGGACTTAGATCTCTTGGAGGAGCTTATCCAAAAAGTCCTGATGTTCTAGAGAGTTAGTAATTAAAATGACCTGCTGAGAAAGCTAGGTAAGACAATATATGGACAATGAAGATTATTTATCATGGAGATAATAACAAGCCCTGGGTTTTGAATGCTTACTTTATGACACTATTGTACAAAGACCAGCAGAGTGATGTGGTTTTAAAGATGTTTCTTAATGCATGTAAAAGCATCTGCTGAACTTTATATATCTCATGTCTTTATTCATAGTCTGTTTTGCATTTGCTTCCTGTGGTACTGAATACTTGTGAGAAATGGTAGCTGAGTGCAGTGTTTATTTTTGAACCCATAACAATTACGATGATCACAACAAAAACCAAATAAAATTTTATATAGGTTTCTAAAAGCAGTGAAATAAACACTTTTCTAAGACATAGTGTCTCTGAAGATAAAAGTCTAAGGTTAAGATTTTATTCTAATTTTGAACATGAGCTTGGGAAAGAAACTCTCTAAAATTATGTGAAATAATGAGACAATGTTGAATGTAAGCAAGTGTTGTTTGACATTATAATGCATGCTCCAAACAGCATGTGCTTGTTTCCCCTCATTAGGAAGAAAATAGAGTGGAGCGTGGATGTAAACAGGAAATATTCTCCACATTTCCACATTTAATCTAGTAAATTTATTGATGCATTATACAAAGCAAAAATGGGCTATCTGAGAAAGAAAATAAAGTAAGAAAATTTTAATGACTACTGGCAAAATGATAAAGAAATAGATATTATATATCTACACAACAATCGTTGTTTTCAAATTGCCAGGAAATATTTAAAACAATGCAAGCAGATATTTAGCAAAGCTCTTTGCCTTGTTTTCTAGTAAGAATCAGAGAATGATGTGTTTATCTCCTCTTTATATTTTTCCTTTCACTGTCTTGCTTAAAATCGTCTATAGAATATTTTGCTTCTCTGTAAATGAGTGAAAAAATTTCACCATTATTTCAATATAATGCTTCCTTTAGATTGCCTGGCGTGTTGAAAAACGTGATAAAAAATGAAACTGAGCCTATTTAGATGTGCAGAGAAGACAGAACATTTTCATTTGACTCTCCAGAATGTATTCATAGCTGGGCCGTATCTCCTCATTAGAAGCAGGGTTGCGGGGAGTTTGTACTGTAGCTGGAAGCTGAATATCCTATGAAGGCTTAGAAAATATTCTGTGAAAATATTACATGCATAGTGGTAAAGGTCATAGGCATTCCACATTCAGTTTTTCTTAAATCATTTTACTTGCTAGATATTGCAAAGATTTGACCATTTACTTTCTTTCTTCAGTCTTGCTTTATATTTTGTATTAGAAAGGGAGAGAGCAAAACAAACCTAGTATACTTGCCTTCTTTCATAGCCTGCATATAAAATTCACTCAGATGAGGGCAACATAATCTCAAATTTTCCTTCTTTTATGATAGATTCTAACCATTCAGCAAGACCCCTGAATGCTCTCTCATGCCAAAGTCAACTTCTATTTTAAGAGATGGTTCAAATGTACAGGAAACAACATGTCTTAATGCTTGCAGAGAATGCTTTCTTGTCAACATATATTCTATGTGCAAGACCTAGCATATTGTTAATAATCTAGAATATTCCACGGAGAAGTAAATGAAGACATAAATTCTTGTTTTCTCTATTCATATATTCCTAATGTATTCTGAAAAAAGGGAAAAATGACTGTTGTTGCTGTTGCTGGTGGTTGTGGTGTATGTGTGGGCCCTGTGTGTGTGTGTGTGTGTGTGTGTGTGTGTGTGTGTGTGTGTGTATTCAGGCTCAGATTAAACTCCAGTCTGCATAATTTCATCCAGGAGGTGGCAAATCTCCCTCTGCTTATTGAAAACTCAATAAAGCTTTTCTACAGGACAAAAGCTTGCTTCTGGGGAAGTTATTGCAGAAGGCCACTAAACAACAGGAGAATGAACAATGCTAACCTGGCTTTGTTAATTGAGGTCATTGGTTAGTTTCAAAGAATACTGTAGGCACAATTAAGCAAGCATTTCACACTGATCTTCCTTGTTAAGTAGTTTTAAGATATTCTGTGGGACAGAAAATTGATAGGCATAGTAAACACAGTCCAGGTACCTAATTAGCTCAGGTAGTACAATTACAGGTGTTCGATATCTATCCACAAAGCAAAGGTGCTCTAAATGTCATATAAATACTAGAAATCAAAAGAAAACATGGGAGATGCCACAAGACTGACATTCTGAATGAAAATTGACTTCTTAATCATGTCTTGTAGGAAACTCAACTAGGGAAGAAGAAAGACAGTAAGAAAAACCTTTAATTTTAATTTGCCCTTTCTGAAAGTTAAGCGGGCCTTTTAAGAGAACATTTTCTAGCTTCTGAAAATCTCACATGAATATAGAATACAAAATAGAATTTCTGATAAATCAACTTACATCACACCACCAGAAATTCTCCCACCTTGTACTCTTTTCCACCATGCTACAGAGATTAACAGCAGGTTTTGGGATCTTAGTGTTTCATCTAATGGAATGCTGTAAAGTCTACAAGCACAAACATGCAAGACTTTTATGCTCAAAGTTCTTCAGCTATAACTTTCTAGAGCATTTTTTTTTCTAATAGTGCTTTACAAATTCTTATAAAATAGCCTTCCTATTAGGCCTCTCCTTCATTCATTTGGTGATTGAACTTGTATTTTAAAAATAACCACTTTTTGCTGAGGTGGTAATAATATACTTGAAATGTTTGCACTCTGAAGAATGTTTGTGTATCATGTGTGCATGTGTGTTGTACTTTGCATGCATTAGTGTATGCAGGCCCCCATATGGTCATAGACAGGGGCAAAAAATTGACAGTGCATGTCTTTCTCAACCACTTCTCCATTATTATTATCATTATTATTAATTATTATTATTATTATTATTTATGATAGATGCTCTTGCTGAACTGGAAGCTTCCAGTCAGTCCCTTGGATCCTCCAGCACTAGAGGTGACACAGCTGTGTGCTGCCAAGCTGACCATTTTCATGGGTATTGGGGATCTGACCTCATGTTCCTATGCAGACACAGCAAACATGTTATCCACTGAGTTATCTCCCCAGCCACCAAGCAGAGCTCCATTAACGCCCTCGCTCTCATGGGCATGAGGGCTTGGACGGCTGCATAGTCTTCAATATTCTTTCTTTTTTATTTATTTATTTATATATATATTTATTTCTGCTTATACAACCTTAATAAATACCCGGTGCCCTCCCTCCCTCCACCTCTCCCTGGATCCCCTTGCTCCCTCCCCCCTTTTCTCCTTCTTCCCCCCCTTCCCTATTTCCTAATGCCCTCTCCCCCCATTCCTGGAGTATCCTTTAATGTGTATGTCAAACTTTCCTCTGGATCCTCCTCTCTGATGAGGTGTAAGGACTCAGTGCCATTTCCTAGAACTCTTTCTTGTGTTCCCCTTAAGTATAGGAACACTATTGTGGCTGTTAATCCCTAGCTTCTAAGGATCCTAATGCCTTTAGTCCATGCTAGACTTTGAGGGGTCAATAATGTGTTGGTCATTGCGCAGGTCATGCAAAGTCCTATTGTGATTGCTTCGGCCCTAACTTGTGTGTAGTATCTTGCATATCGTTGCTCTTCCCCATCTTTAGGCTCTTACAATCTTACGGCCCCCTCTTCTGCAAATTTCCCTTTCTATTCTTTCTTTTTTTCACAGGAAAGTCTCTTGTCTGTACATCTTCTGCAACTCAGTGAACTTGGCTTCGCCCTTAGCCCTAAGAGATGGTTGATCTAAGGTAAATATTATTTTTCCTTCCAGAGGGTTTAGCAAAGGACACATCACTTATTGAATGATGAGCTATTCATCCAGATATGTTGTGGCAGTTGACAAAGATATTTCTAAACTTTTGCATTTTTATGAGTGTCCAGAGGCTTTTTGCTATGCATCCAGTAATATATGGCTATCAAAAATGGGATACTTTGATGATTTTTCTTATGTAGAAAACAGCCTGAAGAAAGAAAAACAGAGGCAGGGTGTGTGTGTGTGTGTGTATGTGTGTGTGTGTGTGTGTGTGAGATGACATGAACTAATACATTAGCAGTCACAAAAAAGTCTCCCAGGTCTTTTGTAAGTCAATCTGTATATCTGTTTACTTTGAGAACCAGGATGATTGGAAATATTAGATAATTCCTTTTAAAAATGGTGATATGTTCACTGAATCTGTGGTTTTATCAGATTAAGACCAAAGGACACTTCTTGATTTAGTCTAGAGAATTTTTAAAGTAGCTCCTTTGGATGACTGTTTATCTTGCTTATAGCTACACTCTATTATTGATGTCAGCAGCCAAATACTTGAAGATTATTGAAATTATTCTCATGTGTTAATAAACAAGTCATTAAGGAGAGGGATGACAATATGACAGTTCACAGAAACATTTGAGGTGAATAGTTCATGTATAGGAGGGAAAGGCCAAGTGTAGAGAGAAAGTTCTGTTGCTTTTCTTCTTGTGCATTCAAATAATGGAGCTTAACTAAACAGGACAAATGATTGTTGCTTGACTTCTGCTGGAACTGAACTTAGTTTCTGGGAATATAAAGATGATGGATTTAGCAAACTTTTATCCACAGGAGGCTCTCAAGGCGAACAAACGTTTGTGACACAAGTGAGTGGGATGTGTAAAGTCAAATGTAATGGGGTGTAAAAGAAGCGATTAATTTTGGTTTGGTGGATATGTGGCTAAGGGCATTCTAGGAAATTTTTTTTATAGTATAACTTTTCTCCTTTTGCTCTTTTTTATTATTTATTATTTATTCAATTGTGCATGTGTGTATGTATGTGTGTGTATGTGTGTGTGTGTGTGTGTGTATGTGTGTGTGTAGAACCACAGACGAATTCGAGAACCACCATGGACACCTCCACCTCCTTGTTTACTCTGCCCCGGGATTCACAGGCTCTACCAGGACCAGAAACGCAGGCCACCCACGCTTCTGCCGGGCGTCTATACTCTATACGTGGGGTCTAGGATCTGAACTCAGGACCTTCCACCTGCAAGGCAGAGGCTTAACCCCTGAGCTATCACTCCAGCCCGTGCATTCTAGGAAATTTGAAGAACATTAGAAAGAACTTAATTTTTACAATTTGATGAACTTTGAGCATTAGTGGGTTTCAGAGATCAGGGGGCTAATTTTTGTCCAGACATTTCTAAATTTGATAGAGTTTCATTGGCCTTGGAAATTTGATTTTGAGCTTAATGTTCTCTCTGCATACCTGCTAAACAGAGACACCAGTCCAGAGATATTCCAGAAAAGTAGACTTTTCCAAAATATCATGCACTCAGAAGCTAAAATTTGTTGTAGACTTTTGGTGCCTGTCATTCAGACTTACAGAATGACATTCTCAATATTGTTGCAGCAAACGACTCTTGTTTTACAATAATCAGCAGGGTTGAACAGCCCGTGTAATTTATATACTTTAAAGTTCAGAAGTAAGACTCCCAGTGAAAGCAAACAATTTCTGACACATGCCAATCCTTGCTAACTGTGTTTACCATTCCTGTAAGAGTGAGCTTGACCGAATACAAAATGCAAACCACCAACAATTACTTTGCGTTTGAGTGGTGGGGGGAGGGCAGATTGATATGCATGGTGCTTCATATAAGGGCTGTAATAAATTTCCCCAATTTGCTTATCACTATCCAGTTGCCTCTGACCTTGGGATATGTTTGGCTTACTCCTCTGTGGTTTACAAGGCATAATATTTATTAGCAGAATATTATGTATAGTTATTGCCATTAATTACTTTGATATAAATCTGGATAACAATACTCAGTTTAAAAATAAACTAGAAGTTGTGGTTGTTTATATTCTTGAGTCTGAATTTTCAAGAGAAAAAAACTGTTGTGTTTAAAGAAAACAAATACGAAAGCTCAGAAGAATCACTTATGGAAGGAAAGCAAAAGCAATACATGTTGTATTGAGCCCCAGTGTACTCATTTAGATTAGAAAATACTTATTTTTTACAATAAAGCAAAAAAATCTGCTGTGTGCTAGCTCTATATTAAATATGTTGCTTGCTTGTTTTCTATAAAATATTAATGAATTTAACAAAATAAAATAACACAGGCATTTCACATACTCAGGTTATATATTATAACTTTCCTTGCAATATTACTTCATTTGTTTGTTTTAATTGTTCAGTTAAGACAAGATTTTCTTGTTGGCCTTGAAGGATTTTCATTGTGTACATAAAACAAAAGGAAAGAAAGCGTGTGTCTACATGGATTCATGTCACTCTGAGAGCTCTCAGAGTTCCCTGAAATGGTAATTAATAATTCATGAACGATAGAAAAGTCTCTCATCCATGGGTGTTCAGTTTCAAAGGTGGAAACTGAGGTGTAAGATCAGAAAACTCTAAGGAAGCTCATGCTGATATTGGCTTCTTGCTGATCTGGTAACTGCGGCCCTGTGAAGTACAAACTTCAGCCTTGTCCAGTAACACGAAAAAAACAAAACAAAACCCGAAAGGCCAGCAGTTTGCATGGAAAAGAGAAACATGACATTTGAAAGGGGTTTACTTGTAGGAAGAACAGCTACGCACAAGTTAAGATGTGAATCCTCTTATGTTTAGAGCCCATGTAGTTTTCTGAAACTAAACCTAAGTTACAAAACTTGCAGTTGTTTTCTTACTGTTTCTTTTCTGCTTCTCCACTTGACAGCCACATGCTATACACAACGCTAAGAGAAAAACATATGAATAGACACATACTTTAAGTACCAATAATACTGTATTGATGTTTCATGTATTATAAACATGTTGCATGTCATCATTTAAAGATTTAAACACTTTTTTAATTCTTCAAGCTCAGCACTGAATTTTCTATGATCTAACAATCCTTTATGAGTTTTCCTCTAGTTTTCTAGGCTCTGATCATATGAAAACTTTACCAGTAGAAAATATTAGGCCATGTTCTGGGACAAGTTACACACACTCTTTCCTTACTCTTGGCCCTAGACCAGACTTCTTAGAAATCTTTGTAATTTACTTAGCATGAAACAAATGGGCTAACAACACAGCAATTCTATACCACAGCAAAGAGTTCTAGGAAATGCCACTGAGTCCTTATACCTCATGAGAGAGGAGGGCCTAGAGGAAAGTTTGACATACACATTAAAGGATGCTCCAGGGATAGGGGGGGAGAGGCACTGGGAGATAGGGAAGGAGGGAAAGGGAGGGGAAAAGAAGGGAGGGAGCAAAAGGGTAGAGGGAGGGGTAGAGGGAAGGAGGGTACAGGTGTTCCTATTAAGTTTGTATGAATGGAAATAAATAAATAAATAATTTAAAAGTATCAATGTTCAAAGAAGCAACACTCTGAGAAGATGCAGTCTAGATTCTGTTATTTTGTAACTCTCAAAGTTGTTGAAATCAACTTCCTATAGTGAATAACCTAAAGGACAGGTATATATAAATCCATAAAAATTAGCATTTTTATTGAAATATACATTCTTCAAAGATCAATTTAATTCCATAAATCATCCAAGACACAATATTGTCTAATAAGTAGTTATCCATTCTTTTTAATTTAATTTTGTAAGACAGCTGATTCCCAGATAGTTTCCCTTTCATGTCCATTTGATAAGTGTGGAGTTTGCAGCTGTTTTTATAATTCATTGGTGGTTATCTTAGCTCATTTTTTTTGCTCATTTTGTGCAATTATTTTACCTGAAAAAAATCAAGTTATAGTTATTGTATATTTGGTTAGTGATTTGTTTCATTATTCATTTCAAATATTTCTCAGGATCCAAGATGCATTTGATTTATTTTGGGTACAGCATGTCTTGTCAAAAAATTAATTTTAAAGTAAAATGTGTTTATTATTTAGCTAATATGTGCATTTGTGACTTAGTTTATTACAATTTTATACAAATCTTTTTGCTTATTTTATTCACTTGGTATTTGAGCATGTTTTTTAATACATTTTTTATTATTATTTCAGCTCATACAAACTTAATAGGTACACCAGTTCCCTCCCCCTCTCTTCCTCCCCCCGAACCCCCTGCTCCCCCTCCCTTCACCCCTCCCTCCCCATCCCCCTGTGCCTCCCGCCCCAATTCCCAGAGTCCTTTCTTGTGCATGCCTGACTCTCCTCTGGGCCCTCCTCTGCGATGACGTACAAGAACCCAGTGGCCTTTCCCTGAACCCTTTCCTGTGTTCCCCTTAAGCATAGGAACACTACCGTGGCTGTCAATCCCTTGTCTCCAAGGATCTTGGTGCCTTTAGCAGATGCTAGACTTTGTGAGGTCAATAGTGTGTTGGACATTGTGCCAGGCATGCAAAGTCCAATTATGATTGCTTCGGCCCTAACTTGTGTGGAGTATCTTGCAAATCATTGCTCCTCCCATCCTTTTGCTCTTACACTCTTACCGCCCCCTCTTCCGCAATTTTCCCTGAGCTTCAGGATGGGGAGAGATTAGTCTGGCCTAGTTCTAGGTGGTTGATATAGAGTCTCTGAAGTTCTGGATTGTGGTTTGTTGATTTTCTTTTGCAGTTTTGTTGCTCCTGTAATGCCTTCATTCCATCGTGATGGGCACTGTATGTCACCCCCTGGCCAGAGACAAAAAGCTGTTAAACTGGAGTCTTATTATAAGAACACATTCAAGGGTAGATGTAATACTTATACCCAAAAGTGGAATCGCAGGGTCATATGGCATTTGCCAATGGGAGAGGTCAATCACCCATTTGCAAAATGGTTACTTTTTAATCTGCCAGACTCTATGCCCTCCCCTTCTGGTGAGTTCATATCCCCTTAGTTGTAAATGATCAGGAATGAATGTCGGTGAACTTAACTAGGTGACATGTTACTTTCTTGCAGTCCTTGATGGAGGTCTATTTTCTCTACTGTAACATGGTCACTTCTCTTTTTGTTTCTGGTGTGGCCCTCCAACCCCATCCCTCCTGTGCATAATCCTTGCAATTATTGTAGGTAATGCATAGATTTACCTATGAGTGTCTCAAGATGGGCTGGGTGGGTTTGGTATTAGAAGCCACCTATTAGGGTGTACATACGGCGCTTAATTTTCTGGGTCTGGGATACTTCACTTAATATAATTGTTTCTAATGACATCCATTTCCCGGCAAATTCCAGTAATTCATCATTTTTGATGGCTGAGTAGTACTCCATTGTATAGATGTACCACAGTTTCCTTATCCACTTGTCAACTGTTGGACATTTGAGTTGATTCCATGTCTTTGCTATTGTAAACAGTGCTGCTATGAACATGGTCGTGCTTGTGCTATTGAGGTGAACCTCTGCTGTATGGGGGGTATACCCAAAACTGGAATCACAGGGTCATGTGGCATTTCAATCTTTAATTTCTTTAAGAGTCTCCAGACGGCTCGCCAGAGTGGCTGTATGAGAAGCATGTAATTTTTTAAATATATTGCATTTTTATTTTATGTATTGTTATATAGTGAGATCCAATGCCATTTTCTTAGAAATGCAGTTTTATACTGCTTCCTAAATGAATAATCATTTTCCCCCACTGAATGCCTTATTTTTAAAACATGATCATATCAGGGGACAAGGTTTCAACATCTACTTTCTTTTGGAAGACACACACACTAATTTTATAGTACCCAGTGACAATTTAGCTTTTTCTTTGTTTAGCAAGAAACTACATTGGCTTGCAATTCTTCCTTGCTGAAGTAAGAAAGAAATGGAAGTTTTGCTTTTTAGATGAGTGTGTGAATTATGATTTCATTATATAGCCCTAATAACCCTCAAACTGGTTTACTCTAAATCCCTTTGGACTTTGGAAACTCTCAAATTTGTTGAAGCTTCCAAGCATGTTGAAAATTTACCATCTAAGTCTTTTCGCTGTTTAATAATAGAAAGTCTAATGTTGAAGCAGACATAGTGCAGTTTTAGCAGAATCTTTGTGCTGCAGTCTCTCCTTCTCCTATCCCTTGGTGACACATTTGCAGTTCACAGGGTGATTCAGTTCTTATCCAGTGATGCTACCTAAAGGTTTCTGTACTTCAGCTGCTTTTCCTATTGCTTGGCTCCCCCTGCAAGAATGACAGTACTGAGGTTAGGCAAAGCAACAAATAGCAACCTGATAAATGTCCTAAACACAGCATAGGCTAAAGCCAAAAATTTTACTCTCAAATAGGTAAATACTTAATGAAAACTGTAGGTGAAGATGTGGATCCTTAATATCAAGTAAAATGCATGCATTCATTACTGTTAGAATTTAGTCACTGTATTTGAACAAAGATCATTTCTGGGATTTTTGTATGGAGATTGCATAAACTCATTTAAAAATATTTCATAAATTCAGATTTCAAAGGAAAGTTTATCCTTAAAAATAAAGTTTATTCTTTTTAAAAATACTGACTATAAAAACGTGGACAGCAGCTGTTTATTAAGTTGTATGATCTACAGTGATAGAGTTATTTTATTGTTTGTTTTTCAAAGAAGAAAATCCATTCAGCCAGGAAGATAAAAAAACACAGCTGGAAAAAAAAGACTACAAAGTAAGAAAAAGCAAATAAACAGAAGTCACTAGGAATACAGAAATTCAAAGATGAAAATGATTTTCCCTTTTGCCCTACACTAAAATTTATTAATTTTTCCCAATCATTAAATGGCAAAGGTACTAAATTTTGGAGCGAGTGAATAGTTTTCTGTATCTTTTTGTGTTTTGTATGAATGTTTTTTTGAGTTGGAAGAAGCCAGTCTTTGCATTTCCCAAAGAAGTGATGTGGGAAATCAGAGTGGTAGTTTGATTATTAAAATTTCAGTTCTGCTACTTATAGATTAAGGGATCTGGAGTATAGATAACTTCCTCCAGACTTCCATTCCCTCAAGCATAAGATAGGAACCTTGCTGGTGTACTGCTTACCTCATGGTTATTCAAATGGTAATGGTAGATGAAACATGAAAAAGACTCTTCCTAATATTGGCTATTCTATAATTGCCATAATTATCAAAGGTAATGTACAATAGAGATTTTGGGCACAAACTTTGCAATAAATAAAAGGAAAATCACTTCAGATCAGAGAACTTGAAAAAACCACTGTAGTAGTAGACTTTATGGTGGCTTCCAGATCCCCACTCTTCTTAGCTAATCTTCCTCTAGGTGCTGGTGACTATATTCTGACATGACACATGACAAAGTTGATGAGTTGCCACATCTGTAATTACCTTGTTGAAGAAAACTCCCTGGCTAACAGATTGCACTTTCTGTGTCAATGTAATGATGGATGGACGTAGATTATCATTTTCCCACCTGGGAATGCATTGAGTCTTGGCTTCCTCAGGTTGTTTCTTCACTTCCAGATACAAACAGCAAATTCCGTTAACAAGGAAAATAAACTGGCCCCATTGAGTCTTCGGTAAGCACTCTCCTGCACTTTAACCTAGATGGTAATCTGCCAGAAAATCCTGTTAAGTGATCCTCTTGCTATGCCCTGGCACCAAATGATTAGATGTATGTTCTTTCAAGACATTAAGTTCAAAGCAGTTTGTTATTATACACAGAAAATTATTGTTACATGGAAAATGTTTCCATCGCAAGCTGCAGAATAGTTCCTAATTATTTTCATTTTACTTTGTCATGAGAAAAATTATTTGTTTTTATATCATATAGTAATAAAGAAAGAATCAAACAATGGAACTGAATGTAGTTTCTTTTTTTGAAGAAACAAATGTGCTAAATTAATTGATCTTAAGTTATGCTTCATCCAATACTGCCAGTGTGTCACAGAATATTTTGCACAATGTCTTGGAATAAAAATGAGGCTCACTGCTCATATTGTATAAGACAGACAACCAGAAGATAGGTCAAGGTTGGCATTTGACTCTCTTTGATTACAGTTTTAATGACTAGCGAAAAGTTATTCAGTCTAGAGATAACTTTATTTCCTGACCTAGTTTGGTGGCAGAATGCTACAAGGAGCTATCAGGATTTAACGTGATTGCATAAATATTCAATTAAACCTAACATATAATTATCAAGCAGTCACTAACTCAATAAGCCACCACAATACATTAAGACTTTAGAGGCACATACTAAATTATCAGCTGAAATGTCAGCTCTTCAATGAAGCCTTACATGACTGCCCAATACAGACCATATTCTCTTAAGGACACTCACTATTCCATGGTTTAGGACACTTTTCAATTTGACATGAAATTTGATACATTTAAATTAAATTTTAATCTTTGTCTGCCCTTTGCTCTTGCCCTGAAATCTCCATAAAATAATAGGACTTAGCTGCTGGGCTCATGTAAATGAGTGAAATGAAGGAAGAAATGAAGAACACACGACTCACAGGAACAACAGCAAAATACTTCCAAGGGAAAGCAAAGATCTAGAGAGTGGTTTGGAGAATGAGAATTATTTCAGTTTCATAACTTCATTGCTTTAACTAATAGCAAATCCCAACAACTTAAGGGAACAAGAGGATCCTACTGATTCACTATTCCAAGTTATAGTCCATCCTGATAGGAGATCCATGGTAGGAGATGAGGAAACTGATCAAGGTATAGAAAAGTCCTCCCACTTCAATTAAAGTGACCAAGACAATCAATTTTCTACCAGCTTTCTCAGAAGCCTATCCCAACGAAACAATTCCTCACAAGTCTGCCCAGAAGCCTACCTCACAAATGTCAAATTGACAGTGAAGACCTGCTGGCACAGAGGGTCTACACATAATAGGGTAATTATGAAAAATCATCACAAATTTCATATTCTCTTTTCATTTGTAGCTACTCTCAAAGTACATCACATATATAAAACATTCACGTTTCAAAATTTTAGCATACATTCCTCCACAATGCATTATCTACCAAGATTTCCACTTCTCTTTTCATTTTCCCATCAAAACTCATCCCTTTTGTTTATTCAATAAATATTTATAGACAGATATTTGTGTCCTAGGTATTGTAGGTATAAGAGATGTACTGATAAGCATGAAGTTTAGGCAAAGGACATAGTTCAAGCAGCCAGCTATTTATTACTCAAAGTTTTATGTGAATACACCTGAAATCATAAGCAGTAATAGATGCTCTGAAAAGTTGTTGTAGGTACTCTGTATGCTGCTGATAAATTCATGACAAACCCTTAAGGGGAGAAGAACAAACCCCTTAAGCAGAGAAGAAGAGGTTTTATGCTTGGCTTATGACTGTTTTGTTAAAGTTCTTCACCAACACCCGGCACCAAGGAATCCTCTACATCATATGTGTAAGGTTTTTTTTTTTTAAAAAGAAAGTGTTCCTGGTAGGAGGGTGGGAAGGAGTGGAATGGATTGATAAGGGGAGGGAAAGGGACTGAGAGGGAGAGGAGATGGAGGGAAACAGCTTGTAAAAACGTGTAAAACTTGTTAAACTTGTAAAACTAAAAGTAAATAAACATAAAATAAATAAAAAAGAAAGTGTTGATTAGTTCTGCTTTAACCAAGGAATGGAAAAGTTTATTGATTACATAATTACTTGACTCGTGGACTAATCCTTGGAAGGAAGAAGTAGCAGATCTAAAGGTGGAATGGATTATTTTATCCCTGGGGATATGGGCAGGGAGAAAAGGAGGGGAATAACCTATTCCTGTGAGCTATGTCATCAAGCACGGGCTTCGCCAGTGCCTGTTGTCAGTGACCAGTAAGCAGATCTTTAGCTCTGAATGTGGGGTTTGGTGGGAAAGGGGAATCCTAACAGTACCCACAGATCTGCTGAGAGAGGGACAAACCTCCCTTGCCAGACAGCATATCTGTCCAAATATGCCAAAGAATGCCAAGTCCCTCCATTTTTGCCATCCGCCCTGGAAGTGGTTCCACCCATGGTGAAGTGGGTCCCACTCATCAATCAACTAAGTTAGAACATTGTCTGATTTTCAACTAAACAATCTCCTGCAGGCTTATTTAGGGATTCATTCAAGTACTAATTATTTGTAAATGTGCCCAGAGCTCCAGCCTTCAGTTGAATACCAGCATCTATCTGCCACAGATGTCATAAAAGTTTACAACTTTCTCTTGTGGTCATAATCCCATTTTGTCATAAATATTGATATTTTTATATCAGTGTGTATGATGCCTCTTCTACCAATTCTAGTTTTACTTCTCCTTTTTCTTAGTGCCATAACTAAATGTTGGTCAAATCTGTATCTTTTTAGCCATTCAACTCTTTTTGCTTGATGACCAGCACTTCAACATATAGCTCCTCCTGTGATAGTATATTTTGGTTACTGACTTGACTGGAATTGGAATTTACTAACAGAGTATCCAGCTGCTCACCTGAAGAGAATATCTGGATTAGGTTATTGAAAATACAATGACCTGCTCTAAGTGCGTGTGTGCACTTGGCAGCAGAAGCCCAAATCAAAGAAGGTTCAAGAAAGAAGTGCTCTTTCTCTTCTCCTGTGGTGACAAACTTGTGTTGACACCAGTCTTTCTTGATATTCTCTTGAAAACAAAAGTACAAAAATGTCCATGCAACTCCCAGAGGCTTTTGGAGTCCCTTTTGATCTAAGATTCATACAACACTGTCTCTTAGGTTGAAAATACAAGCCTCAGAAATGCTGATATCTCCTGACATCACAGATTGTTTGAGCCTGTGCTGGAAGATAGGGGATTCTCCTTCTCTTGTCTTTCCTCCTACAAATCAGAGGTTCTACACCTGAGCTTGCAACCTCCTCCTCAGCCCCCATTTGACATTCCTATATAAAGTAAAGTTTCAGGAAGTGAACAGTGTGGAGGGTTGAGGGAGACTTCACTATTCTCACAGCAGGAGTCTGATCTTTTCCCCTTCCCTTTGGCTGGCCTTTGTTCTTTCTTCTTTCTTTCTGTGTAATTCTTCTTTCTGGCTCCTGCCATTTTCCCTTACAGGGAAGGAAGGTAGCTCTGTAGGCAACCATGCAGAACACAGTATTCTTTTACTATTTGAATAAGTGGGAAAAGGATTTCTCTTTTAAAGTTGCATGGAACCTCTTCAACCTTCCAAAGTGATGGAAGTCCAGGGATTTTTCAGGAATCCTCCTGCCTTAAGCACCAGACTGAAGCTGCTGAGATATTCAGCTCCTGAACTGAGCAGATATGGACAGCCATTGTTGGATCACCTAGACCTTATCTCCTAAGCCAGTGCAATAAAAAGTACTACTAAAGGGATGGTGAAGGAGTCTGAGATGCAGAGTTGCTTGAGAATTTTCACAGACTTCTACCATCTAGAAGAACGAGAATTCCATGCTTCCTCCATGAAATTTAAGTAGGTCCAGCAATATGAGCTGGGTTTGTTCTGACAAAGACTCAGTAAGAGAGATTCAGGGAAATCTAATTAAAAGACACTGGAGTGGCAGTATTATCCTGCTTGCAGTTACATAATTAATGCTTTGTGAGAGCACCTAGCTCTGACTTTAACTGGGCTTGAGTGAGTTTGCCAAGGGATGGGTTTCATTTTTAATGATATGATTGTATAATCATTTTAAAAATAAATATGAATACAGGTTTTGAATGAT
The DNA here is from genome assembly GCA_023101885.1 of Typhlomys cinereus. NCBI lineage: Eukaryota > Metazoa > Chordata > Mammalia > Rodentia > Platacanthomyidae > Typhlomys > Typhlomys cinereus. Next base: position 1,472,422 of record JALPQD010000054.1, read on the forward strand.
GTAAGCAGGTCTGTTGTGTGACAAACTGTCCAGAGCAGAGGTCAAGAGGCCCTCAGAGATCCTTTAGAGACTGAACTTCAACTGAACTCCCCCAAATTCACAACTCCCTGATTATCTCCAGTGGGGCATTGTGCAAGGACAAAGTGAGAACAACTAAACCTCTGGTCGAATATAAGTAGTTTTCACAAGTTGAACACCGTGATTCACAGACAAAGTAATAGAGACGAGAGGGCACTGTTCATGACTGAGCTGGGAATAACAGAATGGGTATTTTGAATTATTTCTATTAGAAAATCATGAGGTGGTTATTTTGCATTGCAAAGGAGAGATTAAAGTCTAATTATTTTGTGTGTCCTGGAAAAAATTTCTTAAGTGCTGGTGTGTTCTCATTATAAAAAGCAGGTGGCTAATGATAGGATGCTGTTGTCCTTTATGGGACCTCCATTTCCAAGCAACTTCTGTGCTTATCCCACTGCCTGCCTATTGCTTTAAATATTATTGCTGGCATTGGCCATTTGCATCAGATGAGATTCTTGAAGCATACTATAGTTCTTTGATGCCATCTTTTCTGCTGAGGCATCCTGTAGCTTTGCCTCCTTGAATCTCCTTTTACTGTCCTTTGATGGTCTTCATGAAAATATTTCTCTTCCTTGGCCATGCTATAAATGTAAATTTATTATTCCCTCTGCTATTGTTTAGCAGTTAATGTTAATAAAAATGCTACACTTAGCATTTACACAGTGTTCATATTTTACACAGCGTTCATATTTTTTAAGGTGTTTTGCAAAAACTATTACTCAGGTCTTTTTAATGAGCATGTTTCCATAAGTAATTTGTATAAATTAATATTCAGGAAATGGTATGCATGTTAAACTAAAGTCTACATCTTGTAGTAATTTGGAATTTGAACATGTAATATTGGAAATTGCAGATCAAGTAATAAAAACAGAAAAAAATTTAAATTCTACTGAAGCCAGTACAAAATGTAATTATCTATAGTTCTCTGCAAATTTCTATCTGTCATTTCAAGAGATTATAAAGTATAGCTATGTTAAACAAGGCTTGAAACAACTTGAATATAACAAATTAGCATACAATTTATTATGTTAACATTTCTCCTTAATAGAAAATATACTTTTATTTTAATTAAATATAGAAGTTGTTGCTTAAAGTTATGTAATCTCTACTTAGTTTGTTATGGATATGATATAATACAAGTTATACTGAAAGAAAAGGTGTTACATACTTCTTTTCAAATATTTATAGTCTATTTTAAAATGAAATCTATTACCTTCCATAATGCAGTCTTAATTCTTATCCATAGTTGCAAATATACATATACATGCTGCTAATAATACCATCTTCATTTTTTCAGTATATTTAAATAAACTCCCCGAACCGTTATTTAGCTGTCACTTACTATACAAGCACTTCATGATGGAGATCTGTGAGGGCCAAATGTAATTTCATGTACTTGTCTGCTGTCACAATGAGAATCCTAAAGAAACTTTGTATCTGAAATAGAACTGAATGGAAACTGCATATTTTATTGCACAAAATTATTGAGTGACTCTGTTTAGCACTATCCATAGTAATCCTTGTAACAAGAGCTCTAATTATATAAACTTCTGTTATGGTCCTTAGCTTACCACTTCATAAACAGCTTTTGTGTCTAAAGACTCTCCCAAAGATGTTCACTTCTTGTCACCCATATGTCATCCTAAACAACACCTGTGAAAACAGTCCTCACTACTCAACTCTCTGAAGTAGAATCACATTATTGAGTGTATGAAGGCTAATTTTGTGTTAGTTGGTCTTAGGAGTGTTTCATATTTAATAACTACTTTGGGGTTGAAGAGATTGCTCAGGGGTTAAACCTCTGCCTTGCAAGTAGTAGTACCTTAGTTCAGATCCCAGAACCCACGTAAAAACACTGGGCAGAAATGCAATGGCCTGTGTTTCCCACCCTGGAAGGCAGAGCCTGGGAACCCCAGAGTAAAAGCCAAAAGAAGGTAGATCAATCAAGGATGATTCCATAAATCAGTCTTGGACCTCCAAAGACACATCCACCCTTTGTCCCTCCCTCTGTTATTCTGGGTGTTGCTCTGGTGGTGCTTGGTATCCACTGGGTAAAACAGATTGGCCTTCATAATAAGGCCTGGTCTCATTCAGTGCAGTCAACTGAATATCCTGAATAGAACTGATTGAATCACACTGCCCAAAAATTCTAGTAAGAGAAAAATCTCAGGCATCTATATCTGTCATCCTTCTACATATCTTCTCTTTAATCCATCCTTTGTCTTTATCTATCATCTATCTTTTCATGCATCTAAGCAGCTGGTCTTATTTCTCTGAGAAGAAATAATTTATGTACTTTGTGTGTGTGTGTGTGTGTGTGTGTGTGTGTGTGTGTGTGTGTGTTTGTATCAGAGAGTACTGCATTTGCCTCTGAAGACTCAGGGTGACTTTGAGAATCATCTTGTTATGCCTTTATTTCCTTTTGACTTTGTTCTGGGGTTTCCCAGGCTCTGCTTTCCAGGGCCAGAAGTGCTTGCCATCTGGTGTTTGTAAGTGGAATCTGGGCTCTGAACTCAGGTCCTTCTTCTTGTAAGACAGTCTTAACCACTTAGTAATCTCTCCTGTCCAAAGAATAAATTAATAATGTGATTGTGTCCCAGGTCAAAATAGAGCCACTAGCTCATTAAAATTCACGGGATGAGCTGGAGAGGTGACTTAGAGGTTAAAGCCCATGTCTCACAGGCAAAAGCACTTGACTTCAAGTCCCAGATTCCTTGTTAGAAAAGAGGGTGAAAATAAGCATACGCTTCTAGCAATGGGGGCAGTGGCAGAAGATCCTGGGAACGTATACAGTATTAAGCAGGTAGAACACTCCAGGATGATTCCTGAAGTTACCCTTGAACCTCCACAGATTCAACACCAAAGTGTCCTCTTAATTGCACAAACTCAAACACGCACACACACATACACACACATACACACAGATTCACAGGTTATATTATTTACTAACTTTTGCTTTCCTTTTAAAATATTTTTTAAAAATTTCTTGATGACACAGGTGCACATTTATGAAGAAATATATTATGCTTCAGTTCATGTACTGAGTGTATGGCTTCCAAAGGAATACAAGTAGAATATCTATTGTGGTGCAAATAATGTAATAAATACACACACCTTACCATACTGCTGTATCACAATCGTTTTGTGCTGCTGATCAGTAATGCTGTCCCCTTTTCATTGCTCTCTCCTTTCCCTTTGCTCTCCCTGTTTGCTGCAACAAGTGACATGAGCCTACACTTCTTACAATGGAGGGCAGAGCCTGGGAAATTCCACAGCACCTTCCAGAGATCAACTTCTGTGGATTCTGCTTTTGAGTGACTTCATGTGAAATCTGTAATTCTTTATGTTTCATGAAGGCAGAAGCTATGATAGGTTTGTTCTTGGTATCATCTCCTGAGTCCAACATGACATTCCAAAAATGTATTCACATAGAATATGTAACAATAAAAAATTATTTTTTCTATTTGATAACCATTTACCAATTACAAGGACACTTACAAATAAATGAGAGCAGCAAAATTTCATATTTACACGTGTTTTTGTGTGAAATATTAAAGCAATTATATACTGATATATATGCATTAACTTAAAAAATCTATGGCATCTAAATATTTCAAAGTAATGTATTTTAATTACCTTCTACAAGTATTAATCACGGTCTAAACAGCAATAGCTTATTGCATTCCTGACAGTCTACTTGTGATGTGAATTAGTAGATTATTAAGTAGAGCTCATGTGTGTACCACTAGAGATATTTAAATACAAGAGCAATTTCATACACATTTTTATTATTACTCTTTTTCTGCTCATTTCAGTGTATTCATATATGAAATGAGAGCAATGGTACCGTCTGCATCATGGAATCATTATAAAACTTAAATGAGAACAGGGCTTGACAGGTCATTTTTAACTATTGTCATTGTTGTTACTGTGATTGAAAGCAGACCTCAAGCCTTTTTCCTTATGAACATTATATTTTAAATAAATGAATGCTTTCACTAATGTTAATGAAATAGAATCTATTGAGCCAAATATTTTTATTTACTCTTACCTTTACTGAAATTACTTCTTTGGGTAACATAAAGGATAATTTGTTTTCCCTATGTTTCCATAAGCTGTACTAAGTTTATTTACTACTCCCTTCACACTGTTCAAATATTTGTAAATGTTTGTTTTCTTTTTCCCAGTCATACAGATTTAGCTTCCTCCCCTTTTATTTAACTACTGAAGACATTGTGTTGACATCAGTAACAAGTTACATTTCTACATTCTGGCTTTTTGCCAGTTCTCTTAAATGTGGAAAGGGCTTACACAAAAGAAGGTATTATGGAAGTTTGGAATGTATAATTTCCATAAAAGTTGTTTTCAATATGGGTTTTGTGATATCCAATATGCTTTTTGGTGATGTTTGTCAAAGATTTTTCTCTAAAGTATATTATATCTTAGTCATGTTGGACTGTGGTTAATTCTTTCAACATGTAAAGTTTTGAACTAGTTTATAGAGATGCACTCACAGACATACATTGATATGCATTATGGACAAATGCATTCATTCCTATAGGTGGGCTTGTAAATATAGAAGGCATTTTTTTATATCTTAAGTAGGAGGTGCTAAAAGCTTCCAATCTCCATATATGATTCTTAAGGGGGTCAAATATGAAATGGAGGAAATTACAACTTTCTTCAATGTTAACAAAATTGAGGCTGTGTATGTGAATCACTTTTAGACCTGTATACATTTGGAAGCCACTTGCTTTAAAACTCATCCTTTAAACACATTTTCATAAGGACTGCAGAAATATAGCAAAAATTCTCAACACAGTAGCAAATTCAGTAAAAATCACCACAGTTCTTGCTTCTAGTCACTAGAATGAAGTCTTGGGGATCATTTTCTTGCAAAATCTCTATTACCTGAGCAAATCTCGTGGATTCCTCGTGGGCCAGCAGGGTTAAAGGAATGGCTCCTCTCTTGGAAAAGTGGATATGTTCTTGCTCTGTCCCTAAGGAGAGCCTTCTAAGAATTCACTCAATGTGAAACAAGTTTGCTTGGTGCCCACATGCTAATGTTTTCTATGTGTTTCCTAACCATTCCGTGAAAAAAACCACCTGAGGTAGCACTTCCCCAGGCAAGATGAGCAACATTCTGAAGCATTTACCAGACACTCTTGAAAGACATTGAATGAGGCACAGATTCTCTGGAATAACTATGCAGGCCAGTTAGAAACTGGGCTTCAATTCATAAAGGAGAGTAAGAATGAGGATCTTCCTAGTACTAATGTGAGAGTCAAGTGAGGTAACTAAAATTTGCTTAAATATAAAGTTGTGATATCCACTAAGGTAAAAGTGTAATTTTTTATAGACTTTTTGTGCCAAACTTTATGCCTGTAACTATGGAAATGTTAATATTTTAGAACAGTTTTTTCATCAAAACTCATCTGATATTCCTTTAGATTTTCATTTTGCACACATCACTTTTGTTTTTATTTCAACAGTTTTAATTAATCAATCATTTCTACTAATGATGATCTCTCTACTACTTCTCACCTTTTGGTATCAGCCTAACACTTCAAGAATTCGTCAAAATAATTAGAGAAGCTTAATGAGCCTGCATAACAATCTACTTAATTTCTTATAATAACTGTCATGAAGTTCAGTTGCAGTGCCTATATTTAATACTTTGGAGGATCTATTTAGGTTTTTGAAAAGGTTTTAAATGTTTGGAGACTTTCTGTTTTGCCTGATGGCCTTAAATTCAAAGTTCTAATTAAAATTTTTTCAATCCATGTCTAATGATTGTTCTTTGTTCTAGTATTTTAAAATAATATATTCCAAAAATAATTTTCAAATAATATAAGTAAATGTCAGATAATTTAAATAAAACTAATTTCTATCTTTTGAATATGAAGTTATTCTAGTGGTATAGAAAAAGATGAAAGAAGTGATTTTTTAAAAAAATTAGCTTTTTAAAAAAATTTAGTTGTTTCTTTGTTTTGAGGTATGCACACATCACAGTATACATGAGGAGAACTTTCAGGAGTTGGTTGTCTCTTTCCATTGCGTGGTATATGGGGATTTAGACTCAGAATATCTATTTGGAAGCAAGTGCCTGTATTCCTTGAACCATATCACAAGCCCAGAACAGACTTTGAAATAAGATCTTTGCATGTGTTTTTCAGAAATGGAGCTTCTCATATCATTTCATGTACAAAAATTGTAGCTTATTTTCCTGCTTTTATTTAGTATGCATTTAAGGGCAAATGTTAAATTACTCACCAAATATATTTTAATCATCCATGTTTTTGTATTATCCTACATGGATTGGCTAATTTCAGTCCATTTCAGTTATTCTTTTTTTGAAGAGATAAAATTGAGAAAAATAAACACGTTTACATGAAATGTTCATTTCTCACCTCCGAAAATTTCCTATCAAACAGCTTACTTTGTGCTCATATATGTTGATTAATTCAATTTGTACCTTCCATAGTAAGAAACATGGACCATAAATGCAATGAAGAATTACTGGTCAACTTAACCAGTTTTTTCTCCCAACCTGAAGTAACATAAGAGATACACTGGAAAATCATCTAGCACTATCACAGTGATATTTCTTATTTTTTGTTATGGAGTAAAAAATCAGGAATAAATAAATTAATATATATACATATTGATAATAAAAATAAAAATTAAAATATAATAAGAAATCATATATATATATATATGATTTCTTAACTTATCACCAACCAGCTGAGGCTGTCGTTCTCTTAAAAGGAAATCATGATTAGGCAAAAGCAATCTTCTTATTAGTGACAGCTTTGAGGTTTATGTACCACCAGATATTGACTTTCATTGTTATTGCTTTGGGCTTTGACTTAGTTGTACTGTAGCATTGCCAACCAGCTAGTACTCACAAATATGTCAGCAGCCCTTCTTCTGTGTAGCTGCTTCCTAGAGATGGAAAAATTATTCCCATAGGAATATAGGAAGAAGGAGGTTTACTAGATTTGGAAAGCACACACCGAACTCAGAGATTCAAAAATCCTCTATAAACATAGCAATTGCTGGGATACAGTCTTTCCTGGTACAATTGCCTATGACTTGTGCTAGGAACTCCATGGTGCTTCATCCATGAACCATCAACCAAGCTTGGGTGAATGGAGAGTAGCTTTTTGGTGATGCTCCTGTTCAAACACTCATACTCCTGTAAGTTACCAAGCTGAACTTGAATGGAATTGTTTCTATCGTCTCTTGTGCTTGACCTGGAGAGAAAAGAAACAGATTTCTGAGACAAAGCAACTCAACACTGGTAAGTACTCCAAATACAGCAATCCTCTGGTGTTTTTTTTTTTTTTTTAGTAGACAGAGACTTTAGTTCTGCCCAATCTCAGCTTTCCATAGCTTCTGATACCAGCAAAATCTTGAGTAGCCTTCTAACCACTAGGTGTGCCTTGGGTCAAGAGCTCTAGTGTGCCTTGTATTACCACCTCAGCACACTCTGCTTGTAATCAGGAAACAGGCAGGTAATAAAACCACCCAAAGGAGGCTTTGCTGGGGATCCAATTTGAGCTATAAGAGCATGCCACCAAGAGTAAACCAGACGAAACCCAGTAGGACATACATGCATACATGGAAAAAGACCTTAGAATAGAAAAGACATTGATAGGGAAGAAGAATGGTTGAAATGGGAAGATGATTAAGGGTGAAATTTGGGATTAAAGTGTGAAAATATGAATCCACTACATTCGTGCATGAAAGGCCAAAAGAATGAAAAAAGTGAAAGTGAACACATAGCACAATGTTCAGAAGATTCACATTGTCATCTTGCAAATACTTTAGTCTCACATTCTCAATTGCTTAGTAATATTGCTTTCACTTACTAAGTCTCCAGTATATTTTTGAGTAGTTTTCTGCTTTGGATTGGTATTATGGCTTTTGGAGAGTTATTTTACATGCTTTCCAGCACCTCTAAGATTTCAGTTGCTCTTTTCTTTTTTGAGGAGTAACCATGTGATTGCATTTGGGCATAAGCTGTGGATACAATTCTACAAGGCTTTGGTACTTTATCCTTGTTTATACACTAAAGGATATAGTATTTTCTATCCATAAGCTATTGTTGAGACTAGTTTTATTTGTTTTCATTTTGGATTTGTGTGGTTTCAGAGGAATAAGTTCAAAGACTTTTATCTCAATAGCTGCTATTATTCTTCAAGAGGACTGAAGCTCAATTGGCTTTAAGCATACATCTTCATTGACTGATACCAGTCTTCTTATTCTCTCCTACATGTTTTGACTCAGGCCATGTTTGTTTTAGGCTCAGGCAATATTTTTAAATTAAACATTCTGTGGCTGCTTTCTCTCTATAATATCTTTGTTCTGCCACTGACTTTTGCTAGAAACAAGATTTTAACTCCTTTTCATTAGAACACAGCATTATTAATTCCTGAACAATTACACTTTATATTTGTTCCCACGTTCAAGTATTGTGGTAAAAGTTCTCTTTTCTACAATTCATGTAAGAATGACATAGCATTTCATTTTTTTTATGGAGTCTGCTCTAAAATACAGAAGTCAGCATTATGCCAGTTAATTACAAGTGTCAACTTGACAACTAATGGCTATGACTTTGGGCATATCTGAGAAGATCTATTACATTATGGCAAGCCTGTGAAAACATATCATATTGAGAAAGAGGGACCCATCCCTTAGTGGGTGGGACTATTCCCAGGCATTTTACAGAAAGAAAAGGCAGGAAATGCCTTTCTGAGCCCTTCTTGTGGCTATGGCATGGTCAGTTCCCTTATCTCCTCCTGATGTTTGTGTGTTGGCCATGCTGATGATCTCTAACCTCTCTTTCCCTGAATTTGTTTTGGCCATGCATTCGTACTAGCAATATGGAACAAATGGTACCAAAAGAGTGGGATGTTGCTGAGAAATAAAATTCATTACCAGAAAAATGAAGTATTGCTATTAAATTGACTATGTGAATGGTATGATTTTTGAATTATATTTTTTTTCTGGAGAGTGATGAAATGTTTGAAGACTGAGTGTCATAGTTAAGTACAGGTGTCAACTTGACTGTTGAGGGTCTGAGTTCTGGGCACAGTTATAGAGAGTTGATGGTTGAGTTAAGCCCAGAGCAAACCTGAAGAAGATTGTCTAGCTGATGGGGAAGACCCAGCCTACGGTGAGTGGGATTAGGCCCTGGAAAAATCACAGAGAGTTGTTTGGGAGAGTTGGGCATCCTTCTGTTCACTTGGCCAGACATGCTGGTCTGGCAAGTAAGGGTTGTCCATCTGTCAGCTGTTATGCAGTGATGGTGTGGCCAGTTCCCTCGGCCCTGGTGTTGGTGCATGCTCTCCCATCAAGTTGGACTGAGAACTGTAACTGAACTGTTGTTAAGAAAATAAACTCCTTGTTCCCTTAAGCTATGTGATGGTCATTTATCAGCAATGTTGCAGGCTGACTGCAACACTGAGCTATGAAACCTAGAAAAATATGTTGAGGAGAACTTCCTGAGAAATTTAGAAAAATCATAACGCTGAGAGAAAAAAGAATTTTTAGGCCTATCTCATAATGTTTTGCAGGGGAATAAGAACTTTGACAAAACAGAATATAAAGGGGCTGTATTGGTAGAGGAGAGCTATGTTGACAAGCTCAAAGTTTCAGATGCAGAAAGGACAAACAGCAGAGAAGCTATGGCTGCTGTAGAAAATAATGTCATTGGAGGAAAACCTAGTGCTTTTGTATTGTGATGATGGGAGAGATGAAGACAGCCCATGAGGATTGCATTTTGTAAAAATTCATACTTGTTGAGTATGAACTTTGTAAAATGAATTTGACAGCATCACTTAGGTGGTATTGGTATTAATGTAAGATTGAGGTGTTTTTGGAAATAATTGGAGTTTGGTACCATGTAGCAGGTTTGAAGTTCCTACAAAGGAAGGTGAGGTTTACAGTTACAGAAGAGTACCCAGGATGTTCGAGATACCAGAACCATCAGACATGTGGTGAGGAATGTAGATTGGAGATGGTTCAGAGGCAAGGTGATTGCACTGCAAACTGTAAAGTGGGAATGATGGATTCGAACACATATCAAGTGATAGAAGATGGACATTGAGCTATATGTGTGATAATTACCTTGTTTATTTTTAATTGCTTGCTTTTAATTTTGACTTGATTTTGGTTTTAATTTTGATATGATACTTCCTAGTGTGTTGTGAAGTCATCCATTTTAACATAAGAATATTTGTCTTGTTTTGTTATGTTGGAAGCATATAACTTGTTTTTGATTTGATAGGACCTTTCAGTAAAGAGACTTTAGACTTTTAAATGTAAAATGCTGAACTATGAATATTTTAATTATTTATACAACAACATTTAAAAGTGAATTAAATGTATTTATATCATAAAATTAACCCTTTTATAGGGACAAAGGTAGAAAAGTTATGGCTTAACAATAATGTGTTTATGTTGCAATTCAGCAAATAAATTTGCTAGTTTGATAATTTAATCAATTTAATAATTGATGGTTGGAACTTTGGGCACATATGAGAAAAATTGGTAATTAGTATAAGCCCTCAGCTAGCCGGTGGGAGATTTTTCTAATTGATGTGGGAGGACCCAGCCTATGATAGGTGGGTGCATTCCCTGGATTGATGGCTAAGATAGAGCCCCCAAAGTATTTTGATATTCTTTGACATACAAACATACACATGAGAAATGATGATTCTCTTTCAGCCACCAGTTTCCTTGGTTGCTAGCATTGGTATAAACTCTCATTCAGTGCTAATGAACCATAGCTAAAAATTAAAAATTTTTGTCAATTTGAACATACCCAACCCCAAGGCAAGCACTAGGAATAACTGCCCAAGTGTAGGAATACCAACTAAATCAGTCAAAAACACACAGAAACTGAAAAGCCCTAGAAGACAAAACAACAATGCCCAAGTCAAAGTGCAGATCCATGAGAAACAAAACCCAAGAAGACCAATCTCCCACTGAAAGAATTAACCCCTTAATGATGGATTCCAACCAGAACAAATTCACAGAAAACAGCCAAGAAAGCCAAATGCAAGACAATGACTTTCAAAGTATGATCATTACCATGATTAATACTATGAAAGAGAAAAATCCAAGAGGAGTTAAACAACAGAATCAACCACTTTGAACAGGAATACAACAGGCATTTGGAGGAGTTAAGAAAAACAAAAATAGGCATAGAGCAGTTAAAACAAGACTCAATTAGAGTTTAAAACTGAACTAAAAGACAAGTTATCTTTAACTCAAAGCTCAACAGAGAGTCTTATCAGCAGAACTAACAAAGCAGAAAATAGAATTTCAGATCTTGAAGACAAAGTGGGAGAATTAACCAGCTCAATGGAAGAGATTGTTAAAGCCAAAAAGATATTGGAGAGGAACATTCAAGAGATATTGGACACCCTGAAGAAGCCTAACATGCACATTCATGGAATACCAGAGCAAGAATCTCAAAATACCACACCTGAGGAAAATTTTATATATTATTAAAATTAAAATTATTATAAATGAAAACTTCCCTCAACTGAAGACTGGAGGCCCATCCAAATACAAGAGGCATTTCGCACTCCAAACAGATATGACCAAAATAGAAAATCGCCACAGCAAATAATAGTCAAAACACTCCACATTCAAGACAAAGAAAAGGTGCTGAGAGCTTCAAGAGAAAAAAAGCAAGTCATTTTTAAAGGTAAACCTATTAAAATAACAAATGACTTCTCAATGGAAACAGTAAAAGCAAGAAGAGCTTGCAGAGATGTACTTCAAGTATTAAATGAGCAAAAATGCCAACCCAGACTGATATACCCGGCAAAACTATCTGTCATGATCAAGGGAGAAAGAAAAATTTTCCAGCACAAAGACACCTTGAAGGGATACATGTCTACCAAACCAGGTCTTCAAAAAATGCTAGAAATGATAAGCAAACTTGAAGAAAAGAACAAGCATATCCAGGAGGACAGAAGGGAAGTATAATACCACAAAAATATAAATGTAAAACAATAAGCTTACAAAATCCACTAAACATAAAAAATGTCCAGAATTAAAAAGAATTTCTCCATTATAACATTAAATATCAATGGGCTTAACTCACCGATTAAGAGACACAGATTACAAACTTGGATTAAAAATCACAACCTATCAATTTGCTGCCTTCAGGAAACTAGTTGAGTTTCATTTCCTAAAAATTAAAGGCTGGTCCAAAATTCTGCAAGCTAATGGAACTAGGAAACAGGCAGGGGTAGTAGCCATTATGCTGTCGGACAACGTGGACTTCAAACCCAAAAAAATCATAAGGGACAGAGATGGATACTACATTTTAGTCACAGGTATAATTCACCAGAAAGACATCACAATACTAAACATATATGCACCCAATACGGGCCCCTCCACATTCATTAAGATAATCCTACAGCATCTAAAGGGAGAAATCAACCCCCAAACGATAATTCTTGGGGATTTCAACACCGCCCTCTCAACATGGGATAGATCAACAGGTCAAAAGCTTAGTAAGGACACTTTGGAACTTAATCAAACCCTTAAAGAAATGGACCTTACAGATCTCTATCGAACTTTTTATCCACGTACCAAAGAATACACGTTTTTCTCAGCAGCACACAGAACTTTCTCCAAAATAGATCACATATTGGGCCACAAAATGAATCTCCACATGTACAGGAAAGTTGAAATTCTAGCCTGTGCCCTATCAGACCACCACGGCCTAAAGCTGGACATTCACAACACAACAAAAGACAGAAAATGCACTAACTCCTGGAAACTTAACACTATGATGCTGAATGAGAACTGGATCCAGGAAGAAATTAAAAAGGAAATTCACGATTTCCTGAAAGTGAACGATAATGAAAATACAACTTACCAAAATCTCTGGGACACAATGAAAGGTGTCCTAAGAGGTAAATTCATAGCTTTTAATGCTTACATCAAAAAATGGAAACATCAGAAATAAACGACTTAACAATGCAGCTTAAAGCTTTAGAAAAACTAGAGAAATCTGATCACAAAAGCAGTAAAAGGGAGTAGATTAGCAAAATAAGGGGAGAAATATCTGAAATCGAGATTAGGAAAATGATAGAGAAAAATAACCAGTCAAAAAGCTGGTTCTTTGAAAAAATCAATAAGATTGATACACCCCTAGTTAAATTAACCAAAAGCAAGAGAGAAAACCCAAATTAATAAAATTAGAAATGAAAATGGAGTTATCACTACTGATACCCAAGAAATCCAGAGAATTATAACATCATATTTCAAAAACTTGTACTCTGTGAAATATGACAACACAAAAGAGATGGATGAATTCCTAAGTAAAAACAACTTACCTAAATTGAATCAGGAAGTTGTGATTTATTTAAATAGTCCTATAACATATAAGGAAATTGAGGAAGTAATCTCGAATCTTCCCACCAAAAAATGTCCTGGACCAGATGGATTCAGCATAGAGTTCTACCAGACATTTAAGGAGTTAATAGCACCAATACTCCTTAAACTGTTCCAACAAATAGCAAAGGAAGGAACACTGCCAAATCATTTCTATGAAGCTAATATTGTTTTAATTCCAAAACCTAGTAAAACTACACGTAAAAAGAAAACTATAGGCCAATCTCTCTGATGAACACAGATGCAAAGATTCTCAACAAAGTCTTAGCAAATTGAATTCAAAAACATGTCAAAAAGATCATTCACTGGGACCAAGTAGGCTTTATCCCCGGCACACAAGGTTGGTTCAACATACGCAAATCAATAAATGTAATTCATAATATAAACCAGTCCAAAGCCCAAGACCACATGATACTCTCAATAGATGCAGAAAAAGCTTTTGACAAGATCCAACAGCCCTTTATGATCAAAACACTAGAGACAGTAGGAACGGAAGAAACCTTTATCAATATAATAAAAGCTGTATACAACAAGTCCACAGCAAGGATTATACTCAATTGGGAAAAACTGGAAGCATTCCCACTTCGATCAGGAACTAGACAAGGCTGTCCACTCTCACCACTTCTATTCAATATTGTACTTGAAGTGTTAGCTGAAGCCATAAGAAAGGAAAGGGACATAAAAGAGATTAGAATCGGCAAGGAAGAAGTCAAGCTATCCCTATTTGCGATGACATGATCTTATACCTGAGGGATCCCAAAAAATCCACCAGAAAGCTCCTGGAACTAATTGAGAAGTTCAGCAGGGTACTAGGATACAAATAAACATACAAAAATCAGTGGCTTTCCTATATGCACAGAATGAAAGAAGTGAAAAAGCCCTGAGAGAAACAATCCTATTTACTATAGCTCCTATAAAATGAAATACCTTGGTGTAACCTAACCAAGGAGGTAAAAGACCTTTACAATGAAAACTTTAAAACCCTCAAGAAAGAAATTGTAGAAGACACCAGAAAGTGGAAAGACCTCCATTGCTCTTGGATTGGTAGAATCAACATTGTAAAAATGACCATCTTACCAAAGGCAATATACAAATTCAATGCTATACCAATTAAAATCCCAAAGCAATTCTTTAAAGAAGTTGACCAAACAATCTCAAAATTCATATGGAGATACAAAAGACCCAGGATAGCAAAGACAATCCTGAGTAACCAAAACACTGCTGGAGGTATCACCATACCAAATCTTAGTCTATACTACAAATCTATAGTTGTAAAAACAGCCTGTTACTGGCTCCAAAATAGACACACAGATCAATGGATAAGGCTTGAAGACCCAGATATAAGTCCACAAAAATACAGCCATCTGGTCTTTGACAAAGGGGCCCAAAAAATCCAATGGAAAAAGAACAGTATCTTCAACAAATGGTGCTGGAAAAACTGGATCTCCACATGCAGAAGATTAAAACTGAACCCATACTTGTCACCTTGTACAAGACTTAATTCCAAATGGATCAAGGACCTTGATTTAAGGCCAAAGACTATAAAAACCATATTTGAAAGGGTAGGGAATACCTTCGAGCTGATTGGGTTAGGCCAACAGTTCCTAAACAGACATCCAATGGCACAGTCACTGCTACCAACTCTCAACAGTTGGGATCTTGTGAAATTAAAGAGCTTCTGTTCAGATAAAGAGATTGTAACATGAGCTCAAAGGCAACCCACAGAATGGGAGAAAATCTTCACTAACCACATATCTGATAGAGCTCTTCTGTCCAGAGTGCACAAAGAACTTAGAAAACTAAACACCAAGGTAACCAATGGCCCAATTAAAAAATGGGCCCTGGAACTTAAAAGAAACTTTACCAGGGATGAAATTAAAATGTCTAACAATTATCTTAAAAAATGCTCCACTTTCTTAGCCATTAGGGAAATAATACAAATCAAAACTTCCCTGAGATATAATCTCACCCCGGTCAGGATGGCAAAAATCCACAGTACAAACAACAACAAATGCTGGAGAGGATGTGGAGAGAGGGGAACTCTCCTACATTGCTGGTGGGAATGCAGGCTCATACAGCCACTCTGGCGAGCCGTCTGGAGATTCTTAAAGAAGTTAAAGATTGAAATGCCATATGACCCTGCTATTCCATTTTTGGGAATAACTCCCCATGGAGCAGAGGTTCACCTCGATAGCACAAGCACGGCCATGTTCATAGAAGCACTGTTTACAATAGCAAAGTAATGGAATCAACCCAGATGTCCAACAGTTGATGAGTGGATAAGGAAAATGGTACATCTATACAATGGAGTATTACTCAGCCTTCAAAAATGATGAATTACTAGAATTTGCCAGGAAATGGATGTCATTAGAGACAATTATATTAAGTGAAGTATCCCAGACCTAGAAAATTAAGAGCGGTACGTACTCCCTGATAGGTGGCTCCTAGTACCAAACCCACCCAGCTCACCTAGAGACACTGGACGATAAATCTCTGTAATACAGTAATTGCAAGGAGTATGAACAGGCGGGATGGGGTAGGAGGGCCACACCAGAAACAAGGAGAGAGGGGACCATGTTACAGCAGAGAAAATAGGCCTCCATCAAGGACTGTGAGTAAGCAATGAGACATCTGGTTAAGTTCACAGACTTTTCGTTCCTGATCATCTACAACTGAGGGGGTGTGATCTCACCAGTAGGGGAGGGCATATAGTCTGGCAGATAATAAGTAACCATTTTGCAAATGGGTGATTGACCCCTCCCTCACTGTGGTTTCCTACTTTTATTGCATCTACCTTTGAATATTCTCTTATAACAAGACTCTAGTTTAACAATTTTTTATTTCCGGCCAGCGGGTGACATCCAATACCCATCAGGATGGAGTGAAGGGCATTGCAGGAGCAGAAAAACTGCAAAAAAAAAAAAAAAACAAACCAACAAACCATAATCCAGAACTTCAGAGACTCTATATCAACCACCTAGAACTAGGCCAGCCTAATCTCTCCCCATCCTGAAGCTCAGGGAAATTTGCCCAAGAGGGGGCGGTAAGAGTGTAAGAGCACAAGGATGGGAGGAACAATGATATGTGAGATACTCCACACAAGTTAGGGCCGAAGCAATCATAATTGGACTTTACATGCCCTGTGCAATGTCCAACACACTATTATCCCCACAAAGTCTAGCATTTGCTAAAAGCTCTAAGATCTTTGGAGGCAAGCCAAAATAGTGTTCCTATACTTAAGGGGAACACAGGAAAGGGTTCAGGGAAATGCCGCTGGGTCCTTGTATGTTATCGGAAAGGAGGACCCAGAGGAGAGTCAGGCATGCACATTAAAGGATTCCCCTGAGATTGGAGGAAGGGAGGCACTGGGGGGTGGGGAGGGAGGGGTGAGGGGAGGGCGAGCAGAGGAGTGGGGGGAGGAGGAGGGAGGGAGAGAACCGGTGTACCTATTAAGTTTGTATGAGCGGAGATAATAAAAAATGTTAAAAAAAAAGAAATTTTTGTCAATTTGATAGTTGCAGGTTGTTTGGGGCACAGGTGTGAAGAATCGATGGTTGGAGCATTCCCTTCAACAACCTGTAGGTGATTGTTTAATTGATTTGGAAGACCTAGTCCATAGTGGATGGTTCTTCCCAGTGGTGGACAAGATGAAAGGACGAAAGGAAATGCAAGGAGAAGAGAATTGTTGTTGAGTCCATTATCAGTGCATTATGGCCCTCTTTGTTGCTGTTGCCATTTTTATATATAGTGTATATTGTATATAATATATATATCTAGGGCTCAGGTTATGTAAAAATCTATATGCAGCATTAGGAATAGCCATACTCTAGGGTTGAAATTAGGGAAAATTAATAGGAGCTGCTATATTATAGACTCAAACTACATTTCAGACTAGTGTTACAGTGAGAGTTATGGTTATGGTTGGGGCTGTGGCCAAGTCTTAGACTTGGGTTGGATTTAGAGATATGTTAAACATTAAGGGTAAGCTGAGAATAGGAGTTATATAAGGACTATAAGATAGGGCTGTGTTTAAGATAAAGTATAAGATTACATCTTAGGACTAGTGTTATGGCAAAGGTTATTGTTCCAGTTAAGACTATAGTCAAGGTCTTAGATCTAATTTAGACTTCAGCTAGATTGAAAGTTATGTCAAGGGATAGGATTAGGGATAGGGGTATGGATAAGGCTATTGTAAAGGGAAACATTTGGATTAGATCTAAAGTTGCAGTTAGGGCCTGGGTTATGGTTAGGGCTAGAAATATGGCAAGATCTAGGATTCTAACGTGTGCATATGTGTGTGTGTGTGTGTGTGACTCTACTCCAACAGAGAACCCTAACTAATACAGTCGTGTATTCATACCAGCAGCATGAAGAGTAACTACAATCTATGTGAAGCTAGAAGGAATTTCAGACTATACAATAATCTCTTCCTCCTCTATTGTCCACATACCAGTGAGATCCTATAACAACTCCTCATTTTCACTTTGCCACGGAACCACAACAGCTAGAATCACGTTTGGAAATGTGCATACCATCTAGAATAATCACACTAAAAATAATGAACTCCTAACATGCATTTAAAATAACAAATTGCCCCCACAGGTAGTTGGTAAAGATAAATACAATATAAAGACAGGAAGCAGAGAAATAAAGCTGATGTCTTGGTAATGTTGAGGATAGGTCATGGTAAATTAGCTATGGGAATGGAGCTTCATGAAATCTGCTCCAAATGGAGAGCATAGGTTAGAAACATTCTTTGACAGGTTGTCCTTCTGGGCTTTCTAAAACACTTAGATTGACACAATCTTTGTAAAAGAAGTTGCACTCTTTTCTTGTATGTGCTTATAATTGTTGAAGAGAATGAAGAAAAGACTTCTACAGTCATTGATTGACATGTTGATTTACTGGTGAGTGACTATTTCAGCACTAATTTCAAAACCTTAGAGAATAATGGCTCTGAAAAAGTGGCTGAGTGTTGATCACCATGAAAACTTATTTTTTTTAGTAAGTGACACTAATTGCAAAATAATGGCTGTATACTTCTCATTCTGACTTATGCTGGCAGACAAATGTTTTATTATTATTTTTTAATTTACTACTTTAACAATTCACTTGGCTTGCCAGATTCCTTCCTGAATTACCTTGGAAAAGAGCCTGGGCATTGTTAGCATGTCTCTGTTTGATTGATTCCAAAATATGAAATCATCTTATGTGAAGTCTTTATTATCTCAGCACTACAACCATTCTAACTAAACCTCAAGGACTGATCAATGAAAGTTTTTCTCATATCTTAGCTTCCAGAGGTTTTAAAATAAAGCATGAAAATATGACTTCCTTTCACACAACATGTCAGATTTATGGGCAAAAGAACCTTTTATTCTACATTGTTCCATTGCTACCCTCTATAAATGTTTAATCCAACTTTGCTCAGTATTGCTAAGTATTACGGAAATATGTATATTATTAATGTTGAAATTTAAGGCTGAAATGTCTTTGACAAGATTTATGTTGCTAGTATTCTATTTAATTTATCATGAACAAATGCAACATATTTTTATGTATTCTCTCCTTAGTGATTTTATTTGGGCATAAGGTATTCTCTAGAGAAATGTGAAAATATTTCTGAGAAAGAATGTTTATGGAGCTTAAAACAATAGAATTGTGTAATCCAGTGTTCTCATTTTTTTTTGTTTCCTATTGATGGTTTCTTATTTCCCATTTGTGAATATTTATAAGAATTTGTCGGTTCCATTTTTATGTCTGTGTCAGTCACCATTTGTTACTGTGAAAATACACCTGATTAAATCAACTTAAAAGAGAACAGGTTTGTTTCAACTCACAGTTTTGGGGGATTCTACCCATTATTTATTTATTTATTGCATTTGAATTTACAGTAAAGCTGTTTATCATGATAAACTATTATTTCACAGCCTGGCAACTTGATTTTGGAGGGGGAGAAGAGAGAGAGACAGAGAGAGAGAGAGAGAAAGAAAGAGAGGGAGAGAGAGAAGAGAAGAGAATAAAAGAAAACAGGGCCCTATAATCCTATAATTGCCACTAAGAACATATATTCAATGACAATTGAACTCTGACAACCAACTAACCCCTGACTATTAAAATCTCTATTATTTCTCAATAGTAGCACAAACAGAGGACCAATGTATTAGAAAGATAATTAAGCCTATGGTTAGGAAGAATAGTTGATTTAGGTCTAGGACTTATACTAAGATTAGGTAATGGATAGGACTGGAATTGAGGCTATTCATAAACAATGGTTAAGATATAGACTGGGATGAGTTCTGTAGTTAGTGTAAGGACAAGACTTATGATTGGAGTCAGAGCTACAGATAAGTCTTAAGCTTGGCTGGTATTTAAAGCATGTCTATGATTAGAGCTAGGACTAGTGTGAGGGGTAGAAAAAAAAAGGCAGTGAACAGTTAAGACAAAGACTTGCTTTAGGTCTCAGAATATTGTTAGGGCTAGGATTTATGGTAAAATTACAGCTAGGTTTGGGATCAGGCTATGTAAAGATCTATATAGAGGTGAGGACTAGGACTAGTATAAGGTTGGGATTAAGGAAAACTGATAGGTACTTTTAAGATATAGATTCAAACTAAATATCAGACTAGTGTTACTGTGAAAGTTGGGGCTGTGATCAAGTCTTAAATTTACAGTTATAGGACTATGTTTAATATAAAGAGAAGGATTTCCCTTATTCCCCAGACCCAGACCAAGGCAGACTCCCTACTCCTCAGGTAAGACCCCTAGACCATGCCCTAGGCCCCAGGTCACCTGTGTGCTCCACTAGCAGCCAGTCTGCTCTGGCACTGGGGAAGACCCCTAGGCCATGGTCCAGTTCCCAGGTGATCTACGTGTCCCACTAGCTACTGTACCCTTCTGTCCCAGACCTGGACCAGGACAGACTCCCTGCTTCTCCAGAATTCAACAGAGTACAGAGAAAACCCAAGAAAAGCTCTAAGGGACAAACACCATATATCTGAAGTACTCCGAAATCATCCCATCACATGGGAGAGAATGTTCACATTCAGTTCAAAGATAAATAAATCCTTTTTAGATCTTGTTCCTCTTAATTATTAGTCACTGTAGTTAAACATTTCCATATAGACACCCAAAAACCCATACAAGTTCAGGGACTATACCATTTACTCTCACATATTATCAAGGAAGTAAAACTGAAAAGCACACTACCATATTAATCTTTATTCCCTGTCTACTAAACCTGGCTTAATTGATGGACTAACAGTGTAATAGTCTCATCTAGTAAATAACACCAATACTAGACAAGCGTACCCAACTCCAAGGCAAACATTAGTAATCACTGCTCAAGTGTAGTAATACTGTCTAATTCAGTTCAGTCAAAAACACACAGAAACAAAAAGAAGGTCATAAGAGATAAAATGACAATGCCCAGGTCACAGCACAAATCCATGAGAAGCAAAAACCAAGACAACAAATCTTCTACTGAAAGAATCAACCCCATAATGATAGATTTCAACCAGAACAAACTCACAGAAAATAGCCAAGAAAGCCATACCCAAGATAATGATATTCAAAGCCTGATCTTTACTATGATCAATACTATGAAAGAGGAAATCCAGGAGGAGTTAAATAACCGCATCAACCATTTTGAATAGGAAGCACTTGGAGAAGATGAGAAAAGCAGTTGAAGAAACAAATATAGGCATAGAGCAGTTAAAATAATCTCAAGCAGAAAGTTATCTTCAACCCAGAACTCTAATAGAGAGTCTTATTAGCAGAACTAATGAAGCAGAAAATAGGATATCAGATCTTGAAGACAAAGTGGAAGAACTAACCAGTTCAATCGAAGAGGTTGTTAAAGCCAAAGAGATACTTGAGAGTAACATTCAAGAGTTATGGGACACCTTGAAGAAGCCTAACATGCGGATTCACGAAATACCAGAACAAGAATCCCAAAATACCACACCTGAAGAAAATTTTCAAATTATCATGAGGGAAAACTTTTCTCATCTAAATACAAGAGGCATTTCACAACCCAAATAAATATGACCAAAAGAGAAACTTGCCAAGGCAAGTAAATAGTGAAAGTACTCCACATATAAGACAAAGAAAATGTGCTGAGAACTTCAAAAAAAAAAAGTAACTTTTAAAGGTAAACATATTAAAATAACAAATGAGTTTTCAATGGAAACAGTAGAAGCCAGAAGAGCTTGGAGAGATCTATTTTAAGTGTTGAATGAGCAAAAATGTCACCCCAAGCTGATATATCCAGCAAAACTATCAGTCATGATCTGGGGTGAAAGAAAAATTTTGCACCATAAAGACAACTTGAAGGCTTACATGACGACAAAAGCAGACGATCAGAAAATGCTAGAAAATATACTCAAGCTTGAAGAGAACAAGCATATCCAGGAGGACAGAAGGAAAGTATAAGACCAATTCAATGGAATTAACTCAGCAATCAAAAGACACAGATTACATACATGGATAAGAAATCACAACCCATTCATCTGCTGCCTTCAGAAAACACATCTCACCACAAAAGATAGGCACATTCTAAAAGTAAAAGGCTGGTCAAAAATTCTGCAAGCTAATGGAACCAGGAAACAAACAAGGGTAGCAATTATGCTATCTTACAAAGTAGACTTCAAAGCAAAAAAATTCATAAGAGACATAGAAGGATACTACATTTTAGTCACAGGTACAATTCACCAGGAAGACGTCACAATACAGAACATATATGCACCTAATATGGGCTCCTCTACATTCATTAAGCAAATGCTACAATATCTAAAACATATTCAGGGATTTCAATACTGCCCTCTCAACTTGGGATAGATCAACAGGCCAAAAATGTAACAGAGACACATTGGAACTTAATCAAACACTTACCGAAATGGACCTTACAGATCTCTATTAAACTTTCCACTACACACCAAAGAATACACATTTTTCTCAGCAGCACACAGAACTCTCTCCAAAATAGACCATAAAAACTGGGCCACAAAAAGAATCTCCACATATACAGGAAAGTTGGAATTTTAGCCTGCACCCTATCAGACCACCATGGTCTAAAGCTTGACATCCACAATACAACAAGCAGCAGTTTCCAACACTAACTCTTGGAAACTAAAAACTATGATGCTGAATGAGAATTGGGCTCAGGAAGAAATCATAAAGGAAATTCAAGATTTTCTAGAAGCAAAGGATAATGAAAATACAACAAATCAAAATCTCGGGGCCACAATGAAAGCCGCCCTAAGGAACTAGACAAAGGTGTCTGTTCTCACAACTTCTATTCAATATTGTACTTGAAGTCTTAGCTGGAGACATAAGATAAGAGAGGGAGATAAAAAGGAGTCAAATTGGCAAGGAAGAAGTCAAGATACTTCTATTTGCAGATGATATGATCATATACCTGAGTGATCCTAAAAGACCCCACCAGGAAACTACTGGAACTAATATAGAAGTTCAGCAGGAGTATCAAGTTACAAAATAAACATGCAAATATTAGTGGCCTTCCTATGCACCAAGGATGAAAGAAGTGAAAAAGCCCATTTACTATAGCACTTAGAAAATGAAATACCTTGTTATAAACCTAACCAAAGAAGTGAGAGACCTTTACAATGAAAACTTGAAAACCCTAAAGAAAGAAATTACAGAAGACACCAGAAAGTGGAAAGACCTCCATTGCTCTTGGATTGGCAGAATCAACATCATAAAAATGACCATCCTACCAAAAGCAATATACAGATTCAATGCTATACCAATCAAAATCTCCAAGCAGTTCTTTAAAGAAATTGACCAAACAATCTCAAAATTCATTTGGAAGCACAAAAGACCCAGGATAGCAAAAACAATCCTTAGTAACAAAAACACTGCTGGAGGTATCACCATACCAAGCCTTAGTCTATACTACAAATCCATCTTAATACAAAAAGCCTGGTACTGGCTCCAAAATAGACATGTAGATTAATGGATAAGGGTTGATGGCCCAGATATAAGCCCACACAATTACAGCCATTTGATCTTTGACAAAGGGGCCCAAAAAAGAACAGCATCTTCAACAAATGGTGCTGGCATAACTAGATGTCCATAGTGCAGAAGATTAAACCTGGACCCGTCCTTGCCACCATACACAAAAGTCAATTCCGAATGTATCAAGGACCTCAATATTAGGCGAGAGACTAGTGAGAACCCTAGTTAAAGTGGTAGGGAACTCCCTCGAGCTGATTAGGCTAGGCCAACTGTGCCTAAAGCAGAAATCCAATATTGCAGTCACTAGGACTAACGCTCAACAAATAGGATCTTATGAAATTAAAAAGCTTCTGTTCAGATAAAGAGATTGTAAACCAAGCAAAAGGCAGCTCACAGAATGGGAGAAAATCTTCACTAACTACATATCTGGTAGAGCTCTATTATCTGGAGTGAACAAAGAACTTAAAAAACTAACCACCAAGGAGATAAATGGCCTGAATTAAAAAATGATCCTAAGAATTCAAAAGAAAGTTTTCCAGGGACAAAACTGAAATGTTTAACAAATATCTTAAAAAGTGTTCCTCATCCTTAGCCATAATGGAAATCAAAACTTCCTTGAGATATCATCTCACCCTGGTCAGGATGGCAAAAATCCACAATACAAACACCAAATGCTGGACAGGATGTGGTGAGAAAGGATCTCTCCTACATTGCTAGTGGGAGTGCAGGCTTATACAACCACTCTGGCGATCTATTTGGTCGATTTCTAAAAAGGTCAAAGATTTAAATGCCATATTACCCTGCTATACCACTACTGGGAATAATCCCTCACAGAGCAAAAATTCACTACAATGATACAAGCACAACCATGTTCATAGCAGAATCATGTAATCAACCCAAATGCCCAACAGTTGATGAGTGAATAAGGAAAATGTCATAAATTTATACAATGGAATACTACTCAGTCATCAAAAAAGATGAATAAATGAAATTTCTGGGAAATGGATGGAATTAAGAAAAAATTATATTGAATGAAGTGTCCCAGACACAGAAAATTAAGTACCATATGTACTCCCTAATAGGTGGATCCTAGTACCAAACCCACTTAATGGCATATTCAAAATCTCTGTAATACCTACTGTAATTGGAAAGATTTTAACAGGAGGGATAGAGAAGTAGAGCCCCCCAGAAATAAGAAGAGAGAGCATCATGCTTCAGTAAAGAAAATAGGTCACCATCAAGTATTGCATGTAAGTAGCACAACATGTGGTGAAGCTCACTCTCACTTCCCTTCCTAGTTACTTGCAGCTGAGGAGGTTTGATCTCACCAGTCAGGGAGGATATAGAACTAGAAGACAGATGGTAACCATCCTGCAAATGGAACACTGACCTCCTCCCCACTCACTGCGGTGTCCTACTCCTATTCCATTTGCCTTTGAATCTCCTCTTATATTAAGACGTTCATTTAAGCAGCCTTTTATCTTTGGTTAGGTGGTGACCTTCAATACCAATCAGGATGCAGCTAAGGGTGGTGCAGGAACACCAAAACTAAAAACAACAACAAACCATAATTCAGAACACCAAAGACCCTACATTAATCACCTGGAACCAAACCAGGCAAATCTATCCCCATCCTAAAGCTCAGGGAAACTTGTGGAAGAGGGGGCAGCAAGATTGTAGGAGCCTAAAGATGGCGAAGACTAAGGATATGCAATATGCTCTAAACAAGTTAAGGTTGCAGTGACCGTAACTGAACTTGCTCCCATGCTGGCAAGGGCTCTGGGTTATGCTACTGAGTCCTTACCCCTCATTAGGGTGGAGAACTCAGAGGGAGGTTTGGCATTCACACAAGGGGATGCTCCAGAGAGTGGGTGGGGGAGGGGGAGGCATTTGAAGAGAAGGAGGGAGAGGGGTGAGGGGACAGGTGGGGGTGAGAGTGCAGAGGAAATGGGAGGGTGGAGGGAGGCGGTAGACAGGGGTACCTATTGAGCTTGGATGATTGGGGAAAATTAATAAAATTTAAAAAAAGAAGAAAAAAATGTTTTAACCAATAAATTTTGTCCATTGACAATTTCATCTTAAAAAAAGTGTAAGATTAGACCTAGGACTAATGCTAGGGCAAAGGTTATTGTTACATTTAGGAGTATAGCTATATCTTAGACTTCTGTTAGATTGAAAGTTATATCTAAGGTTAGGGCTAGGGATGTTGTTAAGGTTAGAGCTAAGGCACAGGGTTACTGAAAGGGGAAACACTTGGACATGATCCAGAGCTTCAATTAGGACTTGGATGATGACTTCATCTAGGGCTATGAGAAGATCTAGGCTTTTGGTAAGATTTTAGCTATGTGTAAATTTAAGATTAAGACTAGGGTTAGGATTTGGGCAATGGATAAAGCTATGGCTAAAATAAATAATCCATGTTAGAGACAAAGTATGATTAGAGATAAAGTATGATTAAGATTAGGGCTATAGCAAGGTTGTATTTAGAGGTATACTTAAGTTTAGGGCTAGACCATATTTGAGGGTTAAGATTAGGGCATTGGATTAGGCTGTATTCTGTATAAATAATCAATGAAGGTGTAGGGATTATGTTAGGGCTGATTTAACCTTTAAGGTTAGGATAAGATTGGCACGAGGTTTAGGTTACATTTAAAACTACACCCAGAGTCAAAGTGAAGCTAGAGTTAAGGATTATGATTAGGGTTTTGGGTAGGATTCTGGTTAAGCAGTAGAGTTGATCTAAATCTTGACATAGAATTATGGGAAGGGTTAGAGTTATGTTTACTATCATGCCTAGGTCTTCATCTTGGGTCATATTTAGAACTGTGTATAGGATAAATGCTATGGCTAGGGTTAGAGTGATAATTATAAGTAGAACTAGAGTTAATATATAAAATCAGAGTAAGGCCCAGGCTAGTGTAAGAGGGTGGATTATGGTTATGGTTAGGTTTATTCATAAATATTTCCCTTAGATTAGATTTAGAGCTAGTTTTGAGTTAAAGCACAACTTTAGGGTTAGGATTAGGATTAGGGCAATGGATGTGGTTGTGGTAACACTGTAGACTTGAACAAGGTCTCAGGTTAATTTTAATGTAATGGTTGTAGTTATTAAAAGTGACATGTTTAGAACTTGTTTTTGGATTAGATTAAGAGCAATATGAATGGTTAGTTCTAGGGCTAGAATGAGGATAGAGTTATGACAGTGGAAAAGGGTATGGCTTGGATAAATAATTACTTAGTTGTAGGGTTTGTGTTAGGACAGTAATTATGATTAAGGTTGGGGTAAAGGCTATGTGTAAAGCTTGGTTTAGGATTAAAAGCATATTTAGGATTAAAGCGAGCTATATTACTCAGAGTTTCCTAGAACAATGGAACAGAATCAATGGAATGAATATATGTATACATATATATGAATTCATATATACTGGATTAATTTGTGAAATAGTCTTTAATATCATACACCATGCATGACAAATAAATAAATATATTATTAAAAATAAAGAGAAAGCAGAAGAACTAGTTTCTGATGGCAACAGAAGTAAAGATTAACTTGCCAGCAGAGGGAGAGAGGAAAAGAGAGTGGGGAGAGAAAGGAAGGGGAGAGGGGAACGAGGAGAGGAAGACAGAAGGTAGAAGGAACGATAATACCTTTCTTCTTGTCCACATCCTTTCATCTGGTTGTTTACTAGAACCACTGTGCTATGTCTTCATGTACATATAGGATTTACGGCTTAATTTATGGTTTAAAAGTCATATGTCAAAGTCTCAAATCTTGGTATTTTGCATTTTTATTTTAATTTGAAGTAGGATTATTATAGATAGACTCCTTTAGATAAGAGTTAGTGACAGTCCTAATCCAATACGACTAAAGTCTTCATAAAATGGAGAAAATATACAAAAATACAGACATGAGAATGCATGCAGAAAAGACAGAAAGAAAGTTGAAGTCCATGAAGACTACCCAAATGATAACAAAGGCAGCAGAGATTCGAGTTACGCATCTTCCAGTGACTGAGTTAAAGATTGTTGAAACTCTCTGGAAGCAAAGACAAGATGAAGAAGGTTTTAGTTTGGAGTTTTCAGGAAGAATATCTGCTTCTTCAGATGTCTTTTTTTAGGAGAAAGCAGGACAACAACATTGTAGATAAAAGATAGTATTCTATATTACAACTCCATTTGAGAGAAAGGTCAAGATGGAGATTGTACACTGAATAGATTTAACAGGTGTAATTAGAGAAGCATCTTTCATATGACAACATTGCAGCTATTTTTGCATACTTTAGGTATAGCTTTTTCCCAAGATCTTTTAGGCTTGTCTAATTTCAATCATACCTTGATAGAGTGGCTTTCCTTAATCCTTCCATACATGATTCTAATGGTTATTTGCGTGCTTGCATAATTTCTTAGAGTACTGTGACAGTCAGAAACAGGAATTATTGGGTTTTAGACTCATTAATTGACTAAGGAGAACAGATGGATCTCTGAAAATCTTCAAATGAGGATTAACACAACATTGAAAACTATAAGAATACCAACACTTCATTTCCAAATTTTAGCGATTGTCACTTTGTCGTGACACATTTTCCAGAATCTGTATTTATAGAAAGGGTCGTGCGCACAGGCAAGAGCTCTGCTTCTCTGACTCCCTGTCAGTGAGGTAAACTCAGTTTGGTTTCACTCTACCAGGCTGCCATGAAAAGCAGAGGCCAGCATCTAAAATGACGGAAATCTATTTCCTCATAGCTGTGCAGGTAGAAACTCAAGGTCAAGGTATCAGTATATTTCTTTATTTTTTTCCTGAAGCTTTGCTGTGTCATCACATGGCCTATACTTTGTGTACTTTAACCTCTGACGTTACTTCTAATAAATCTACCAATCTGGCTTGATTAGAATATTTTACCTTTAGCTCATATATATTTGCTTTGGAGATTCTGTGTCCCAACAATCACATGGGAGTTAGGACATCTGAATGTATATTTTGAGGAATACTCAATGCAGTTCTTTCAAACAGTCTTTTGGTGTCCCGTGGACTGGATTTTAGTCACATGCATAATCCTAGTGTTTGGCAAGACAAATGAAAATTCCACATTCAAGTTACTATAAGCAACATTGATCCCTTGCATTGGGAATTTAAGGACACAACAGTTTTGCACTCAAAAGTATTTTATATTTAAAAACAATGGAATTTAATTTATAAGACAAAAGGGGTGATTCTGTACCAGCATTAATCTGTGACACACAGGCTCAAATACTTGTAAATATTGTTCCTAACTCTCTTTAGTTCATATAAATAAATATGTGTGTATATGTGTGCATATTTGCCTTACTGTCAACTATTCACCATAATCCATTTTTCTTGAGTTTGTCATGTTTTTTATTACATTAATTCCTTAGCATTGCTTCTTCTAACAGGGATCATGTTCTCTTTATCTTCTCATAGCTCATTATTCCTGTATCTTATGTATTAGCTTACATGACATATAGTAAGAAAAGCTTCAGCTTTTGTACAACAGGCCTATAGTCTTTTATTTTTTAAACATTATTATACTTGTGTTTTAGACAGTGTTAATATTGTCCATCATACTAAATCTCAAAATGGTCAATGACTAGAGTATCCTGAATTGTCTCATTTATTTCTCCAATATACAGTCACTAATCAAATAATGCAAATATTAGTTGATTTATTTAATGCAAGAGAGACCTATGATGTGGACTATGAGCATTTGAATACGGTTCACTCTATGATGTGAGTCATGGAAGACAGGAAGCAATGGGTATTTCCAGACAATGCAGAGGATTCCCTCTGAAAACAGTGAGACATGGAAGTATTTTTGACAAAGGTAGCCTACAGAAGATCATAAAGAAGCATCTTTTAGGAGTCTACACCTATCCAATACTCAAATTTAGTAAATAACAGGATGTAATCAGTCATTTAATATAAAGTAGATAAATGATTTTACTAAATTCGCTACTTTTTCTTTCCTTAATATTTTAGGAAACATGCAAATAATGGCATGTTTAATATGAACTCTCAGGGTTTTCAATTAACTGTGAATTTTATGACATCTAATTTAAACTATATATTGCAATCAAAATGCAATATGCATTTTGCAATATGCAATATGCAATCAAAAGCCTCAATGTGATATGTTAATATATCTGTGAAAATAGGTAGCATTTCACAAAAGCTTTCTTCAGCATATCAAATTCTGATTTTCAAAATGTAAAGACATCATATATATCATCAGTAAAATAATAAAACATTCATAATAATGTACTATCACCCAAGTAGTGTTGCTTTCTTATATTAAAGTAAGTACTCTAAATATTCTGCCTTTAACTTAGTGATTTCTAAAAGATCTCTAAGAGAATATTTTCTTGACTTAAACTTTAATTTCCAGCTACTTCATAGAAAGAAAAGTTTTTTTTCTTTTCTTTTCTGAGTTGTCAAAGATCTAGGAAAGGCTGTTTTTCAATGATTTCTTCGGCAAGGGCTTACAAGTCATTTTATTCACAGGGACCTCAAAGACTGTTCATCACCAAAGGTTTCCAGCCAGATTTTATGGCTTCCATGATCTTTAACTCTTGTCAGAGTAGCTTAAAATGTTGAAAGAAGGTGAGATGAAGCAGGGGAGACGGATAGTGTGAGGGGGGTAAAGAGCACAAGGAGCAGAGCTATCGCAAGGAAGTAAATGGCTCTGGAAAAATGTGGGGGAAATTTATGTAGGGCCTTGCGAACTTTTACCTCAATTCTTACCATGAGAAAGAGAGCTCAGCCAGCATGCTCCCTTTGGGGCTTTCAATCTACAGGCAGCATGTTTTATAAGTGTAATTTATAAGTCACAACTGCAGTTTTGTTTGTTATCACAAAGACACATTTTTAACAATAAAGAAAAACAAGAATAAAAAGATGTGCTTTGGACCTGATGGGTTTTCTGCTTTGGATGTTTGTAAAATGTTTAAATTTGTTAAGAAACTATTCTATGTCTAAAAGAAAAAAAAATTACAGAAGGCTTTTTTGTTTTGTTTTGTTTTGAGAAATTCCTAGGTGAGGCCAAACTTCAACATTTTTTAGGGAAATATGAGGAGGTTCTTTGTGTACATGGTAAATGTCCTGTTACTGATAAAAGTTTGGTTGAACAGTATTACAAGTACAGGTATCATCTTTCCTTATGTAATTTGCTAGTTAGCCCTTCCAAGAGTAAAGGCTAACTATGGTGCGCGCGTGCAAGTGTGCGTGCGTGCGTGTGTGTGTGTGTGTGTGTGTGTGTGTGTGTGATGTGCAATAGCCATAAAGAGGAAACTATACATAAACTTGCTTGAGACTTGAAGTTGCTGATCTTCCCCCTGAGGTATTGCTGAGGTCCCAGGAGAAATGAGGTACACAGTGCTAGGTGCCATTTGAACAGCTCAGATAGAATAATCTAGGATTGGGAAATGAATTGATCATTATTGCTGTTTGGCTGTCTATGTGATGGAGGTTTTGTTCATACATGAAATAAATCCTGATACGAGGGATCATTAAGAAACGAATGTGAGAAGTTAAACTGTTCACCAAAATTTGGGGAGTACTATAGTGCTCTTGGGACACCTGACTTAATGAGGGGTGAGGAGGATGGAAATTTCAGATGAATCAGAATTTCAATGAGGTCTCCAAAGTTTATTGTAGATCACAATTGAATTTAAGCATCTGATTTTGTGTGTGGTTATTATTATTTATTAGCTTACCAAAAATTATATACTCATATATCTCAGGGATAAATGATAAGGCATTCTCTCTCTCTCTCTCTCTCTCTCTCTCTCTCTCTCTGTCTCTCCCCTCTCTCTCTTCATTTATCTCAATAATAATGTAGTTGGCTACAGAAATATCCAATTTAAACCTGAAGGGGTGTTCAAAGCACACAGCTGGAACTTTTGGAGGCTGTTATGTTACCTCCTTGTGCTCTGAACATGGACTCTCAGGAGAAGAACTGGAACACATTGCTGTTCTCATGATGACCTTTCATTATAAGCGAAGTTTAATTGCATGCCAAAAATATGCTTTCCTGAGATTTGTTATTCTGAAGAACTTGTTTTTACCATACAATTTCATCAATATAATTCTATAGACATTTGCATTATAAACCTGTTTATAATGATGGCTGCTGTTTCTTTGTACACCACTCAATAAGCACTGTAGTTGACAGAATGAGTTAGAATTATTTCAACAATGTAACTTCTCTGTAGTCTTCCCCTTTATAGGTTCTAGCAAGACCCTGAGTATTTTGTTTATGAGATTGATCTTCTAAGAACTGTTCAATGCAAGAGAAAGTTTAAGGACAGATTGTGCAATTGTCTCTCTGTTTAACTGAATCTTTTCTATAATGG
Organism: Typhlomys cinereus; assembly: GCA_023101885.1. Classification (NCBI taxonomy): domain Eukaryota; kingdom Metazoa; phylum Chordata; class Mammalia; order Rodentia; family Platacanthomyidae; genus Typhlomys; species Typhlomys cinereus. Next base: position 1,504,270 of record JALPQD010000054.1, read on the forward strand.
TTTAATAAGTGGTTTCCAATACCACATTGTCAGGGATATCATTGCCTTTGAGGAAATATATTCAGCCCAGGAATGACACTGAATATTATGCATTGACCCCCTATCTGTCTCTTTGGACATCAACCTATTTGTTTTATTGCCTAGGATCTTGAAAAGGCATTTTAAGGTTATTAAAATGACCTATCATGACCCATTCAATTTTCAAAAACCCATATATATACATACTTTTTCTGGTCAATTTAGTTTCATTTATTGAAAGCTTGGTATAGACAGACAAGACTATGCAGCAGTAAAACTGCTTTTGTCCCACTGTACCTCTTGTAATTATTGTTTGATAAGAATGCAGTGTGATGAAAGTATATTTAGAAACATCTGGGAAGAATAAGTGTTTTTTTTTGATTTTTTTTATTAAAAATTTAATTATACATTTAAAATTTTTTTTACCAGTTCCCTCCCTCCCCCCTCCTCCCCCTGAACCCCCTCCTCCCCTTCCTCTCCCTCCCCATCCCCCAGTGCCTCCCCCCCAATTCCCAGAGAGTCCTTTATTGTGTACGCCTAACTCTCCACTGGGTCCTCCTCTCCGATGACATATGAGGACCCAGTGGCATTTCCATAAGCCCTTTCTCTTGTTACCCTTAAGCATAGGATCACTACTATGGCTGTCAATACCTTGCCTCCAGGGATCTCGGTGCCCTTAACAGATGCTAGACTTTATGAGGGCAACAGTGCACTGGACATTGTGCAGGGCATGCAAAGTCCCATTATGATTGCTTTGGCCCCAACTATTGTTGAGAATCTTGCAAATCATTGCTCCTCCCATTCTTTTGCTCTTACAATCTTACTGCCCCCTCTTGCGCAAATGTCCCAGAGCTCCAGGATGGGGGGAGATTAGGCTGGCCTTGTTCTATGTGATTGATATAGAGTCTCTGAAGTTTTGGATTGTGGTTTGTTGACTTTCTTTTGCAGTTTTTCTGCTCCTGCAATGCCCTTCACTCCATCCTGCTGGGCACTGTATGTCACCCCCTGGCCAGAGACAAAAAGCTGTTAAACTGGAGTCTTGTTATAATAGCACATTCAAGGGTAGATGTAATAAGAGTAGGAAACCTCAGTGAGGGAGGGGTCCATCACCCATTTGCAAAATGATTACTTTTTATCTGCTAGACTATATGCCCTTCCCTTCTGGTGAGATCAGGAAAGAACGTCTGTGAACTTAACCAGGTTTCTCATTACTTACTTGCAGACCTTGATGGCGGCCTATTTTCTCTGCTGTAACATGATCTCCTCTCTCCTTGTTTCTGGTGTGGCCCTCCTACCCCATCTCTCTTGTTCATAATCCTTGCAATTACTGTGTTACATAGGTTTACTTTTGAGTGTCTCAATGTGGGCTGGGTGAGTTTGGTACCTATTAGGGAGTACATATGGCGCTTAATTTTCTGGGTTTGGGATACTTCACTTAATATAATTGTTTCTAATGACAACCATTTCCCAGCAAATTCCAGTAATTCATCATTTTTGATGGCTGAGTACATCCATTGTATAGATGTACCACAGTTTCCTTATCCACTCGTCAACTGTTGGACATTTAGGTTGATTCCATGACTTTGCTGTTGTAAACAGTGCCGCTATGAACATGGTCGAGCTTGTGTTATCGAGGCAAACTTCTGCTGCATGGGGGGTTATTTCCAAAAGTGGGATAGCAGGGTCATATGGCATTTCAATATTTAATTTCTTTAAGAATCTCCAGAGGGCTGGCCAGAGTGGCTGTATGAGCCTGCATTCCCACCAACAATGTAGGAGAGTTCTCCTCTCTCCACATCCTCTCCAGCATTTGTCGTTGTTTGTATTGTGGATTTTTGCCATCCTGACCGGGGTGAGATGATATCTCAGGGAAGTTTTGATTTGCATTTCTGGGAAGAATAAGTTGAAGGACTTTCATTACTCTTCATTTTTGTCAAATTTTGATCCCTTTGTATAAAGAAATCTGTCAACCTATTTTTGATAAAATTTCAACCAATTCTCTGCATTTGACCTCATCACCTATAAGGGAAAGGTATGCTTGAAGGTGCTCTTAGGATGTCATAAAATTAAGATTTGGTGACTGTAATTAATTTGGTTTTACTGAATTCAAGACATTAACTGTTGCTGAAACATAAGAACAAATGGATCCAATGTCAGCATGATCAGGATCTCTAGGCTTTCTCTTGAACCCATCTCTCCCCTCCTTCGCCTTGCTTTGCTTTTCTCTGGCTCCTTGTATCTCTCCAGTTTATCTTATGAACCAGGAAATTGTTTTGAAAAGTATAGTAATAGTCAGTACATTAGGTTTTGTGAACCATGTATATTCTGCTCTAATTACCTACCTTAGTTCTGTGGCATAGGCTTCAACATGGAAAATGTACTGCTGAATGACAAGTGCAGTTTTGATTGAAGAGACCTTATGAGCAAGAGAAGTTAATCTTGCATGCTTCTTATTGTATATGAGATATTTCCATTCCCTAGGTGAAACAACTTATTTCATAATAGATTGTTAAACCTGGAATACTTATAGATATGGTTTTAGGTCAGATGGAAGTACAAGAATCTCCATCTCAAAGAAAAAATAGTCCCTATTCCTGACTAAAATGTTTACAGGATTTAGTATACAAAGATGCAAAGACATGCATGAATGGCTTCACTTATGACAAGCAAATAGAAAAGGATGGATGCATACTGGTTTGATAGGACTGGAGGGGTTAATTTCCATCCAATGGAAATTCTCAAAAATTTAAATTATAGTGTCCAGATTAAGAGATATCTCTAGCAGGAGAGACAATTCTTAGGGAGTGTTTGAGTTTATATGTTGTTGCTACTATAAATAATTGATCCAAATGAACTTCGGAAAAAAAGGTTCTTTTTTTTTTTTTTACTCACAACTTGTAGGTTACAGTTACAGTCCATCATTGAAGGAAAATCTTTCCAGTAGGAGCCAAACAGGACAGGCTATTCCACATGCAAATTTAAGGGCAGGTGGAATGAACCAATACATGCCAGTCACCTTGCCAGTGCTTAAATAGCTCTCTTCTTTACCTGAGCAAGGACCTCCACTACGGATTGCATCTTCATACATCAAAAATTATTCAAGACAATGTCCGACAGGTCTGTCTAGGGTTTTATCTCCTAAGTGTGAAGTAGATAACAGAAACTTTTACAAGGAGGCATAAAGAAAAAATTTAGTTTCAGATTATGAATAGATCTGAAAATATTCCTAAATTAAAAGGAAATATTAAAAATACTTAAAACAGTTTGACATTGAACCAGAGAAATCATACCTGTAATTTTTAAGATTTGGGAGTATAGGTTGAGAGGTAGAGTATGCTGAAGGTAAGACCAAAGCAGAAAGTAGTTCACAACAGTGGCCTCTCCATGTTTTGATTAGAATTTGGACTTTCTCCAGACTCATAATGATTATGAGCTGAATTATATTTTCCCAGATGTTGAACTCTTCATTTCCCCTATATCTGAATGTGACCTTCTTGGGTACAGAGATATTTACATGTAATTGACATAATATGAAACCATTATGGTTTAGTCTAATGCCACATGAATGGGGGCATATGAAAACAAAAATGAGAGAGAAAGAGAGAGAGAGAGAGAGAGAGAGAGAGAGAGAGAGAGAGAGAGAGAGAGAGAGAGAGAGAGAATCTTTGCAAAGACACAGACAACCATTCTCAAGTCAAGTAATGCCTGACAACCTGACTACTAGAAGCTCAGAGATAGTCATGGAACACATCACTCTGAAATGGAATCCATCCAATGACATTTTGTTCTGCCTTCAGGCTTTCTGAGTTTGAAGCCAAAAGTTTCTGTTGTTTAAGCCACCCAGTGATGAAACTGTTACAGTACTCAGTGAAACTAATAGACCACATCAGAAGGCACTAGTTCTTAAATTTTTGTGCACTGATATTGTCACTGAGAAAACTGCTATCAAGTTCCAAATGAAGTTATAGGCAGGCATTTGAGATCCTTAAAATTGGAGAACAAGTGACTTTGTACCAAGAAGATGGACAAGTATCAGAGCAACAGATTGTGGAGTTCAAAAGTGTTCACTTCAGTATTTCTGCCCATTAAAATTTTCTGACTTCACTGGAAGCAAAAACAGTGTTGCTCTCAAGCTATGTCTCAAATTGAAAGCACAGCCTACTATTAATTCCCAATTGATGAAAAACTGAACTATTACACTCTTCAGGATTTGTTTGTTGTTATTACCACTATATTGCTTTATTTTCTGGTGATTTGTTTTTTGCTGTGCAACAGTTCTATCTTAATTTTGTTAAAAGATAAGAATCGTAGACTTCAGAGCTATGAAGAAAGATTTAAAACAACACTTGTCATAAGCACTCAGTGTGAATGTCAACTTTTTCAATGAGCCTGTCTTTCTGTGTAGCATGCCCTGGCTTTATTTTCTAGCAACTTGTTTTGACTTTAGTTCTAAGTACTAGGATTCTGTTTACATAAAAACTGCCAATTTCAATTCATTAATAAATAATTCAACATAACTGCTGTATTTTATCTACATAGCAGTGATCATATAATATATTTAGAAACAGAAATATTAAAATCATAGTTTGAACTATCTCCAAATAAGTTTATTCATGAAACACAAATGCACTCAATGATAAACAATAGTTTTACAACATTATGCAATGCATCTTAATAAATTATTTTTATTTTTGTAAATAACTCTATTTAATATACTAGTTATGTGTGGATAAATAGCATTGTCACAGTTAGGCACAGGTGTCAACTTGACAGTTGAAAGTCTGAGCTCTGGGCACATTTGTAGAGAATTAATGGTTGAGTTAGGCCCAGAGCAAATCTGCAGGAGATTGTTTCCTAGCTGATGGGGAAGGCCCAGCCTGTGGTGGGTGGCACTAAGCCCTGGAATAAATGCAGACAGCTGGTTGAAGAGAGTTGGCATCCTTGTGTACACTTGGCCAGACATGTTGGTCTGGTGAGTAAGGATCATCCCTATCTCAGCTATTACTTAGAGATAGTGTGGCCAGTTTCCTCAGCCCTGATGTTGGTGCGTGCTCTCCTGTCAAGCTAGATTGAGAACTGTAACCAGAAATTGTAAGAGAGAATAAACCCTTGTTCCCTTAAGCCGTTTGATAGTCATTTATCAGCAACCCTGCAGGTAAACTGCAACAAGCATACAAAAATCTGAAACTGAATGTCTTACACTTTTGATGAGTGAAAGTGAGAAAAGTATTGTTCCATAGACCAATTCCAAATTAAAGATGATCAGGCTTCAACCTATCTTAGATCTCAAATTCAATTCTTTTAAGATACTGGCTAAAGCAAAGGAGGCCGAAAAGAAAGCATGGATGTAAAAGGATCAGAAACTACATATCTTAGCAATGGCAAATCTCTTTTTTATGAGAACGAGAAGAGAAGCAAGCACAATTTTGATAATGGAGAAACTTTCTTTGGTGTTTGCAACAATGTCTGCCAAGTTTGGCTGCTAATAATTCTTTTCATTTCCTCAAGAGGTCTATATTTCCTGCATTGACATTTATGTCGTGTCTTTGTGAGGTGCGGCAGGCTGGAGATCCCCTACATGTGCAATATTATGGTTGGCATTTAAAGAACCAAAGTTTCTTCTTTCTGGAACACTAGTAGACACTTTTCTCCTTGAAAGAAAATAAATACAATTTTGATAACATTTCAAAGTTGTTGGAAGACTACGTAGAGATAAAAGGTCCTCAGTCCATCCTTAGCACTAAGATTTTTGATGTGGGAAAAGCACCTTTGAACTTTCTATCTAACCTCATCCAGTCTGAGCAATTTTACCTTATACCATAGAGTTCACATCTGCCTAGTCTATATAGACTATGGTAAGAAACCCTTAATTGTTCTTTTCAGTGATTGATTCCACTGATATTGGAATGATTATTGTAAGGAAGAAATCAGACTTCTAATACTGAATTTTAAAAAGAGTAACTTATTTTTGGTATAGATAGGACTGTTAAAAGTCTGAGGACATTGAATAAAGGAAGTTGATATTTTTTCTTGAAATGAATTTCAGTTGTGTACTAATTATGCATTTTTGTGTTTAACTCACCTATTCTCCCTATGAACTGTGAGATGGATTATCTTTTCATTGATTTTAGAAGAAGAAACATGATTTCATGTCCTAATCTCTCCTTTACTCTTGGACATGTACCTAAGAATGTATTCTTTGTACATTGTCTACTCTGGGAATTTGTTTTTTAAAATTTAAATAAGACTTATTTCATATGGAAATGTCCTCCATTTTTCTTGTCCTACTGTTATTGATAGGTTCATCTTTCCTAATTTGTTATCAAGAAGAATGAAGCCAATTCTCCCTTACAGGGAACATCTGGTTCATGTTCATTGGCTCTCTTGTTTAATTCCTCAAGCACATAGACGTTTGGTAAGCAAGAGGTATTTTCCTATTGAACACCTTTTCAAAACTGATATTAACCCCAAATCTGAGAATAATTAAATGAATTTATAAACAAAAATTTTAGCTCTGCATAGAAACACACATCTATAATCCTTACATTGAAAAGCTGAGGCAAAAGGACTATGACTTCAAAGCCAACCCTGTCTTTAAATCAGTCAGTCAATCAATTAATCAATCAATCCATCAGTCAATCAATCAAAACACAATGTATAAACAAAAAGCATTCAGGTTTCGAAATTTACTTAGTTCTGAACAAGGCATTCAAAGAGTTGATTTGCTATGTAAACCAGTGCTGTGTGAGCGTTTGGAAAGTACCTGCTCTGAGTACATCAGTTCTGCACCTCAACTTCAAGCACATGAAGTTATCCTTTCAGATTTCAAGTTAACATGTTACTGGCACATAATGGAAAGCTATATGTTGCTTAAAAACAAGTAGTTTTGTAAGAGAAACTACATTGTGGTATAAGTGGATAAATGTACAGGGAGTATGAAAGAGAATTTTCCAAAGTTGTTCTCATATTTCTAAGCACTCTATATACATCCTGCTCTCTCATACTTGCTGACTGCATTGGTGATCACTATTCCATGATTAAACTTAAACCCACAGCACCCTTAATAGGTCATAAATCATCTCATCCACGCAGGTGTAGATTAGAACAGGAGAGCAACTTCATCAGTTTTATGGATGACTGCTTCTGATTAGACAAAACATATAACAGGTATATTTTCTTAACCCATCAGAGTGCCTCTGGCTCGATATGGTGCAAAGAACATCTGTCATTTTCCTTCTCAAACATCCATCAAGCAAAATTATTAAATCAACAGGCATCATTTTGTAAATAGAAGTAAAATCACTGTTATAGAACATAATTCAGGGATTGATTTTTTTCCTGCTTTGAAAAATAAACAACTTAGCTTCACATTCATGTTATATAACAGCAGGAGATCATTATCTTTTGACAAAACTCTGTTTTATTGACATTATCTTTAAACATTCCTTTGATAGGCTATATAGAATTTAATATATGTTCAGTTTACAAAAAATCCATTCATTCTACACTGATATTTATCCACATTTTCTATTTATTTTGCAGGCAACATTTGAATCCTAACATAATATTCATTTCTGTGATGTTATTTACTTCCTGCATATGACATCCAGCAAATGTATAATCTGATAAAATTTCTTATCCAATGCAAATACATTGACACAAGATGGTTTGTGGATGGATCCTAAAACCAATAATGTGATTTTGAGCAAAGTCTTTCTGAATGAGTTTCTTAATCAGTACAATGCAGAAAGTATCAATGAATATAATTAATATTAAATTTCTTAGATTGATGAGATCATATACATTATTTGACATGTAGTCAATGAAATAAAAACAAGATGAGTATGTAACATTTGTCATTTTAGTCATTTTCCAGTTTTTAGGTGTATGGCCGAGAACAACATACTTGAATTCTCTGAGCTAATGTTTGCCATTATCTTCTATTTCAAATTATTTGGGATATTGATTTTGTAATATTTGTAAATTATACATTAAGTTAAATAGAAATATATTCCTTATACAAATTATCCAGAGAAATTTTGATGTTTACTCTGAAATTTTTTTTGAGGGGGTGGAGGACAGCAGGGGTGGATTAGGATACTATAGACAACTTGCCTACCATTGAATGGGATCTCTACACATCAATATACAATTAAGACAATCCCTGAGAGTTATACGCAGGGGCCAATCTGAATCTAGAGAATATTTCTTGGGGGGCGGACAGGAGACCTGTCCCCTAGTTGCTATGTTAATACTGATTATCACATTCAACAGCATCAGCATTCATGTTGGACAGGCCCAACCCATGAAGTAGAATACCTGAGGCTCTGAGTGGCTCTGAAAACCTGGAGTACCCTGGGGTAAATAGGGATTGTCAGCCCCAAGAACTGGATTCTAGTATCAGTCAAGGATGCAGCAGCAAGAATGGCAGTGAGAAGGCAAATGAACTTGACAGAGTGGAGGTGAACTGCACGAAGAAGCACAGCTCTTCTTTGTGAGCCTCCTTTTATCTGGGTAGCCACTGGAAAGAGACACTCACATTTACAGAGAGTTATCTCATGTCCAGTAACCTAAGAGCCTCACAAATGGGCCCAGTAGATTGCCTTTCTGTTTATTTCAGCCAGAGCCAGTCAAGTCGATGACCATCATCAATAATCACAGACATTAAAGGTGAAAGGTGAGTATTTCTGTTAACATTTTTTAAAAATTATATTTATATAAATTTGTAGTATATATATTTTGTATTTGTATTTTGTGTGTATGCAAATATTATATAATTCAAAAAAGTGTGAGCAGATATATCTTACACAGGGATACACTGAGAGAGGAAGAAAAGGGGTAACAGAAACTTCCCTGAAATGCTGCCCCCAAAAAACCAATTTTGAGTAATCAAAATTCCCGATGCCAGATATATAATAAATCTTCATGTGATGTGGTCAGAGACATCTCAAACGTCCCCAAAATAATTTAAGCATCTTTGATTGCTCTTGGTTTCTGTGCAAAACCTGATAGTCCCTACTGCTGAAGATATTACACATACTGATCACAGGATATGGGGAAACAAGCTTGAATTGAACTGTAGGTTTCCTGTTTGCCTTCCAGCTTTCGCAGCAGCAGAGGTATGATGGAGACTGTGGGAAGATAAAAGCAGCCAACATTTTCACAGTGGTGTGAAAAATGTGGCTAGAATAACAATCTTCTTGGAAATATGTAACCATTGGTAATATAGTGGAATAAGAGGTTTGGGGGAAACCAACTGTTTTCTGGTTGAATTTAAGGCCTGCTTTTGGTAGAAAAACACATGCCTGTGTACCAGGCTGTGGACAGGGAAGCCTCCCACTGAGAAGCTCCATGTTTCAATAGAAAGTATTTAATGCTGAGAATCACGACTGCCCAAAGCTCATGGCACAAGTGACTATTGATTCCTTATTCCCTAAGCAGGATGACTAAATCACCACCTAGCCCAAGGTTCAGAGAACATGATAGAGAGGGTGGTAAGACCGTAAAGGCCAGAATGTGAGGGGCTTTTTACCAAACAGCATATTCTGAATATGACAAGGATGAATACTACATATATTGACTCACACCAATTATGTTTACTTTCACAAGACCTGTACAAGATTTGGTCCATGAACAGTTCAGCGTGAAAAGGGGGAAAATCCCAAGAGGTACCACACATCCGTGGGTGATACTGAGGGTTTGGCTCTGTGAAGAAGGGCAAATTTCTTCAGCAGTATTCCCTCTGGTATATCATCCATGCTGTAACAAATGCTCAGACATACGTCACTTCAGGCAACCAAGATAAACTCAATGGGTAAAACACAGAAAAATACACTAAAGTAGAAGTGGAAGAGGCTGGGAAGAAGGAGGAGAGAAGGAAATTGATAGAGTCTGAGGGATATAGGGTAAACATGACATAAATTCATTATATTCATGTGTGAAACTATCAAAGAATAAAAATTTTAGTGCTTTTTGGAGTCAAAAGTGGTGTGTAAATGTAGCTCTATTGTAGTTATTTGTCTACCCTGTGTGTAATCTTGAGTTTAATTCAAGTATTACACACACACACACACACACACACACACACACACACACACACACACACACACACGTGTGCACTCATGCAAACACACAGACACAAAGACCAAACATGGCAAAACTAAGAACATTATATGGAGTCTCCCTCTGCTAAGTTACAGGAATAACGTGTATTCTTTACTGAAGGCAGCACACAGTTAAATATTTCCAAACATCTCTCATTTTTCTGGTCCAAATGACGGCTCCAACCCCTTGTCCATTTAGAAATACAGGAGAGTTTGCTGGGTGACTTTGGCTTGGCCCAGTTCTCCTCTTCCACTTCCAAATATCCCTCAAGTATTTGTCTGAAAGTAAAAATGCAACATATTGAGAAAAGGAGAAGCCAAACACATCTGTTCTGGTGCCTTATATAACAGAATTCCCTTTAGCACTTTACCAGACTATGTCACATAGCCACAGGAGATAAAACCCAAGGTTAGCTGCTTCCCAAAGTCCCTCAACTAGGGGACAAACGGGCTGCATGTAGATGGGACTCCATCTGCCATGGATAGCTTTCCTGTCCTTCAGGGACTTGTTCCTTATGATTCCCAGGCTTATGTTATCCTTTGCAGCCTGTCTTTTAGGAACAAATCCATTTCTTTGGACTGTGTAATGGGGGACACTGTCTCTCCAAACCCAGATGAGGTCCTTACTATTACATAGGGAGCCAGCTTCCAAGGTATAGAAGTAGTGAAGTCTCCCAGATCTTACCTACCTAGAAAATTATACTATCCCTCTCCAGTTTCCTGCGTTCACCCTTGTGGAAACCCCTTTTATTATGCAGTCTTTGATGATCCACTTTGAGTACGCCATCTGCTTTACATCTGGATCCTCATTGACATACAACTAGGATTTGTGTAAATAGATACAAGTATATGTGAAAATGTCAAGTGCTTCAGAGAGGTGAAGTTTATGGCTACTAAAAATCTTCAGTGTCTTCTGTGTGGTAGATGAAGAACCTGTTTTATGTCTAACCATTTAGAAGATGTGTATTTGTCACTTTCCGTAATAAAAAAATGTCCAAAAAGTGCTAAAAAGCAGAGTGTCTTTTGGAAATATAAGGTCAGATTAGCATTAATTTGTATTTCACAAGGTAGCTGAACATAGATTTGAATTGTAAAGTAGCTGTAATTATCTTTTTAACAATCACAGTAACTCTTTTTGGCAAGTAGCACTGTAATTATAGGCATTGTGTTCAGTGCAAACGTCCATGTTTTTGACAGGTTGGAAGATGAAAAGATACACAAGGATTTCTTGTTTTTAGTCTCACTTGTTGTCTCTTCACATCTTTCTGCTTCTGAAACTATGACCCAATTGGGATTTGTCCTTCATTATACATGACATACTGTTCTCTTTAGAGGAATAAAGAAGTATACCTTCAGAATAAGGTCGGTTGCTCGTGCTGGGATACAATTTATTCTTTGCCTGATGATAATAATCTTTCTAAATAATAAAATGTGCCAAGGTATTGCCAACTTGGATAAGACAAATAAATAATAATACAAAACAATTGTGGAGAAATGAAATAATTCATAACCATAAAATGTAACAAATCAGGACGTTGGGAGTAGCAAAGCACATCATTAAAGTTAGGAAAGATTCTCAATCAGCAACTTAAATATGTATTTCTGTCTTCCATGAAATTTGGAAGGTTGTTAACAATACTTCGAAGTGGTCCCTTAAGCACTTGTCACCTAAGCATTTTGTCCCAATTGGGGCCCCTTCTCCCCCTGGAGACCAAGGACCATGCCTCGTTGTAGTGATTTTAGAATCTCCTATTTCTGTCACTCCTCATGGCTTGGTTGTTTTCATACTTCCTAGCTCCTTTCTACCAATTTAATCATCACAGCAGTATGTCTAGTAATACTAAGGGAAGTAATAGTGAACATGAACTGAGTACTGGGAGCACAGTCATCTGAGGTTTCCAATCTTCGCTACAGGTATGATGTCAGTAGCTGCTTCAAGCCCCTCCTCTCGGGCTGCCTGCCATTGCTGAACTGTGTGCTGTCTCTCTTCAGAAACTAACAAGGTCTTATTTTATATGCAATGAAATTTAGACGTATGAAAGAAATCACATGGAAATATTAATATATATATAAATATATATTTATATAATGGTATAGACCAAGGGAAGACAGACAGACAGACAAACATTATCTTGGAAGAAATATGGTATAAAAACAATGTAGTGATTGAGAAAACAGCTGAACTGTCCATAATGTTCTATTTGTTATGCTTTAAGTTATTACATTTTGTTAAACATATATATTCTACAATTATGTATAGTTAATACTATTTTTGCCATTTAGTCTTTAATCTACCTTTTCAAAAGGAAAATTTTCTTTTTTCCTTTTTTATCTCACCTATAATATGAAATGCCCAAATATCTTATCTCTGGTTAAATAATCTTCGTAGCATTAGCTCAAACACTATAAGTGAGATTCAGGAACTGAGGTTAGTGAGTATTTGACTTACAGTTATAGTTATATGCTTCAGTAAGTGAGTATTTGACTCATAGTTATAGTTATATGCCTTACGGCAAAAGTTTATGCTGTATCCCCAGGATTAATGATTGAATGTTAGCTGACATTGAAACCTACAACTGCCCCAGAGGAGGGGAGCTTCTCAGGTGCTTCGGAGGGAACTTGTCTAGAGTAGAAGGTAAAATCAGCCTGCAGATGGTGGCTTCTCTGTGAGAATATTAAGCACCTAAATATCGTCACTATTCCTGACCATCAGAGGCAACATCATCTTTCATGACCATCTTTATGACAGAGAGATTTACAGATTTGCAGATGTCCGATCTGGATATGCTGCTATTGTATCAAATAGGTTCTTTCCTACCTTAGTTAACTTTTTTAAACTAGGTCAATTTAGTGCAAGAAAAGAAATAATTGTGCCCCAAGAATTTGACAGATAGGCTGAACACCGGGTTATGGAAGCTAAGAAAGACTGTGCGCCTAAGTCAGAATTCTCAGCGCAAGTACAAGAGGCTTTACATTTGTTTTCCTACTCTGTGTCTCCCACTCTCAGATAAGGAATGTTCTCTGATCCCTTAGCACCTGGTGCTCACCAATGGATGATTCTTCCTTCTTTATGGAAAGTGCTGACACTCTATTGAAGTACTCTGCAGATAAATTTCATGCTTTGCTCCCTGTTGTCTCAAGTTCTTACTGATCTCTCCTCATCTGACATTTGGCACTATTTGTCTGGCTCTGTGAGTTCTAGCCTGTGACATGTTGCATAGTCTCTTACTTGCTCTCCTGGGAACATGTTCTATGTTTCATGAAATCTGGGATGCAACAGAGGATTCTGAACCTAAATAAAATGCTTAGAAATTTCCAATGTTGTCCTTATGAGTCTGAAAGAAGTCCTAAGTGCGCCTGTTTATTTCAGTTTTCTGCTGACTTGGATGGCTCCTGTTCATGTCCGAGTTGAAGGATACCTGCCTGCGTTCTTGTTTTCTTCAAATTCTCCTTCAGTTGCCCTTAATGGGATCAGTAACTAGTCTTTAGTTGTCCTTTTCTGACTTATAGAATAATCTTTCTAAAGGAAATGACAGATAATATTAGATGGAAGAAGGAAACCCTCTCTTGACACTAGACTTTAGACCAGGTTTATATGACATTTTTCAAATCTAAGCAAAAAGTGGCTGGTTATTTCCCTATCAGATTTGGCACTAATGTCCCATGAACTTATCTTGTCTGGCCAGTAGGTATTGTTGTCTGTAGCTGAGTAAGACTATTGATGACAATCGTCCAAAAGTCACTGACACTATGAAGGCTACCCTCAGGGAAGAAGCTTCATTTCTCTATGGCCAATAGCCAAAGCACATAGCATCTTCAGCAACAAGGTCTCATCCTCTACTAATTGAGCTAATAAAATAATGAAAGGAAATGAAAAGTTACAAGATAAAAGAAAATTGTAGGAATTTGTAAACGTCACAATGGCAATATGTAAGCACCACAATGGCAATAACAATGATGCAACTTAAAGGCACCAAGATCCTTGGAGGCAAGGGATTGACAGACACAGTAGTGTTCCTATGCATAAGAGGAAAACAGGAGAGGGTTCAGGGAAATGCCACTGGGTCCTTGCACCTCATTGGAGAGGAGGGCCCAGAGGAGAGTCAGGCATGCACAAGAAAGGACTCTGGGAATAAGGCGGGAGGCATGGGGGGATGGGGCGGGAGGGGTGAGGGGAGGGGGAGCAGGGGGTTCGGGGGGGAGGAGGAGGGAGGGAGGGAACTGGTGTACCTATTAAGTTTGTATGAGCTGAAATAATAATAAAAAATGTATTATATAAAAAAACAATGATGCAACTTATAGGACAACACAGAGTGGACAACCTGAGAAGAACTTCTAAGAAGATACTTGAGTAAACACTCAGTGAAGAAGAACAGGGCAACTGCTAAAGACATGGCTATATTCAAGTGAAAAAAAAACAGCATTGGAGAAACAACTAGAAGGACTTTGAAACAAAACCGGAAAGGACCATTGCGAGAACAATGGATTAAGTCAAAGAGTTCAGAAGACTACGAGTCACACAAGACATTTTAAGAAGAACAAAATGTTTGGAACTAAGTTACTTTAGGAAGGATAAGATTTGGAAGATTTCAACCAGACATATAATATGAGTTGTATTTTCAGAGTTATCTCTGGACTTCTGGACTTCCCAGAGAAGTCTAGCATATGATGAGAGAAGTAGCAGTATAAAGAGAGAGTAGAGAGGAGAGAGAAAGAAAGAGAGAGAGAGAGAGAGAGAGAGAGAGAGAGAGAGAGAATGAATGAATCTACTGTGTAGCTGCTTTTGAATCTACCTGAGAAATGGTCATGTATAGAGAAAGTGTATGAATTTTGGATTGTACTTTGTGGTTGGAGCTCTAGGAATTATTAGAAGGCTGATCATAATGAATGGGAAGTGTGTGTATATATATATATCAAAATGATTCTTCTTTTTTGGATGAATAAATAGGTAGATGAGAGTTCTGTTTACAGAAAATTGTGGCTATACTATTTTGTGTATTAAAATTTAAATTTTAGTGCAGATGTCAAGAAGCTGCTTAATCTAGGAATTTAAAAATCAGTATAGGGTTCTGGGTTGTAGCCATAAATTCAGAACATACCTCGAATGCTAGGATTGAAAATGAGGTTGTAAGGAAAAAGAAGACCTAATATTTGTTACCTGAGGAATTATAGAAAGTAAACTTGACTAGATGAAGGCATAGAGAAAATTAGTGACTTAGTGACCTTGGTGTGGAGAGTAAGGAATGGAAAGCATTTCAGGAAATAGGAATGACCAGCTCTGTATACTGTTCCCATGAAGAGCTATGTGCAGGTTGTCTTGATTAGCTTTTCAGTGTAAATCCTCACACCTGTCCCGGCTTCTAAGTCAGAAGTGCATGTGCACTGATCAAGCTGGTTTCTCAGAATCTCCAGTAAGAACCTGAGGGTGAATAGAGATGAGAGTCAGAGTTGTCTTGGGTTCCTTGTCCATCAAGGTGACCTCCATGATTACTTACTTTTTCATAGATAAACATATCCTTCCCTCAAAATTTTAGAATAAGGGCAAATTATTTCATTTCCTGACTTGGGGTGCTTTATGAGATTCTTCAGAGTTGTTCAACAGGTTATAAATAACCTTTGCACTCAGCCTCCCTTGAGTTGCAGTTGTAATTTGATGTGTTATTTGCTTTGTGTCACAATCCTAAGGGACACAGGGCATGGAAATAGTTTTTAGTATAGATATTGAAATATCCTTGATTAGAACAACTTCAAGCACACAGTGGAGTTTAACTTTAAGAGGAAAATGCCTCTAGCAATGACAGGAGGAGCTATAAATGACAGCCACAGGCCATAGATTTTTAATATTTTTGCTCTAAGTAGGCGAGCGCCTTGGGGGTAAGTTTTGAAGAGACTGTCATGTGGTAAAGCAACTGAGAAGGAGAGACTGTAGTAAATTTCAAAGCAATATGGTCTTGAGAGTGAAGATTAGTTTTATAGATTGTATCCAGTTGTGTTGCCTTTCACAGGGAGGAGTCTTTGATTCTACAACTTGAAGAAATCAAGACTTCTCACAGGAACTCTGAGGAGAGCAGTACAAATTTGCTCCTTGGCTCAGCTCTTGTTGTTTCTTCATGAAACAAGTAGAAAACAAAAGCAGCAGAAACAACTTTTGAGACTCTCTGTCATTTTGAAAGATTTTCATAGTAGGAAGGGAAGTAATGATCCCTCTGCCTGGATTATATGAATAAAATATACTTTTAGAAGATGTCCATTTACCCCTGAATGTACTCTTATAATAAGACTCTAATTTAACAGCTTTTTATCTCTGGCCAGGGGGTGACATCCAATACACATCAGGATGGAGCCAAAGGCATTGCAGGAGCAGCAAAACTGAAAAAAAAAATCAACAAACCATAATTCAGAGACTCTATATCAACCATCTGGAACTAGGCCAGCCTAATCTCTCCCTATCCTGAAGCTCAGGGAAATTTGAGGAAGAGGGAGGGATAAGATTGTAAAAGCCCAAACATGGGAGGAACAATGGTATGCAAGGTACTACACACAAGTTAGGGCTGAAGCAATCATAAGAGAACTTTGCATGACCTGCGCAATGACCAACACATTATTGACCCCTCAGAGTCTAGTATGCACTAAAGACACTAGGATCCTTAGATGCTAGGGATTAACAGCCACAATTATGCTCTTATACTTAAGGGGAACACAAGAAAAAGTTCTAGGAAATGCCACTGAGTCCTTGCACCTCATCAGAGAGGAGGACCCAGAGGAAAGTTTGACATACACATTAAAGGATGCTCCAGGGATGGGGGGGATGAGGCACTGGAAGATAAGGAGGGATGGGGGGAAAAGGAAGGGGAAAAGGGGAGAGGGAGAAAGGGGGTCAGGGAGGGGTGGAGGGAGGGAGGGGACGGGGTACCTATTAAGTTTGTATGAGTGGAAATAAATAATAAAAAAGTACAAAAAAAAAAAAAGAAGGGCATTGCAGGAGCAGCAAAACTGCAAAAGAAAATCAACAAACCATAATCCAGAACTTCAGAGACTCTATATCAAACACCTAGAACTAGGCCAGCCTAATCTCTCCCCATCCTGAAGCTCAGGGAAATTTGCGGACGAGGGGGTGGTAAGATTGTAAGAGCACAAGGATGGGAGAAGCAAGGATATGCAAGATACTCCACACAAGTTAGGGTCGAAGCAATCATAATTGGACTTTGCATGCCCTGCGCAATGTCCCACACACTATTGACCCCACAAAGTCTAGCATTTGCTAAAGGCACCAAGATCCTAGGAGGCAAGGGATTGACAGCCACAGTAGTGTTCCTATGCTTAAGGGAACACAGGAAAGAATTCAAGGAAATGCCACTGGGTCCTTGTACGTCATCGGAGAGGAGGGCCCAGAGGAGAAACTGGCATGCTCATTAAAGGATTCTCCGGGGATTGGGGGGGAGAGGCATTGGAGGATAGGGAGGGAGGGGGGAGGGGAAGGGAGCAGGAGGATGGGGGGAGGAGGAGGGAGGAAGGGAACCGTTGTACCTACTAAGTTTGTATGAGCGGAAATAATAATAAAAATGTTTATTAAAAAATAAAATAAAAAAATAAAAAAAGATGAATGTTAATAAGGAGTATGTATTTGAGTACTTGTAGACACTCAGTTGATCATGGATTAGAAAATGAAGCTGCTTCCCTTATTACATGCAATTAAATTCATGTACAAATAGCAGTTAATTTCAACATCAAAAATTTGCTCTCAATTTCTCAGAATCTATGCTGGCATGTGTTTATGCCAATTCGCTATTTGTCTCATAAGCAAAAGTGGTAGTGTAGGGTACCTCTGTGTGAAACAGGACAAGAGCAATGCTGCTAGTTGATCAAGAATGCCTGAGGGAAAGAAAGGTTATATGAAGATAATTACTGAGAATCACCTCTTAGGTCTCATTTGTTTGTTTCCCAGGGCAATACATGAGAGGCTTCAGAGAGGTGAGAAAACAGCTGAGATTCAAGAAACAAAGCGGGTGTAAAGTTGAGAGTGCTGTCTATAAAAGCAAACAAACCTCTTCAGCTTTCTGGCTTTCAAACCATGACCAAGATGGTCTTGACCCCCTTTGTGGGTCTCCTGTGACTATCGCTTGCGAGATGCCTCATTAGTTCAGCCAAGCTGAAAATGGCATGCCACTACATCTGTATTACATTCAAAGGAGCAGCTCGCTTTTATGGTTCACTTGATAGATTCATTTGAATAATGAAATCACATTGCTGCACAGCCAAAACTCAAGTTTTAGTGATGTATTTATCTCATTAGTCTATTTCTGATTTTTCTCATCAATAATTGTAAAATGAAATGCAGAGAACAAATGCAGGGAACGGAAGTCAAATATTGAAGCCTCAAGTGCTTTTCTACTAAAAAGATAAGACTGATAACTAATATGATTTTAAATTATCTTTTCACGTGTCATAAACTTGGAATTGCTTTGAAAATAATGTTTATGTGTTCTTTCTCTCTGTTGCTATTACATATTTTTCTATGTATTTTTTTTTTCAAATGTTGTCTTCCTATGTGTTCCATGTAAGTTTCCAATTCCCAAATCTCCTGCCCCAGCCTTTCTGGTCATACGATTACAAAATCATGCCAGCATGCTCAATTCTTTCAGGAAGCATTTCTGAGTACCACCACATGTCTTGTCAAATACCAAAACTTGTTCAGTTGGTATAATTATACTCTCACAGAGAATTCGGCATGGTATGTCTATAACCAAATATACATACAATTTTATATTCATATCATATTTAAATAACACTCTCTTAATATGTTTAATGGGTAGACAAGTGTTTGAGGCATTCTTAAAGAACCTAGGCAAATTTTCCAGGTTTGGGAGTGGTAGAGAAAGTCAAATTTATCCTTGAAGAGTGGCACAATTGTCTCACAGAAGGAAAAGGGAAGAAATGATGAAAGACCTAGATAGATTATGAAATTTATGTATTTTTATGAAATTTTTGAAATTTATGGTTTACAGATAGGTGGAAGAAATCACAAAATTTAAAATATCACCCAACAGCCCGTAGCTGAGAAGTTCTTAGAGAGAAAATGTCGGAAAGTAAATGGACATTGATAATAAGCTGTGACGTATTGTCCAAATGGAAGCTGAGGTGCTTCAGGGACAGTGGCTGAAGATCTCACTAACAGAAGCAAGAGCAATAACTTGAATGAGACTATGGCTCACTACCTTATAGTAATTGATGAACAGAGCTTATAATACGCACATTTGCTTTGTAACAAAGTCCCACACATAAATGAAAAAACAGCTGTACTCAACAATGCAATTAGTCAGAATGAACCTTGATTAGGCTTACACTTGTAGGGAAGACAAGCATTACATGATTATCATATGAAATAAAACACATGATTAGGCCAGCCAGACAACAGGACCAGGAGAATATGAAAATAATCTCATGGGAATCCATTTTACTCTCTCTCTCAAAACCAAGATTTTTTTTGCAAGTTTCCTCATAATACAATCTGAAAACGAGCCTGGGAGATTATTCCTAGACATCTTTTCAAACCCTTGGAGGTGCGATTATGTCTTTCTTCCCTTATGTGAACACATTATTCAGATGATTCGCTACTTGCATGTATATGATGGAGTTTATTGATGGAGATTACCTGTACTTCCAAGTGGATAAAAGGGTTACCTTCAGTGTCTCTCAGTTCTTTGAGCTTATGTACCTGATAAAAAACGTTAAGTCTACAACCAGAGGGAGCAGGGTAGGCATAAAGAGATTAAACCAGGACAGCAGCTGTGCAGGAAAGCAGACTTGTCTTGCTTTCATGAATACTTCCCCTTATTACTGAAACTACTTCCTTTATCTTCTTGGAATTTCTCGCTGATTTGTGATATTTTCTCCAGGAAGTTTCAAATCCTAATCTTAGCTCGTTTATCTTCAAAATGGTTGTAATCCTATTATTATACCTCACACAAAAATTTAGTTTTTAAATTGCTTTCCGGTTCAACATAGCTCGTCAGAGATCTTCATGTGGGATCTTGTGAAAAGCTAAACACTTTTTATTAATAGAATTTTGACAATTATATTCCCCACTTCAATACAAAGCCCTATCCACTAAAGTTCTTGATGATAAATTTAAGTTCTAGATTCAATTTACCTGTCATTCAGTAACATATTGTTAGAAAACATAAAGTCAAGAAGTTAAATGGAGTAATTTTTAACTCTTATAAATGGTGGATAATACACATTGCTGGAGATGTGACCTAGGGGTAGTGTGCTTTTTTGGCAGGCACAAGGCTCTAAGCTCAATGCTTAGAAAATAAAAGGTTCTTGCAAAACTACCTCTGCATAAACACCAGGTCAAATTCACCCCTGTGTGCCTTTATAAAGAGGCGTTGGAGGAAGGGATGCCAATTGTTAAATTCCAGATGAAATTTACAATCAAGTGGAGGTGGTAGTTTCTGAAATTGTCACCATTCATTTTTTTCCTAGTGTCATTTTCAAAATCGTTTTGAGAAATGTTAGGAGATGTATACGACTTGAAATTCAGTTTTTTAAAAAAATGCATTCATGTTTTCCAGAATTCAAGAAGTTAACATATTTGTTCTTGCTGGTATCACTCAATCTCTCGGCTTTGTTTTTCAATTTTGCAGTAGTTTGAAAAGAAGTCTGTAGCTTAAGCTTTATAAATATTTAACTGCTGCTACAAAGAATTGAAATCTGAAGCCAGGTGGAAAGAAAGAAATGTAATTTTGGGAAAAAGACAAAACATTAGGGAAAAACACAAGCATTGCCTGGAGAACATAGTAGGGAAATAAATGGATTGACAGAATTATTTCTTTTAAGGGATAATTCCAATGTACTCAAACTTTGAAAGAGTATAGGAAAATTCTTTCAAGGTTATACTGAAATCATTTATTTATACATATAGTTTTGTTCATTTTACAAGTTAAGGTTCAGCAATAGGACTTTGATAAGAAGCAACAGAGCTAGACATTTAGTTTGTGGTCTTTTAAGTTTATTTCTAGAAATAAATCAGTTTTGTGAAAACACTTACCACTCAAATTTTATTTTCTTTGGAAAAAATTCAAATGATTAAATCAAAATTTTGTAATTAAAATAATAAAATATTAAACTTTATTTTCTTGTGGCAAGCAATGATGCTAACTGATATGGTGGAACTTTCAGGATAATGATCTCAGTCATCTTTTAGTCCAAAGCTGTGCTATTTGAAAGTCGACGATTCCAACAACTGAAAGCACAATTCTATTACTTCGTCCAGTGCTCAGCCTGTCCCTGAGATCATGTTCTTTGATGTCTATGACTAGTATTGTCTACTCCACTTGAATGAGAATGCAGTTTGTCACTTGCTTCTAAATAGAATGCTGGGAAGATGAAAGGTTTGTGCAAATGTACTTATTATTTTGAATCAGAAATTCTGAGCAACCATGATGGAGTGAAGTGTTCACATTGGGAAAGCCCCCATGGCAAGGAACTGTAAGTATGAAGTGGGAACTACAGGCAGCCTCTAACATCTAAGGGTGCTTTCAGCTGAACAAGAAGCCATCACCATTAACCACACAACAATGATATAATGCATTCTGCAAGCAATTTGAATCATATCGGAAATTAGTTTTCCACTGTACAGCGTGGAGATAAGAATGTAGAACAGATGACATTCTGATTTCACCCATGCGAAACTCTGTAGAGGAAGCCATATAAGCTAGGCTTAGACTCCTGACCTGCAGAAACTGAGAATATAAATTAATATTATTTTACATTAATTATATATCAAATGTTAGCTAACACAATATTTTAGGGAGTTTATAAGTATATTGTACTAATTTCAAGATCATATCTTTTTAAAAATGTTTTAATTTGTAAATTTGACAGACAACTAATTGTATTATTCAAGATCATATCTTTTTTAAAAAATGTTTTAATTTGTAAATTTGACAGACAACTATTGTATTATTCTTCTTTAGAAGTCAAAGAAAAGGATGGAAACCAAGGTAAAACAAGAGATTTTGAGGCCAGTGAAAGTATTGGGCATGGTGCGATGGTGGATACACGGCAGTATATTATTTGTCAAAACCCAACAAAAGAAAAAGTATGAAGAGTAAACCCAAGTACAGATTCTGAAGCACATTTCATACTGGTTTGCCACTGTATTGGGCATAAAGAATGCACCACTGTGCTGGAAGATGTTGGCACTGCAGGAAACTGCTGATTGTGGAGGTGGAGACAGAAGAGACGAAGTGCATAGTAAAACCTTGAATCTTCCTACTGTATTGTGGGTAGAAAACTGCTCTGTACAATAAAGTCTATTTAAAGGAAGGTGAAGTTAAAACAGTCCCTTCACTCAATGTTTTCACATAATCTTAATATAAATGTTGACTAGGAAATTAATTGTTCTCATTTGATTCAGAGGATAGAGCAGAGTTTCTTGTGGTGTTACAGGAGAGAGAAACCAGAGTGCTCGGTCGCTCTGTGCTTTGTGACTAAGGCAGCAGCTTCAGTGTGAGAGGTAGTTGTGCCACACTGGTGTTCACTGTTGGCGAGGGGGCAAAGGCTATCTATAGACTCCGTCAAAGATAGTGTAAAGTGACTTGAAACACAGTCTTGTAGTCCTTCCTTTCAAGGACTTACAAAACATGCAACTTCTTGTAATAAGCCCATTTTTCCTTATAACACCTCAAAGTTCTACAGATCTTTCATGTAGCAATTATTGATTTTGAAAAATGATGCTTACATTTTAGAAAATAGATAAACCTTGAACTTACTGTGATCTATTGACAAGTCACATGATAGTGGTCCATGTCATCAACAAAAAGAAGAGAAAACCAACAAATTCCAAAAAATTTATCTTGTAGTTCATCTTTTACTATGTGTGGTTTTATATCATTGTTTCTGACTTAATCAAGTTTTCTCTTGCAATCATGTTTTCCTTGAAAACATTCTATGAAATGGGGTCTGTGAAACATCTTGACAGGAGCAGGTGCCTTTAGGGAAACCTGGAAACTGAAGTTACATCCCTAGAGCCAAATAAACTTTCCACAATAGGTGTCTGAACTCTCTGTCTGTGCTTCATTCTTCTGCTTAAGTAAATAAATATATATTCTAAAAAGAATAGTATAAAACTTATCCTTTAAAGTGTATTTTATTTTAAAAGAGCACAAAAATTTTCAAATTGTATTCTTTTATATTTTTCTCAATATTTACCAGCATATTGAATAATTGTTTTTGCCCTTTTCATTTCCCTTTCCCTCCCTCTACACCTTCCTTCCTATTTCCCCTTCTTTCATCAGTTCATCTTACTCTCTACCACACTTCTGTCTCTCTGTTTCTAGGAGTCCCAAGGTTCCCTCTGTATCATCTGCTCTAGTGGGGTAGGCCTCTGTGGCAGACCAAGTGGCCCTTACTTGGGCAGACTCACTGACAGGGCTCCCCTTCACCAAGTCCTAGGCTCTAAGGTTCCCACTGCATTTAATTATTTCTCCTGAGACTCTTGCTAATCTATGGGGGCATGTTGGTATGTCAGCCATTGTGCAGGTTAGGTTAGGACAAGACTCATTGCAGTGAACTCCTGGTTGCAGCAGCCCTGTCTTTAGTGGAATGTCTTGTCCAATGGTAGGACCTCCCCATCTTTAGGCTCTTACAGTCTTACCACTCCTTCTTCCTTTAGGTTCCCTGAGCCTTGGGATGGAGAGACTTTTGTTTGGCCTGATTCCAGGTGGCATTGCAGGGTACTCAACATTATGGTTGGCTGCTATCATCTATTTCACTACTTTTCCACTGCACTAGGCTGCAATCCTGTCTGAAAGCTGAGGACACTCTCCTATCCAAAGATAAAACGAGAGGTGTTTACATGGAAATTTACACTTGGATGTGTGTGGTTAGTATTGAGACATTTGATCCTATCACTGTCAGTTTGCTTCCCATCCACTATTGTTCAACTGGTTTACTGTACTGGCCATGTGTGATAGTTAATCCTGAGAGTCAACTTGATCACATCTGTCATTAACTAAAATAAGCTATCAAACTGGCTGAAGAGATTACCCAGATCAATATATTTACAATACAAAGTCCAGCCTTAGATCTGATTGGAACCATCCAGTAGTAAACCAGCTAAAAGAAACCACAGAACAAATGATGGAGAAGAAGCTTACTAGACTGAGCACCTCTGAGCTTTCAGGATGCCTGCAGTGACTCAGCCTGCCTCCAGCTTCAGCCACCAGTCATGTTGCCTCCACCATGAAAGATTGTATCTCTCCTCTGGAATCATAAGCTGAATAAATCTCTTTCTCTCTTAAGTTGCTTGACTTTGGGTGTTATCACACAGCAACACACAAGAATAACTAATACAGCATGTATTCCCTGTCATGAAGGGGAGCAGAGTTAGGAGTCAATAGGTGATTGGTTACCAAGAGGCTAACCCCACTTTCTACTGTGTCCTATTTTTATTCTTTTGTTCTTCCCTCTTATTTAAGCTATTTCTCATAAAGAAGCATTTTTAAAAGCAGCTTATCTTGTTGTTTTGTTTCTATTTTTTTTGGGTCTTCTTACACTCCCTCCCACTGGCTTTGTACCTTTGAACTTGTGGATTATGGTAGAGGTTTATGTTTCACTTCATTGAACTCATGGTTTAATGCTAGGATCCACTTATTAGGGATCAGCATCTATCTGATTCTGGAATATTCAATGGAGTATGATTTCTTCCAGTTCCATCCATTTACTATCAAATTTCATCTTTCCTGACAGCTGAATAGTATTCCTTTGTATATATGTAACACGTTTTTATTGACCAGTCATCTACTTTTGGACATATAGGTTGCTTTCAATTTTTTGTAATGAAAAGGTTTTTTTTTTTTTTTTTTTTTGTGAAAAAGGTTACCATAGTTGTACACAGGTCTCTGATATGGGATACAGTGTTCTTTGGGAATATTGCCAGTAATGCTATGGCTGGGTGGTAAAGAATTTCAATTTTTAACTTTTTTAGTTACCTCCAAATTGATCTCCAAAGGGATTAATGAGTTTACAATCCCACCAGCAATGTATGAGGGTCTTCTTCTCCTTTCATCTATGCCAGCATTTGCCGTTGTTTGTGTTTTGGAACATAGACATTCTGACTGGAGCGAGATGATATCTTGAAGTGGTTTTAATTTGCATTTCCCTAATGACTAGGGAGTTAGAACATTTTTAAGGATGTTTGGTAGACATTTCATCTTTTGAAAAGTTTCTATTCAGTTCTACACCTTTTTTAATGGGATTGTTTACTTCTTTGGTATTTGATTTTTGAAGTTTTTGTGTACTCTTGGTATTAGAATTTTGAAATGTAATTTGATGAGAAAGAAGCATTACTTACATGATATTATAAAGAAACTTTTTTGAAAAGATTAGTTTCACTGATTTCACATTTATTGAAATCATAAAGACAGGGTAACTTCAGAAGTATTATCTTTTATCCTTAGAAGTTTGTATTCTTCAGACACCTACTGAATTTAGAAGAATGTGATTTTATAATCCTTATACATGTTGATATTTTGAATAAATTATGTGTTAAAGTTCATAAACTTTTTAAAAAATTTTATTTATTTATTTATTATTTATTCAATTGTGCATGTATGCGTGTGTGCACGTGTGTGTATGTATGTACGTGTGTGTGTGTGTGTGTGTGTAGAACCACGGGCGAATTCGGGAACCACCATGGACGCCTCCACCTACTCCTTGTTTACTCTGCCCCGGGATTCACAGGCTCTGCCCTACCAGGACCAGAAACGCAGGCCACGTCCGCTTTCCTCCTGGCGTCTATACATGGAGTCTAGGACCAGAACTCAGGACCTTCTGCCTGCAAGACAGAGGCTTAACCCTTGAGCCACCTCTCCAGCCCCAAGTTCATTAACTTTTAAGGAAATTAATGTCATAAAAGAAAATAGAATTTGAGATTATTGATGAATTACTATCTAAATTCCATCCCTAAATTCCCTAATTACTCCCTAAATTCCATCCACTGTGGTCTGAACTATGAATGTGGTAAGTACTCATAAAAAGTATCTTTAAGTAATTGACTTTAAATTGGCTCACAAGAACATTTCCGTAATCTGATAGAGCTGATGTTATGTAAAGAGAGAAAAATAAAGAGAGCTTTCTCTGCAAGCACACAAAGGAGAGTTCACAGAGAAAATGCTGTGTACCAGTAAGAGGCTTTATAAGAATTCAAATCTACTGACCCTGGAGTCTTAGACTTCAGCCTCCAAAAGTGTGTGATAGTTAGAAACAGGGGTCAATTTGACAGCTACTGACTGAGCTTGGGGCACAGCTATGAAGAATGGATAGTTAAAGCATCCTTTGAACAAACCTGCAGGTGATTGTCTAATTGATCTATGCCCAGATCATAGGTGGGTGGTGATTTCCAGTGGTGGACCAAAATAAAGCATGTTCAATAGGGAGAGACTTGCCCTCTCATTTGCCCCCCTTTCACTTTGTCGTGTGGGGTTCACTGCTGCTTGCTGTTTTTCATCAACATCCCCATCCACACTCCAGCCCTGCTGCTGCTCCTCCCTAATGTTGGAACCCAGCCTCTTTGGCCCTCCAGTGTGACTGAGGTTGGAGAGCAGCAGGATGTGAATTCTATAGTCTTCAGTAACTGACTTGGATTGCTGTAAGGCTTTTTAGAGATCCTTCTTTCTTCAGTACCACCACACTGTTTTTGCTGGGATATTCATCTCAAGAATTGAGCAGCTACTTTTGGACTATTAAGATTTTATCTTGCAAGTTAATCTAATAAATTTACTTTATAGATTATCTATCTATCTATCTATCTATCATCTATCTATTATCTATCTATCGAAAGACATCTACAGCCATTCTATAGGTTCTGTTCCTCTAAAGAACCTTATCTAATAAAAATGGCTGACGAACTTTTTTATTTGTGTGTGTGTGTGTGTGTGTGTGAGAGAGAGAGAGAGAGAGAGAGAGAGAGGGAGAAAGAGAGAGGGAAAACACTTGAATGTATGTACGAACAAGGGTGACATCAGAAATCACAATCATCCTAGATTACTCTGCCTCCTTGTCACATTGCTTTGGAGATTCCCAGATTCTGTTTTCTAGATCTGGAAATGCTGTCCTCCACCATTGCTTCCACGAGTTTTTACATAGGAATTTTGGACCTGGCCTCCAATCCTTTTGATTATAAGGGAAAGACTTTACCCCTGAGATATTTCTTCATCCTACTTTGTGATATTTTGATTGAATTAATAAATTGAATAAAACCAGATCTTTCAGGAGATGTGAGGAAAGAAAAGTAGATATACCATGGAAAAATTTACTAAGTATAACCAAAGCTTTAATTTATCAAAACTGATATTGGCAAAATAAAAAGATATTACACATGAGACTGAACAAGTTTATTAAATATAAACATGTCAATTAAATCTTTTTTGAGTAGTCTTTGTTAATCTTATAACTAGGTTATTTAGTTGGTGCCAATAGTATCTGTCCTACTTCCTTCAATAAGATGTAAAATGCTCTGGACAAGAGAATTTGATGCAGACAGTTAAAATGATCAGCATATTTCAGAAGAGAGAGACAGACCAACACATACACACACACACACACACACACACACACACACACAGAAAATGAGAGAGAGAGAGAATGATAGAGGATTCTCTGCTTCAATTCTGGCTTCACTATTATTCTGATGTGGATCTGAAGCTGCAGGTCACAGAGTTTTCAGAAGGGTAACAGCAGTCATTTGCAAGCATCTGACAGTTTCGTCATGCCAGGCGATAAGATTGTTCAGAAAAGTGTTGCAAAGGAGAATCACTGTTCTTGGCCAAATGAAAACAGTTTTACGAAGGGAATACTGAATTCACTTTTAGGATATAGAACATGTGCTGGGGAAGCTCCTGGGGTGAGTAGTGGTTGGGATCCTTCCTGGCAGCAGGCAGGGACACAGTCCTTGAAAGTGAGTGCTTTGGTAACAGAGAGAGAGGGGCTGAAACTGAGTGCCTCAGTTAGTGTTATGACCAGAAAGGGCAGAGCAGAATCCTCACCCTGAACTTGGAAACACACTTCCAAGAGTGATGTAGTATTTGGCCAGTCATGTTGATAGTAACTGTAGTAGTCATGTTCTCTGATAGTAACTGTAGCATTTTTTCTTTGCAACAACATAAATGATACATTTCGTGGCATTGAAAATGCAGTAATTAATCCTGGCGCGAGGGTGAGTGGGGTTAGCTTAGAGGGAAGAATCAGACAGCTGTATAAAGACCCTGATTCCTGTGTCCATAAAGTCTTGGTACTCAAGCCTTGAGTTGATTTGTCTCTAATGGACATGAACATGGTTGGAGGAATTGTAGGAAGAGTGCACACTTGCCTGAAATAAGGACATTAAAAACTTGATGGAGTATATTTCACGAAATCTTCACACAGTAGCTTGCTACAAACATTTTTAGATTGCTATCTGTATGGGAATTGGAGCTGCTGGGTTCACCACATCAAGAATTATCATTGTTCTAATGACAGGATTTTTCTTTAGGAAAAGAGGAGTGATAATTTTCAAACAACCTACTGAACTTTGCCTAGGCATTGGAACCAATATAGCCAGCATCCTGATTTCTCTGAATATGTATTTTTAAGAGTCCAGAGAAGGCATTGTAATCCCAGATATTTCAAAGTTTATTTCATGCACTGGCACTAAACTGACAAAATACTTACATGGCACTTTTGAAGCTGCATCATTTCTCCTTAAAAAGAAATTGGAAGGAAGCACAAAATAGTGTTTTATGCACTCAAATGCCTTTGCCTTAAGCAATAATGCCTTTTGTTTCCTTTCAGATCTGTGCAAAGTCGCTTATATTTTAAGTTACTATACCGTGAATCTGTATCTTTCTATTGCTACATAAAACCTGAATGCATAATAATAATTCAAACAATGCCATCACTGTTTATTAATTTTTTTACTTGATTTCAGTCCAAATGGTGAAATCATACCAAGGGACAACAACAACAACAAAAAAGAACTTATATTTGGTTAAGAATTTATCTGAAAATAAATGAAGCAAATACCCAAGCATGCAAGTTATTAACATCCTTAAGATATGACAAACTTTGTCTTGTCATATAAGCCTGGTTGATGAAGACTTACATAAAACAATAATTAGAAACTTAGAGACTCAAAGGCATAAATATTAACTTTGTAATTATGTTTTAAAAGATACAATGTCAATTTAGTTATTTGTCAACAGATGAATTGACCAGAACAATCTGGGATACATGTGGGATATATATATATCTCATATATGTATATATGAGAGACTAGAATATTGTACTAATTTTTTTGGCCATAAGAAGAATAAAACCCCATAATTTTCAAGAAAATGGCTAGAAATGAAGGTATTTGTTTAAGTGAAAGAAAAATTAAATACACACATTTCCTGTTCACTCTCAAATATATGGAAGCTATAATACACAGCTTGAATATAGTGTAGTCCTCACAAAAGGATGGGAAAAATGGATAGGAGTGAGATGTGGTGAAGAATGTATGGAGACTGCGTAATGAATAGATGTGGGGAAGAATGTATGGAGACTGCGTAATGAATAGTAAACAAAAAGAAAGAATATAATTCATTA
This sequence comes from Typhlomys cinereus, assembly GCA_023101885.1. NCBI lineage: Eukaryota > Metazoa > Chordata > Mammalia > Rodentia > Platacanthomyidae > Typhlomys > Typhlomys cinereus. Next base: position 1,534,020 of record JALPQD010000054.1, read on the forward strand.
AATAAAATCTCAGAAAATCATGCTTTATGCATATATAAATATTGACCTTATTTAGCTTTGATCTTCCATCTTGTTCTCCTCAGTATGCTCCATCTCTGTCTCTCCGAGTCTACAGCCAACAACTTTTTTTCAACTCATTTCTAAATCTCAAATATTATGTATTTTTCCTAAACTCATAAAATTTTATTTTATTCTTTCCCTCTCTCCTTTTTCTGGTTACTTTACCAAATAATTTTCTTAATTGGAAGTATCTTGAACTTAGTATGAATGCAGGTCATTTTTCTCAAATTCAGGTGGTATTTCAACTTATCATTTATAGTCATCCTGTAGAGGTGGGAGAGAGAATAATGTGTATAGATAAGCATTTGTTATTATTAAACTTTTCAATTTGATAACTTAATAGTTATAAGAGACATTTGTTTTTATTTGTCTAAGTCATAAATTGGAAACTGCTTATATTTTGTATGAAAATGCTAAAAATAAAGATATTGTAATGGCCATAACCCTTATGTGGAGATTCATTAACATTCAATTAGAATATTACCCTACAGTTTCTCATATTTGCTAGTTGTTATAGTCTTTTGAAAATAACATGTTCTTTTCTTCTGATGGGAAGATAATATAATATTTTGACCTGCATATTTTTGAGAAAGGAAAGAATTTTGTCTCTTTGGGCAATAACACAATACGATGCCATGCAAATAGTCAGAAAAGGTAGTTTATGCAATAAATGTAAATAATTTCATGATCAAGAAGACTGCTAACTAGGAAAGCAATACCTTTTTTGTGAGAAAGAATTCAGTTTATTTGCCAGAATTTAATATAAGTTATAAATGTGATGTAGTCATAAACACCCTCCTAGATTGAATTCGTAAAAGTATTGTTTTAACCATACATTTATAATCTAAGGAGTGATCAGTTACATCAATCCTTTTTCTTTTTATTATATTTTTTTGCCTAATCATACAAGCCCAATAGGTAATCCCCTCCTTTTTCTCCCCCATCCTGTCCCTGTCATCCCCCATTACAATCTCCCGGCCTTCCTCCCCTCTCTCTCCCCTCCCTCTGTCCCATCCCCAGAGTCTCCATTTATGTGGGCAACAATCCGCCCTCTAAATCATCTACACTTGTGACGGTTCAGGACTCAGTGGCATAGCCTGGGGTTCTTTTTTGGGCTGCCCACTAGCATTATTATGATTGTTCATCCTTTGCCTCTAAGGATCCTACTATCTGAAGCCTTCTCCCCTGTGATCCCTATTAGACTTTGGGGAGTCATTAACATGTCAGCCATTGTGCAGGTCAGGCAAAGTCCTATCACATGGTGACTACTTCCTGGCTGCTGCAGCCCTGACTTGTGTGGAGTATCTTGCATATTGTTGGTCTTCCCCATCTTTAGACTCTTACAAAACATTACCCTTAAAGCATTGTACTCTGCTAAACATTTTTCAAATCATACTGCTTTTTTTTAATTTTAATACATTTTTATTATTATTTCAGCTCATACAAACTTAATAGGTACACCAGTTCCCTCCCTTGCTCCTCCTCCCCCCGAAACCCTGCTCTCCCTCCCCTCACCCCTCGCGCCCCATCCCATGGTGCCTCCCGCCCCAATTCCCAGAGTCCTTTCTTGTGCATGCCTGACTCTCCTCTGGGCCTCCTCTCCGATGACGTACAAGGACCCAGTGGCATTTCCTTGAACACTTTCCTGTGTTCCCCTTAAGCATAGGAACACTACTGTGGCTGTCAATCCCTTGCCTCCAAGGATCTTGGTGCCTTTAGCATATGCTAGACTTTGTGAGGTTAATAGTGTGTTGGACATTGCGCCAGGCATGCAATGTCCAATTATGATTGCTTCGGCCCTAACTTGTGTGGAGTATCTTGCAAATCATTGCTCCTCCCATCCTTTTGCTCTTACACTCTTACCGCCCCTCTTCCGCAAATATCCCTGAGTTTCAGGATGGGGAGAGATTAGTCTGGCCTAGTTCTAGGTGGTTGATATAGAGTCTCTGAAGTTCTGGATAGTGGTTTGTTGATTTTCTTTTGCAGTTTTATTGCTCCTGCAATGCCCTTCACTCCATCGCGATGGGCACTGTATGTCACCCCCTGGCCAGAGACAGAAAGCTGTTAAACTGGAGTCTTATTATAAGAGCACATTCAAGGTCAGATGTAATACTTATACCCAAAAGTGGAATCGCATGGTCATATGGTTTTGGCAATGGGAAGGGTCAATCACCCATTTGCAAAATGGTTACTTTTTAATCTGCTGGACTATATGCCCTCCCCTTCTGGTGAGTTCATATCCCCTTAGTTGTAAATGATCAGGAACGAATTGTGAACTTAACTAAGTGTCACATTACTTTCTTGCAGTCCTTGATGGAGGCCTATTTTCTCTACTGTAACATGGTCACTTCTCTCCTTGTTTCTGGTGTGGCCCTCCAGCCCCATCCCTCCTGTTCATAATCCTTGCAATTGCTGTAGGTAATACATAGATTTACCTATGTGTGTCTCAAGATGGGCTGGGTGGGTTTGAGACTAGGAACCACCTATTAGGGAGTACATACGGCGCTTAATTTTCTGGGTTTGGGATACTTCACTTAATATAATTGTTTCTAATGACATCCATTTCTCGGCAAATTCCAGTAATTCATCATTTTTGATGGCTGAGTAGTACTCCATTGTATAGATGTACCACAGTTTCCTTATCCACTTGTCAACTGTTGGACATTTGGGTTGATTCCATGACTTTGCTATTGTAAACAGTGCTGCTATGAACATGGTCGTGCTTGTGCTATCAAGGTGAACCTCTGCTGTATGGGGGGTTATACCCAAAAGTGGAATCGCAGGGTCATATGGCATTTCAATCTTTAATTTCTTTAAGAATCTCCAGACGGCTCGCCAGAGTGGCTGTATGAGCCTGCACTCTCACCAGCACTGTAGGAGAGTTCCCCTCTCTCCACATCCTCTCCAGGAAGTTGTGAATTATTTAAATAGTCCTATAACATATAAGGAAACTGAGGAAGTAATCTTGAATCTTCCCACCAAAAAATGTCCTGGACCAGATGGATTCAGCACAGAGTTCTATCAGACATTTAAGGAGTTAATAACCCCAATACTCCTTAATCTGTTCCATCAAATAGCAAAGGAAGGAACACTACCAAATTCCTTCTATGAAGCTAATATCGTTTTAATCCCAAAACCTAATAAAGACTCACTTAAAAAAGAAAACTATAGGCTGATCTCTCTGATGAACACAGACGCAAAGATTCTCAACAAAGTTTTAGCAAATCGGATTCAAAAACATATTAAAAAGATCATTCACGGGGACCAAGTAGGCTTCATCCCTGGCACACAAGGTTGGTTCAAGATACGCAAATCAATAAATGTAATTCATCATGTAAACCAGTCCAAAGTCCACGACCACATGATACTCTCGATAGATGCAGAAAAAGCTTTTGACAAGATCCAACAGCCTTTTATGATCAAAACGCTAGAGACAGTAGGAATGGAAGGAACCTTTATCAATATAATAAAAGCTGTATACATCAAGCCCACAGCAAGGATTATGCTCAATGGGGAACAATTGGAAGCATTCCCACTTCGATCAGGAACTAGACAAGGCTGTCCACTCTCACCACTTCTATTCAATATTGTACTTGAAGTCTTAGCTGAAGCCATAAGACAAGAAAGGGACATAAAATGGATTCAAATCGGCAAGGAAGAAGTCAAGCTATCCCTATTTGCGGATGACATGATCTTATACCTGAGTGATCCCAAAAACTCTACCAAGAAGCTCCTGGAACTAATTGAGAAGTTCATCAGGGTGGCAGGATACAAAATAAATGTGTAAAAATCAGAGGCCTTCCTATATGCCCAGAATGAAAGAAGTGAAAAAGCCTTGAGAGAAACAATCCCATTTACTATAGCCCCTAAAAAAATGAAATACCTTAGTATAAACCTAACCAAGGAGGTAAAAGACCTTTACAATGAAAACTTTAAAACCCTAAAGAAAGAAATTTCAGAAGACACCAGAAGGTGGAAAGACCTCCCTTGTTCCTGGATTGGCAGAATCAACATCGTAAAAATGACCATCCTACCAAAGGCAATATACAGATTCAATGCTATACCAATCAAAATCCCAAAGCAATTCTTCAAAGAAGTTGACCAAACAATCTCAAAATTCATATGGAGGCACAAAAGACCCAGGATAGCAAAGACAATCCTGAGTAACAAAAACACTGCTGGAGGTTTTACCATACCGATCCTTAGTCTATATTACAAATCCATAGTTATAAAAACAGCCTGATACTGGCTCCAAAATAGACACACAGATCAATGGATAAGGGATTGAAGACCCAGAGATAAGCCCACAAAATTACAGCCATTTGGTCTTTGACAAAGGGGCCCAAAGAATCCAATGGAAAAGAACAGCATCTTCAACAAATAGTGCTCGTACTGCTCTTTTTCAAGATGAAAAAAATGGGAACCAGGAGGCTAAGGGACAGCATGGAGTGGACCAGCACTCGGCTACACTGAATCTTGTTTGTCAGGCTTTGGAATTTTATTTGATTTTCATGACATGAAAAAACAGACAAATCCATAAAGACAAAACAGGGAATTAAAAACCCTCTCTGTAACTATGGAAACTTAACCTGTTGACTAATCAGCCATTTTCATATCTCTCTGCAACTGGATTCTGCAGGAAATATGGCCCTAAACCTGTCCTGCTCTGAGTTTCTAATATCTGTGATTTTCATAAATGCATTCTAAAGATTAAAAAAGGATCGATTCTTTTATACTGCAAAACATTGTATGCATTTATCTATGTTTCTGAGATTTGTATATGTCTTTGGTTCAGGAAGCTCTGCCAGGATTTGAACTTAATTACATGAATCATAAGTAATGTCCTAAGAAAACATGCTGAGACTTTATAATGTCCATTAGCCAACAATCACTTGGATTTTCCTAGAATGGTTGAGAGTACCTTTAAACTGTTCTTAAACAGAAAGTATCTTAAAATTATTCCATCCTGTAAGTTCATAATTAATTAAATTTACTATTAGCATAGCCATCTGTTATGTTTCCATAACATAGTACAGGATCTAAAACTTACTGAAAGTAAAGGACAGCCTTTACAATCATACTGCTTACAAAGAGCTGCTTCTATGGAGGCTTGTATAGCATTTGCATAATGTTTTTTTTTATGTTACATTGGTGGTTTGAGTCCCTTTCTATAAACTATCTAGGAATTTGAGTATGAAAGCTCTTTATTTTGCTTAGCATTTATTATTAGTTAATGTCTGCATTAATCTTTACTTGTAGTTGTATAACATTGCTGTTCTTAGTTCTTATTGGTTGTTGGCAGAGGGTGGTTGCTTAACTGTACCTGATAATTGTGCTTATGGATTTGGATGTAATAAGACTGAAATACCTGTTTACTAATCCTGTGTGACTGGTATGTACTTGGTCACATAGCTGTGAAGATGTAGGGAGAAGTGTGAGATGGATTTGTAATGTGGCAAATGTTATTGAATTGGTTGGAATATGTACAAAGAAACTGGTGATTGTATCTTTAGATACTGATGTTTACAGATGAAAAAAAGTGAGACAGATAAGCATAGGGCATTAAGAAAGTGTGTTTCCCATAGGAGAAAATTAACTTAAGTTTAAATTCCTAAGAGTCAAATGCAGAAAGTTTAGGAAGGAATAGAGAATAAGAAGCTGGTTATGATGTTATCCTTTGGGTTTTCCACATGAGTAGTGTTGTTCAAATTGTTTGGAGGAACATAATCTATTATAGGTTGGAATGGGTATGGGAGAGAATGGAAGAGTAATTTCTGAGAAATTTAGTGCAAATGTTTGTTTGAACAAAGCACAAATCAGTGAGATATTAAAGAACTGAGAGAAGTCCTTGTAAGTATCATATCTGTAACATCAAGGAATTGAGAGATTAGAAATAGCCATGTCTATAACATGTTAATGAGGTTGAGATTCCAATAATATTTGAATCAATTTTTTTCTTTGCTAAAACGTGGTCAGAGTTGGAAATAAGTAATAAATTGCATTGATGGATTGATATAAAAGAAATGGTTTGAAGAAGTGATTTTGAAAGTAGAATCACAGAAAGGAGAATACAAATCTTTCAAGAAATAAAATGAAAGGCATCTTAATGTTGCTTATAATGACAATGAAGTGAGAATTATTAACACTTTTTAAAAATTTCTCTTGAAATACAGTGAGCTATACCGTTACTCACTTGACGTCTAACAGCTGAATTTTAGAAGGTTTAGTTTTAGCTAAGAAAGTATGTCAAGAACAGAAAGGAAAAACACATATAATACATGAAAAATACTCTAATAACTGGTTAATGGACATCACAGCATGAGGAAAGAAAGTAAAAACAGACCCAAAAACCTGGTGTTCTCAATATTTTGTGAGGACAATGAACTTTTTATCATAGGGAAACTACAGTGTGAGTAAAATGAAAAAAGAAAAATGGCAGTTAGGTATTTGAAGATACAAAGATAAGATTGCTTAAAAGGTAGCAGCAATTAATTATAACAGCAGATAGGAGAGTGAAGCAAGCATGTTTACTGAGAGACAGGAGGTACTGTGAGGCTCCAGTAATGAAGCCTTGAAGAACTTGAAGAACTCTGTGAATCATACAGAACATGCTGACAAAAACTCAGGACACTCACAATTGAGCAGCCTCAGTAATCAGTAGGAAGAGCAGCAGGAGGAGAAAAAGGGGGAGTCTAAAATGTGAGACACACATTGGTGTGTTTAGCCTAATTGCTTTGTTTATTGTCACTCTTTTCTTATCAAAAAGCAAAATGATGAGGGCATGAATTTTTGTGATCTCTGTAACTACTATGAGAAAAGTCACTGATGGGCTGGAGAGATGTTTCAGGAGTTAAGACACTACCTCTCGAGCAGAAAGTCCTGAATTTGGATCCCAGATACCATGTAAAAACACCAGCAGAAATGGCAACGACTTGAACTTTGGCTCTGGTGGGAAGAACCTGGGAGATCCCAGAGTGAAGCAAAAAGGAGGTAGAAGCAATCCAGGATGATTCTCAAAATCACCCTTGGTTTTTCACAGGGACACACTATGAAACACACACACACACACACACAATAAAAAAAGGAAAAATCACTGGTATGTATTAGTCATGTGTTTCATGAATGAATAGATCATGTCCAAAATAAAAATGGAGAAAACAGAAGTGTCTGGAAAACAATGAGTACATTTATTTTAGATTATTTTAGACATTTTATGATTTATTCAGGGTTGAATGATGACTCATGGGAAGTAGTAGAGGTTGCTCCTCAGAACAGGTGAATCAGAAAATCCTTCCCAGAAAAGATGATCTGTGAGCTGCATTCTAGGACCAGGTCACATGTGGTCAAATAGATGTGAAAGGAAATGTGGGGGGAAGAGATGATGATGGAGTAAAATAAATTACAGCAGAAATATGTGAAAATCACAATAAAAAATTTATACTTCTGAAAGGTAACCTTGCAAATATTTTGTAGTAGTAATAGTCAGTAAAAAGAAAAAAAAAATACACCAATTAGAAAAAAAAGGCAATGCCTGTAGTCTATTTCTTCACAGAAACTATTGTTACCAGTTGGAATTTCCAATGACACTACATCAACAGAAATGTTTATGACTTGCAAAATATTTTAATAAACAGAGATCTGTTTCACTTTCTTTTTGATGAACATAGTGATGCTAAGAAATTTTGTTGAGAAATAGATAAGTTATTCAAACAATTTCTTATAACTTCCTATACATACTTGAAGGACTTAGGGTTCTCCAACAAAGTAAATCCTCTGGTCTCTATATGTGTATAATCTTTTTCCCATTCTCTGCCCTTCCTCTGTGTTTCTTCCTCTTCTTTCTTTCCTCCCTTTGATTGTGTTTTGATATAGGGTCTCACTGTGATGTTCAGGCTGATAGCAATGCCCTGTGCGGCCCATGCTGGCCTTAGACCCTTTGAGATCCTGCTCAGTTTTCCTTTGAAGTTGCAAGCATGTTTCACCATGCCAGGGATTTCACAAACACACACACACACACACACACACACACACACACACACACACACACACACATCTCTGATTAACCTATCTGGAGTGAGGAAGACAAGGAACACTTTCAGGAATTGGCTCATGTGGTGGTCAGGGCTGACAGTCTAGAATCTTCAGAGCAAGCTACTAGGCTACAGACCCACCAACCATCTATTGGTGCTGCCTGAACATTCGGGTGGTCTGCAGAAGAAAATCTTTCTTGGGAAGTTCTGTCCATTTTGTTGAAGTTTTCAAGTGCCTGAATGAGGCCTACTCACGTTATGAATTGCAGTCCATCTTTTTAAATATGTACAATATTGAAACATATCTTTGAAAAAAAGCATGGAGCATGGAGATGCATGCTTGACACAAACTGACTTTTATGTATACCAGTTAGTTTCAGCATCTACTTGGCTCTTGGGAGATAAGTGTCAGAGTAGATCTATAAGTAAAGATGCAGTGAAGGCAGGCCTCTAAGTAAGCCTATGGGAGACTGTCTTGACTGGATAACTGACGTGAGAAGACCTAGTCCAGAGTGGGTGAGATAATTCCATGGACAGATGGACAAGGTGGAGGGAGCTAGCTGGCTTTTGGAGAAGTGTAATCTAGAAGTCAAATATGCAACATGGGCTCTTACCTCTGCTTTTGACTTTGGATATGGTATGGCCATATCACTTGGTTTCTTCTGGCAATCCTTTGCCAAATGTACAGTACACCTCCAAATTAGGTCAGATATTTCTAAAATATGAAATGAAGACAAGTTTGGCCAAGTTTGCTAAAATAATCATTACCATGGCTTGCAACTGACTTGTCATTCCCATGGCATGTAACTGACTTGTCATTACCATGCAAAGATATATTTATGTAAAATATTTATGTTCATACATATCTTTATAGAGAATATTTTTCTAACAAGTTAATATCTGAAAAACTGTGCTCTGAGTTAAATATGAAAAATATTTCCATTCAAATATGGAACTTCAATTTATACTCCAATGGTTTTGGATTGCAGGACGTATTTAAAGATTTTCCAGCGAGGCTACTCACCATTCTTTCATTTATTCTCTGTTCAATCCAATATAGAATTATTGAGTGCTTTTTGTTCTTCAGGCACTGAGGAAGTAATTATATAATTAAGCCACTGTCCTTGAGGAGCTTAAGTCTACTTTCATTTAATCAGATAATTATGAATAAAGGGGACGGTGCTCTCTCAGAAATCTGCACAGGGCATTATGGCAGTGCAGTAACTGTTTCTCATTTCTGTTAGCATTTGGAAGGGAGGAAGTGCTGAGCTAAGACCTCGAACTTCAAAAAGAGTCTTACAAAATTCCAAATCTAGATATTCTTCTGTTGCTGATATGAATATATAACCCAACCTGCTATGGCCAAGAGGTTTTAGTCTAACTTAACGATTCTCAGTTATAATTCATCAGCAAAACAGGAGAATTCGTATCAATACCAGGAGTCCAGGGCACTGGCCAAGTCATAAAACAACAGGAAGAGCAGAGAGAGACAGACTTTCCCCCTTGCAAGTCTGCCAATTGCTGAGCTAATTCTCTCTGTCTTATTTGCCTGTCCAACAGTACCACCCACTACTGAACAGATCTTCCCATATCAATAAGATAGTCTTTCATAGTTTTGCTCAGGGTACCTTAATTAAGTAACATTTCACAGATCTGTCCAAAGCCTCAGATCTTGTTTGTCAGATTGTCATGTTGGCATCTGTAACTAATTACCACAGATGATATTTGAAAATCAACTGTCTAAGCAAGGTCTCAAAAGTGAGGAATGAATATCGTGTAATTGGAAATTCTGTAGAATTTTAGATTGTTAGAGCGTGATACAGACTCTAAATGACAAACAAAGCAAAGGAAACAAATTCCTCTGTTCTTTCATGAAAAGACATTGCGCTTCCTGGCTCTCCTCACTGCAGAATGCATCTTGTCACTGAATTGCACAGGACTGAGAAACCTTCTTCCAAGAAAGGCTCCTTCTTTTGAAACTGTACACTTGAGCTGGACTCTTGAGCATGTGCTGGAAGGTTTGAACAGCATTAACACATAGTGAAGCTTTGTTGATCAGCAGATTAACGCTCTGTTGAAAGGTGTTGACTATATGCATTGAACATTTCCATTCCTTATTGGAAGCCTCTTATTTATTTATTAGTTTATTACTTTTCTTTTTATGTGAACAAGTAAAATTTGAAACTCCTTCTCTTAAAATCAGATTGGCTGCATTTGTAGTATCCTGGTTGTTTAGTACACTTTCAGATGACTTTGGCAGCATCCCAGCTTAAAGCCCTCTGTGACAGAGGTCATGTTTCCTTCTCCTCCCAGAAGTCTGCCTCATACTCCAGACATCTGTCTCAGGCCTATGTTGGCAGATGTGTAGAGGAGACAAACCCTGGTGAACTTCAAATGACCCTTGGTAAATCTTACGCAAGATGGGATTGGGAGTCAACAAGTAGCCAAAGAATGGTGAAGACTGGGTCTGATTAGTTTTAACTCTATCCTCTATTTGCATGCCACACAGCCTCTGCTTGTTATCTAGCCACTCTGCCCAGCTCACTTTGTGAGTCATTCAGCAAACGCCTTCCTCTGCTGCCTCTTGGTGCTGTCCAAGTTCTGACCCAGTAAAGGGAGGTGGTTCTTTGACTACTTTGGATATATTTTCTTTTATGAGGTAGAGTGAGACTAGCCATTAATACAGAAATCTGCACAGCAGTAGCAACAGTAATGTCATAACTGACAGATAAAGGAGTGAGGCCAGCTACACAGTGCCATGGAGCAGAGGGGCAGAAGTAGAGGTGGCAAAGACAGCAGAGACAAAGAGAAGTGACATACAGAGAAGGCAAGAGAAGATGGAGAGCCAGGACTGCAGATGGCAGATGGCAGTGTGGAGAGGCTGCAGATTCTAAATCCTGTCCTGAAAGCTGCCAAGACTTGAAGGTCAAGGGTACCTGGTCCTGCTCCCCAATGCTCATGAGCTGTAATACTGGGCTAGTACTGCTTCTGCCAACTGCTATGATCAATAGCCACAAGTCTTACTAGTTGCCAAGAGCCAGGATGCTGGGAATGAAAACCCAGTTCAGTCCTACCTAGAGCTATAAATCTTTGGCTTCTGAGGGCTTGGGCCATGAGTCTACAGGTCCATGGCTGAGAGCTAAGATCATCTAACTCTGTCAGCCTAGCTCATGGGCCACTAACATTTGAGACCCCATTCTGCCACTTCTGGAAGAATTACTCCTTGACTATTCATGTTGTTTTTAATCTGACCAGAGAAGAAACCCAGCCAGCTTTTTGGTAGCAAAGCTGTAAGAATCCAAGTTTAGTCAGCTCTTCTGAAGTTGCTGTAGAATATAGTAGTAAAATCAGCTTGAGTCACTGTGCTTGAAGGTACAGGTTCTCGGTGATTCTATACTGTAGGTAGGTTACCCTCATACTTTAATTTCTGACGTAGTTATTTTCTTCAGAGAAGATGATTCTCTTTGGTGTATAATTCAATATTCACCTAAGCTTAACCCGTTTGCTTAGATGTCCATGAACCTTCCAAGTCTCACTTTTGTTTTGGATAGGTTAAATTTAAAATGTGGCAGGTGGAGTTCTGAAGTTGTTACAGGTGTTTTTTGCATCTGATAAAGTCTAAATTTTCACTGAGACTTTGAAGATATGGAGACTGCAGTGAAGGGTTCACAATATAAGCATCACGCATGCAACTAAAACCTATTCATTATTTGTCTAAAATTCAAGTTTAATTGGACACCATACATTTTTCATTTTTAAGTCCAATCAATCTACTGCATTGAAGTTTCTGTAGCCACCATTTTCCCAGCTGCCGAGACAAAGAAAGCCTTAAGCTTCAGATTCTTGCCTCTATTTTCAATTAACCATGTGGCAGCTCAAACATTATTTGGTTTAGGCTGCTTAAGCAAACTGCAGTCCGTTCAAAAAACAACGTAAAACAAATACAAACATAAAAGCAAACAGTACAAGCACCTTGACATGATTCTTTCCTTGCTCAGGTTACAAGTAGTAAATAATTAGAGAATAAGCGATTTTACACAGCATTTCATTAGTAATTTGCTGTGTAAAAATGCCAGTTTTCCCTCCCCTTATTCTTTGCCAATGAACTGGATTTTGAAATTGAAGCTTGTTCAATACCCATAGAGGATGCCATTTGTTGCTGGATCATATCTGGCATGGAAGTTGTTGTAGAGATCACAGGTCATTTATTGTAAGTACATTTGAGTTTGGAATTCTCATTATTCTTCCTTGATTTACTGATTAGATGAAAGAAAGAGCCAGAGAAATGTGTTGATATTTGGTTAGGAAGAATGACTGAGGAAGGGACAATCCTTCATAATCACACGAAATCTAGTCAAACTAAGAGTAGCATCAGCAAAAACAACAATGATGACTTTATAATACACAATATAAGCACACATTTCTGGGGCCAGTACAGAGAGAGCCAAGCTGTCTCTGTAGATTGCATCTGTTGCAGGGCAATGTTATATGGCTATTGGGTAGCTGATCTAGGAAAGAAAACTAACTTTTGAATCCACACATTTCCTGTCCCATGCTAAGAAGCCTTACAAAAGTTATTTCACAAAATAAAAAGCTTTTTCTCTTTTTTAGTGATTCAGAATCTCTCTCACATACTATTCTGTATGCTAAATGAAATAATAAGTTTAAATGCTTGGAGCAGTCCCCAGTGGATTAAGTGTGCATTACATGATTAAATTGCAGTTAATACATTTCTCCCAGTGGGATTTCCATTTACTTGAAATGTTTTTATGTGTTCACTTAGGCACAGATATTTTGCACGGGTATATACAAACACCTCACATCTTTCCCCCATCTCTTCATTCCTGGATTAGAAGCATTTTTTTTTTCTCAGGAAAGCTGAAAAGAAAATGGATGAGTTCTGGGCCTCAGGGGTCTGAACATTGAGGGGAAAGATTTTCTGAGATCTTACTGAGAGTTAGACTCATTAGTTACCTTGCTAAGTGAGAGAGAGGATGAACAGATGCCATTCTATTTAGGGAAGCTTATTAAGATGTGTTGTGAGAGATATTCACAGTGTAGGACATTGCAATTCTCTTTGTATATAATTAGGTTACTATCTAAAAGCTCCATGTGTTCCCCTTTCAAATGAATGGTAGTCTGGAGATATACAGCACCTTGGTAGATTTAAAAAGTAATTTTGATTACTTTTAATAGTTTACAATTACTGAGCAAATCTTATGTTTCTGTTTCCCCAGCCTCAAATAAGTTTAAAAGGGATCCTGTTTACCAGATTGCTCTGGTATTACCTAACATGAAGTTTACTGTCATCTGGGAACTCAGGCTTGGTATAGTTTACCTGTTGTACTTATTTTTAGTTTTCCTCATTTCTATTAAATCTGAAATTGCTTCTTTAGTTAACTGTTTAAAATGAACAGACCTGTGAGTCTAATGAGATAATGTCTTCAATAAGACTGAGTATAGAGGACTCATCTTTGACATGGAGAGCAGTATTCTGTAAGGAATCCTTCAAAACCTCTTTGCTCTAAGATGAAGCATACATATAGAAAAACACTAACAAACAATAGCATTGCTTAGAGGGAGCTTTATAAACTTATTAAATGATATTTTAAGTTTCAATGTTCTGCTGATCAAATATGGACCCATGGGGCTTAGGACATGGCTCAGTAGGTAAAGGTCCCTGCCAAAGAATCTATCTGCCTGAGTTCAAGCCCTGATCGTATGTGGTAGAAGTAAAAAGAAAAACAACCTCTGAAAGATTCCTTCTGATATCTACACGTGACTCATGACACACATGCTCCTTCTCTGCTCTTCCTCAAATAAATAAATGCAATATTAAAGAAAACAGAACTGCAGTAAACATACCTGATACTATCCTAACTATGGTATGTAAATCCACAGATAAGCATTGGTCACAGTTGTCTACTGTTGGCGTTCCTATTAAAGAACCTAGGGATGCAAGCCAGTAATCTGCCTTGCCTGATTTTTGTTGTTAACCTTTAAGCTGAATAATTCTAATCAATAATTTTAATTATTTAAATTCAGTGGAATATTAATTGGAAATTTGATTATGAAATAGTATGAAACAGAGGGTGAACATGTGTATTTGAAGTTATATATAGTTTTATGTTTATATAATACTTTAGATATTGTTTATTATTATTATTATTTATATTATATTTATATAATATTATAAAATAATTCAAAAGTTAAATATCCCATTGTTTATACATTTTTGTAGTTGTGGCCTGCTAGCATATGGTATTCAGCAATTTTAAAAAATAGTACAAGTGATTCTTCCAAATGTATTTGGATTTGGATATCCAAAATGATCATCTCCAATATGTATAATTAGGCCTGGATTTAAAATAAACTTTGGCATCAAATATACTCTAAAAATTCTTTTCTTATCTCTATTACTTATTCTTTTATTGTGTCATTATACATGATTGCAGTGAACTTCTGATAGTGCATGCCTTAATCACTAACTCAATCTTCTCTCTTCTTCCCACTACAAACCTTTCCTGCCAGTCGCCCAACTTTTATCTTTACTTATTTTTTGCTTAGTGACCCACTGGGTTTCATTTGGGTTGCCTTTGAAAGCATGTGCCTGAGCACTGCTGGAGCACGAATCATATGTCAGTGTATATACCATTGAGGAAAGCATCCTCTTTCCATCAGAGTGGACCCTCATCAGTCTCTCAGGGAGGTATGGGGCCGCTTGAGTTTTCTGCCCTGTTCAGGTAACATGTTGATAAGAAAAATCCTGTGTAGGTCATATGGAATTATACATAGCAGCTGTGTGTTCATGAATGCAGCAGCCCCTTCATGTAGGGAAGGTAATGCCTGGCTTCACTTCTGCCCTTCAGGCTCTTGCAATTTTGTTGTTCCCTTTTCTGCAATTTTCCTTGAGCTTTGGGTTGGGTGACACTTTAAAAATTCTTGGTTTTAAAAGCACAGTGACTGGAAGAATTAAGAAATCTTAATAATACCAATTGAATTGAGTTCTTGCTATAAAGAGAAGTCTTAGAATATTAGAAATATTACTATTTTTGTGTAATCATTAAGAGCATGTAGAACTTCCCACATTTGCTCTCTCCAGCTGTCATCTATTATTTCTAGAAATCTATTAACATCTTTTTAATATATAGCTTTGAAAACCTTCACTTAGTATTAATTATTAAAGTATCTGTAATTGTAATATTCACTAACAATGTGACTTTAAATCTTTTGTTACAATATCATCTTTTGGTTGTCATCCTCTAGCAAAATTGTCAAGAAAGGTTCATGGGCATTATCCTCATTCTTCTGAAAACTTGTTTGCATCATTTGCATTCAAAGTCAGTTTGCAGACTACATAATTTGTGATTTATGTCTATTTTTCTCCTAGGAACCTACAATATAGTTCTGTTTATTTCTACTACAGAAAAACATACAAGAAGATTTTGACAGTGTTAGGAAACCCTGAGAATTTAGAGTGTAATAAACAGAAGATTTGGGGGAAAGAGATAATGTTGGCTCTAATTCCCTTACACCTCTAATGGAGACAGTCTCTGTAGTATAACCTTGGCCAACATCAACTTCAAGAGCGCCAATGTCATTACCAACACTGCTGTGTTGTCTATGAAATGGACTTAAAAGGCAGCAGCTTGCCTGGAGGTCTTGGAAACGACACATGAATTCATCAAGCTTCATGAAAGTACCCAGAAACCTAAGCCTTGACAAGAGGCCACAAAAGAGTATTACAGATTTTGACTTTTCAGGAAAGACTGGTGTGAGATTAAATGGAGGAGTCCACAGAGAGACAGAAAAGTCAGGAATCGTGCAGAATTTGCCTGTGTGAGGAACATATTGCCTATGGGAATCAGTGATCAAATGCAGACCCTCATTGTATTCACAAAGAAGAGAAGAGCAGAAGGTGAAGCCTTAAAGTGATGTGCATACAGTGAAGTAAATACAGTTGCCCCTCAAGGTGTAGGTCAGCTCTAGAAGTCCCTACAGATACTTGGATCTGTGGCTTTTCAAGTCTGTAATATGACATTGCATGGTATTTTTCTACAATTTATACTATCTTCCTATATACTTTAAATGTCTACATCAGTTATGATGCCTAATGCAATTCAAGTTGTTGGTATATAGAACAAGCATAAAAGTCCTCCGTGTATATATTTAATATGAGATCAATCTTTTTTTGTTTCATGTTCCCTTGTTTCATAAACTTCTGAACTAAAATAACTTAAGGAAATGAAGGGGTTTTATTTGCTTTCAATTCGAAGATTATAAGACATCATTGCAGGAGAATCAAAACAGCACCAGGAGTCAAGAGAACTGGTAGCATGACATCCACAGTAAGAATAGAAGGCAAGAATCTATGATGTATACTTGTTTTTAGCTTACCAGTCTGCTATCTGCTAAATTGCTCTTTCTGTCTTATCCACCTGTGCTGGGAATAGCTACACTGTAAGCTCAGTTTTCCCACTTGAATTCAAGTCTTAACTAAATAATTCCTCATAGGTGAATCTTGGGGCTCCCCTCCTGAACATCAAGACGATACGTGCACATACATTGTAAGAGCAGCTACACATAAAGTAGACATGAAGGGAATAATGGCCTCAGAAGGAGAACGAAACAGCGAAGCTCTATGTCACATAGATGTCTGCATCAGGCCACAATTATTGACTGTAGTTCTTAATGCAAGGCCTATTCAAAACTTGCTTTTTGAGAGTTTATGTAATACTTGTGAGTAGTTAGGTCTGCAGTTGATATAATCCACATAGTAGAAACTTTGAAGAGAGAATCAGCTCTGCATTGTTTTGTGTCATAGTTTAAAATGTAAGCATCCCCCATAGACTCATGCATTTGAAGTTTTAGTTGCTTGGGAAGGTAATGGCACCTTTAAGAGGTAGAGCCTTTCTGGAAGAAGGCATGTGACAGGGATGGGGGCGTGTGAGATCCATTTAGCCTGCAGTTTCAGTTAGCCTGCTCTTGAGTTTTATAGCTTTCAGCTTCCACGATAGCATGATTTAGGCTATCTCCTGCTTATGCCAATCAGACATGCCTTTTCTGCCATAAAGGATTATATCTTCCTTCTGGAAACATAAGTCAAATAAATCTCCCTTTAAGTTGCTTAAGATTCAGTATCGTCTCATAGCAACAGACAGAAGAACTGGTTTATATTGTTACTGTAGGGTTTACTGACACCAGCCTTTGAGTTATTGATTAAAAAGGAAAACATCTTAAATTGAAGAATATGCTAATTGACTCTTGTTTTCTAAAGTTATGCTAAGGATGAGGTGGTTACAATGTCAGGTAGGGGATGATAAAAGCTAGAGAAGAGTAGAAAAGGCTTTTAAAGTGAATACATACAAAAATAAATTCATACTTATGACTTAGACATTGTGAAAGTGCTTATTGTCAGTTGTCCAGGATCTGGCATTCCTTAGAAGAAAAGCCTCCAGGCATGTTTGTGTGAGATTATTTAGAGTAGGTTAGGCTTTGGGTAAAACCCAAGGAAAGTTCTGTTTGCAACAATTGAGGTGGGCAAAACCCACCTGAGAGAAGACAGCGCCCTTCACTTTGATCCTGCCTTGCTTAGACTGCCAGATGAGTCTCAGCATTCATTTGTCTTCTGGTTGTCGATGTAATACGAGCAACTGCTTCAAGCTCCAGCTGCTCTGGTCAGCAGCCCTATAATGAAGGCCTATGAGCACAGACTGTCAGTTATCACATATTCTTCTTCACTCTAATTGATTTTTATAAGGGTATTTTATTAATGAAAAGAAAATTAAGACCTTTAATACATTATATTTGTTACTTTTGTCATTGTTGTGACAATGTACCTGACAAAAACAGCTTGAGAGAGTATCATAGTAAGATACAGGCGTCAACTTGATGGTTGAGGGCTTGAGTTCTGGGTACATTTGTAGAGAACTAGTGGTTGAATTTAGCCCAGAGCAAATCTATAGGAGATTGTCTAGTGGACTGGGAAGACACTGCCCATGGTGGGTGGGACTAGTCCCCAGGCAATGAATAAAATGGAGGGAACTGTTTGAGAAAGCAGGCATCCTTGTATATACTTGGCCAGACATGTTGGTCTGACAAGTAAGGATTGCCCCTTTCTCAGCTGTACATAGATATGACATGGCCAGCTTCCTCAGCCCTGGTGTTGGTGTGGGCTCTTCTGACAACTGGATGAAGACCTGTAACCAAACTATTATAAAAGAATAAATCCCTTATTCCCTTAGACTCTTTGATGATGACTTATCAGAAACAGTCAAGGTGAGCTGCAACAGAACATAACATTTTTGCTGTGTTTCAGAAAATATAGTCCATCATGAAGGGGAAGACATGGTGACAGGAATATATCCTATCTTTGTGAAACAGGAAGCAGAGAAAGGCCAATGTAAATCTTTATGTAGCTTTCTCCTTTTTCTTTATTTGTTTGCGACCCTCAAACTTTGATGAGTGATACCCTAGGCAGGGTGGATCATATCCCTTCAGTGAGTTCTCTTTGAAATATTTTCATGGGTGCTGCAGGGATTCTATGTCCAGGTGCTTGTGTTCGGGAGTCACAGATTGCAACCAGAACATACATAGAACATTAAGGCAGCTCCAGTTTCTGCAAACCCTATTGGAGCTCCTACATTTCACTGGTCTGTTCATATGGGGGCTCAGCCCACTTGACTGTGGCTAGTGGCTGACCTCATGATTGAGTGTTTCTTTTGAGTAACTTAACTTATCTGCAACAAAGAACTCACCTCCATGTCCTTTCATATTACAACCAGTTCCTCCAGATTAATAGGGTGTCCTTCAGAATAACCTAGCAGTGGGAGATGACCTTCAAAGACTTTCCCAACATGGTCTTTCTACTCTGTCTAAAGTACCTAACACAATTTTCTCTCTCTTATGGTGACAGTCAAAGCGTTGCTTTACTAGTCGCCAGCACATGACTTGATCCATTAGTCATTCCATATCCATTGTAGATTTTTCTATTTTAAAGACTATTACAAATGCAGAATGTTTAAAAGTATAATGGAAACTATTTTTTAAGGCCCATAATCTTTTTTGCAATTCATTGCATATTGTTTTAGAGTTTTGTACATACTTATAGTGAATGTATAATATTTTTACACCTTCATCCCCACCCCTCCTTTTTCCATTACAATCTTCTTCTCCCCTCTCAAGCTTCCTATTTTCAAGTCCTTTATATATGTGGCCCACTGAGTTTTATCTGGTTTGTCTTTGATGGCATTTATAGCCATGATCTTAAAAGATCCAAATAATTATTGGATCTTGTCTGGCCTCAAGCATCAACAGCCATCACTGAAATCTCAGGGGCTCTGGGAGAGTAGTTGTCAATCATAGATTCTTTGCTTGGGAGAAAAAAGTCCAGCAGGGATCCTTCCTGGAGGAAGGAAGCAAGGGAAACAAGGAAAGTATTTATTACTCAACTGAAATGATACATTTCTCAAACCAGAATGAAAACTCAAACTAGAATGAAAACTCTTCCTGTAACTGGTCATTTCAAATGTGCACGTGCCAGCAGACTCCGGAGCACACTGGAAGGCCAGCTGGTGTGCCACCGCTCATTCTGCATTGGCTGGAATGGCCTGGGGAAGAATGTGAAAGGCTGTCTAACATGGCCTACATTCCTTAATTTATGAAACTCTTCAGCTTTGTACTCTAACGCGGCTGCTTTTTTTTTCTCATAGGTTATGAGTTTGCTTCCTGAAACAAAGCATATTTTCCGTAGATAAAAATCTTCTTCATAGCACACATCATTAGTTTACTGCTAGGAAGGACAGTTAATAGGCTATTTTATAAGGAGGTTAGACAATGTCGTATAGATTTCTATCAAGGACCTTACCTCCCAATAACTTGGGGGGAGTGGATTATAGGAGGGTTTCTTTCACTCCTGCCACATCAATCTCTGAAGAGAAAAATAGCTTCGTGTGCAGGTTTTATTCATGTCTGTAACTTAACAAGGATTCTTCAAGTCTTTATGGAAAGAGTGCCTTTGCATTGAAAAAAATCCCTTAAGGAAACTTATCTCTGAACACAAGTGTCTTTGTGCAGGTATTCACACAAATATTATCTGATCAAAACCCAGAATCTCCTTTCCATTTTTCATTTCATATTTTCTTTTTTCTTTGTTAACTTAGGAATGTCAATTTTTCCTAACATGCCTCAGAAACAGTTCTATTCAATCTCTTTTTATATTGTTGAAGCACTTCAAGACTTAGTTCCTCATGATTCTTTTCTAGGCCCCTGGCTGCAAACACCATCAATATGTAACCAAAACACTAATTTATTTAACTCTCCCTTGGGCTTTAGGCTGCAGCATCAATCACTTACTTGGTATCTCTTCTCAAAGACCTAATATGAAATCATATGCATTTCTACACACAAAAGAACAAACTGTGTTCCACACTTCAATATTTTTCTTTACACCTTTGCCAAAGCTTCCTATTTCACTTCATGTTCCCATTCATCTCTTCTATTAAAGTCAAAAAGACAAGAATTATAAATAAGTCTTTCTTTGCTTGTCTGCACAATTAATTAATAACTAAGCTAGTTCTAATCAACTGCAGCATAACTTCTCTCAACCTTCACTGTGAATACCTTGGAACAAGAAGCTAATGTATCTTATGTGAACTATACAATAACTTCATACTAGTCCCTTCCTTTTTTGCACTATAGCAGAGGGGATCTGTAGGGTAAAGACATTATCTCTAAGTAATCTTACAATACTGCTGACATTCAATAAGTACTTGTTAGATGGGTTAAAATAAACTTTTTAATATAATTTTAAATTGATCTTTTTTTTCGTCAGCATGTTCTTCATTTCCATGTACTGTGTCATAAAGCAAGATACCTCAATTCTTTTCTCTACTGACCCCTCTAATAAATGGGAGCCCATTTGTTCATTTTTATTCACATTTCTATGTTCTAAGAATCCAGATTTTCTAGGCGGTCAATAGCAGGCCCTCGCCTTCACTCTTTAGTCTTGTTTCTATTCTGCTTATAGTTTGCAATGCCAGCACTCAGACTTTGAAGAACTGTTTATAAGTTTTAGACTGGTTGTTTACTTATGAGTAAATCCTTTGAAACGTCTTCTTCAAATTTGAGAAATCAATTTGCTGTACAAGGAAAAGTTCTGCCAGTGGTCCTCAAGTATTGTTGCACCTGCCTTCTTTTGGGTGTCCCTTGTTTCTAGTCCTAATGAACTACAGTGAAAGAATTCAGATGAGAAACATAGAGTGTAGTGATGGAATGCAGAGTTTTCAGCAGAGTAATGTTACTCTCAAGGGTCAAAGTAGGCAATTGGCTTTTCACTATTTGATAAATCTTGAGTAAAGGAAAGGAATTTTACTGAGGATTTTCATCATGGACAAGCCTGTTTGGAACTTAGATTGACTTTTACAGGAGAAATCAATGGTCCATGTTTGTTCTTTATTGAAATATGCCCTGGACTGGAGAGGTGGCTCCAGTGTTAAGCTTCTGCCTCACAGGCAGAAGGACTTCAGTTTGGATCCAGGATAACACATAACAATGCCTTGTACAAATGGCGGAAATGGTGTTAGCCTGTACTTCCAGCCCTGGAAGGTAGAACTGTGAAAACCTCAAAGCAAGACAAAAAAGAGAAACAATCCAGGATGATTCCTGATGTTACCCTTGGACCTTGTCATAGTTAGGCACAGGTGTCAACTTGACAGTTGAGAGTTTGAGCTCTGGGAACATTTGTGGATACTTAATAGCTGAGTTAAGCCCAGAGCGAACCTGCAGGAGATTGTCTAGTTGATGGGCAAGCCCCAGCTCATGGTGGGTGGGATTAGGCCCACTGGATGAACAAATACTGAGAGCCAGTTGAAGAAGTTGGCATCTTTGTGTACAATCTAGCCATTATGTAGATATGGTGCGGCCAGTTCCCTTGGCCCTGGTGTTGATGTGAGCTCTCCTGTCAAATTGGACTGAGAACTGTAACCAGGCGTCGTAAGAGAAAATAAACCCCTTGTTCCCTTAAGCCATTTGATGGTCATTTATCAGCAACTATGCAGACTGGCTGTTACAGACCTCTGCAGACACACACAGCCACACAGTGTCCTTTAAACCCTCTTTTCCCCCAAATGAAATAAAATTGTGTCCTTTTACATAGTAATTTTAAAGTTGGGGTGCCTGGAGACAGAATTAAATAGTTACACATTAATAACCTTCCAGGCAGTTCAGGATGCTCAGATTCTTTCCAGGTCTAAAGGTAGAACTTAACTGCCATTCTTCTGATAATTAATCAAATCCTGCTGTTATCACACTGGTAGGTTTAAGAAAACATAGCAGGCAGTGAGTTCTCCTGTGGTCTTTATATTCATACAATTAGTGCTGATATTACCAAATTTGTGATTAATAAATACCTCGGTTATATGATTGAGAGATATGGTGCTTTGAACAATTTATGTGAAATGTATGCATTTTGTTAGAATTATTTTAATAAATATCAATGTATCTTTTTCTACTTCTGCAATACTTCCAGCATTTTCTCAGACAGTTAATCATTATTCCAAGTACAAATCAAAACTTCATATCTGGACTTTATTCTGTGCAATTCTGATTTGTTATCATGGAAAAACATCATCCTTATATATTTCTAACCAAAATCCTACTTACAATGTGATTTGAAAAATGCACCAGTTAGAAAATTTAGGTCTTACAAGATATATCACTTAAATCATTTCTAGATTACTGGAATATATTAAGTACAAATATCTCCTTGATGTAGAAAAAAATAGAAGAATTGACCTACATTTCCTATTATATCTCAATCATCATGAATTTCTTAATAACTTAGTGTGGATAGGAAAATACTTCTTATTTAAAATGTTAGTAATGCTTTTTGATATTTAGCAAAGCAAAACACAAAATTAATTCGATAATCATCATTAATGTGTAAAGATTTTGATTATATTTTTAAGCAACTTGATGTTCAAGGCCTTAATAAATATTTCAGTCTTATTGAATGAAATGCTTCCTTTAGATGTTCATCTCTGTACAGCATTGTATTTTTATTAAGAACATGGTCTTTTTATCCAGACATCATTTGCTTGAACACTAGTTCTGCTAATTGTATATTATCTGGTCATGGATATATTGGATCACTTTGCAGAGTCTTGGCTTGCTTGTTTCATGCCTCTAGTACTTTCTAGAGGTTAATTAAGTGAGTTAAGATGAATGAACAATTTACAATTGTAACTGATTCAGGGAGCTCATCTGATCTGAAGTCTTTAACTTTTTAAACAAATTTATAGACATTGCTTTATTGTAAATATCAAATTTAATTGAGTTAGTGTTATCACTAGCATACTTGAACTTATCTCAAATTTTATGGTGAAATTATAAAGTCCCAATACTTAAATGAGGCTAGCCATCAATTTTCACTTCCTTGTGTTTATATAAAGGAAATTCCCTTTATCAGAAATGCACAGCTTGTGCATTGCACACATATTTGGAAAGAACTGTTAGTGAGCATGTCCCAGAGGTGTGACACTCAGCAAAATGTCTGCCCATCCTGTTAGCCTGAAGAAGGTACGTTGCTAACAGATTGACAGGAAAGATTAACTGCTGTAGGTCGAATAGCTGCTGTTTCAAAGGATTTTGATCTTTTTATATCTCCTGTTCATTCTGCTTCCAAGTGGAGTTAGCCCACGTGCACAGGAGAGCCGCAGGTAGCCCAGCTGTTGGTTTAGAAAGTCTGGTCTTCTATATGCTTTATTCATCCTGTTTTGACACTGAGCAGGCCCAACTGTTCTGGGAAAACCCTTAAGGAAAAATTCTTACAAATCGTTTCATAACTTTTTCAAGGAGACAAATATAATTCCATTTTTACACCTTTGGCACAAAATAGACCATGTAGGAAAGCCTACTGTGAAACTTTCTCTTAAAAGACACTGAATAGATCATGCAGAGTCCTATTATAATTGCTTCGGCCCTAACTTGTGTGGAGTATCTTGCATAACATGACTCCACCCATCCTTGTGCTCTTAAAATCTTACCGCCCCCTCTTCCGCAAATTTCCCTGAGCTTCAGGATGGGGAGAGATTAGGCAGGCCTGATTCCAGGTGGTTGATATAGTCTCTGATGTTCTGAATTATGGTTTGTTGTTTTTTTTTTTTTTCAGTTTTGCTGTTCCTGAAATGCCCTTGGCTCCATCCTGATGGATATTGGATGTCACTCCCTGGCCAGAGATAAAAAAAGCTGTTAAACTAGAGTCTTGTTATAAGAGTATATTCAAAGGTAGATGGAATAGAAGTAGGAAACTGTGATGAGACAAGGGTCAATCACCTATTTGCAAAATGGTTACCTTCTATCTGGCAGCCTATATGCCCTCCCCTTCTGGTGAGATCATACCCCATCAGTAGCAAATGATCAGGAAGGAAAATCTGTGAACTTAACCAGATCTCTCATTACTTACTTGCAGTCCTTGATGGTGGCCTATTTTTTCTGCTGTAACATGGTCCCCTCTCTGTTTCTGGTGGGGCCCTCTTTCCTCATCCCTCCTGTTTATAATCTTTACAATTACTGTAGGCATTACAGAGATTTGTCTTTGAGTGTCTCTAAATGCACAATGACCAACATATCATTGACCCCTCAAATTCTAGAATGGACTAAAAGCACTAGGATCCTTAGAAGCAAGGGATTAACAGTCACAATAGTGTTCCTATACTTAAGAGGATCGCAAGAAAGAGTTCTAGGAATTGCCACTGAGTCTTTACATCTCATCAGAGAGGAGGACCCAGAGGAAAGTTTGATATACTCATTAAAGGATACTTCTTAAATAGGGGGAGAGGACACTGGGAGAAAGGGAGAGATGGGGGGAAAGGAATGGGCAAAGGGAGGAGGGAACAGGGAGGTCCAGGGAGGGGTGGAGGGAGGGAAGGGACAGGGGTTCTTATTACGTTTGTATGAGCAGAAAAATAAATTAAAAAAGAAAAAAAAAGATACTGAATAATGTGATATATGACATACTAATTTACTCAGACAATGGAAAGATCTTTATGCTCAGCCATTATAGGTCACTGAATGGAAGCATGAGAGGAGTCCAGTGTGACCATTTTTCTGAGGAGCAACACAGTGTCTTTTTTTCTGGGGAAGGCAGACAGGTCTGAATAGGGGATACAGCACTACTCTAGAACTTTGGCCTACCATATTCTGTCCTGTGCTTGATCTCAGCACCACAAAAGTAGTGTAAATTGAAAAATAAGCAAAAGTCAAAAAAAGCAAAGATGGGCAAACATTGGTATGTCAGGATAGAGCAATGATATAGGCTAAATTGCATTTGGTGAAGACACTCCTATATGGGTGAATGACTATCTCTGATTAGAGTTAATATCTATTCTCAATAGAGAATTTTTGACTGGTACTGTACCCTGATACTGTACTTGTGAATAGGGACGTCAAAGGCCTTAATACAGCGAAATCTACTATTATTTTACTATGTGAATAGGAAATCCAACTGCCTTCTAAATACTTAGGTTCATGTCTGTAGATTTTTATAGTCGTCAGACTTTGAGATACTTCTTGTAACAGAATATGTTTAATAACAAAATTGTCCAAAATGAGGTCGAAAAGAAAATGTGAAACGCTTGGAGCAGGACTTCTACATCACTGCACTTCCACCCATGAGACTCAGAAAGCCAAGGCACAGGGGTTGAAAGAATGTAAGAGCTAGAGCATAGGAAGACCAAACACTGTGTTCTGCATAAATAGGATCACTATTCCCGTGAACTCACTGCAGCTGTGTTTACTTCCAGAAGATCCGCATCATTTCATGATGGAAGGGGGAAGACCTCAAGAGACCCCAGTCCTTCTTTTGAGAGACAATGGTGACTGAAGAACAGGTGCCACTTTCTTCAATGATGTACTGATCAGTGACGCATCATTCATAATAAATACAAACTTAAAGCACACACACACATCCTGAAAGGATGATAAGGACTGAATGTGAGAGTAGAAGTGGGAATGGCATCTGGGAACTAAAGGGTGGAAATGTCTTAACTTCTTTGTATTTATGGTTGAAAATGTTAAAAAAAAATGAAAAAAAAATTAATTGAAAAACAAATAGAAGAATATATGCCAGCAAAAGACATAATTTATCTTCACTTCTCAGGATGAAGAGAGGGAAGTTTAAATACAGACTATCAAAAATACTTTATTATTGTACAAAGTTGGACATCATTATTAGCTTAGAATAATTTTTTTAAACAGTTCTAAAATTGATAATTATTCTATAGAACATGTAAAGTAAAATCTGCATGCCTCAAATGAAGTACTTTTTAACTGGAGATTATATACTTTCACTTATAAATTCTGAATTTTCAGTATGTGTGAGAAACTTTACATGTATTCCCCCAAGATTTCATCCTGTCCTGTCATGTTCATCTCTGAACTTTGCCTGAGAAAGGGCATTTTTGAACTTTTGATGACTTCGTACCACTCTTCAGGAGGAGGTGAGAACTGAGTAATTAGACAGTTGTTAAATGTGAAAATAGATCCAGTCACTGCTCACGCCTCCACATCCACTCCTGTAAAACTGCCGGAAGAGCTGATCAGCATGCTCCTTGATCTCAGAACTGTAGCAACCATGGTAGGAATCTCGAAAATTCCAGATGAGCCTGAGCATCTTAGAGACCCTATCTAAAACATTTAAAAAGAAATCACTTCAAAGGTTCTGAAATCTGTGTTAATCTCAAGAAAAAGTTTTAAGGGAAAACACAATTTTTTTTTCTATGTGGTAAAGAATCTTTTAAAGGAATTGTTTTATTTTTACTTTTTGCTTGCAAACTAAAAGCCAACATAAAATATAAATTTGTAATATAGATATTTTGGCATACAAAAGTTTTATTAAACATATAATATACTTAAATCATGTCCAAAGTCTCTTAATAGACATTTTTTTGTTGTTATGTTTTCTTTCATTTGATACTTTAAAAGTAATTTTTTGTGGTCAGAGTATTAACTTGAAGACTTCAATTGTAATACTTGTGTGTTGAACTTCAGCTCACATCTTATAGCATGAAGCCTATATTTGGCTTATAAGATGCCTCAAGCAGTATCACTGACCATAAAATTATATTCAAATGTATATGATTCAAGTACTTGCATTAGTGAATTTTATTAATGGAGTAATTTATTTATCAAATTTCAATTATTTTGCAACATTTCTTAAGTAGAAATTCACATTTAGTTTTTCATTAAAGTACATATAATTCAAAATAATATAAAAATCACTGATTTGCTTGTGTCACATAATAATGTCTTATGCTATCTTTATTATATGGTGGCTTGTATGTTCACAATCATACAAGTACCACAGCATGTGTATAGATGTAAAAAGACAACATTCAGGAGGTGGCCAAGTCTTTCCATTGTAAGTGTTTTAGTGAAGTGAACTCAGGTAGCCTGGCTTGTGCTGCACCTTTATCCACTGATCTATTTTACTGACTCTAATATGCCTTATTTTTAGAAAGAATCCATAGACTTGTTTGAAAAGAGCATTGCTAATTCAAATTATTTTGCAGCACGGTTTTCATACTACATTTTCAGCCTTTGTGAGGAATGAGAAATATTCCTGAGTTGTTTGTGGCATCTGCAATGTCATTTTACATTGGAGTGAAGTGCTCTGTCAACATGAGTACTCCATTTCATCATTTTCCTGGGACTGTGAGATTCCAGAGACACCTGCCAATCCCTTCTTCAGCCTACCATTAGTGCTGCTCTTAACATGAAAGGAAGTGCTGGATATTTGTGCAACTTTAATGGCATAGTTATAATTAGTGTTTTGAAAGCTTTTTATAGAAAATATAATTCTTAATATTATCTGACTGCAGTGGTTTTTACTTCTCTAGATTTACTGATGTAATAAATGAAACTCTGGAAGTCCCAGAGAGTGATTTAGCCAAGGTCTGCTTCTTTAGGTCCATACCAATTCCTTCATTTATTTTTGATTTATCAGAGCATGAGATTTTATACTTCTCTACTTACAGAATTAAATTAAATTGCTTAGGCTGCACTTATTGTCATGTCTCAGGCTCTCTGCCCACTGGGCTTATGATATTAGTGCATATTCAGACTTAAGTTTCTCATTTTAAAAAATGGAGTTCAATTAAAATTTAAATTAAAGCAGAGAGTTTATAAAATGTATATTTTACTATTGCAAATGTTTCTGTGTTAATGTTAAAAATTACTTCTATGTTAAAAATAAATCTTCAGTAATGATTTGTATCTCAAAAACTGAACTGACACATATAACAGGTGATAAATACCCTCCATTATTATTTCCACTGTGCACTCATTGATTTGGAAATAACCATTTTTGTTAATTCAGGACAAATGATCTTTAAAGTAACTTAATGACAAAAGAATAGGAAGTGACTGTCAGAATTCTACCAACATTTCATAGCCCCATAGTATGTTTGCAATTGTTAAAAGGACTGAATGAAATTAGACCTATGTAAGTACCTGATTCCTGGTTAAAAAATACTAATATAAATCATTGTAGTTTTCTTGTGTTGCATGCATATATACATATAAGACTTAGGTGCTCTTAATACTTATTTTGTGGTACTAGAAGCTTGTGCATGCTAGGAAAGTACCTTATACCACTAAGTTGAGTATTTAACCCTTTTATTTTCATTTTATTGATTTTGGTTCACATTTGTGTGCATGTGTGTGTGTTTTTGAGAGCACTTGAGTGTGTGCTCCACTGAAGGCCTTAAGATGATTTCTGAAACCATCCAGGCTCTGTCTGTCAGGGCCAAAAGTTTCTTTTTATGGGATATGGGGATCCAAGCTCAGGTTCTTTAGCTAATGAGCCAAAGGCTTAAATCTGTGAGCCATCTCCCCAGGCTTAAATTAGCATGCATGTGCTTGCACACACACATGTACACACACACACACACACACACACACACACACACAAATTTCAATTGGAAGAAATGTTCATTCAATATATGAATTTAATAACATGTCTTTATACTTTTGCTTGAGCATTTTGAAAACTTGATTGAATGTATATTTAAGACATGCAAATGAAATAAAATTTAAGACTATGCCTAACTATTCCTAAGCCTTTTTCTGTATCAGTCCAAAAATACTTACATTTACCTTGGGGTTATACTTATTTCATTGCTATATTTTACAGTTATGAAAAGTGATGAGAGAAATAGATTCTGAGTGAAATACCCAGGAGAGTGACTCCTAATACATAATACACTTACAGAATTTAATTTGTTATACTTATTGCAGGCATCTTATAACTTCTGCATGTAAACAGAGTCTAGTAAAGACTACTTAAATATTGCTTGTGTTGGAACTGTGAATCTCAGACATTAGCTACATAGGTTCAAAAGCTGTCTACATTATAAACACAAAAAATTTTGCAAATTTGACATCTGCTTGCAATTGGTGTTATAGTATCTAAAAATGAAATAATTAATGTTTGAATATGATCTTTAGGTTCTAAAGGGTTTATTACATAGACACAAGGATAGATTTCAAGTTAGCTCATTTGAATACAGGGTAGTTTTAAATTGTGTCATGCCAGTTCATTCAGCAACCCAGTCAAAGAATACAAATTTTCATTGAGCATGCATCATCAGTTTCACTATTGTCCACCATGGACATATTCTGCCCTGTCTAAATTAGCCAGTGTAGCAGTCCTGAGAGAAATAAGATCACTTAAATGTTCAGATGGGAAGGACAGTGGAAAGGTAGGATGGTTTTCTAAAGATGTCTACCTCTTAACTGTTCCTGTTAAGCCAGTGAATGTATTAATATTACATGACAAAAAAGGTACAGCTGCAGATAATAATTTCTTGAGATATTCAGTTGGATTGAGAATAAAGACAGAATACTAGAAAATCTGGCTGAGTCTAAAGGAGTCACATCAGTCTTAAACAATAGACAATAAACGAGTAGATCATCTGTGACAATAACATAGCACGACAATGACAATCACATAATGATAGAAGAGGAAAGAGAGATTGCAGCAGCGAGGCCACCTTAGAATAATTCTATGGAACTGAATTCTGCGGATCCTTGAGTAAAAATGAATTTACCCCTAGACCCGGGAGCTGCCATCTTGATCTTATCTGATGAGATAGGGTTGGACTTTAGATACCTAAATGAATATTGAAATATATCTATGATGCTGTAGGCACTAGCAAATTTTATGGTGATATATTATTTACAGCAGTAGAATGAAATTCATATACTTAGAACTCACAGATCTTCGCTATCAAAGGAATCTGATAAAACGATATATGAGAAATACTCTAGTCCTTTATAGCAAATCAATAATCAAACTAAAAACAACATGCTTCTCAAAAGTAGTAGCCAGTGTGAGATGGCAGAGTACTCCTTGAAGTCTAACAGTTGGGATGTTGAGACAGGAGCATTTTCAGTATCTGCTTTGGTGATAAAGAAATCTCCCATGTAGCCTGGACAACATAGTGATAGTATTTTTTAAAAAGGAAGACAATTGAATAAATAAAATATATCAAACATAATTTTTAATCCAGAAGATTAACACCAAGAAATTATATATTATTGTATGGGTTCACACACACACACACACACACACACACACACACACACACACACACACAGTTGTTAGTATTCATTGGCTATCCTTTTCTCACTATGGCACAATCAGAAATAAGAACCTTTCTTTTATTTTGCCTCATTTTATATTGTTAATGTATTTTTTTCTCTTTTATTTTTTTCAAGAATACCCAAAGAATACAGAGTATTCTTTACTTCTATACAATGCTTTTGATTTATTGCACTAATTTCTATTTAGAGAGTTCATCTCTCTACTCTCATCAACCATCTGTTATTGCATATTGCTTAAATTTTCCTTAGCAACATTTAGCATATTAATTATTGATATTTAAATTTCCTGACTTCTGTTTCACAGTTGAACTTTGTTCTGTTTTTTTTTTTTTGCTTTGCTTAGAGACCATGTCTCAATTTGTCACTTGAATGCCTTGTAATTTTTTTGTTGAAAGCTAAAGATATTATATCACATAATAGGAACTGAAATAAATAAGTTCATAATCTTGTTAGAAGTTTGGCCTGTGCTCACTTTTTCCTTTGATTTAAGAACCAGGGGCTTTGAAACAAGGTTCATGATCATATTTTTGTCTTTTTCTTGCCTTAGGTCTCCCATGTGTGTTTATTCTTAGTGATGGTCTGTGTCTTTTTGCTTAATCATTTATAAACCATAATATTCAAAAAATTGGCCTGAGAAGATAGCTCAGGTTTTAAGCCGTTTGGATTGTAAACGAAAGGATTGGGTTAAGGTACCCAGATCCCTGTAAAAATACAGGGTCTGGATTGACAGGTTACAATTCTACACCTGGAAAGCAGAGCCTGGGAAACTCTAGCACAAAGCAACAAGGAGATAGATCAATTCAGGTTGATTACAAAATCACACATACTCAAGTGCCCCCCCCCATACAATATTGCAAAATTTTTCTTGCTCAAATCTCAAATGTATTAAAAATTTAGAAGGCTGGAAAGACGACTCAGAGGTTAAGACTTCTCGAAAGCAGAAGGGCCTAGGTCCCACATAAAAATGATAGGTGGAAATAGCAGCAGCCTGCACTTCAGGCCTTAGTGGGCAGAGCCTGAAAAGCAAAGCAAAAAAGAAAAGTGCTACAAAAGTATCTCCAAACCACTTCCATGTGCCATGTAAACATGAGAGCAGGAGAAACCTCCTGCATTTAGGAAAAGCTCTACTTTCCCCAGTGGATCGAGGGAGATGGAGGCATATATTGAATTGAGACACAAACTCTTTCCTTACTAATAAAGACAAGACAATATAGTAACAGTACCTGGGAAAAATGATTCAGACTGAGTTTATTTCCTTTTCTGACACTGTTTTATTCTTCATGACAGACAACTCTGAAATCATAAGCCACAGATCTTCCTAATTGAGGAACAGTAGCTTACATGCTTACACCTTACTTTGGCAGGTATTGAAAACTGAGGGGTAATCCCTGTTTTAGGAGGGCAATATCAGATGGGACAAAGATATTTTGCATAGTTATACTATCTTTGTAAGTCAAACAGGAGTTAAGTTTGAGCAGTTATGTTGAGGACTATATTTTAACCACAGGGTGGATAAGTTGGTTATATAGAGTCATAAGGCCTAATGTGAACTTTAAAAGCTTATTACTGCACAATATGCATTATTTAGAATCAAGTAAGTAATGTCTTAAATTATTTGTTTTCTAACACTATGGTTAGAAAACATGGTTCTTTTGAGAGGTTATAAGATATGAAGACAATTATACTATTATAGATAAGTGTAAGCTTTGATGTAATTATAATGATGCATACTTCTGGACAGCTCATTCATAGATATTAAAGTTCTTATTTAAAATTAGTCCATATTTTGTTCTTTGTAGATAAGTAAAGGTTACATTTCTAGTGTACAAGGTATCCATTATAAAAGACAGAGACTTTGGATCTCTCATAGGATATTCAGGAAGCTTAATATTCTCAGTACAAAAGCCTTTCTGAGTCTAGTAAATAAATTCTGAATAAGAACATCTAACTTCCTCTAGGACCTCAGGATAGAAAGGAAATTTTGTAACTGGATTGTAAATTCAAGAGCATATTTTGGTCTTTGTAGAAGTTATCTGTTTTAGCAATTACCTGTCATCTTTTGGGAAAAAGGTATGGAAATGGAGTGAGAGAAAAACAAGATTTCTGAGAGACCTTTTATAGCCCCCAAAGACCTAACATAATTGAAATTTTTGGTTAGGAGAGAATGATCTGAAATTGATCTTTCTACTTATAAAATTCGCCAGCTTTTTCTTGAAAATTAAGTTTCTAAATAAATGTTGGATATTAGGGAATAGACTAGTCTCCTTCAATTTCTGATATTTTCATAGCACATTTCATGTTCTCAAACAACTATTTGTGAATTCTTACTATGTGTTTGCTACATGACAATTTAAATAAATTATGAAGTGATAACTTCATCACATACGAAAATTTGGCAATATGCAGTTTTCAAAGATCTCAAAATGCCAAGAGATAGCGAAAGCTCTATACCATCTCATCAGTAAATGTGTACATTACAAGCTGTTATTTAGACACTACTCATTACTAAATCATAGTATAAATCATTAGAGAAAATAGGAGGAAAAGAACAAGGAAAGGAAGTGAAGGTAGAAAGACTTACAGAGGTATGAGAGGACAATAGAATTCTGTTTATATTTCTCTGGACTTAAAGGATTCATTGATTTAAATTACAAACATGCACATGTGAACATGCACACACATATCATCATTGATTACTTTTAAACTTTTGAAAGCTGGATGGAATATTTTCATATGAAAGCTTCAAATGCAGATGTAATTATGGATGATATAATTACTGGTCAACTCCATAAGGGGGAGTAGGGAGAGCTGGTTGCTCCCCTGCTATACACAAGAGAAAGTACTTTGCCTTTTTCCTTCCCAATGACCCAGTGACTCTGTAACAATGAGGTTGTCATTTGTTATTTGGAGCCATTATACATCCCTTGGATCTCTAAAGATCAAAACGAGTCACAGGAAAAACTTGCTTTGTAAAATGAGATCAATACCTCATGCTCATCCACAATAGAATATAGATTGTTCTGTATGTATAATCCAAAATAAATGCATACCAAAGATGTTCTCAGTGCCTTGGCCCTGCTGAGAGATATGTTTACTTAGACAGTTTGCTTTATTGAAATTAAAGTTAGATCTTGGAAATCAAGAAATTATGATGGTTATTTCTGTTATAGTCTTTCATAAATTATTTATTTTTAACTTTATTTATTGTGTGTGTGTGTGTGTGTGTGTGTGTGTGTGTGTGTGTGTGTATGTGTGTGTTTGTGTATCAGAGGACACTGTATGTCTCTGTAAAGTATCAAGGGTGACTCTGGAAGTCATCCTGATTGCTTCACTTTGGGATTTTCCAGGCTCTGCAAACCAGGATGAAAAGTGCAGGAAACCACCATTTCTGCTTGGCATTTTTACGTGGGACCTGGGATCTAAACTCAAGACCTTCTGCTTGTGAGGCAGAGTCTTAACTCCTCAGCCATATTTTCAGCTCTCACAAGTTCTTTAAATATTCCCAAGAAAGTGTGGATATTTCTGGCTGACTTAAATAGTCCTGGATGTACATTAGAGTCATGTAGAAATTTAATTCGGATAGAAAATAATTTTTCTTTCTTTGTCTGGTAAATGACTTAAGAATATATGTCATTTATTTTTATTTATTTTTTATGTAAATATGTTTCCTAGATATTTCCATAATGCAAGTTGAATGGAACAGACAAGAATGCTATGAATGAGAGTTGTAAAATACAGTTACTATTTCAAATCATGTCATATCACTGCATTCAACACTGTAGAAAATCACCAATATAAAGTCATTTCAAATGTTTAGCAACTGTGATGTACTTAATGTTCAAAATTGTACTTAATGTCAGATAAAGAGCAAACTCTTCTTTAAAAACAGGTATGCTATTTAAAATTCAGCTCTCCAAGAATGGAGAGATAGCAAGTGACAGGAACTACGTCTCAGTACATGAGGTAAGTCTGATGTACAGAGTTCCCTACAAATAATACCATTGTCATATAATAAGCATATGATTGAGGTAATCATTTCACAATAGATGTGCACAATGAAATTAGGCTGATTATATTGTAGGCCATGATGTTTATTTGTTTATTACATCTCAACAAAGCTGGGGAATTATTTAAAAAATAACTTTAGGAAACTTGGTGTGAGTTTCAGGTTGACATTTTGATTCAAAGCATTATTGAGCAACCTTTTACAACAAGATTTGAAATGCTTAATTTCTGGAGAAAAATTTTAAATTAACTTGATATTTTAGTTTTTTGAAGTTCGATTTAGAATCCAAAATTAGAAAGATTCCTTCTAGATATGTCTACAAGTTCACCTTAAAAATAATTTTTCTAATTCTGAATTTTAATTCCAACTTCAAAAACTGAAAATCATGTTAATTTAAAATTGTTCTCCAGAAATTAGGAATTCGATCAAATTTAATTAATCAAATTAAAATTAAATTAAAATGAAAAAATAATTTGATCTGGGATCTAGGTCAAATAATTTCTTTAAATGCTACATAATAACAGATTATAACATTTATTAGAGAGTAAGACATAAAGTAAGCAAACATTATATTCAAACAAAAGTAATTTTTTTTGTTTTCTCCTAAATTTAATAGGATTAAAATATAGCTTAACACATTTTCACCAGATTGGAAGAGTGATATTTGAGATAGTCCCTCTTGAAATATAGGTTACATAAAGACTAGAATATCACAACAATATAGATATGGGTAGTTTAAAGCTAATAACCTGATTTCTTTAGTGATTATCCAAAGCAGTCATAATCACATGGTCAATGTACTTTTTTCAAGCATTTTGAATAGATGCGTACTATGAGAAAATGAGCTAAGTAGATGCCTTTTCTGTGGGCAATGACACTGAACTCAATGCTGAGGAACTTCAAAATGTAATTCAATTCAAGATATTGTTTGACTAATGACCTTTTAAAACTAATTTCTCAAAACAGGCCACCATCAAGTAGGCCACTGCAAGAGGTGACATCCAATACCCATCAGGATGGAGCCAAGGGCAGTGCAGGAACAGCAAAACTGGAAGAAGAAGAAGAAAAAGGAATAAAAAACCATAGTTCAGACCATCAGAGACCCTTCATTAAGCACCAGGAACCAGGCAAGCCCAATCTCTCCCCATCCTAAAGCACAGGGAAATTTGCAGAAGAAGGGGCGGTAAAATTGTAAGAGCCTAAAGATGGGGAGGAGCAACAATATGCAAGATACTCTACATGTTAGGGCCGAAGTAATCATAATAGGACTTTGCATGACCTGCGCAATGACCAACATGTCATTGACTCCCCCCAAAGTCTAGCATGGATCACAGGCTCTAAGATCCTTAGAAGCAGGGATTAGGATTAATAGCCATAATAGCATTCCTATACTAAAGGGGAACACAAAAAAGAGCTCTAGGCAATGCTCTGAGTCCTTACACTTCATCAGAGAGGAGGACCAAGAGGGAAGTTTGAAATGCACACTAAAGGATGTCCAGGAATAGGGGGGAGCACACTGGGATAAAGGGAGGGAGGGGGGAAAGGAAAGGGAAGAGGGGGGAGGGAGCAAGGAGATCCAGGGAGGGGTGGAGAAAGGAAGGGGAATGTGGCACCTATCAAATTTGTATGAGTGGAAAAAATAAATTAAAAAAAAACCCTCAAACTCCAAAGACTTCTTTTCTGTTTACTACAGAAAAACATAGCTGGCAAAATTGGATAAAATAAGTACTTGGCCTTAATCAGGACATCTAACCCATATCTACTCCCACTACAAGTCAAAGTGTACACAGTGGAAGAGGGGGTGGTGAGTCTTTAAGAGCCTGGGAATGAGGTTAAGGAGAGAAAAAAGAACAAATTAAAAAAATAATACTGGTATACCTATTAAGTTTGTATGAGCGGAGATAATCAAATAAATCAATAGCCTTTACACCCCACCCCGCTCCGCCAGTCGGGACAAGCGCTTAGTCCAGCCAGGCCTCACCCCGCGCCCTAGGTAAGTCTCCGCCCACGCACCGCCCACCAGGACACCAGATCAGCTCACAGGGACCCGGCTCCGACTGCGACTCCCACCAT
This sequence comes from Typhlomys cinereus, assembly GCA_023101885.1. Taxonomy (NCBI): domain Eukaryota; kingdom Metazoa; phylum Chordata; class Mammalia; order Rodentia; family Platacanthomyidae; genus Typhlomys; species Typhlomys cinereus. The sequence goes on from JALPQD010000054.1 coordinate 1,570,851, forward strand.
CCAGCCGGAGCCCGCGAGCGGGGCCGAGGAAAGAGGAGGACCTCCCCCTGCGCCCCGGCCCCGCCCCAGCTGCCCTCGGGTTAAATAGCTCCACGCCAAAGCCCCCATCCTCCCTTTACCCCACCCCGCTCCACCTGTCTGAACGCCCATGCGAGGTCCAGCAGGCCTCACCCCGCGACCAACGTAAGTCTCCGCTCGCGCCCACCCACCAGGACCCCAGGCCAAATAATTCAGTTTAGTGAAATTGAGAGATCTTAAGAGTTAAAATGACAATGCCAAAGTCAAAGTGCAAATCCATGAGAAGCAACACTCAAGTAAACAAATTTCCCACTGAAGAAATTAATCCCTATAACGTTAGACTCCAACCAGAACAAACCCACGGAAAAAGGCCAAGAAAGCCTCACCCAGGATAAAGACTTTCAAAATATGATCATTACCATGTTCAATACTATGAAAGAGGAAATCCGGGAGGAATTACATAATCGAATCAATCGCTTTGAAGAGGAACACAACAGACATCTGGAGGAGTTGAGAAAAACAGTGCAAGAAACAAAAACTGGCATAGAGCAGTTAAAACAAACTCAAGCACAGTTTAAAACTGAGCTAAAAGACAAGTTATCTTCAACCCAGAATGCCTGAGAGAGTCTTACCAACAGAACTAACGAAGCAGAAAACAGAATTTCAGACCTTGAAGATAAAGTGGGAGTACTAACCAGCTCAATGGAAGAGGTTGTTAAAGCCAAAAAGATACTTGAGAGAAATATCCAAGAGATATGGGACACCCAAGAAGCCTAACATGCGTATTCATGGAATACCAGAGCAAGAATCTCAAAATACCACCCCTGAGGAAATTTTTCAAACGATTATCAAGGAAAAATTTCCTCATCTAAAAAAAGAGAGGCCCATCCATATACAAGAGGCATTCCGCACCCCAAACAGATACGACCAAAATAGAAGCACGCCACGGCAAATAATAGTTAAAACACTCCACATTCAAGATAAAGAACTGGTGCTGAGAGCTTCAAGGGAGAAAAAACAAGTCACTTTTAAAGGTAAACCTATTAAAATAACAAATGACTTCTCATTCGAAACACTAAAAGCAAGAAGAGCTTGGAGAGACATACTTCAAGTATTGAATGAGCAAAAATGTCAACCCAGGCTGATTTACCCTGCAAAACTATCAGTCATGATCGAGGGAGAAAGAAAAATTTTCCAGCACAAAGACAACTTTAAGGGATACATGGCCACCAAACCAGGCCTTCAAAAAATGCTAGAAATGATACTCAAGCGTGAAGAGAAAAACAGGCATATCCAGGAGAACAGAAGGCAAATATTACACCATTAAAAGCGAAGCAATATACTTATAAAAGCTACTAAACATAATAAATATCTGGAATTAACAATAGTTTCTCCATTAAAACACTAAATGTTAATGGAATTAATTCACTGATGAAGAGACACAGATTATAAACTTGCCTGCAGGAAACCCATTTCACCACAAAAGATAGGCACGCTCTAAAAATAAAAGGCTGGTCAACAATTCTACAAGCAAATGGAAGCAGAAAACAGGCAGGGGTAGCCATTATGCTATCAGACAAAGTGGATTTCAAACCAAAGAAAATTATAAGAGACACGGATGGATACTACATTTTAGTCACAGGTACAATTCACCAGGAAGACTTTTCACAATGCTGAACATATATGCACCCAATACGGGCCCCTCCACATTCATTAAGAAAACCCTACAGTGTCTAAAGCAAGAAATAAACCCCCAAACGATAATTCTTGGGGACTTCAACACCGCCCTCTTAACATGGGATAGATCAACAGGTCAAAAGCTTAACAGAGACACTTTGGAACTTAATCAAACCCTGAAAGAAATGGACCTTACAGATCTCTATTGAACTTTTCACCCATGCACCAAAGAATACACATTTATCTCAACAGCACACGGAACTTTCTCCAAAATAGATCACATATTGGGCCACAAAACGAATCTACACATATACAAGAAAGTTGAAATTCTAACCTGTGCCCTATCAGACCACCGAGGCCTAAAGCTGGACATCCACAACACATCAAACAAGAGAAAATACACTAACTCCTGGAAACTTAACGCTATGATGCTGAATGAGAACTGGATTCAGGAAGAAATTAAAAAGCTAATTCAAGATTTCCTGAAAGTGAATGATAATGAAAATACAACTTACCAAAATCTCTGGGACACAATGAAAGCTGTTCTAAGAGGTAAGTTCATAGCTCTTAATGTCTACATCAAAAAAATGGAAACATCAGAAATAAACAACTTAACAATGCAGCTTAAAGCTTTAGAGAATCTAGAGCAATCTGATCCCAAAAGTAGTAGAAGAGAGGAGATTAGCAAACTAAGGGGAGAAATATCTGAAATCGAGATTAAGAAAACGATAGAAAAAATCAACCAGTCAAAAAGCTGGTTTTTTGAAAAAATCAATAAGATTGATACACCCCTAGCTAAATTAACCAAAAGCAACAGAGAGAAAACCCAAATTAACAAAATTAGAAATGAACATGGAGTTATCACTACTGATACCCAAGAAATCCAGAGAATTATAACATATTTCAAAAACTTATACTCTGTGAAGTTTGACAACACAAAACAGATGGATGAATTTCTAAGTAAACACAACTTACCTAAATTGAATCAGGACGTTGTGAATTATTTAAATAGTCCTATAACATATAAGGAAATTGAGGAAGTAATCTTGAATCTTCCCACCAAAAAATGTCCTGGACCAGATGGATTCAGCACAGAGTTTTACCAGACATTTAAGGAGCTTATAACACCAATATTCCTTAAACTGTTCCATCAAATAGCAAAGGAAGGAACACTACCAAATTCCTTCTATGAAGCTAATATCGTTTTAATCCCAAAACCTAATAAAGATTCACTTAAAAAAGAAAACTATAGGCCGATCTCCCTGAGGAACACAGACGCAAAGATTCTCAACAAAGCATTAGCAAGTCGGATTTAAAAACATATTAAAAAGATCATTCACGGGGACCAAGTAGGCTTCAATCCCGGCACACAAGGTTGGTTCAACATACGCAAATCAATAAATGTAATTCATCATGTAAACCAGTCCAAAGTCCAAGACCACATGATACTCTCGATAGATGCAGAAAAAGCTTTTAACAAGATCCAACAGCCTTTTATGATCAAAACGCTAGAGACAGTAGGAATGGAAGGAACCTTTATCAATATAATAAAAGCTGTATACAACAAGCCCACAGCAAGGATTATGCTCAATGGGGAAAAACTGGAAGCATTCCCACTTCGATCAGGAACTAGACAAGGCTGTCCAATCTCACCACTTCTATTCAATATTGTACTTGAAGTCTTAGCTGAACCCGTAAGACAAGAAAGGGACATAAAAGGGATTCAAATCGGCAAGGAAGAAGTCAAGCTATCCCTATTTGCAGATGACATGATCTTATACCTGAGGGATCCCAAAAACTCCACCAAGAAGCTCCTAGAACTAATTGAGAAGTTCAGCAGGGTGGCAGGATACAAAATAAATGTGCAAAAATCAGAGGCCTTCCTATATGCCCAGTGTGAAAGAAGTGAAAAAGCCCTGAGAGAAAACAATCCCACTTACTGTAGCCCCTAAAAAATGAAATACCTTGGTATAAACCTAACCAAGGAGGTAAAAGACCTTTACAACGAAAACTTTAAAACCCTAAAGAATGAAATAGCAGAAGACACCAGAAGGTGGAAAGACCTCCCTTGTTCCTGGATTGGCAGAATCAACATCGTAAAAATGACTATCCTACCAAAGGCAATATACAGATTCAATGCTATACCAATCAAAATCCCAAAGCAATTCTTCAAAGAAGTTGACCAAACAATCTCAAAGTTCATATGGAGGCACAAAAGACCCAGGATAGCAAAAACAATTCTGAGTAACAAAAACACAGCTGGAGGTATTGCCATACCAAACCTTAGTCTATACTACAAATCCATAGTTGTAAAGACAGCCTGGTACTGGCTCCAAAATAGACACACAGATCAATGGATAAGGATTGAAGACCCAGATATAAGCCCACAAAGTTACAGCCATTTGGTCTTTGACAAAGGTGCCCAAAGAATCCAATGGAAAAAGAACAGCATCTTCAACAAATGGTGCTGGCAAAACTGGATCTCCACATGCAGAAGATTAAAGCTGGACCCGTACTTGTCACCATGTACAAGACTTAATTCCTAATGGATCAAGGACCTTGATATCAGGCCAGAGACTATTAAAAACCATAGTTGAAAGGATAGGGAACTCCCTCGAGCTGATTGGGCTAGGCCAACATTTCTGAAACAGACATCCAGTGGCACAGTCACTGCTACCAACTCTCAACAGTTGGGATCTTGTGAAATTAAAGAGCTTCTGTTCAGATAAAGCGATTATAATGCGAGCTCAAAGGGAACCCACAGAATGGGAGAAAATCTTCACTAACCACACATCTGATAGAACTCTGCTGTGCAGAGTGCACAAAGAACTTAGAAAACTAAACACCAAGGAAACCAATGGCCCAATTAAAAAATGGGCCCTGGAACTTAAAAGAAACTTTACCAGGGATGAAATTAAAATGTCTAACAAATATCTGAAAAAATGCTCCACTTCCTTAGCCATCAGGGAAATGCAAATCAAAACTTCCCTGTGATATCATCTCACCCCGGTCAGGATGGCAAAAATCCACAATACTAACAATAACAAATGCTGGAGAGGATGTGGAGAGAGGGGAACTTTCCTACATTGCTGGTGGGAATGCAGGCTCATACAGGCACTCTGGCAAGCCGTCTGGAGATTCTTAAAGAAATTAAAGATTGAAATGCCATATGACCCTGCGATTCCACTTTTGGGAATAACTCCCCATGCAGCAAAGGTTCACCTCGATAGCACAAGCACGACCATGTTCATAGCAGCACTGTTTACAATAGCAAAGTCATGGAATCAGCCCAAATGTCCAACAGTTGACGAGTGGATAAGGAAACGATGGTACATCTATACAATGGAGTACTACTCAGCCATCAAAAATGATGAATTACTGGAATTTGCCAGGAAATGGATGTCATTAGAAACAATTATATTAAGTGAAGTATCCCAGACCCAGAAAATTAAGCGTCATATGTATTCCCTAATAGGTGGCTCCTAGTATCAAACCCACCCAGCCCACCTAGAGACAGTAATTGCAAGGATTATGAACAGGAGGGATGGGGTAGGAGGGCCACACCAGAAACAAGGAGAGAAGGGACCATGTTACAGCAGGGAAAATAGGCCTCCACCAAGGACCCAAATAAGTAATGAGACATCTGAATAAGTTCACAGACTTTTGTTTCTGATCATTTACTACTGAGGGGGTGTGATCTCACCAGAAGAGGAGGGCATATAGTCTGGCAGATAAAAAGTAACCATTTTGCAAATGGGTGATAGACCCCTCCCTTACTGTGGTTTCCCACTTTTATTACATCTACCTTTGAATGTGCTTTTATCACAAGACTTTAACAGCTTTTTGTCTCTGGCCAGGGGGTAACATACAATGCCCACCAGGATGGAGTAAAGGGCATTGCAGGAGCAGCAAAACTGCAAAAGAAAGTCAACAAACCACAATCCAGAACTTCAGAGACTCTATATCAACCACCTAGAACTAGGCCAGCTTAGTCTCTCCCCATCTTGAAGCTCAGGGAAATTTGCGGAAGAGGGGGCGGTAAGAGTGTAAGAGCAAAAGGATGGGAGGAGCAATGATATGTAAGATACTTTATACTAGTTAGGGCTGAAGCAATCATAATTGGACTTTGCATGCCCTGCGCATTGTCCAACTGTTGACCTCACAAAGTCTAGCATCTGCTAAAGGCACCAAGATCCTTGGAGGCAAAGGATTGGCATCCACAGCACTGTTCCTATACCTAAGGGGAACATGGGAAAGGGTTCAGGGAAAGGACACTGGGTCCTTGTAGGTCATCGGAGAGGAGGGCCCAGAGGAGAGTCAGGCATGCACAAGAAAGGACTCTCTGGGAATTTGGGTGGGAGGCACTGGGGGATGGGGAGGGAGGGGCGTGGGGAGGAGGAGCAGGGGGTACGGGGGGAGGAGGAGGGAGGGAGGGAACTGGTGTACCTAATAAGTTTGTATGAGCTGAAATAAAAATAAATAAATAAAAAATAAATAAATAAATAAATAAATCTAATTAAAATAACTATAAAAATATAATACTAATAAAATTTTTAAAAAATCTTGGAGAAACAAAGTTTGACTATTCATAATTTGCTATTAGCTATATTCCTTACAGAGTAAACTAATGAGTTGTTTTCTTTCCTAAACATTCTTTGAAAGTGAATGTAAATTACATAGATCAAGTGATTTTAAAATAAAAGGAAAACATTTTAGTAAAAGGAAAACAACATAGCTTCTATTATCTGCAGTAAAGCGGAACATTTTTATTGTCTTAACTTTCATGACTATTATATAAAAAAATTAAAGCACTAAACTCCAGTAGAAGCTGCAGCCTGCAAGGAATAGTCTTATGGGATTACTGCCATCTAAACATGTTTGTGTATAAAAATAATGTAAGTGACCCTTCATTGATGTCATATTTCAAATAAATTCAGGATGGCTGAAAAAAAAACTGATTTCTCAGTTCATTTAGGGAAAAAGAACTCAGAGACAGGAGCTACTTCTCTGAGTTAAAGGATCTCTGTCCAGAGTAATGTCACTAAAAGCACTGTTATGAAGAAACCATTTCAGTTTCCTTTCCTAGTGCTGTGATAAAATACACAAGAAAATCAACTTTACAGAAAGGGATAAGTTGGATCACAATTCCAGGTTGCAGTCCATCGTGGCAGGGAAGGTACCTGCAACAACAGGAGCGCGAGGAACTTGCTTACATTGCATGGAGCAGAAGCAGAGAGCAGTGAATCAACGCATGACTGCTAGCTTGCTTGTTCAGTTCCCTCTATCTTATACATTTATATGGCATCACATCAGGGATGGGTTCTGCCTACTATTAATGTGGGTCTTCCCATCAATTAATATAATCAAGATAATTCTCCACAGTCATTCCCAGAGACCCCTTTCTTAGATGATTGCTTTATTTTTCCTTATGTTTTGAAGTTTTCATACATAAATAGAGTGTGTGTATAATCTTCTCTTCCACCCTCCTTTTTGTTCTCCAATCCAGCCATGTTCCTCCTGTTCTTTCCTTCCTCTTGAAGTGTGGACCACAGGCCTTTTTTTAGGGTGCCTGTATTATCACCAGTACAGGCATTGCTGGTAGTGCAAGTGGTCCTCTAGTGGTCAGAGTTATGGGTGGGGATGCTCACCTTTTGTCCAGAGCCTGCCCCTTTATTAACCTTTGTATGTATTTTCTCTCGACTATTTCCAGGAGGTTGGGGGGGGGCATGGGGTAATGTTGATTTGTCAGCTACTGGGAGATGTAGATCTCATTTCAGTGAGCTCCTGGATGCAGCAGCGTTGTCATGACTGCAATGTCATGTACTGCAGTACACTTCCCACCTTTAGGCTCTTACAATCTTATCAGATCTTCTGTTAAGTTTCCTGAGTTTTAGGATAGAGAGTGATTTTTGATGGCCTGATTAGGTCTGAGTATTCCAGGGTCACCTATACTCATCACAATGGCCAGTTGTAGTTATCTGCTTCTCTAATTTTCCTGTTGCAACAGGATGCATGTTGATTTATTGCTGAGAATTTTTCTTATGTAAGGGTACAATACGAATTAAATAAGGAATGAGACATCTGATTAACTTCACAGACTTTCCTTCCTGGTCACTTGCAACTGATGGGGTTTGATCTCAACAAAAAGGGAGGGCATAGAGTTTGGTAGATAGAAGTTAATCATCCTGCAAATGGGAGACTGAACCCTCCCCCCACCGTAGTCTCTTACTCTTATTCCATCTACCTTTGAATCTACTCTTATAATAAGATTCTATTTTAGCAGCCTTTTATCTCTGGCTAGGAGGTGACATCCAATACCCGTCAGAATGGAGCCAAGGGTGGTGTAGGACAGCAAAACTGGAAAAAGAAGAAGAAAAGAATAACCATAATTCAGAACATCAGAGACCCTATGCTAATCACCAGGAACCAGGCCAGCCTAATCTCTCTCCATCCCAAAGCTCAGAGATATTTGCAGAAGAGGGGGTGGTAAGATTGTAGGTCAAAGTAATCATAATAGGTCTTTGTATGACCTGAGCAATTGACCACCACCCCCCAAAGTCTAGCATGGATCACAGGCTCTAAGATCCTTAGAGGCAAGGGATTAAAAGCCACAATAGTGTTCCTATACTAAAGGGGACCACAATAAAGAGCTCTATGAAATGCTACTGAGTCCTTACACCTCATCAGAGAGGAACACCCAGAGGGAAGTTTGACATGTACACTAAAGGATGCTCCAGGAATTGGGGAGGGGGCACTGGGAAAAAGGGAGGGAGTAGGGAAAGGAAAGGGAAAAAGGAGGAGTGAGTAAGGGCATCCAGGGAGGGGTGAAGGGAGGGAGGGGAATGGGGAACCTTTCAAGTTTGTATGTGTGGAAAAATAAAAAAAAGAAGTGTTTAGATGTTGGTTTGCTATCAAGCATTATAGTTAACACTAAAGCTTCTGTTCCTGCCTAGTGTCTGTTTTCTCCCCTTCCACTCTTTGGACAGTTTACGTCACCAGCCACGTGTTCTTTATACTGAATGATACCTTGCTAAGACAATTAAATCTCTAACAATCAATCATTTTTAAATTGTACTCAAAACCTATGTCAAATCTTAGAGATCTCTTTCCATTTTTCTCATTAACTCTTAAGAAGTGTATGCTTTTTAGAATTCAATCAACTTGTAATTTGTTTTGGATAAATATCTAAATTCTCATCCACTCTCATTGACTCTTTTAATTTTTGAGAGTGGTGCTCACTTATTTGCTCATGCTGGTGTTTAGCACCCTGGTTAGCTCAGGCAAGCCTTGAACTTGTGATCCTCCTGCCTCACCTTCCCGAAGAGCAGGGATGACAGGCCCTGTAACTGTGGATCTCATAAGTCCTAGATATTGCTTTCCTGTAGGACTTTGGTTTTAATGTTTTAATGTTTTTCTCTATTCAGTTGCATACTGTCTGATGATAACGAAAGTCAAAAGGAAGAATCCACACACAAAGTCACCATTTCTGTCCCATGTATCTTAATTTCCAACTGTTCTCCTTTATCTGAATACAAAATCTGAAAGCTATCATGATATTTAATGTGATTCATTGTTTATCTTTCAGAAAAATTCTATCTTTTAAAGGTAGTCTTTGTTTACTTTATTTTCTTTAGCCTGTGAATGGTACATACAGCATGTACTGATTGAGTAATTTCTTGAGTGGCATTCTCTAATTCTGAAAAAAAAGCTTGCATGAGTAGGTCAATCTTTCCCCAGATCCAATAATTCTTTGGTTGCATATGTAACCATGTTAGTGTGTCTGCAGTGCGCGTGCACGTGTGTGTGTGCGTGCGTGCGTGTGTGTGTGTGATGCAATGCTGTTAATTCAGCTTATTTGTTTGAATGTTTTTCAAAAGAAATTATAAAAAGTCATTAAACCATGAGACAGACCCTCAATTCCTAAGTAAATGTAATCAAAACTATAATCTAGAATTTGAATGGACCAATGATCACTTGAAAGGAAATTTGAAAAGCGAAGAAGTAATGGAAAATTTTAAAAAGCTTTAAGGCCATTTTTTCCAGCATATATCTAATCTTCTTTCATATTTATGCCTGTAGCTGAGCAATTTAAAGGAAAGCTATGGCTCATGAGTAGCTATTACCAAACTTAGTAAACACATCATTCCCATTATGCTTAAGGGGTAAATAAAGTAATGCATTTAAATAGAAGCAATGATGAGAATGCAGACATTATAATTAAGCAATATATATTGTGTATTAAAGTGAAGGGTTATAAGGTCATTGAGGTAAATTGCTAATATAAAAAGTCAATTAGTGAGAAAATATTTATATAAAGTATCATTAGGTACACAAATATATCAAATGCATATTTAAATTAGGTAGGTGTTTTAGAACCCATAGTTTATATCACAGGCATTAGTGTATAATGTGGACCATTAGTTGAGCAAATTTTCTAGCTTTAATGTTCTAAGAAGGGTAAAAATTTGCAATGTGTATGTTACACTTAAACTTTTGTTTAAAAGTGTATTAGTATTGTATGAGAGTAGTTTGTATTTGTAAGTCATTTTCTTTAATAGCAAAAATGAAATGCAAATTAAGTTCATACTTTGTGCAGCAGTGAATTTTAATAAAGTCATTTAGTTTAAATGATAATATCTTTCCTCATTACTTTTTACCTGTTCTAAATACTGGCTTGCTAATTTAGTAGATGGTTACGAATGTTGCCTTTTACATGTGTTTGTGGGTGTTGGGGTGTGTGTTATACCTTTAAAACATGTCTCAACTATGAGTATATGCCACAAGACAACTATAGTTAATTATTCAAGTGGTAAATACTTGAAATAGTTTAAATTTGTAACTCTTTTGAAGTTGTTCACTTTTAAAATTGATAATATATATTTATTGCATATTTACACTGTTATGGAGGGGAATGTTTTATTTTTATTATTCTGCCAAGGAAATACACAAATGAATTATCAGGCTTCAATTCACTATAGTAGTAATTGAAAGAATATATTGACTTCAGAGTTACACTATAAATTTAGTCACAAACATAATAGACTATTAATGTAACGTGATCTTAAATTTTCCAAAATGAATATTTTAGTTATATACATAATTATTATTATTTATATTTGAATGTGTTTTCCACATGTATACCAGGGGGCACTTAAGTGTATGTATGTGCCTGTGGAGACCCAGTGGTGGATGACATAAGGATTCATCTTGCATTGCTAAATATCCTTATTGCTTTCTTCTGGGTTTTTGCAGATTCTGCTTTTCAGGTGCAGAATTGAAGGCTGCTGCCATATCTGCCCATTATGTGGGATGCCAGGTATCCAAAGTTGGGTTCTTTTGCTTGTGAGGCAAAAGTGTTAACCCCTAAAGTATCCCTCTAATCCTGTACATATATGGTTTAAGAAATTAATATTGAGTATGAATATAGCTCAATATTAGAATGATTTTCTAGAATGTGCCTTAAATAATAAACAATTAGAAGAAAGACATCAATTTTACAACTATCATGTCTGAGCTTTTGCTTACTTACAAAATTGAGGAAAACCAATGTATCACATGATATCAAATAGTAACTGTAAATGAGCTCATACAGAAATAGCACCCAGAGCATTTGTCAAGATCCTGATGCTGGTTTACTTGGCATTGACTACTGTCCAGACCTCCTGTAGTGAAGGGACCAGAGAAAAAGTAACAAAGACTTAGTTGCAGTATAATTTGATATTTCTCCTCTAACATTTTGTGGAGTCTTAAGGAAACCCACAGATAAACTGAAGCAATCATGTAATCTCATGAAATGACTACATTTTTTATATTCGTGGTGTCTTTTATATTCTTATTATATTTTTAAGTTAAACTGTAACCTTTTGCAGACTTAAATGAACAAAAAAGGCAATTTTGAAAATACATCTTTATTAACAAACAGAAAAATACTGCTTTGTCCTTGAGATGGTACCAGTATTGCATAGCATCTGACTGACAGAGAATCTAAGCTGTGAAAGAGCTGTACTCTTCAGAGAGAGTGGCAATTTTATTTGGGAGACATGCTGATATTTAAGAGAACAGAGATGCAAACTACTTTGTGTTGGTGGTAACATAAGTAGCTGTTATGCTGGTTTCTGCATTCATTTTTGTAAAACAATTAGTGAATAGCAAAATAAGTAATGATATGTGAAATATAATTTGGTTTGGTTTCCTCTGTTTTCTGACAAATATGCAGGAGAACAGCACCATTACTGTCCTGTAAGAAACAGGTCATCCTACTCTGTGATGACTGGATGGCAGATGTAGAGGAATATCTAAGTTTCTCCTTGGATTGCAGTTGAACATTGTGAAATGGGAAACTAGCAACTGTCAGGTTGAAAGAAGGAAGAACACTTTGTAAAGAATAAGAATGATTGAAAGAATTAATATGCATTGATAGAAAAATTAAGAGAAGAAAAATGTGGCTCAATTTCATAAAATTCTCATGTTGTATTTTCATGCTTTGAGCATTGCATAAAGTCATATCAACAAATACCAACAAATACCACCCTTTCTTATTGTTTTTTTAATTTTTTTATTATGTATTCAATTGTGCGTGTATGTGTGTGTGTGCGTGTGTGTATATATGTATATATGTGTGTGTGTGTGTAGAACCACGGACGAATTTGGGAACCACCATGGACGCCTCCACCTCCTCCTTGTTTACTCTGCCCCGGGATTCACAGGCTCCGCCCTACCAGGACCGGAAACGCAGGCCGCCCCCGCTTCCCTGGTGTTTATACGTGGGGTCTAGGATCCGAACGCAGGACCTTCTGCCTGCAACGCAGAGGCTTAATCCCTGAGCCACGTCTCCAGCCCCCCCACCCTTTCTTATTGTAACTCACTAATTTCCTAAAGAACCATATCAAAATTTAGGCTTTGAAATTTATCAATAAATTTATTACTTGCATCCATAACAATATTTCCAACTTTCTTCATATCAATCATTTAATAGTTTCATGGCTAAAATTTTCTTAATTCTTTAATAACTCCTGAGGTAAAATAGAATATATACCAAAGTGCATTTGGTCTGTTCTTTTTTAAATTTTGTTATTATTATTTATTGTTTATTCAATTGTGTGTGTATGTGCACGTGTGTATGTATGTGTGTGTATGTGTGTGTGTGTATGAATGTGTGTATGTAGAACCACGGACGAATTTGGGAACCACCATGGACGCCTCCACCTCCTCTGCCTGGAGATTCACAGGCTCCGCCCTACCAGGACCAGAAACTCAGGCTGCCTCCGCTTCCCCCCCCCCCCCCCCCCGGTGTCTATACGTGGGGTCTAGGATCCCAACTCAGGACTTTCCATCTGCAAGGTAGAGGCTTAACCCCTGAGCTACCTCTCCAGCCCCCCAGTCTGTTCTTATTGTGAGTTGCTATTTATTTTAAATCAAAGCAGATCAATAGTATGGTTAGTATCTCGCAGTTGAGATAATTCTTTCAGAGTGTCTTGTGTTTTTGTCCCACACTATGTTTTAGGATGCTTAGGTAACAGCTTTGAATGACAGCTGTGGTGTTCACATGTAGTGCAAAGAGTACTTTGTGTGCAGTTTTCTGAGAAAGAGACAGTGTGTTCTTTGGAATGTGTGCCTGTGAGTTTGAAGCTGCGATGGATGGTGTTTTCTCTCCTTTCCAACACACCCAGCTCACATGCAAATGTTTATGCCCTTTTAGTCACTGGGACTCCAGAAATTGGTAGAAATGATGTCTACTGTCATAACTGTGGATATAATACACTGTCCATTCTAAACCAACAGCTGTACATGTTCTACGATTTTTAAAGAATCTGATAGACTAACTCCTTGGTTAAAAGTAAATCATACCTAGCACCCATCCAGAGTATTAATAATTATTTCTTTTAAAATATTTTTGATTTACTTCTTTAAGAAGAAGGAAGAGGGAGGGGTACATGTCATAGCAAGTTTATTGAGGTCAGAGGTCAACTTTTGAAAGTGGGTTCTGTTCTTACCCATTGTAAATGCTGAGTATCAAACTCAGGTTAACAGGTGAATTTACCTGCCTGCAAGGTTTTAATAAACATTTTCTTCTTAATGTCAATTTTTAAGCATATTGAAATTTACTATTGGAGGTTGACAGAGAAGCTCAAACCAATTAATTTTTTTGCGTTGGATGACTTGGTAATGTTCAGAAACGTAATGTAGACACAGAAATATAGTATCTTTTTACATTGCTGTCTATGAAGAGATAGAACTAACTATTAAGACGTAGTTTCCAATGGTCTACCTCTGCATTGGTTGTTTGTGGGATTTATGTCTATATATTTGTTGTTGAGTGTTGAATTTCTGACATCCATTGATTTCCTGAAAATCATATTTTGAAAGTTAATGAAGATTTATAAAATTTTCATTTAATATTCTCATATGACTATTTATCATTCGATAGAAAACTAATTCTCAACAAATGAAGTCTTATAAATTTTAGCACCAAAAATGGACTTGTAGGATATTATGTTAGGTGCAATAAGTTAGACCTATTTTTTTCTCCCCTATAGATATAGACTAAAAAATAGGTCCAATAACGTTTGAAAGGGGAATAATGATCACCAGAGGTTGGGAAGGGTGGGGGGGAGGATGTGTTCCAGTGATAATGCTTGTTGCATTGGAAGACTACATTTTGATGTTCTATAGTACAGATAATTGGATAGTGTTGCAGTTAGCCTGCATAGTTGCTGACAAATATAACCATCAAATGGCTTAAGGTAACAAGAGGTTTGTTCTCTTACAACAGTCTGATTACACTGAGTCCAGCTTGACAGGAAAGCTCACACCAACATCATAGCCCAGGGAACTGGCCACACTATTTTCATATAATGAGTGAGACAGGGATGATCCTTACTTGCCACCCCAACATATCTGGCCAAGTATACACAAAGATGCCAACTTCCTTAATCAGCTTTCTGTATTTTATTCACCTGTTCAGGGCCTAATTCAACTCACCATGGGTTGGGCATTCCTCATCAACTAGACGATCTCATGCAAGTTTGCTCTGGACTTTATTAATTTTCTAGCAACGTGCCCAGAGCTCAAATCCTCCACTATCAAGTTGACACCTGTGCCTAACTATGAGAGGCAGAATTATTTTAGTTTGAATTATTTAGGCATTAGTAAAGAATCACCATAACAGTTGCTGGTTCTTGTTGCAGAGACAACAGAGAAATCAGTAGTGTGCAAGTACATCTGGTCTATGAATCACTGCTGAAAGGGTGTCATTCCTGCCTCTATGTTTCCACTCAAATACATGTTTCTGTATTTTTTCCTCCCACTTTTCAATCAACTCTTTACTTAAAGCTCTAATCTGGAAAGAACCCAAGGTGAAATGTGATTCATTTGAAATATACTAAGAATCCTCCTTGTTTTGGGAATTGCATGTATTTTATTTCCATTTCACGTTTTCTGTGTGTGCTTGTATGTCTGTATGTATCGGGGCATTTGTGTGCCTGTGCAGGCCCAAGAATTATCCTGCATAGTTCTTCTTTCATTTTGGCTTGGTTCTGTAGTTTCCCAGGCTTCACCTTCCAGGGATGGAATTGCAGGCTGCTGCTATTTCCTCTTTGTGTTTTTACCTGTGATAGGAGATTCCCAACTCTGGTCATTCTGCTTGAGAGGCCGAGGCTTAACCACTGAGACATCACTCCAGTCGTATTTTCATTTCAAATTCATAAAACCTCAGCAGCATTTTTTATGCACTCAAGTCTACAGATGAAGGAAATTGGAGATATTGAAAGTATTTTCAATCTAGAAGATGTTATACAATTATGCAGCATATAGGTATGCTTATGTAGCAGTCTCAGGGGGCTATGGAGACCCTTGAGGGTGCGGGTAAGCTGGCACAGAGTCAGCAACGCAGACCCCAGAAGTCAGGCGAGTGGCAAAACAGGCTCTCAGGCTCTCGGACTCGCAGGCTTCTTTATTGTAAATATCAGGCTGCTTATATACCCCACCCAACATCCCATAAGTCCGAGTGTGAGCTTTTGCTGAGTTGTTCTGTCTGAGTTGGTCCTCTCAGCCAGGCGGTTTGATGTCAGCAAGAGGCAGGGCAGCAGGTGTAGCTTGGGGAAGTTGCATTCGTGCATGCGGCCCATACAGATCATCCCTGAGTGGCATGCTCCCCAGGTGGAGGTATTATAAATAATGGTTGATCAGAGACCTTAATACAGGCCTGCCTGGTCCATTCTTCCTAAATGCTTAATTTAAATTTTTGATAATATCAGAACAGAGTTATGATTTAGTTAAAAAGCTAGTGGGCAAGAGATGACTCTAAAGTTAAATCACTTGCTTCACAACTGGATTCAGATTCCCAAGAACCCACACAAATGCCCAGTGGGTTTGGCAGTACCTTGGAAGACAGAGACAGGAAATCCTCAGAACAATTTGGTTTGAAAGAGCATCCCCATATTGGTGAATTCTGGGATTGAGAGTCCATGTTTCAAGGTTGAAAAAGGTGGGAGACTGAACAAGATTAATTCTCCACATCATTTTCTGGTCCCTACATGAACAAACAGCCACATATACAAATGAAAACCTGTATATACACACGCATGCATTCCATAAACATATACACATGAAATTAAAAAAAACAGGTTAATATTCATGGACAAATTATATTACTTATTACATATTCTGACTTTCAGCATGGGATTTTTCTACTGAATAGAGCTTTTCAGCTATTATTGTTCTTCGAGTTGGATAAAACTCACTTGTAAAAAGCCGTTTTATAAAATTTGATGTTTTACAACCTACCAACTATGCACTGTTTCTTCCTAGCACCTTCCCTTCCTCTAAGGTGTGATGTCCAGAAATAGCTGAAGTGAGTGTCAAATTATCCTGTGGGGAGGGCACGGGGCAGTGAAAACACCTTTCTAGCATATTTAAATTCTTAGTTTTTCAAAATACAATGACTATAAGGATTGCTTTACACACTTTAACAACAGTTGACATGTTATAAGATCTTATTCAAAATGAACTGCGAAAAAGAAAGAGCCTTCATGAATAAAAATAAAATCATTAATGAAGTTTATAAACCACAGACTAAAACATCTATTTAAAAAAACATTCATGACCTTGTCAGTTTGCCTGTTACATTCTAATTATGTTTATATTGTGAACATATTTATTTTTTCATTTTTAAGATACTAACATTGATAGAAAGACTCAAATTGCAAAATCTCACTTCTTTTTATTTGTTATTTTATTTCTGCTAAAAATTTTGAGCTAAAGCACTAAATGTTCATTAAAATTAATTCCATTATTTAGATAACTATGAATTCATGTGAGAACAAAGTGTCAGTGATAAGTGTTTGTGATGTCTTATTCACACATTTTCATTGATATACCTCTACCAAAGTCCCTTTTTTCTTTAATAAGATAGGTTTCTAAATATTGACTAGTGCATATTTTCAATGCACAGCAATTTTGATTGTATTATGTGAAACTAAATGGCTGAATCCATAGAAAATTAGGTATACTTAGGACTGACTTCTCATGACTTATGAGTTTTGCTAAACATCTATGAGTTGGGTTCATAAAATAACTACCTCAATATGAAATTACATAATATAAAAATCTTATAAAATTCATTGGCAGATGTGTCTTAAAGTCCCAATGGAATTTAAGGAACAAACTCAGCATTCTTTTTCTCATTATATGATCAATGCATTTGTTTTCTATTTTCAAAATTGAAGATTTTATGTCTTTATCAAATCAATGGCTTAAATGCTCTGTCATGGTATATTTGAATAAAGAATGCTGTATTTATTAGAAAATATATTAAAATCAATATCAGAGGAAAGTTATTATGTATCATTTGTATGTTTTCAACTAGAAACAGCAAAGCAAAAATCAGTACATAAAACCTAAGTTTAGTAGATTGTTAGGAATTTTTCTTCATAGGCTATTTTAAAAGTATTTTAATAAGGTGAAGACACTGGTTTGTTTCTTAAAACATCTTTCTATTTAAAGTAGCTTCCAAGTTTTATATGGAAGAAGTATTTATTTTAACTTTTCTTCAGTAGTAGGGAGCAGCATAATCTTTGGTTCTTAGTCACCTGGTTTCAATTTCCAGTGCCTTCTAGTCCATAGAATGTGGAATGTGGAAAATTTACATGGATATGATTAGAATGATAAATACCCCCCATGATTAGTTAGTAGTACTAACTTGGGACTTCTTTTAACTTTTGGATGTGTGCCTAACTAGAGGAATTAGATAGTTGACTGATGTGACATAAAAAATCACCTTTTCCTGTCCCACTTCTGATCCTATATGTGAACAAGCAGCCACATTTCCTTGTTCCCACAAATATAAACTGTCCTTACAACCATGCATTTCTAACCATGATCAGCAAGACTCTTAAAATGAATCCATTTTTCCTTTGATTTTCTTCTTCCTAGGTGATTGAATGAATTGTAACCAATTATTGTAACTAATACAAAAAACTGATCACAAAAGTGGAGTTGTTGCTATGACAAATATGAAGATGAGATTTATAGGCTTTTGGACATTATTTGTGTGAAGAACTTGTAAAAAAATGTTTGGAGCTGCAGCCCAGAGAAGTCCTAGTGTTGAACAGAAATTGATAAATGGGCCACGCTTATGGCAGTTCAAGTGGACAAAATGTCTACAATAGTGTGAATGGTGAAGGGTTGGCTCATGATGTGTTGGGGGAGGACAGGAATCTATGGAAATATTTCTCTAGAGGTTATTTCTGTTATGTTTTACACAATTATTTGAACTATGTCCAAGTCCTAATTACCTATTTCAAAAGTAAGGTGTAATTTTTTTGTTAAAAATCAAGAAAACAAGCAGCCAGACTATAGTGTGGTTACTGCAAGCATGCACATAAACAACTAAATTCTTAATGTTTGCAACAATGATCCAGAAAGCTCCCTAGGTCAGGCCATGTGTATCAGAGTTGTATTCTCATATGATGCTCCAATGGGCTGCCCATGAATCTGTAAAAGTGAAACCTGCTTCACTGGAGACTTTAGAGTATTGGAAATAGTAGGGATGTATGATATTCACCCAAGAAAGTTGCAACACAGAGGAACTGCCCAAGATAGAGGCCCCATGACTTAAGAATGTAAAATGACTTAAGAAGCAGAATTGGAGTCCTTATGCTGCTTTCCAGTGTCCATTGTTCCAGACAGTAGCTGAAGAATTTGTTGATTTTCTTCTTACAGATCGGTCTTGCAATGGACAGATCTTTCTTTGTTATGCTGTCATTCCTCCTTTTTTTGAAATAGGATAACTACCTTGTGGGATTTCAACCTGAAGTAAGGAATATTTATTTTAATTTGGCTTTTAAGGCTCTCAGTTAAGAGACTGTTTGCTCAAAACAGATACTGAAATTTTGAAAAGTGTTGAAATCAGTCTTAAGCAATTTTGCATTTTGACATGGCCATTAGTTTAAACCCTTGATCTCCAGCTGATATATTGTTTTTGGAAGTTATGAAACCTTCCACAGGTAGGACCTGGCTAGATGAAATAGGTCACATGTGTGGGGGTAGGGCTTGCAGGCCTTAGGTCTATAGTCTGATGTTGTTTCCTAGCTCATCTCCCCTTTCTTATCTATCCAGATGTGAGCAAACTGTCTCTTGTTTTTATTAATGAATATTTATCTGTTTTCTTTTATTCTCATATTCTCAAGAACCAGGATCTGAATCTGGCATACAATAAGATGAAAGAAGAAAGATTTTATGCATGAATGGATGAAGTGTGTTTGATTGCTACTATTGCTGTATCAATTTGCCACACTTTTAGTGTCTAAAAACAGCACAAATTTATAACAACCAGTTATAATATCAGATGAATGACACATGTCTAACTGAGGGTTAAAGTGATTCTGAAAACAGTGCTGTACTGTCTTTGGGAAATCCAGAAGTTACTTTTTTTTCTGCTCTGAGACAAGCCTCAGATCCAGGAAGAAAGGAAGAAAGCATTTATTTGGCTTACAGTTCCAGACAACAATCACATAGCGGAAGACATACCTAGTGCGGGGAAGCAGAATCAGGAGGTTGGTTCAGGC
The DNA here is from genome assembly GCA_023101885.1 of Typhlomys cinereus. Taxonomy (NCBI): domain Eukaryota; kingdom Metazoa; phylum Chordata; class Mammalia; order Rodentia; family Platacanthomyidae; genus Typhlomys; species Typhlomys cinereus. The sequence goes on from JALPQD010000054.1 coordinate 1,590,611, forward strand.
CACAGCTGTCATCATGGACACAGAGAAAAGAAGAAAAGAACAGAAGAAACAGAGCCAAGCTAACAGGTCCACTCTCTGTAATGTGCCTTCCTCCAGCAAGGTACTACTTGTTAAAAGTGCCACAACCTTCCCAAACATTAGCAGCACCTAAGGATGCAAACATATGAGCCTGTGGGGGCACCTCACATTCAAACCATGACAGGAGGTTACATGGAGAATTCACTGGTATCTTTTCTTGCTTCTAGCAGCTGTCTTTGTGACTTGGTCCATAGTCAGCCATACCCCCAAACCCATCAATTATTGGAGAATATCTGATTATTACTTTTTCACATCACTTCATTCCTAACACTGACTTTTCCCCACATCATGCTTTTCTATAGGTGTTCATTTGCTTTTATTGTTACAGATCAAGAAATGGTGAACATGTCTTTATTTCAAAGTCATAAGAATTGCCACTTTAGTTGCTTGTAAATTTATCCTGCATTTGCTTTCTTTGAAACATAAATTCAGATAGTCCAAGGAATAAGATATAACATCTTCAGGTAGTAACTATTATATTTTCCCACTTAATTGTTAGTAATTAGGTAAATCATTTAACTCTGTTGAGCTGGTTTCCATATCTGTCAATGTAGAGTAACTACATTTAAAATTAATCGTATTGAGCTATTCGATTGCTTTATTCAGGACAGTGTGTAATGCACTGGTATAATTAAGAAATATTTAATTCTTATAATGTGCATACAAGTTAAAAGCTAAAATTTTGTATTCTTTAATTTAGTTCCATTTTTTCCATAAAGGAGTGCCAATTATGTAATTTTTTAAATACTTAATGGTATTTAAGTTTTGAAAATGTCAATGCAATTTCAGGGTTTTATTCGTAAAAGAGAAGTCTTACTTTGTGCCCTGAAGAAAGTCAATTAAATGTAATGTCGGAAAAAGAGAAAATAAGTTACAGGCTAGGTGAAATGATGAAATTGTACTTTATCTGTTTATTATCATCTATTTAAAATGAAAATACAGGATGTAGATAATTTTCAAACTTTGGGGACTTTCCTGTGCATGTATCTCTGACAAGCATCTGGAGATTCTAGAGGTTAAGTTAACAAGGGCAATAACTCAGATCAATGTCTGGGAGCAATTTTAGCTATTATTTTCTTTTTGGATAAGCTTTTTTCTTTTTTATTAAGAATTTTTCATATACAAGTTTGACATGCACAGTAAAGGATGTTCCAGGAATGGGGGGGAGGGGGCACCTGGAGGTAGGGAGGGGGAAGGAAGGGGAAAGGGGAGGATGGGGCAAGGGGAATCCAGGGAAGGGTGGAGGGAGGGAGGGTAATGGGATACCTATCAAGTTTGTGTGAGTAGAAAACATAAATAAAAAAATAAAAAATTAAAAATAAAAAGTGAATATTTCATATACAAACAAAATGGGTGTATGTCACTTCCCGATGCCCTCCCCACATACTTATCCTTCTTCCCCATTTTCCTCTCCCCTGTTCAATCCAGACATGTCTCTCCTACCCTCCTGTCCCCTGTCCCTCTCTCTGCATGTGTGGATCACAGGACTCACCTTCAGATGCCTATGTTGATAAGTGTGTCAGATTTCTGTTGTAGTACATGTGGATCTTCAGTATGTAAAGTCAAAAGAGGGGAGGTTCCTCTTCCCTTGTTTAGTATGTGCCCCAGAAACACTTTCTAAATAAAGTTGCTTCTTCTGAGATCTTTGTTAGGCTTTGGGGCAATGTTGATATGTTGGCCATTGTGTAAATCTGATAGCTGAATAATAAAGCTTAAAAAATTGAATTAATCTTTAGCTTACCAAACTGTTCTTAAATCTTTCTGGGAAAAATGACATTTAAATGTGCATGTAGTTTACATACTGATTGTGTTGAAAAGGGAAAAAGCTTACTTTTCATAATGCAAATATTGCTATGAAGTTAATTTATTAAGTAGAATTAAAGTGACTTGGTATTTTAGTGTAATGTTAGTTTATTTAATTTTGATTCTTAGAAAATTTGATTATAATTGGGGTTTGTCTCCAATAATCTTGTAAAATTTCATTCAGTGTTGCAATTGCCTTCATTCCATATCATATGAGAGAAAATTATTTTTAAAAGTCTCTAACAGCATTTATATAGGAGACTACTTTGCCATCATGAAAGTGTAAATGCATCTTTTACAATAATAAAAGATAGTTTTTGTGACTCTTGAATTAAACTATTCCAGTAGTTTTGTGTGTCAACTTTTCTGTGGCATAGCTGTGAGACTAGAGAGTAGGTGTTCTAATAATGATCATCAAAGTCACATACTAAATCTGAGGTGAGAGTACTTTAATAAGTGTTATATTTTCAACCAAGTACAGGTGTAATCTTACCTTTGTTATGCTAATGCAATTTTATATCATTTTCTGTATATCAGAGATTTTCATAATGGATTTATGTCTTAATAGAAAGCAAAATAGAGCTAGCAAAAACCAGGGCCAAATGCCTGATTAAGCCTTTGAAACTGTTATCTCACTAAGAAAGAGAACTCATGTTGTTTGCCCTTGAATTGTGCATTTTATTTTGCACAAACCACATTATGCATTTGTTTGAGAGCATCATGGCATTCATTAATTATCCAAGTGGAATTCTCATTTTTACCAAATGGCACCTTTCACAGTGGGTCTATGTCAGACAGGAGCTTTGACTAGGGAACGAATGTCACTGTGATGAGGAGCCTGCTGAGTGTTTAATAACTACAAATGAAGTGCACTGTTAGTGTTATAAAGCATTGTCCATCACCCAGTAGGTTTCTTTTGTTAAGTAAAGATAAAATGACTTAGACAATCTGTACTGAATCCATCAATGTTAGCTGTGAAATAACCAGGGAAGGTCAAATTACTTCAAATGAAAGTGGCGTGGGAGAAGAAAGGACAAAAATACCATCTTCTGAAAATCAATAAAAATATTGATTTGATCAATGATTGTTCTGCACTCTCCTTTTGGTATATAATGAAGTTTATTTAGAAGCTATTTTTGACAAATACATACTTTCTATGGATGGTGATTATAGAGTGGATATGTACACATGCCTGCTGTGGAGTAAACATTTCACACTGAATTTGAATCACTATTAGGATATTAAGAGGCAATATCTTTACGCAAAGATTCAATCATGAGGGTGTACCTTGATGAATAGCTTAACGGTGATATGATAGGATTGGGTTAGCTACTTCAAGAATAGAATCCTTAGATGAGTTTGACCCCCATTATCCCTTACTGTTCCAGATCCCACTTTTGAGATATCACATCACAAAGGCTTCCTAAGCTGGTGGCACTACGCCCTCAGACTCTCAGCCCCCTGAATTATAAGAAGTAAATATATGTTCTTTATAATTACTGTCTCAGATATCCTAATATTAAAGCAGAAAATAGACCTAAACAATAAACTAACAATGTGCATATCTCAATGCCAAGGAAGTACAATGAAAGGCAATATTAGCAATTCTCAAGTAGAGTAGCTATTTTAACTGACACTTGGTTCTCTGAAATCTAGACAAGGCAAATAAATTTACTACATTTTACATAATGATGCTTGTCTGTTGTTGCTATGTTGAAAGGTCTGAGTGTTAGTGAAAATTCTAATGATTTATCATTATGAAAGAGAAAAAAGAATTTTTATTCTGGCTTATGATTGTTTTGTTACATTTCTTACTTCAGCTTGGCAGGTGGGGGGCGGGCGAGCAAAGGACACATCATATCCATAGGATACTGGAAGAGAGGGAGACCTCACATTCCAGACAGTATGTCTACCAAGTTTGTAAAAGAATACCTGATCACAAAGCTTACAGTCCTTAAAAAGAATTATTGTGAATATATTAATGTAAATCCATTGGTAAAGATATATGTAATATGTAACCATTTTCTTCAAGATTGAGTATGAATAGCTTACTTGGCAAATATGCTACCTAATTCTTACAATGATGCTCTGAAGTAGATGTTACAATATACCAGAAACTGATAAAATACAGGTTCAATAGCCTTAGAGAAGTTAGAGACATATAGAGCATTCAAGATCAAAGTAATGACCTCATTGTGCCCAAATATCAATCAATATTTGAGAGAAAAGTGGGCATGGGTCTGAGTCAGTAGTGTCAGCAGAAGAACACTGACTCAATATGGAAGAAGTTTTCAAATGAAAACCTAAGCCAACAAAAATAGTACATTCATCCTGTCAGTGTGAAATGTTCAATATCACATCAAAGAAAATAACTGTTAGCTTATTCTAGAGCCAAGTATGGATGATGGTGGTCCAGGAACCCCATAACTCGTGTTTTTCTCATGCATATGTATGTGGAGGATTTTTTTCATGCATATGTATGTGGAGGATTAATCCATGTTTGCATTTTAATTTACACGTGTGCATATATGTGTATGTGAATATTAATGTGCATGCATGCATGTGTGTGTGGGGAGTCCCAGGTTGATATCATGAATCATGTTTAATCACTCCTCTACATTATTCTTTTAAGTAAGGATTCAAACCCACAACTGTCAGATTAGGTTAATCTTATTAGCTAGTTTGCTCATGGGCATTCCAAGTCTCGTCCTCTGAGGCACACCTACCTGACATAATATAATATAGAGATCCAGTCAACTTGCTTGAGTGACAAGGACTTTAACTGTTGAAGTTATTCGCTTCCCTCTCATCAAGTTTTTATAGCAGTGTCATAAGTCAAATTAATTTTCAAATATGTAAGTCATAAATCATTAAAATATTTCAATACATCAGTGAGTACATCCTTTAGGCAATCACAGTAAACAGGCAAATAAATCTCTGCTATAAATATCATATGCTAGTTTTTGACATTCTGGGGTTCTGAGTTGCTGGAAGATAGGATTCTGTTCATACATTCCAAAGGACTCATCTCATAGTCATGGAAAGTTAGGTTAAAAACAGTGGTACAAGAAATGATTATTCGAGGGGCCCAGATTGCCCAAAGCAACTTGACTTTAGATGTGCAACACTTCAATCTCTTCACAATCATTGCAGTTCTAGTCAGTCAATCAGAATTTGTAGCATGTTCAGTGTACATGTATATTTTTCCAGTAACTTTAAATTACATGACAGTGCACAAAACTATGTGTGGCTAGGAAACTCTTATGAAAACATTTATATCTTACTTGTAGAAGCCAATGCTATTGACCTAAAGTTGAGAAGAAGAAGAAATTTAGAGGAAGGAGACAGCAAGACAAATAGAGTAACTATCTTGACTAAAAATATCACAATGTTGCTAGTTAGCCCACACATTTCTTTCCTGGAAATGCCATTGAATTTTTCTTTTTTTTTTTGAGTTTTTTTTTATTTTATTTTATTTCCACTCATACAAACTTAACAGGTATACTGGTCCCCTCCCTCCCTCCAATCCCCATTCCCCTGTGTTCCCCACCCCCCCTTCCTTCCCCATCACCCAGTGCCTCCCCTTTCCATTACTGGATCATCCTTTAATGACCATGCCAAACTCTCCTCTGGGTCCTCCTCTCTGATGAGGTGCAAGGACCCAGGAGCATTTCCCAGAACTGTTTCCTTTGTTCCCTTTAAGCATAGGAACACTACTGTGGCTCTCAATCCCTTGCCTCCAAGGATACTAGTGCCTTTAGCAAACACTAGACTTTGTGGGGTCAATAGTGTGTTGGACATTGTGCAGGGCATGCAAAGTCCAATTATTTTCTTATTCCCTTAGTTGTCTTCCTCAAATATCTAATAATCTTTCCAAAACTTTTAGCACATCTATTCTGAATGCAGTGATTCTTTACTTAGTTTACATTAAAGACAGGAAAAATAATATGGTTTGGAGGAACCATTTGTTAAAGTTTGCAATAATATTCATCAGAGGATGAATAATTTGTTAAATAACTTGCTTGGCAACTATCAAGTGATTATCATCTATGTACTTCTCCTTCAAACTTGGATAAAATCAGTTTTCAAAGGATGGAGATGAATTCCTGAAAAAGCAAGACACCTTTGCCCTAATATTTGTAGCTCATGCTTAAAATTGCACTGAAGTTACAGTGCCTGTTTTCTTTTACAGTACTGGTAAACTTCCATTCATGTAGCTTTTCTCAACTCATGTGACAATAACAGTGGCCTGCTTTTCTTCTCCTGAAGGAGAAATAATTTACAAGATACAGCAGTTCTTTGTGCAACTCATGACAGGTTTTACCATCTTTGTAAATAAACGTATGACAGTCGCATAAAAGTGCCCTTGCTTAAGTAGCAGACTCTGGATCCTTAAGACAAAGGAAGTATTTGAAAGCTGTATGACTTCAAAGCCTAGATTCATTAAGCAGAAATGATACTATTTTTTTCTGTTTTTTTTTCAATTAACCTAGTAAATATACAATTTCTATTTTCCTTTAAAATTGTTACTTTGTTTAGAATAAGAGAGAAAACGTTTGCTCTACAAGAATTTAAGAAAGGATTTATCTATTCCCAAAGCTAATAATGCCTTTATAAGTAATGTAATTAATGCAAGAAAATGTCTTCAGTCTCTAAACAATGACAAATATATTTGTACATAAATTTTGAACCTGGTAATTTTATTATAATGTAGCCTATCATTATGTGTAGTCTTAATATACATCATCATAAGAATATCATTTATGCTTAAATTGGCATAAGTTGGTCAGTGTCTCTTTTGATGAGTTTCTCATAATGAAAACATCCAGCTTTTCTCTGACGTTAATCCTATAAAAATTCATCTTCTGGTTACAATTGTAGTTGAATACAAATAAGCATCATTCTATATTCTTTTGCTGCCAGTTCTCTTAACTTACTTGTTAGCATTAATGGCTATGCTATCTTTACCTATTTCATTAGAAAAAGAAAGAGAAAAATAAAAATAAAATCTTTTATTATAACCAATAAAATTGTGCTGTCTTTTATAATTTCAGGATAATGAAGGTTTTATTTATAATGTTGAAATATAGCTGAAAATTCCTCAATGCACTGTACAAGGAATGCTAGAATGTTAAAGCTTGAGTTTTCACTATATAATTAAATAGAATAAAATATTATTTAGAGGCTGCTGAAATATGACATATTATTTGAAATTTTAAATGCCGAGAACCTGGAGGATTACCATAATTACCTGAGTTGATGTGGAAAGACCTATCTTATTTGTGAGTGGACCTTTCCATAGGTCAGTATAAAACGAAGAAACCAAGTTCAATGTTAGTATACATTCATTTCTCTGTGCTTTTGTAATCGTGTATGTAATGTGGCCAGCTGTGTCAAACTTCCATTATCATGATTTCCAGCGGTAATGGACTATACACTAGACTAGTTAGCCAGAATAAACCTCATCTCCCTTAATTTGCTTTTGTCTAAACATTTTATCACAGACACAGAAAAGTAACTTCGACAGAAATAAATATTTAGAAGTAGGGTCACTGATCTGACAAACCTGATCCCATAGTTCTTAGGCCTGTGGACCTGTTCTGTGGGGGGAATATGGAAGATTTTGATTTCCCGGAATAGAAGAGACTTAACACTCTGGAAGCAAGGCTTAATGGGCCATTCTGGTGAAAATTTAGAAGTAAGACTGAGAGAGATACAGACAGCCAAGACTTGGATCACATGGTTTTAGATTAGGATTCTAGGAACTGGAAAAGAAGCCATTCATATTTAATCTTTTTCCATATAACAGCTTCCCAAGGCCTCTTTTCAGAGAATGTGACTTTGCCACACAGGTTCGACATCAGTGGCTCTGTGAAACTATGGAGTGGTGCTCGATGATCCCTTCATTCATGCATCTTCCATGCCTGCAAAACCAAGGTCACAGTTAAGAAGCTGCCAAGATCTTCTGTCAGCACGTGTACCCTGGACCCCTTGGACCAGACCTAGATCAGTTTCTGTGTACTAATTTTGAGAAAACACTTTCCATTTTCTTTTGAGGAGTATTGAAACTCTTCTGTTTAATATTTCTTCCATTAAATAAACCTGAATTTTCATAGAGCCTCTGAGGGATGGTTTTTACCCTATGGACACCTTTTCTGTTGTCATAGTATAGCACCAGATGCTTCCAATCAGTGGTCCCTATTTTTTTTTAATAATCACACTTATTTTATGAACCAGTCAGTGTACTCTTAATGTCATGTAAGGAGGAAATATGGGATGATTATATATTTTGTTTTCAGAAACAATAAAAAAGAAACATTGTTTCTGTGAAACATGAAACTAAGATTTCCTGGAATAGTAAGGATAGATCCTGATGGATTGGAAATCTGGATCCAGTGAAGCTTCTATCATGGGGGAATGCTGATATATCAGCCCTTGTGTAGATCTGGTGGTTTCAGATATAATTTCAGTGAGCCCCTGGATGCAGCAACCTTGTCTTGGCTGGGGTGTCTTGGCTGGGTGTCCTCAGCAGGGGAACGAGAAGTGGCATGGACAGAAACTGATTTGGCATGTATATAAAAAAGAAAGGGGAAAAGAAAACAGCCTATGACCAGAAAACCAAAATTCCATTTGGTCCTTCAGTTCCTTGTTCTGTGTTCCTTTCTTATCTTTGCACTTTTATTTAAGTGTGATGGGTCTAAAGTATCAGAGGAAACTCTATCATTATACATCTTTTTAAAATTCAGTCTTGGGGGGCTGGAGAGGTGGCTCAGGGGTTAAGCCTCCGCCTTGCAGGCAGAAGGTCCTGAGTTCGGATCCCAGATCCCACAGTATAGACGCCAGGCGGAAGCGGGGGCGGCCTGCGCTTCTGATCCTGGTAGGGCGGAGCCTGTGAATCCCGGGGCAGAAGGAGGTGGAGGCGTCCATGGTGGTTCACGAATTCGTCCGTGGTTCTACACATACACATACACAGACACACACACACACAGATACAGACACGCGCGCGCGCACGTACACACGCATATGCACACAGTTGAATAAATAATAATAATAATAAAAAAATTAAAAAAAATTCAGTCTTGGGGCTGGAGAGGTGGCTCAGGGGTTAAGCTTCTGCCTTGTGGGCAGAGGGTCCCGAGTTCGGATCCTAGACCCCACGTATAGACGCCGGGTGTGAAGCAGGGGGGTGGCCTGAGTTTCTAGTCCTGGTAGGGCAGAGCCTGTGAATCCTGGACAGAGTAAACAAGGAGGAGGTGGAGGCGGTCTATGGTGGTTCCTGAATTTGCTTGTGGTTCTACACACACACACACACACACACACACACACAAATGCACAATTGAATAAAAATAAATAAAAAATTATAAAAAAATAAAATTCGGTCTTTATATTACTTTAAACTTAAACCGTATATTCTGTATATAAGAAATCAGAAGAATTCAGAAAACATTCTGTTATACTCTCATGCATTCTTTCTCAAAGTTTTATGTGCACAAGATTTTCAGTTGGCTGAAGCTGATAAAAGATACACGAAAGTCTCATTTCTTGGGAAATATAAATGATGCTTTAAAATATTTTATATGCCAAATATATACATACATCAATTTACTTTTAATACTTTGCTATTGTGTGTCATTCCATGGTCAGGAACAGGGAGTTCTGTATACATACAGTGTTGCCTGTACCTACTTTAGATACATTTCAGTGGAACATTGTCAAAATATAATTTTTAGTAGACACAATATAACTATTTCCACAAGAAAACAATGGAATGCAGCAGATACATGGAAATGCCTAGGAAGACTCATGATAAAGCATTTTCTAGAGGTGATTTTTCTTTTAGATAATGCACTTTACTTTTGTGGACTGTGATTTACTTGGTAATTATACTAGGTTGAATACTTGGAATATGCTGACTCTGAGTAGGAAATGCACATTGTAGTGCAAGGTATAATGAGCTAGTGAAAAGTAATGTGATGTGATCTTATGTACACATACATTAAAATTAAGGCTCTTGCAAATTTTATAATCAAGCATTTAAATATATTAACAAGAGATCTTAAGAGCTAAAGATGGCATAGTGATTAAAGGTACCTGCACGTGCTCACAAGACCAAGGAATATGAATCAATCACTTTCTATGCACATCATTTCAGGTGTGTCCTTGTGTTCTCTCTGTCTTTGTCTCCTCTATCTCTGTCTCTCTGTCTCTTTCTTGTTTCTGTGTCTGTCTCTTTCTCTGTTTCTCCTCTCTTTATAAACAACAAATCAAATGCATTTTTAAAAGAAAACTGAAAAGAAGGAAGGAAAATTGAATATAAATTAGGAAATGAATAAGAATTTAAATTGTGAAGAAGAGGAAGATGCTAAAGAAAAAGGAGTGAAAAGAGAAGAAACAGATTGGAAAACTAATAGTCACTGGGCTTGTGGGTGTTAATTTTCCCTTCCAGGGATATCGTTTCTTTTTTTCTAAGTTTAATGTTTCCATTCTTGGAAAATTTAACTTCAGAAATATGAATCCTTCAAGAAAATCTTCATGTAGGGTATGAATTAAGGTTTGAGCTTTGTTTTTTATCATATGAATATCTCTTTATCCAGCACCATTCTTTTTTTTTTTTACTTTTTTTTATTTCCGATCCCCCTTTGCTCCACCCTCCCTCCCTATCTCCCAGTGCCTCCCCCCCCCCATCCCTGGAGCATCCTTTAATGTGCATGCCAAACTCTCCTCTGGGTCCTTCTTCCCAGCGGCATTTCCCAGAACCCCTTTCCTGTGCTCCCCTTAAGCATAGGAACACCTACTGTGACTGAAAATCTCTAGCCTCCAAGGATCATAGTGCCTTTAGTCCATGCTAGACTTTGTGGGGTCAATAATGTGTTGGACTTTGCACAGGTCACGAAAAGTCCTATTATGATTGCTTCGGGCCCTAACTTGTGTTGAGTATCTTGCATATCATTACTCCTCCCATCCTTGTGCTCTTACAATCTTACCACCCCCTCTTCCACAAATTTCCCTGAGCTTCTGGATGGGGCGAGATTAGGCTGGCCCAGTTCCAGGCCAGAACCATTCTTAAAAGGTATATTTTCCCTATTAAATATTTACCCAGATTTCATGTTTTTTGCTTACATTTTTATTTATTCCTTCCTTCATTCATTCTGTTCTTTTCTCTTTTTTAATTATTTATTCAATTGTGCATGTGTGTGTGTGTGTGTGTGTGTGTGTGTGTGTGTATGTATGTGTGTGTGTGAAGAACCATGGCCAAATTTGGGAACCACCATGGACCGCCTCCATCTCCTCCTTATTTACTCTGCCCAGAGATTCACAGGCTCCATCCCTACCAGGACCAGAAATGCAGGCTGCCCCGACTGCTTCAGCCCAGCGTCTATACGTGGGGTCTAGGATCTGAACTCAGGATCTTCTGCCTGCAAGACAGAGGCTTAACCCCTGAGCCTCTGTTATTTTCTAATTTCTTAACATAAAAGTGCCACTACTTTTATCTATATTCAACCCAAAAGTAGACATTTAAAATTATTGTTTTTCCAAATGGGCTAGCTGTGGCATATATCATGTTTGGACATATACTTTTTAATGTCATTATTTAGAATTCTTTCTCAACTCCTTTCTGTTTTCAGTTTTGAATTGTAAGCTCTTAACAAATGGTACACCTAATTTTCATGTCTGTGTAAATGCTATGCATCTTTCTTACTTACATTTATAATGTAATTTCATTCTTTTGTAATGAGAGACAGATTCTAAATAATTTCAAACTTTAAATTACTGGCATCAATTTATGTCATAGCATCAATCTTGCTGATTTTTTTCCATGGCACTTTAAACAGAATTGATTTTCTCCTGGAGTTAGTGTAAAAGTTTCCCCTTTTGAGAAGTTGCCAATATTGCTATGCATTACCTGAACTTTTACTTCCATGGAAAACATCTTCCTTTTCTTTGATTTTTAAAAAGTGTTTTCTTCTGAGCTTAGAATTCTGAGTATTGATTTTGAAGTGCTTCTTCCAGAGCACTTTAAATATATACCCCATTTTCTTTTGAATTGCTCAGATTCAGATGTGAATTCTGAAGTCATTTTTATTATTCTCTGTTGCCATTGCTTCTGTGTACCTCTTGCTACTATTTTGAGGTTTTTTTCTTTATCACCTGGTTTCAGAACTGAACTGTTTTATGCCTTGTTTGATTTTCTTTCTGTTTATCTTGCTTTCACTTTGTCAAACTTCTCAACAGGTCCATTTTAAACTTTCAGCTGTTTCAAAGATTTAATGCCACCACATCTTCAGTTACGCCCCCTTTTTTTCCTTTTACTACTCCAATCTTTCGTATACTAGTCTGCATGATATTGATTCCCCTGGTTCTGAGGTTTTCTTGTGTTATCTTTTTCCTCTGCTAAGAAATATTCCATGGCAGATCTTCAGTTTCTCAGATCATTGACTTGGCAGCATCTAGCTTGTGTAACTTTATCTTTGATATTGTCTCTTATTTTACTCATCATTCTCATTTTCCTTTCTGTTCCTAAACTTGTGGAACATTATTCTAGTTATCTCAATATCATGTCCTCTAATGATTACATTTTTATTATTTCTATTGTCCTATTGATTTTACACTATGAATGTACTACTGTGTTAGTTTCTCATGTGCTTCCATAAAGACTGATACACTTTTTCCTCTATTTGGCAGTTCAATAATCCACAATCAATCTTCTCTTCCAGCATTGCTTGTAATGTCTGTTAAGGTCTTGTGTTCATTTGGGCCGAGTTTGAGGCTGTAGCACTTCTGATGTTGCTATTAAAGGACTTGCACATCTTAATCAGAGTCTCATTTCTATTAGTGGTAACCTGATACCTGGAGCTCTGTGGTATCCGGAACTTTCACCTCATAGGATTCTCTTGTGATTTCTTTCCAAATAGTTGCCTCTTATTTCCTTCACAGGCCTTTACTTTGCACTGGATTGATGCACCAATGGAACTGGCTTATTGAATGTATTGGCACAGCATTTAGTCAGCAATTGGAGAATTTCTGTCAGTCAATGTTCTTATCTCCCTTCCTTCCTTCCTTTTACTTTCTTTCTTTGCCTTCAAATTCCACTGAAACTGTATAATTTCAAGTAAAGGATAGGAATATTATCCACCTCATGAATATAAGACATTTTCTATCTTATTAAGTTTTTCTCTGTCTCTTTCTCTCTCTCTGTTTCTCTCTCTCTAGATATATATTAAACTTCAATCCAAACAATATTCTGTCTTGTACCATAAAAAATAAAAAATATAGTAAAGCAGCATCATATATATTCATTAAAATATGAATCAACTGAGCATATAATGTCAAAATTTTAATTGTTGCAAAGTATTATTTACATTAATTTATACTTATATATGAACAGTTGAATAGCTACATGCATTGTATATATGGTTTCCAAACTTTTGATATTTCTTCTTACATAATTTACTTATATTATTTCTCCATATAGTATTGTATAATCTTCTTTACAATTTTATTTGCCAACTTGTCAATAATAAATTTATTGGTAACAGAAAGACATTCATTTTGATTTCTTTAGGGTTCTAAAGACCTGTTTTTTGTTCCAAGTTTAGCAGCTTTGAATGCTGGAAATATAGAAAACTCTTGATATGAAAACCAGTAATTTTTGCAACCTGATCAATTTTAACTTGATTACATGGACATGCCTTAAGATATTATGAGAGCTGAAACTGCACCTATATTGCTTTCAAGTTTTTTTCTTACTAAAGTTGTGATTTATATTGTTGCAAACATAGAAGATGATAGAAGAAATAAGGGGTAACCGTGGATAGGTCCCTGGTCTTATATTCACAGACATGCACAATTATTAAGAGTGATTTTTATCAAATACATTCTTATGGACAAGCATCCAGAAACACTATGAGCATTTTAATATTATCTATAGCATTTTAATATTATCTATAGCATAGACCTTTTATCAACTATCAATTGTCTTTTCTTCTCCTCCCCTAAGATAATATAATAATTCACTTCTACCAGATATTTTATTGCTATTGTTTATAGCCTTAAGATGGTTCACATCGAAACACCCATGTAGTCCTGTTACAATTCTTAAACCATCTTGGCAGCATGGTCCATTCCAATGCCAGGGGTTTAAGGAACTAGCTACACCATATGCATATGTTCACAGGATACACAGAAGGATGTCAATTTCTTTAACTATTTTCCTTCATCTTATTCACCTCCCCAGGGATTACTCCATCCACTCTTGCCTGGGCCTCCCTATCAGTCAGACAATTTCCTGCAAACTTGCTTAATTAACTTATCAATTCTTTATGCATATGTTCAAGCTCCAAGCCTTCACCTGTCAACCTGACACCTGTATCCAACTGTGATCTTCAGGTATATTGAAGTTTCACATTAGTAGATCATTTACTTGTCTTCTGCTGAGAACTGTTTGTTTTGCTTTTCACATAAAGCTTTATTCAGTCTGTGATGCTGCTGCTGTTTTGTGTCTGCCTGCCTGAGTCAGCATCAGTTCCAGTTGTCCACTGACACATAGTAAGCCACTCAAACCCACAAGCTTAGGATGATTGCTATAATTTCTTCACTACACTCTGCTTTGGCAATGCGATCTTCACTAAACTAAGGCAAATGATTTCTGTTTCGCAGGTCCATGGGATTCACTCAGGTTTCTTAAATTTTTTTTTATTATTATTATTTATTATTCAACTGTGCGCATGTGCGTGTGTATGTGTGTGCGCGTGTGTGTCTGTGTGTGTTGTGTGTGTGTCTGTGTATATGTAGAACCACGGACGAATTCGCGAACCACCATGGACGCCTCCACCTCCTTCTGCCCCGGGATTCACAGGCTCCGCCCTACCAGGACCAGAAGCGCAGGCCGCCCCCGCTTCCGCCTGGCGTCTATACGTGGGATCTGGGATCCGAACTCGGGACCTTCCGCCTGCAAGGCGGAGGCTTAACCCCTGAGCCACCTCTCCAGCCCATCACTCAGGTTTCTTGTTGATGTGTTGCCTATGTTGCCAAGGGGGCCCATTGAGTGCCTGTCATTTCTGGGGCTATGATAGTTGAATCAACTTATGTACCACATTCCCATTTCTGAGTGAGCCTGGGAAGAATTTCTGCAACCTTCAATTCTCTGAGACAGTCAGCACAGAATTTCATTTTATCCAATTTTTGGAATGCTTTCATATGTGTGTACAATAAATTACATCTTATGTAAAAAATTACAAAGTAATTTTCACCCCATATTACTTTATCACACCCTTTATTTTTCTCTTACTGGAATTCTTCTTTTTATGAACCAGACTTTCTCCTGATTTCATGTTTCTTTGTGTAAGTGAGGCTCACAATCTTTATTAATAGTTGCCCATGTTAGCATATGACTAGGCATTTATTGTTGCATGGTTAACATATCAGTGTCACCACTGAGGAGATTCCTCTTCTCCCTTGTCAGGACTAATCATCCATTATCCCTAAGCAAGAAGTGGTTCCTCATGAGGTCTTCTCCCTACTATGATGAAATGTTGACAGGGCCAGTCCTATGCAGGGCTGGTGCAGGTCCATCCACACAGCTGCTGCGAACTGTTGTGTGTCACAGCCCTGTAACATACTGAAAACACTGGCAGCATTCCTACTCAACTTCTGGATTTTACATTCTTTCTCCCTTTTCTTCTGTGATGTCCTCTAAGCTTGGGATGGATCAGTGATATTTACATACGCACATATGCACATGCACACATGTGTGCACATACATACACACTCATACATATATTCATTATATAAATATATATGCATTATAGTGTATTGATAATAAAAGTCACCTATTCTCTGTGTTTTAGCTAGTTGTGTTTCTTTGTATTAAATATACATTGCAGAAAGAAGTTTCTTGGATGAAAGCTGAGACCTACACTTCTTTACGGGAATGAAGACAAGCATTTAGAATACAGTTTGATACAATACCTATGTAGTAATAGAATTTTGTTCTTCTTAGAACTTATGACCTCCTCATCCACAGATTCTTAGTTATGGTATGCAACTAAACACAATGGCAACAGTCTACATTTTGGGGAAGGTCTTTGTAACCCACCACCCAAAAACAGAGCCTCCAGTGGTATCATAAACCTGATATTTGGAGTTTTGTTACGGCTTCTGGGAAGACACTCTCACTGCAGTTTTTGATATCCATCCTTCACACATTTTTTAGAGAATAGTATTTTTACATAAGTTTCTAAAATTGTAGGTTTTATATGGAAGCATCATAATTAGTGCTAATTATTCATCTCACATCTTTCCTCTAATCTATCTCACTACCCGATATTCCGAAATCCTTTCCACCCGTTTCTCCACCCACTTTCCTTGCACCTGGGATCTTCTACCTCTCCTCTTTTCACATCCTCTATAACCTCAACAGCCCATAAGTCTTCTTTTCTAGTTTTTTTTTGTCTTTTACAGGTATTCCAAGTTTGAGCATATAAATCTGAAATTTCAAAGTTTAGGATGCATATGAAGAGAGAACAGCTCATTTTTCTTTTTGGGTTTCCTCAGTGAACATTTTTCAGTTCATCAATTTACTTCTAAATTTAATATTTATTTTCTTAATAGCCAAATAATTAATTTTCTTATTAGCTAAATAGAATTTCATTTTATATATGTGCTTCATTATTACTATACAGTAATATACACATGCACACTATTTTATACACTACTGAAGTCATACACTATTTTAATTAGCTTTGTGTCATGTCACAGCAAGGCAAGGGAAGAAATCACATTGAAAGGTAGAACCATAAACTCTACTTCATCAAAGAACAATAGTTGGAGACATAATTTATCATTACATACTTTCAGTTTTAAACTAATCTGTCTAATTGTGACATACAATTCTACCACGCAAAATTTATTCCAAATCTCTATTCCAGGAAGAAAATCATATGTCAATGTCAATGTTCCTAAGAAATTTTAAGCATGAAATAAGAATCTGCTTTTTAAAACAAAAATATGAAAAGAGGTAGAAGAGAATGCCTTGCTTGAATTAGAAATCTCAAGTCACAGACTTCATCATGGTTGTTGTAATATCATCTCGTTTGTTATGGTGATATAATGCCCATACTTCTGAGTCTTTCACTGTGTGTTAACAAAATGGAGATACAAATCTTATCTGGATTATAGCACTATATAAAGCTCATTAAAATAATAAGTTTTGTTGAATGTGTACAATGATCATTGTAAATTTTAGGTACTTGGGCTTGGCAATACTCACTATCAGAAACATTTGCACACAATTTTATGGAGATGGCGTTGGTTCTGAGTTTTAGTTAGATAGTTTTTACCCTCTTTTGGGGAATCATCTACCAGACAAAAAGTTTATCAAACATTTGGGGAGAATTCTACAGATATTCTGGTTCTGGGATGGAAAAGAGAATATTTAAAATAAGATCAGCTCTAAGTATGATCATTTCTTTTGATGGCCTTCTGCACTTTTTTCTGTACATAACTATTGAATAAACCAGAGTTTTTCCTAGAATTTCTCTCTGTACATCTATTTCAATGCATTAAACTTCCCAGTTTACATTTCACTTTTGTTTCCATTTCAATTTATCTTGTAAGCACTTTGACATAATATTTTAAAGTCTATTTTATGAAACATTCTGTGAATGTTTTCAGTCAGTTGCTAATTTTCATTCTTTAATAAGACAACTTCACAAAATTTTTAAAATTGTTTAATAAATAATCATTTATATGTATTAATATTTATTTTAAGGGAGAATGGGCTTATTCCCATTCATAGTTCAGAAGTACAGTTGGCTACTTAGGGGAAGACAAGACAGGAGGAACTTTAGATTGCTGTAGAATTCATATTCCCAGCCTCCTGATTATGCATGGATATAAAAATAAGCATTTTATAGTAAGATATATAAAAATACTACATATAAATTACAAAAATTATTAACATATAAAAGTGATAACACAGAAAATTATGATGAGTGGTCACATCAAATTAAATATTAATTACTACTAAAATGAATGTCTATGTAGAGATTATTTAAATGAATGCTTTCAGCATATTTATACTTTTAAAATAAATAAGGTCACAACATGACATCATTCTGTATGCTTAAACAATTTTTTATTATTAGAAATCCATTATCAAAGTATTTTAAATTGTGTAAAGTTTTAGATGAAATCAAAATGATTCAGCATCTCTCCTGTTCTTAAACATTAGGCTGTTGTATGTCATTTTGAATAAAATTAAAATATGACATTGAATATATTTCATTATTTGCATGATTGCTGTGGTGGAATTATTCATATAATCACATTAATTCGCTCATTTTTAAAATGTATGATTCATATTTTCCCAAAGTGTGAAAACATTACATAATTTAATTTTAGAGCACTTATACAATCATCCAATTAAAGAAACCAAAGAAAGCCATGCCTCCTTGAAGAAATTTAGCTGTCTATATTGTCCTGATATGATCTAGATTCTTTCACATAGCATAGTATTTGCAAGACTCATTTATGTTATAGCACACTTTAATATTTTATTTTTATTGAAGAATAATTTTTCATTATATAAGTATATTATATTTATCTATCCATCAGTTGATGCATACTTTTCTCTTCCTACTTTTTTGCATGTTAGGATGATTATGAACACCATCTTATATATTCTTATTTGAATGCATTTTTTTCAGATATTCAGAAAGGTTTTTATTACATGTCGATTATCTAATACTCCAAAGTCAGAATTACAGAGAATACATTTACACGTACAGATTATTCTGCACAGAATTACTGGGGTGTTGTTTAGAACTATTTTGTATATTCTAGGTATATATGACAGTCAAAAAACAAGCCTGATCTTATAAATATAAACAGTACTGGAATTATAGACATCAGAGGACTAGAAGAGTGTAGGACAGAGAAATGCAGCTTAATGTTATAAAATTATATTTAGATCTGAGTAATATGTTTTAGAAATCTATAATACAGTAAAATTGCTCCAATAATAGTGACTTATTGTATTTCCGTGTACCTAAAGTTGCTGGATATGGTAATCATCTTGATTTCATTATTATACATGGTAAATATACACAGCCTCAAGCTGTGCATCTCATAAATATGAACTGTTATGCATCAGTTAAATCAACTTACAGGAAGATTTACAAATATGTAAGTCAAATATATACTTGTACATATATGTGTGACTAATCAAATATAAATTTACATATATGTGCCTAATCAATACTTATTTGACTATTAGTATTCAAGAAAATATTCAATATTATCATATCATTATTAATTACTTCATTTTTTGTATCTTTACTAGGTCACCAACACAATAATTTATATACCCATTTCTGTTTTTTTATTTTATTTATTTTTATTTCTTCCACTCATACAAAGTTGATAGTACCCCATTCCCCTCCCTTCCTTCACCCCTCCCTGGATCCCCTTTCTCCCTTCCCTCTTGTGCCCTTCCTTTCCCGACCTCCCACCTTTTCTCCCAGTCTCCCTTTCAGCCCCCCACCCCATTCCTAGAGCATCCTTTAGTGTGCATGTCAAAACTTCCTTCTGAGTTCTGCATCATCTAGGCCTTTGTCTAGAAAAGATAACAGCCAAAGTAATATTCATTCGTAAAAAAATCTCCATTTTAATGTACATTGAGTCTTTACTATAATGAAATAATATCTTGCTAATGTATATAATTGATGATAGATTGCTAAATATGAAAGATAGTTAACAAATAGATGATAGATAATATACAATTATATAAGCATGGTTCTTAATAGGTATATAATGCATTTAACTCAGTAGGTAATTTAATTTTTTATGTTTAAATAAGATTGGTTGCATGATCTTTAGTTTACTATTCATTGATATAAAATTATGCTTAACTAAACAGACAAATACACATGTACACATTTTCTGTCATACTCTTAATCAAAATTACTTTAAGGAGAGCTACAACTAGGCTTTAAGTTAAGGATTTTCAATAGAATATTTTCTGGGCTCTTTTAAAGAATGTTGCTAGTATGTATCTATGAATATTCATATAAATATTTAGCAGGAGTATTTAACAGTATAGTAATGAATAAGTATGTATTATTTTTAAACCAATAAGAAAATACACAAGTCAAAAAACTTAATAAAATATGTGGTTTTAGAGGTTTCTATGCATGTTAATTGTCCTCATTAGTTTAGGTCTTTGGCAAGAAAGCATGACAAAGAAATCTACCCATTTACTTGCTAAAGAAAAGAAAAAGAAAAGGCCAGAGTCTCATCATACCCTTTAAGAGTGTACCATCTGTGAATTACAGAATTACAGCTATGACTGTAATTTATATTTGTAAACATAAATTTCCACCATGTTCTATAATTACAATGCTGAAGATGGAGATTTTAAAACATGGTTGACATAGTTGAAAGGGTAGGGAATTCCCTTGAGCTGATTGGGCTAGGTCCAACAATTCCTCAACAGATATCCAATGGCACAGTCACTGCTACCAACTCTCAACAGTTGGGATCTTGTGAAATTAAAGAGCTTCTGTTCAGATAAAGAGATTGTAACACAAGCCCAAAGGCAATCCACAGAATGGGAAAATCCCTTCACTAACCACATATCTGATAGAGCTCTATTATCCTGAGTGTACAAAGAACTTAGAAAACTAAACAACAAGGAAACTAATGGCCCAATTAAAAAATGGGCCCTGGAACTTAAACTTTACTAGGGATGAAATTAAAATGTCTAACAAATATCTTAAAAAATGCTCCACTTCCTTAGCCATCAGGAAAATGCAAATCAAAACTTCCCTGAGGTATCATCTCACCCCGGTCAGGATGGCAAAAATCCACAATACAGACAACAACAAATGCTGGAGAGGATGTGGAGAGAGGGTACATTGCTGGTGGGAATGCAGGCTCATACAGCCACTCTGGCGAGCCGTCTGGAGATTCTTAAAGAAATTAAAGATTGAAATGCCATATGACCCTGCAATTCCACTTTTGGGAATAACCCCCCATGCAGCAGAGGTTCATCTCGATAGCACAAGCACGACCATGTTCATCGCAGCACTGTTTACAATAGCAAAGTCATGGAATCAACCCAAATGATCAATAGTTGACGAGTGGGTAAGGAAAAGTGGTACATCTACACAATGGAGTACTACTCAGCCATCAAAAATGATGAATTACTGGAATTTGCCAGGAAATTTATGTCATTAGAAACAATTATATTGAGTGAAGTATCCCAAACCCAGACAGTTAAGTGATGTATGTACTCCCTAATAGGTGGCAATTGCAAGGAGTATGAACAGGAGGGATGGGGTAGGGAGGGCCACACCAGAAACAAGGAGAGAGGGGACCATGTTACAGCAGAGAAAATAGGCCTCCATCAAGGACTGCAAGTAAGCAATGAGACATCTGGTTAAGTTCACAGACTTTTCGTTCCTGATCATCTACAACTGAGGGGGTATGATCTCACCAGAAGGGGAGGGCATATAGTCCGGCAGATAATAAGTAACCATTTTGCCAATGGGTGATTGACCTCTCCCTCACTGTGGTTTCCTACTTTTATTACATCTACCTTTGAATATTCTCTTATAACAAGACTCTAGTTTAACAGCTTTGTATCTCTGGCCAGGGAGTGACATCCAATACCCATCAGGATGGAGTGAAGGGCATTGCAGGAGCAGCAAAACCTCAAAAGAAAATCAACAAACCATAATCCAGAACTTCAGAGACTCTATGTCAACCACCTAGAACTAGGCCAGCTTAATCTCTCCCCATCCTGAAGCTCAGGGAAATTTGCGGAAGAGGGGGCGGTAAGAGTGTAAGAGCACAAGGATGGGAAGAGCAATGATATGCGAGATACTCCACACAAGTTACGGCCGAAGCAATGATAATTAGACTTTGCATGTCCTGTGCAATTGTCCAACACACTATTGACCCCACAAAGTCTAGCATTTACTAAAAGCACCCAGATCCTTGGAGGCAAGGGATTGACAGCCAAAATAGTATTCCTATGCTTAAGAGGTACAAAGGAAAGGGTTCAGGAAAATGCCGCTGGGTCCTTGTACATCATCGGAGAGGAGGACCCAGAGGAGAGTTTGTCATGCACATTAAAGGATTCTCCCGGGATTGGGGGAGGGGAGGCAGTGGAGGTTGGGGAGGGAGGGATGAGGGGAGGGTGAGCAGAGGGGTTGGGGGGAGGAGAAGAAAGGGAGGGAACCGGTGCACCTATTAAGTTTGTATGAGTGGAGACAATAAAAAATGTTAAAAAAATAGAAAAAAATAAAAAAATAAAACATGGTTGAGGGAAATTTAACGACTAAACTCTGTAATAAACCAATAAAATCATTCATCTTTCTTGAGGATTTAGTACCTCACTGACAGTGTAGTGATTACCTAGTTTTCTAATTATTTGAAAATGCAAAAGAGTCAGTTAGGGTCTTTTCAGGAGTGAGCACATGATATTGGATCCCTAGAAAGTTAGTTTCTAAGACTATCCCATTACTAAATTATTGTATAATCATGTAAGTATACAACTCTATAGAAGAATTCATCTCTGTCATGTTAGACCGTGTCTCTGCTAGGACATTTGTTAATTACTTTTCAGTTATCTTCATCTAAGTGTCACGTGGCTTTTCCTAGAGAGACACATAAAAATAACTCTTCATCTCAGATAAGATGCAAGAAACTATTCCATTTAAGCGCAGCTTTGTGAGATAATGAGTTACTTACAGGAACATGGCTGCCCTTTAGAAAGATTCTTCACAGAGAAACTTCATCTAAGCATAAGTTACACTCACAAAGCTCTATTATTGATTGCTTACACATTAACATTTTTACCTCCTATACACTCTACCATCCTTCCAAGATCATGTTCAAATGGGACAGGAGAATATCCACCTTGAGGTATCTAAGAAGGTGAGTTTAGAATATCAGGCAAAGATCTGATGAACTCTGTCTCTTCTAAACTGAGGGAATGTGCGTGGTCCCAGTGTCATGAAGATCTCATCTGGGTTATTGCAGATGTTATGAGTCAAGTCATAATGACCATGCCATGTGCCAAAGACAGTGTTCCACTACAGCGCATATTAGCTGAGAGTTAAAGGTAACAGGTCTCTAGTTTAGGATGTCAAAGGGGAGACAATGTTACTTGTTGGGAAATATTTGCATTTGAATTCATTTCCTCCACAAGGCCAAGCAGTCCATGAGCTAATGGGAGTGGAGAGGGCACTGATGAGACTAATATATTAAATACAGTAACAATAACACTGCTTAAAAATCTCTGTCCCCTGCAAGCATCTTAGTGACCTTTGCAGGAAAAGTAATTTTCTTAAGATGTACATAGGAAAGTCAGAGTTAATTTACTACAGTGACCTACTTCCCGAAAGCCAATTCAGCAAAATCCAAGGACGTCAATAGAAGAACAGTGCACGATTTGTGAGATCCATACTGTTGCATGGCTGCTTGAACGTTTTATTCCTATTTATTTACCAGAAATTAATAGAGGTTTCAGTAATGTGGGATTTTGGCAGAGTCTCTGTCAGGGCTTCCATGGTCTTCTCAAGCACAAGGAAGCTCTTTGCAGATCTGTCTCCTGAGAATGCTTCCTTGCCTACACCAGTTTTTGAGGCCATCCATACTTCCGGGATCATGGACATCTTCCTCTCTCTTCAAAATCCAAAACACCAGGTGGAAGCTGCCGCTTGGATCACCCTCACACCATATTTTTTTTCTTTTTTCAGGACCCTTTGATGAAATGGTTCCACCTAAAAAATCCAGGATAATCATCAAACTTAGTGAATTAGCAGCATTAATTCTACCAACAAACACTATCTTCCTTTTGGGGAATGACAAGTCATTATTCTATTGCAAACACTCATGATCACATGTAAGATGGAAATATCTACTTGATAATAACTCCTATTTCTGGTTGTTTTGCAGTTTAATAAATATATAACTATTTTCTGGCTGTTCTTTTTTTGTTCAAATAGACAACTTATCTTTTAACGTACATGAAGATAAAATTCCTATATTTCTATACCTATTGTACATATATACAGAATATACACAAGCATCTATTGATATGCTTATGAATTTTAATCATACTTATAATGTTTATAGCAATTTGTATTAGTTTAAATTAGTCTAGATCTATAGTTACCAGTATAATTTCAGCACTGTATGTGTTTGGACTATAAATGATAACTAGAGGGAATAATTTTGTAATGATATATTCCCCATGACTCAAGTCATGTTACACAGTGTGTGTGTATACATGTTACACTTTGTTCCTGGATATATCACATTATGTTAACACAAACTGAGGCTGATATGATAAGTGAATATTGTTACTCTATGATAGTTTTAATCTGACATTTTACTAGAATTTTTGGCAAACTTGGTTCACTCATGTGAAACAGAGGAAAATGAAACAAATCTTTAGTTAATATTGAATAAAAATAATTTTAATTTACATGAAGTTATTATAAAGTTTGGAAATTATAATTTATTATTGGATAAGATAATTAAGAAGTAAATTATACTGCACACTACTAAATGAAAACAGGTTGACAGTGAACTAATGTTGCTTTTTTCCTCTCTCAGGTCAAACGATTAGAGTCCTGACATGTAGTTTATCCTGGATGGATGAAAGGAGACATTGAGAGAGGGGATGCGCTAACAACAATAAAATCAGCATTGAATCAGAAATGCATTGAGCTTTTGAGAAAAATCAAGATATGTGCTTCAATCATTACAGTTTGTCACTACTGAGGTTTGTTTGTTGATAAGCTGTCAATGAACCAGCAGAAAAAGGTTTTATGCAACTAAGCTTGCAGAAAAAGCATTTTAATGCCCAAAGTCTTCTCTATAAATAGAACTTATAAAGTGAAAGTGACAATAAAGTTTGTAGATCAGAGAAATAAAATTTATCTTAATTCCAGAACAGACAGCTTCTACATTTTCTTCTTAGTGTTTTAAGTTCCTAATAATGGCATTAGAATGACAGAATTCTCAGCTTTTTCTTTTGCAAGAAAAAGCCTTTCAAGCACATATGTAAGTTACCCCAAACCAGTCTATTTTAATATCATTCACATAAATATTTTGCATGTCTTTTAAATCTACTATTCATTATATATGAGTTAGGAGTGATTAAAATATATAGATTTCCTGTGATTTTGGTACTATTTCAAGTTCTGAAAAACACAATTATAATTTTATTGGAGAGATTACACATAGTTTTGGTAAGGTACATTTTTAAAAACTGCTTGATGTAAAGATTAATTATTTTTAGTTGCTGTGTTAAAACCAAGCTAGATTATCCACATGGCATTAACTGAATGAATTTCTATTAATGTCTGATGAGTTTTTCCAAATTGTAGTATATTCATCATTTATTGAATCAAAATTTATAATAAATTATGAGACATGAAGCTATGTTTGAAAGAATCCATCTCTTATTCTCTGAAAATGTATCAGTAATCAGATACAGGACAAAGTAAAACAATTTTTTGTTTAAGTCATTTCTTCTGAGGGATGTTCCTTTAAAGAACCTTGGTGATTACCTTTTTTAACAACACATGAGAACACAAGCTCTCTGGGGAATAACTGTCATGGTCTTTTTGGTTCTAAGCCTTGCTCAAGTTGAGATGTTTCAGGGATTCTCTGGAATAATTTCTTAGAAACCAATTTGAGTGGAAGAGTGGATATTCATTCACTGATGATCTAGAGGGCTAAGACCACTCTTCAAGAATTCTAGCCCCAAGTTTAATTTGTACTTTTATTTTATACTAAGACAGGGAAAACATGGAGCAAGCAAAGCAGGACTTTCCAGAAGCAGGCACAGTGGTTATTAAATAATAGCAAGGCAGGATGAAGAAAGACTGACTCAAGATCTTGACTGTCATCAGACAGTAGCACAGATGCAGGTGTGGGAGCAAGGTTGGGTGGTATCTCAGGGACTCAGTACTTTTCCATCTTGGCTTAACAGTGATTGACAATTTACACTCTTCAACCTACTTCAGACCCCACATCTTGATGCTCCAGAAGAAGTGATTAATGTTTTCAAGATTCTAAGAGAAGAAAGAAATAAGGATGTGTAAAACTGACTTTCTAATATTGTTGGGTTCTGAGATCTGTCTAGAATAATGAGTAATAATGGTAATAATTTAAAAATGAAAAAGGGTTTCTGATCTTGAAAGAAATATTTTGTTAGAATCGATACTACATATTTTAGAATATATAGTAGAACCAATAACATATATTCAGGTCTTGCATTTAAAATTTGACAAATATGTGAAATTAAAAGTGATTTTTTTATTTTCAGTCATGTAGATTAAGATATGTTAAATTTGGGGCTGGAGAGGTGGCTCAGGGGTTAAGCCTCCGCCTTGCAGGCGAAGGTCCTGAGTTCGGATCCCAGATTCTACGTATAGACGCCGGGCGGAAGCGGGGGCGGCCTGCGCTTCCGGTCCTGGTAGGGCGGAGCCTGTGAATCCCCGGGCAGAAGGAAGTGGAGGCGTCCATGGTGGTTCCCGAATTCGTCCGTGGTTCTACACACACACACATACACACACACACACACACACACACACGAACACGCGCGAACACATGCAGATGCGCACTGTTGAATAAATAATAAAAAAATTAAAAAAAGATATGTTAAATTTGTTATATCATTTTTGTTGTACTTAGTGTTAAAATTGTTTCATATATGATACTTAAACTTTTGCACATCTTATTTTTTATTTTTTGCCATTTTTCACATATGTCCAGAAAGAATTGATGTACAAAGAATTAAAATGCACTAACCTATGGATATAATAAGTATTTAGAAAGAATTTTGATATACCTTTTGTGTAGCAAGCATTCGCACCTTTTTCTTCTCTAGGACCTGTGACCTGCTCATTCATAAGTTCTTAGGCAGTTTCTGTCATTGAGATTGGGACATAAATGCAAGCAGAAAGTGATTTGTTACCTTTATGACATTCATTACAGTTTTATGCCAATGGGAACACATTGACAGTATGGTTATTATTGTAGCACTCAGAATTCACAAGTAGATAAGACAGGTAATGGCTTATCTCCTTTTGCAGACTATATTTCAGCAGACTACATTTCTGGTACTATAAGAGCAAGCCAGAAGAAGACTGTACTGAATAAGTCATATGTATTTCAATGATGGTGTTCATTTTCAGATTAAAATGCTTTCTGTGGCTTATATATACAGGGAAACTACTTGATGTTGGACATAAATGAATTTCATTTATAGTTCATCTATTAACTAGATCTTTAAGGTACTCATTATGCTTAAAAGATGGTGTCATGGTTTGAAATGTGAGTTTTCCCCAAAAAACTCAGGTGTTTGAATCTTTCCTTGAGGAAAGTCATACCAACTTGAAGAGGTCAAACTTTGCTGGAAAAAAACAATTATGGTGGGCTTTGAGGTTTATAAGCCCCACCCTGCTTGATTTTTGCTCTTAAACTTGCAGTAGCTTTTGGCTTTCATGCTTCTTCCATGTGGACATGCCTTTTCTGCCAATAAAGACTATATTTCCTTTCTGGAACTGTAAGGGGAATAAATCTCCCCTTTTCCCCCTAAGTTGTTTGACTTTGAATCTCACAACAGGAAAGAGTAACTGCTACAGAAATTGGCACAAGAAACGGATTGTTGCTTGTGAGACTAAGAGGATCTAATACTGAGAAAAGTGAGTACCCAGAAGTATGCCCATGGCTGTGATGTGGCTTGTAAATCTTTGGAAATGTATGTTGGGAGAAATATGGAGAGCTTTAGGATTTTGTGCTAGGAAAACCTTTGCATCTTGGAGATATGTATGAAAGGGCCTCATTGTGTAAGGAAGTAATGTTGTGAAAGACATAAGTGGCAGAAGCCCAGCTTGCGATGGTCCAGAAGGGAGCAGGGAATGTGTTGGGAACTTTACTGAGGACAAATGGAGTAATGTGTTGGCAGAGAGTTTGATCAAGTTTGTCCCTCATTCTGAAGGTTTGCCTGAAGTTAAATTTGAGTGCTTGGCAGAGGAAATTTAAAGGCAATGTACTGTGAAAATGTGGCATGGATACTGTCATGGTTATGTACAGGTGTCACCTTGATGGTTGAGGGTTTGATCTCTGGGCACATTTGTAGAGAATTGGTCATTAGGTTAAGCCCAGGTTAAGCTAACCTACAGGAGATTGTCTAGCTGATGGGAAGGCCCAGCCCATGGTGATAGGACTAGGCCCTGAACAGATGAGTAAAATACTGAGAGCTGATTGGGAAAGTTGGCATTCTTATGGACATTTGGCTGGACCTGCTGATCTGGCAAGTAAGGATCATCCCTCTCTCAGCCTTTATGTAGAGATGATGTGGCCAGTTTCCTCAGCCCTGGTGTTAATGCATACTCTCCTGTCAAACTGGACTACAGACTGTAACCAGACTATCGTAGGAAAGTAAACTTGTCCACTTAAGCTGTTTGATGGTCATTTATCACCAACCATGCAGGTGAACTGCAACAGCCACTTTTTAGCACTCTTATTCTGAGCGCTCAAAAAAGAGCAAGGAATCAGACAGAAAGAAGTGAAAGTTGTCAGCTTTGATGAGGAAAAATATGATGACAAACTTGAACTGAACCAGAAGAAGGCAGCCAGCAAATGGCTATTTGCTAAAGAAATTAAGTTCTTTAGTGAATCAGATTCTGCTCTCAATTTAGATTAATAAAAAAAGCCTACCTTAAGGGAAAATTTATCAGGGAAGGTTCCCAGTCATAAGAACAGAAATTCTTTTGGAAGGAATAAGCTAAAGTGTCAAGTTCCAAAAGAAATGTCCATTATTCCTCTGATGTAACTGCCCAAGAGAGATAGATATTCTTCCCAGTGTCAACACAGAGAAGCTGAACAAGCTGTGATTCCAGGGGGACAATATCCACCTGGAGATTATAGCGTAACTTGACAAAGCCACCCACATGGTCCTGGTTTTAGAAGCATCAAAGATGCACAGGATGAGGAAGTCAGGAATACCTTCTTCCAGGTTATGGAAAATGGCAAAAGTCAGGCAATGTGTGGCAGGAATGGAAATTCTGCAAGAGGGAGAAGCTCAAGTAGGGTATTTTTTATTATTGTGGAGTTAAAACCTGGTTTGCATTGAGAAGTGAAGATGTTAGAGATACCAGAGCCTATGTGGGAAATCTGCCAAGGAAAGCTATGCATCATGGGAGAAGCCAGCCCAAAAGAATGATGTGTTCTATGGGTAGTTTCACTAAAGGGATAAAATTGAAGCCTTTTGGAACTAAGATGATTTCAACAGGAAATTCATGTTTTAGACATGGAACTGCAGGATTTGGAATTTGGCCTGCTTGTTATCTGTTTCGTTATGGACTGATCTTTCCTAGATATGCCCCCATTCCTTCCTTTTGGAATAGGAATATTTAGCATATTGGAAGTATGTAACTTGTCTTCTGATTTTATAGGACACTCTTGTCTTTGTACTATTAAACTGTTTCAGTCTATGAGGACTTTTAAAGTTGGACTGAATATAGTTTGCATAATGAGATGGCAATTAACCTGTGAGGACCTCGTGTAGAGTGTTATGATTTTAAATGTGAGTTGTCCCCCAAAGACTAGTGTATTTGAATCTTTAGTTTGAGAAAGTCATGCAATCTTTAGGCAGTGAAGCCTTGTTGGAGGAAGCTATTTATAGAGGGTGGGCTTTGGAGTTGGTAGCTCCACCCTGCTTGAGATAGTGAGTTTTATTTTTGAGCTTGCAACAGTTCCTCATGATGTCTGCAGTGATCTAGGCCCTCTCCAGCTTCTGTCAACCAGTCAAGCCTTTTCTACTAATGAGAACTGTCGCTCTCCTCTGAAACTGTAAGCTGAATAAATCTCCCTTAAGTTATTTGACTCTGGTGTCTCACAACAGGAAAGAGTAACTAATGCAAACAGATTCAAATTGCCATTAAAATGGCAAAAATGGTAAAAAGATAATATGTTTAGTAAAAAAATGATATGATGCCTAGCCCTTTCTAACACGGTGATTTATTTGTTTTTTCAAATGACTACATGGCAAATTCAAGATGGTGGGCAAGCGAGATAATAGCAAACTTCCTGCGATCGTAGTGCTAACACCCCAGTGGACAAGACCCAGTTGACATTGTGCTTTGACCTGGTTAATTTGCAGTGTCTGAAATGATAACAATGTGAATATTACTTAATGATACTCAGTTTCTGTATAAGAATTTTTATTGAGAATTTTTCATATACAAACAAAAGGAGCTTATGTTATGCCCCAACCCTATTCTCAACCAACCTCTCTTTCTCCTACTTTCCCCATTCATCCCTTTTCTTTATGACTCTTCCCTCTCCTCTTCAATTTTGCCACATCCTTCCCACTCTCTTATCCTTTTGTGCATATGGACCACAGACTCCCTTAGTGGTTCCTGTTTTGGTAAGGGAGTGAGATTTCTTTTGTAGTACATGTCAATCTTTAGTGGGCAAAATTGGAAGTGGGAAGATTTTTCTTCCCTTGTCTAGTACCTGCCCCAAGGACACTGTCTGAGTACAGTTGCTTCTTCTGAGATTCTTGCCAAGCCTTGTGAGAATGTTGATATGTCAGCTTTTTGTGTGTAGATTTGGTGGTGGAGGTTCTCACTGAGTGGGCTCTTAAGTACAGCAGCCCTGTTGTAGCTGGAGTGTGTTGGTTAGAAATATTCCATTTCACCTTTAAACTCTTACAATCTGCAAGGTTCCTCAGTCTTGAAACAGGGAAAGAATTTTATGGGCTGATTGGAGCTGAGCAGTCCAGGGTTGTTGATATTCTTCACTCTAGCTGGTTGTAGTTTTCTGCCTCACCAATCTTCCCTTGTAATAGGGTGTATCTTTGTTGAGCTCTGAGAAGTTTTCTTATCTGAGGGTTAATTAAGAAGTGTTTAAATGGTAGTTTATTCTAAGGTTTTTGTATTTATCACTAAGACATTGGTTCCTATTTATTGTTAATTGAATTGGTTTACATATCAGGCATGGGTTTCATGACAATAAAGGGTTTAAAAAACATTCAGAGAGTTTAGGTCATTAGGTAATTAGGTTTAGGTCACTGATTCCTCTTTTACCCCTGAGGTACTTGCCCCCCTCCCCCGCCATCCTTACCACTTATGAAGATATATCACCTTACTTCCTTCCCCTTTCAGACTTTTCTTCCATCATGGCTTTATTGTACATTTGCTAGTGTCCTTTTGTCTACATTCCTTTGGGTTTTCTTTGTCCCTGCCCCCTGATTTACATTCCTTTCTTGGTTGTGGTGTTATAAAAGTATACCATTTTGAGGGTTTAATGCTACGATCCACTTATAAGGGAGAGTATATGGCATCTGTCTTTCTGTGTCTGGGATACTTCACTCAGTATAATTTCTTCCAGCTCTATCCATCAGTTCATTTTTCTTGAGAACTGAGTATTATTCCATCGTGTACATGTGCCACATTTTTATTATCCATTGCCATTCTGACTGGAGTGAGATTATATCTCAGGGTGGTTTTAATTTGCATTTCCTTAATGCTAGTTAGTTAATTTTTTGAGTTCTTTGTGTACTCTGGATGCTTGTCTTTTATAAGATGTGTGGCTAGTGAAGATTTTCTCCAATTCCATGGGGTACTTTTTTCCTTTAACTGAATAGAAGTTTTTTTTTTTTTAATTTCATGATATCCCATTTGTTGAGTGTTGGTCCTGTTTACTATGCATTTGGGGTCTCATTCAGAAAGTGTTGGACTAGGCCAAGTAGTTCAAGTGTAGTCCTTATTTTATTCTTCTAGGATTTTTATAATTTTTGATGCTTTGACACATTTGGAGTTACTTTCATGCAGGGTGATGGATAAGAGTTCACTTTTATTCTTCTGCATATAGATATCCAATTCTCCCAATATCATTTGTTGATTTAGTTCTAGTGTGTTTTTGCTCAATTTTTGTCTTGTTGATCTCTTTATTCATTGATGAGAGTCATGTGTTGAAATCCTCTACTATTATCATATTTGGATTGATTTGCTGTTTTGACATTGTAGTGTTTATTTGATGAATATGGGTGAGCCTATACCAGGTGTGAATATGTATAGAATTGTGAAGTTTTTCTTTAATGACTTGTAGTGTTCTTTTGTATCTCTTATGATTTGCTTTGGCTTGAAGTCTATTTTGTCATATATTAGAACTGTTGTTCCTACTTCTTTCCATTCCATTAGATTCCAGTAGCTTTGTCGAGTCTTTAACTCTGAAATAGTGCCTATTTTTCATGGCAAGATGTGTTTATTGAGGACAAGTACATTGATGGATTGTGAGTTTTAACCCATGCTTGTAGACTATATCTTTTTCAGAGAGTTAAGTCCATTGACCTGAAGGTTATAACTGAGAAATGTGGCTGATTTCCATTAGTTTATTTTGTGGCTTTTATATGTGTATTTATTTGCTTAGTAGTTGTGTTGGCATTATTTTTCATTTTTAACCTCTTGTATGCTTTTATCCTTTTCTTCAGAGTATCTTCTGCAGATCTGGTTTGGTGGTCATGTAGACTTCAATTTATCTTTACAGTGGAAATCTTTCTTTTATCTTTAATCAAGATTGAGAGTTTTTCTGGGTATAGAAGCCTGGGTTGACATTTGAGATCATTCATAACTTGAGGTACATCTCTACAAGCTCTTCTGATTTTTACTGTTTCCACTGAAAAATCAGCTGTTCTTCTAACAACTTACCTTTAAAAGTGACTTAATTTTTCTCTTTTCAGGCTCTCAAAAATTCTCTTTATCTTCATGTTTGAAGTGTTTTTACTATTATTTGCCTATTATTTGCTGAGGCATGTTTCCATTTTGGTCATATGTCATTGGTTTGTGGCATGGATTTAGTACTTAGACAGGGATCTCTTTCCTTAGTTTTCATTTGCGATGGTATGAAAAATATCATCTGGTGTGTATTTTTGGATTTCTGGTTCTGATATTCCATGTACATGCAGGCTTGGCCTCTTTGTGTCATTTTCACTCCTAATTGCTCAATATCAATCACCTACTTTCTCCTATTGCAGTCTTCTTCATCCTCAGTGTCCCTCCCATTCTCATGATCTTCTTTGTGTGTGGCTTATTAAGTTACAGCTGGGTTACAGTTAATAACATGCATCTGGCTACTTGTTGGACAAGTATGACGTGTTAGTAGGTAGTAGCTTCCCTTCTCTCTCATCCAGCATAAATGTTATAAGTATGGTGCCTCTTGAGACCTTTCCTTTTTCACAGTGTTGTGTTGATATAACAAATCCTGTACTGGTCTCATGGAAGGAGACACAGCTGCAGTGGGTCCATAAATGTTTAGGTCCTATCCTATCTGGAAGATATCCCCTGACTGTATCCCTTCCCATCTTCAAGTTGTTACACTCTTATTGTCCCCTCTTTCATGATTGCTTCCTGAACCCTGAATTCAAGTGCTTTAGAAATCTTGTTAAAACTGAGATCTCACTATTGATTTGTTGTCTCTACTTTGTTCAGATGTGATTCTCTATCTAATATTTTCCATTGCAGAAAGAAGCTTCCAGGTCTTCTCATCTGTGGTATAGTTATAAATATTTAGAATATAAATTAATACTTAGTTTTCATAGCTACAACTTAGATTATTTTTCCTTAGGGACTATGGTTCCCCTTCTCTAAAGATGTGGTTTGGTTTACAGTACCAGATGTGTGCTTCTTTCTGATAAACAGGCTTTAAATCTAATCAGATACCTGCTTTTCATTCAGGTATATTAAAACATAATCATACAAATACAAATTGTATTAATGTATATTAATATGTATATCCAAATTTTATGAGATGAATAATTCAATGAATGTATTAAGATATTAAAATGTAAATCATGTCACTTTTTTGTGTGTGTTTCTAGGATTTTAAAGATCTATATTCCAGTTTCTCTTCTGTTGTTGACATAAATATATGGCTCAAAGAACTTAGGGAAACAAAAAATTTACACCGTGTTAACATAGCAACAGTCTTCATATTAACATCAAAAATAGTGCAAAATGGACACTTATATCCATGAGAATTGTTGAGAGTGAGTGAGCGATCAAGATACAGAGTGAGAGAGAAGATAGTTTCTCACTTGCCAGCATGTCTATTATAACTACATTCTCAAGTACCAAGCCAGTTTTCTCTGTCTTAGCCACTTACCCAGGGAATGGTCTTATCTAGAAGGTGCTGGTTTCTGCTGCATCAATCAGATAATCCCCCATAAGATAGTTCATGGCTTTCCCTAATTATTAATTTTTCACAGATGTTCATGAAATCTCATCACTCAATTTTTAAGTGGGCATCTAGCACAAACTGCCAAACATACCCTGAGCAAAAACTATCTTCCCCTAATTCTAATACTATACTAGAGTATTAGTATACTAGAGTATTATATATCTTGAAGAGTTATTCATACTTTCCAATTGAAGCTTGAAAGCATTTAAGTTAAATATTCCTATTCTTTCTTCTTTTATTCCCTTATCAATGTCAAAGATAAATGCTACTTTACTGTCTGCTTTTACTAATTCATACTGTTTAAAATATCCATGTAGGTGAGAACATGTAACATTTGTTCATATTTTTCCAAATGATAAGTCTTGAATTATTAAATATTCTTAGGTGAATGTTCTTTATCCATGAATCTCTAAATGGATAGTTTGGATGCTTCTGTATGTTATTCACTGTGAAAAATATTCCAGTGAACACATGAATACAGAAATTTCATGTTCTTTTTCTAAACATTCATCTTTTTAGAAAAATTTCATTATATATGGTAGTTACAAAAGGATATTTTCAAACATACAACATTGTATTTTGTCATATCATATGTAGCAATATATTGTTAAATATATATCATACTACATTTTATATATACATATGTAATAATGCTCTCATCTATTTTCCTTTGCCTACAGTAGACAATAGAAAAATGCAAACTATTAACGCTCATAAGGTAAGGGAAGATACCTCAGTGCTGTACTCATGGATGTATGATAAATGCTTCAGCAAGTACTCAGATACATGCCTTCAGTGGTAACCCAGATGAAACTCAGTTATCTACACGTGTGAAAAAACATGTCAGTGAAAAGATGGAATTGGTGAGAAAAATATCATAAGTTCACTATGTGAAACACTAAAAAAGATTAAAATTTTAAAAAATTAATTATGAAATGCAAAGTAAAGCTGCAATGAAATTCCTTAATACTTTGTCAAACATTAAGAAAACAAGTATGAATGAAGTTGAGAATGAAGACTAGAGGGAAAACTTATACCCTACTGGGGATAATGTAAATCATTTGAGTCATTATATAAATCAGTATGCAGATTCATCAGAAAGGTAAAAGTATATCTAGTGTATAATCTAGTGATATAGCTCTTAGGCAGTTAGCAAAAGCATACCCAAGTAAGCATATCTTTATTTTATAACAATGGATCTGTTATAATAAGAGCATAGACTTAACGTATTATTGCCCTTCTTATTTGAATGCGTTTTCCTCAGAGTGTAAAGCTCAAGATTTTTGCACATCTCTTAGTCATTTTTATGTACTTCTTGTGAAATATCTGTTAGGCTTCCACATCACTTTTCATTTCCATTTTGTTGCTATGAAGTTGTCCAATTCATTGTCTAGCTTAGTTCACTTTGTGCGATTTTAACAGAGTATCACAGACTGGGTTATTTGTGTTGAAGGAATTTTTTTTTGCTCACAGTTTCATAGGATAGGAAATCCAGAATCAGAGACTTATATGTGGTAAGGGAGTTTTTTTCTACTTTTACAAGGATATTGAGTATTCATCCCGTCTTCTCTCCCTCCTCCCTCCCTCTCATCCCTTTCCTTCCTTTCACCATTCCCACTAATAAACCTGTAGGTAGGAAGACAGTATATCAAAATTCTCTGTAGAGAGCTGTTATTATACCCATATAATGGGAACTCATAGTGGAAATCTTTGGATCTAAAGCTGGATGAGTGAAGGGAAATGCACCATCAGTGAGATGGCCTGAAGAAAAATAACTTTATATACAAGGGAGACATGAGCCCCCCACAGGAGTAGACACACTAAAATAAAGGTGTTCTTGATGTATAATTCCATGACAGAAGATCAGAGGGTAGGTAGCTAGAATATGAATGGAGTGAATATATTTCATAATGAACTCTCATTGCTATGACCAAAGCTCTCCCTTAATAACATTAATTAGCAATGAGGGGAGTTGTTTATAATCAGAACACATCTCTTTTAGCCTCTCATACCATGATGGGGATCAAATTTGCAATACATGAAACATACATTTAACCCACACCAACTACTTCCCAGATACATGGTTTATAACATAGTTCATTCTGTAGTTTGTATCTTCAATCTCTTGACTGTTGTTATTCGAAGAAATGTTTTAGTTGGCTGCACTACCATTTTGTCTAATTTTCTTTTTGTAATCTGTAGTTTGGGGCTTTATTTAAAAAAAAAAAACCTGTGAACAAACAGACACAATAACATTTTCCCTTTATATTTTCTTCTATGATTTTTTAAAAGTCACTCTAAATTACTTTGAAACGATTTTATGTAATGTGTGAGACAAAAGTTCAATTTCAATCTGCAGATGAACATTTAGATTTTCCACTCCCACACATTAAATACAGAATCTTTTCAGATTTTATGTTGACATATTTATAAAACAATTTCTCATAAATACATACATGTATGTCTAAGATTTCTTTTGTGTTTCAATGGATCTCATGCCAGATTTTATGCCAATTCCATATCACTTTTCTCTCCTAGTTTGTAGTAAACTGTTTTCATAATTCTTGTGTTTTTTAATCATATTTTTTGTTTCCATATGAATTTTACTTACTTTTCCTATTTCTGTTGTTTCTGTTAATGGTGTGTGTGTGTGTGTGTGTGTGTGTGTATTAGAGGGCACTGTGTTTGCTTATGGAGGCCCAAGGGTATCATTGGAAATCATCCTGGATTGTTCTATCTCCTTTTCACTTTGTTGCAACCTTTCTCAGGGCATACCTTTCAGGGTAGAAATGTATTATTACATCATAAACTAGGAATAGACAGCAGTTTCCACACCAAACAATTCTATTTAACTTCCTTTCAGGGTCGACTGTTTATATTTCTGTTCCAGTGTTTTTATGTGCAAATGGGGATCTTGAATTTGAACTTTGATCCTTTTGCTTGCAAGGCAGAGGCTTAATTAACTCCAGCTATTTCTCTTCCACTGTACTTTTCTTATTTCAGTGAACAAAGATCATTGGGGTTTTGAAGAGAATTGAAGTAACTCTGGAAATTCTTTGGGGCTATCAACATATTAATGGTTATGTGTTCCTTCTTATCTATGAACATAGAGTAGTCTGTTTACCTGTTGTCTCTTAAGTGTGTTACATTAGTATTTACCAGTTGCAATGGACATATCCTTTACTTCTTTTTTTCATTTTTGCTACTTTTACTATTACAAAAATGATGGTTTCCTTTATTGTGTGTGTGTGTGTGTGTATGTGTGTGTGTGTAGTTTTCTGTCAAGTTTTATAAACAACTGACACCGATTTATTTTTAGATCAGGAATTTTACTAAATACATAGTTTGTGTTTTGGTGGCATATTTCAGGTATTTTGTAAGTGAATATTGTCTACTAACAATTACATATCTACTTCTTTTTCAATTTAAATTATTACATTTTCTTCTTATTATTTGTTGCAACTAGAGTTCCAAGTAATAAGTTAAATAGAATTGTTTGGTGTGGAAACTGCTGTCTATTCCTAGTTTATGATGTAATAATACATTTGACTTTTCATTAATTAGTAGTCACTAACTACAAACAGCAGCTTTATTTCCACCCAATTTATGGGATAGGAACATAAATATTTTTTAGTTGGAGTGTTAAAATAAGCATGAAGATTACTGAAGTTTTACCTACAGTAATGACATTTCCATGTGAGTCTCGGAGATGA
The DNA here is from genome assembly GCA_023101885.1 of Typhlomys cinereus. Classification (NCBI taxonomy): domain Eukaryota; kingdom Metazoa; phylum Chordata; class Mammalia; order Rodentia; family Platacanthomyidae; genus Typhlomys; species Typhlomys cinereus. The sequence continues at coordinate 1,628,473 of JALPQD010000054.1, forward strand.
CATTTGACAGCATGCATTTTCGTCACAGACACAACAATATTTAACTTCTGATTAAGCGTACTGTCCAGAATGAGCATATCTGCAAGAGCTCGTATTGTGACAGTTTCTGCATGTTCTGCAATAAGTTTTGTGATGACTTTTTCACAGTCTCCTACTCTTATTCCATCTACTTTTGAATCTACTCTTATAAAAAGACTCTATTTTAACAGCCTTTTATCTTTGGCCAGGGGATGACATCCAATACCCATCAGGATGGAGCTAAGGGCGGTGCAGGAGCAGCAAAACTGAAAAAAAAAAATCAACAAACCACAATTCAGAACATCAGAGACTCTATATCAACCACCTGGAACCAGGCCAGCCTAATCTCTCCCCATCCTAAAGCAAAGGGAAATTTGCGAAAGAGGGGGTGTAAGATTGTAAGAGCTTAAAGAAGGGGAGGTGTTGCGACATGCAAGATACTCCACACAAGTTAGGGCTGAAGAAATCATAATGGGACTTTGGATGACCTGCACAATGACCAACATATCATTGACCCCCACCCCCCAAAGTCTAACATGGATCACAGGCATTAGGATCCTTAGAGGCAAGGGAATAACGGCCACAATAGTGCTCCCACACTAAAAGGGAACACAAAAAAGTACTCCAGGTAATGCTACTGAGTCCTTATACCTCATCAGAGAAGAGGACCCAGAGGGAATTTGACATGTACACTAAAAGATGCTCTAGAGATGGGGGGACAATGAGAAAAAGGGGGGGGGAAAGGAAGGAGAAAGTGGGGAGGGATCCAGGGGATCCAGGGAGGAGTAGAGGGAGGGAGGGAATGGGGTACCTATCAAGTTTGTATGAGTGGAAAAAATAAATAAATATTAAAAAAATCACGCCTAACTCCATGCGCAGACACTGCTATCTATTCAGAAACAACGAATGAGAGAACCATTGGCCTCAAAATTATTGTTTGAAATAAAGTATTTCTTTTACCTCATGACTTTCCTTTTTTTCCTTTAAAATCTTATCCTCTCTTTTCTTTTTTAATTTTTTAATTTTTCTAATTTTACAAGCATAATGAGTGGTTGTCCCCTCTTCTCTCTTCCTCTATTCCCTTCACCAATCTATTCTTTTCCCTACCACACTCCTGCCTGTCTGCTTCTGTGGATCCGAGAGACGGATTTACTTTCAGATGGTCTGCTCTAATAGGAGTTCAGGTCTTTGTGGATGGTTAAGTGACCTTTTCTTGGGCAAAACCTTTCACCTGTTGCTGCAGTTCACCTGCATGATTGCTGATAAATGACAATCAAATGGCTTAAGGGAACTAGGGGCTTATTTTCTTTTACTGGTTTTGGTTCTTAGTCTAGCTTGACAGGAGAGCATGTACCAGGGCCAAGGGAACTGGCTACACCATCACCACATAATGGCTGAGAGAGGGATGATCCTTACTTGCCAGACCAGCATGTCTAGCCAAGTACACAGAAGGATGCCAACTTCCTCAACTGGCTCTCGGTATTTTATTTATCTATTCAGGGCCTAATCCCACCCACCATAGACTGGGCCTTCCCCATCAGCAAGACAATCTCCTGCAGGTTTGCTCTGGGCTGAACGCAACCATTAATTATCTACAAATGTTCCCAGAGCTCAAACCCTCAACTGTCAAGTTGACACCTGTGCCTAACTGTGACACCTGTCTAGCCTGACCCCTAAGATTCCCCAAGCATGTAATTGTTTCTCCTAAATTCCTCTCTAGTCTATAGAAGAATGTTGATGTGTCAGCTGCAGTGCATGTTTGGTGAGGAAAAGTCTCATTGTACTAAGACCCCACAGGCACAGAGAATACTTCCAGTGTTATAGAACTAAAAAGAATCTTCTTACGAGATAAAAGTCCAATGTCTAATGAACATCTTTAAAAATATTCTACATCTCTAGTCATTAGGGAAATGCAAATTAAAGCCACCCTGAGATATTATCCCACTCCAGTCAGAATGTCTATGATCTAAAACATCAACCACAACAAATGTTGCTAGAAATGCGAGGAGAAGGGGACCTTTATGCTTTGATGATCCTAATTTTTCTTGACTAACACTGTTCTTCCTAATTTTAATCAGTATCTCCCAGCTTTCCAGTTATTCTGTACCCAATGAAAACTATCTTTGCTTTCATATTTTAACCTTAATTCTGATTTCATAGTGTACAGAGATAGCAAATAATTTCAAAACTATGGTTATAGGCTTTCACACACACACACACACACACATACACACACACACACACACATTAGGATAATTCAAAATCTAATTTTTAATGTATATTTCTACTTTTAGGGTGACCTTTTTGATAACCCCCAGAAAATATTTACAAATGTAGTATGAACAACTTTAGAACTATAATACACATATTTTTATTTAACACTATTGTGTTACATTACTTTTTGTTTCATCATTTTATTCCTTGGGATTTTCTGTTGTCTCTATGTATTTTATAGAAATGATGTGAAAAGACAGGCTCTTTTTTCATCCATTTGACTTCTAAAACTTTAATTGCTTTCAAATTTATAGCTTTTTTCATAGGCAGAATAACAATTAGTCTTGCATTGAGTAATCTGGGAAAACTGGTTACCTTCTCAGATATAGGTGTTTTATCATATTGATAGTCAAATACTTCTACAATTTTAGTGGATACTGTAGTTAGTCATGCAAAACAGCAAACTTTATTACACAGACTTAGAGATTATTATTATATTATTATTATTATATTTATTAGAATTCAATATTAATATTTTCTGATAATATATACTTTATTTTACATGATGACTAAGGAGGTAAAAGAAAAACAATTTTGATCATCACAGAGAGATACATCAAAATTCAGGGAATGAAATTATTTTCTAATGCAATTGAGGTATGATTAAATCATAATTTCCCATATGAAATTCTTATGTATTTCTGTATTCGAGTCTGCTAACGTTTACTCATTTGAAAGCAAGCATTTCTTTCTAAAACTCTGACTATAAAACTTTCACTAATCTCATTACAAGTGAATACTTGCTTGTAAAATGTTTACACAGTATAATAAACTACAGTGAAAATTGTTAACCATAGGCAGTATTGTTTGTATGTATATTTATTTTAATTTGTTCTTATGTATGTGTTCTGTAATAGTTTATGGACTTTTAAAGATCCTCTAATGTACTTTATTCTTATTTTGGCTAGGAATTATGCCATAAAATATTTTTCCATTAACCTTTTTGTTTATATTCCTTAAATTAGCTGCACCTGATGAGAGAGCACAGGAAGAATACATTCTGTCCATTGTGGAAGTTGTAAGAAACAGCAAAAGAAAACTAAATTTATGTCATTCTTAGGAAAATTCACTGAAATTATTTTTGTGCGAACTTTTGCATGAAAATTTGGCATGTCTTATAATAAACCCTGAATTAAGAATAGCTAATTGCAATCATTACATTCTCCATTGTTCTTCATGAAACATTGTTAACACTTTCTTTTGTGTGGCAGGTAAATGAAAATATTTTTACATAAGTAGACTCCCCCCAGGGATTTCTCTATTTAGATGAAAATTTCCACAGTGTGTGTCAAGGAATCATCAAAAGATCATTGCAGAACAGAACAAGTTTCATAAAATTCTGCTAAATATACTGAATTATAATGATACATCCACTTGAGGCTTCCAGAAAAATATGGATGTCCTGATAGTTCTTGACACTCATTGTGACTTCTGTCACATATCACCCTTCACACTAACACTAACTTGGATAAACTCCTCACTTCTTCCAATACTAAGACTAATAATGGAAGATGATGTTATATTTGAAGGATATTTTCTTTCAATGTAATTCATAACATCTGAGCTCAAAATGAGTTGTTGGAGTGGGGATATGGCTCAAGGGTTAAGACTCTGCCTTGGCAAACAGAAGATTCTGAATTTGGATCCCAGGTACCACATAAAAATGCTAGGAGGGAACGACTATTGCCACAACTTCTGTCTTTGATGACCCTGGTAAATCCTAGAACAAAGCAAAAAGAAGGTACAGTCAATCCAGGATAAATCCTGACGTCATCCTTGGTCCTCTACAGGGACACAGAGTGCCCTCTGATTCACACACTCACACACACACACACACACACACACACACACACACACACACTCACTATAAATAAAATAAAGCTTAAAAAATACATTGGTAAGTTGAGTGAAACTATATAAATTTTTCTATCCAGATAGAAAGCTTGTATTAGCTTCTTTTTCATGCATTTATTCCCTTTGATCTTGCCCTCAGAGGTCAGATTTAGGCCATGACTTCAATGGAGCCAACATAATGGGATTATTTAAAAAAACTTATTATTTACTGTCTTCAGGAAAATACATGACATGCCTGCAGACCTCCCCCCACTGAGGTCATATAAATGCTATAATAAAGAGACTAGAGGAAGACTATTGTGAACGGAAAATATCTGAGTAGTCCTTTAATAAAGGTGAGAGGAGACAGGAGCCCCATTTGGTAGGAGAGATGTGAATGAGTGCTTATTATCTCTGATTCCAATTTACACCTTTTGGTTGTAGTATAGCACCAAATTTCATGTCAAGGGAACTGAGCCTGCCTTTAATGCTAGGAAATTATCTGCATTCAAAAATGAAGAAACACCATTTATTAGTCAGGGTTCTCTGGAAGAACAGAATTGATAGAGTATATATGTATATAATATATATAATACATATTATATATAATATATGTATATATCTTTATTAAATCAATTCACAATACATGTAGTGCCTTTCAAAGTAGCTACTTGTAGCTGTTTTGTCTTTTTAAAATTAATTTTTTATTACTTTTTTATTTATTCATACAAGCTCAATAGGTCCCCCCTTCATCTACCACCCCCACCCTGTTACCCCTTTTCCTTTCCTCCTCCTCTCTTGGTGCTTGGATGCAGAATTAACATCATAAAATGACCATCTCACCAAAAGCAAATGTACAGATTCGATGATATACCAATCAAAATCCCAAAGCAATTCTTTGAAGAAATTGACCACTCTCAAAATTTATGTGGAATCACAAAAGGCCCAGATAGCAAAAATAATCCTGACAAAAACACTGCCAGAAGTATCACTATACTAAACCTTAATCTATACTACAAATCCATAGTAATAAAAACAGCCTGGTACTGGCTCCAAAATAGACACAGATCAATGGACAAGGGTTGAAGACCCAGATATAAACCCATACAATTATAGACATTTGGTCTCTTTGACAAATGGGCCCAAAAAAGTCAATGGAAAAAGAATAGCATCTTCAACAAATTGTACTTCCAAAAACTGGATACTCACATGCAGAAGATTAAAACTGGATCAGTACTTGTCAACTTGCACAAAAATCAATTCCAAATGGATCAAGATGAGATCTCAGTCAGCTAAGGATGGAGGTAGTAGTGGCAGCAGCAGCAAAGAAGGAAATGATGCAACAGAAGACAAAGATGCTCCATCTTGAAGGAAGAGTCATGAGACAGCACTGGATAAAAGAAGAGCAAGTCTCTCCTTCTTGCACTTCCTAAACCATTGATTCGTCACAACTATGCCCCAAATAGCCGGCAGCTATCAGGTTGACACTGGAGTCTAATCATAACACACCAGGAAGTCCTAAGTGTTTGCAGTGGTGCAATATCTTTATCTTCAGTTGTCTTACCAAATGCACATGATTTTCCTTCATTAAATGAAAAACACACAGCTTTTGCATAGAAGGATTTATCATGGACTAAAAGACTAGAAAAAGGTCTAGACTACTAGAATCAGGGATAATTGTAGACATAGAATTTAACTATGGGCATAAGTGGATGAGGAGGAAGGGAGCATAAGCTGTTGCTGATTAAAAAATCAATTACCAGAATAAGTAAGGCATTAAGCTTACTTTAAATAAAAGTGAAATTAAGTATGCTTTCAACTGATAGAAAATTCTATCATTAGAGAACTAGGTAAGATATACATCAGTAGCTTATACATATGAAACTGAATCAATATTAAGTGACTAAGCTCTCTCTCTAACCATAATTTTATACAGTGTATCATTTAATTCAATTTACTGTTTTTCTTTCCAGGAAGGACGATGTCACAGTTACATACTTTTGTCAATCTGGCAATTGAAAGAGCCCTGGACAAGTGTGTGGGAGATTTTCTGATTGGTGGGAAAGGACCAGCCCATGGTGACTGGGATTAGGCAATGGACAAGTGAATAAAATGCAGGGAACTGGTTAAAGAAGTTGGCAATTTTCTGGATGCTTTGCCAGACATGCTCTTCAGGCAAGTGAGGATCGTCTCTATCAGCAGTCCTGGGGATGTGGTGTCACCACTGCCCTTTGACCATGGCGTTGTTATAAGCTCATTTGTCAAGCTGGATAAGAAGCTGTAATTGGACATTTTTAAGCCAAAATAAAAGCCTTTGTTCCCTTTAACCAAATGTTCATGAATTTATTGTCAGCATGCAGAGTAACGGTGACAGAGAGTTTCATTTGTAATTTAGGAGAAAGAACTGAAAACCTGAATAGGTTTCATATCTATAGAACACTTTCAAATGGAATCATTTTATTAGTAATAGAGTTTTGAATATATTAATTCAATAATGGATTATTTATTTTATTTACTTACTTGCAATAGAGGAAGAGAGAGAGAAACAAAGAAACAGAACACAAGAGAAAGCATATGTATTACAGTGCATGGTTACAGGAATTTTATTCTTTCCCTCCATTCACATGGACTTTCATGTCCTTAAATGCTAGGTTTGTAAGCAGGTGCTTTACATATGGAACAATTACTCTTTTCTTTTCCATGCATGTGTGCTTTTTTTTTTTTTTTAGTATATGTGCCTATGGAGGCCCAAGAGTGACATTTGGAGAAATCATCCTGGATTGCTCTTAGTTACATATTCCTTTAATCTGGGGGTTCCCAGATTCTACCTTCTGTTACCAGGAATGCAGGTCACTGCCAGCTCAACGTAGCATTTTTGCAGAGCTCTAGGAATCTGAATTCAGGTCCATTTGCTTCTAAGGCAAAGACTTTAATCCCTGAGTTCTCTCTCTCTCTCTCTCTCTCTCTCTCTCTCTCTCTCTCTCTCTCTCTCTCTCTCTCTCTCTCTCTCTCTCTCTCTCTCTCTCTCTCTGTCTCCCTGCATATATATGTCATAAGATACTGTGGAGGTCTGAGATTAACTTGTATCATTCTTACATTGTTACATGCATGAATGTTGGAGATTAGATTCAACTCATCAGATTTCAGTGACACATGTACTCATTGAACCATCCCACTGGTTCTCAAATGTGATTTTCTTGTCTAGAACAATAACAAATTGATATACATGCCCACCTATCTGTGAGTTGGCAATACTATTAGGTTTTTTTATTTAATCACAGATGAAATAGTATGAGGATCCATATATATATCGACTAAGATAAATATGAAAGTCAGAATCAGTTTTTTGTATTACACAGCACAAACCTGGCCTTAATAATTTTGTTACCAGCTTTTTTAATGTTATGTTTTTTAATTTCATTTTTATTACTTTTTTGGCTAATTATACAAGCTCAAAAGGTACTCCCTTCTTCTCCCTCCCATCCTTTGCCCCTTATCCCCTGTTGCATTCTACTCCCTTCCCATCAACCTTCATTATTACCCCTTTTCTTTCCCTCCTCTCATCCTCAAGAGCATCTGTTTTTGTAGGCGCTGAATTTTACCCACTGAGTCCCACTTGGGGACCCTTCTTCGGCTGCCCCTAGTATGGGAACTCTATTATGATTGTTTAACTCCTTGCCTCTAAGGATCCTACTGCCTGAGGCCTTCTCCCCTGTGATCCATCTGTTTCTGTATTTGCATTAATTTATTCAAAAGAACTACTAAAATTCCTTAATATATGCTAAAATAGATACAAACAGAAAAGGTTAGAAAGAAATACCAATATTATTTGGGTTTTTGAGAAATGCTTTTCCAAGTATGTGGCAACTTATAAAGCAACTCAAAAGCAACAGAGCATCTCAAAGGATGCGAAAGTAAAATCAATTGTTACAAATTTTATTTGTAAGATTTAATTTGTATATATTTACACTATATCAAGTAGCATTTAGTCACCACCAACAATTTATCTCTAATCAGGTTTCACTACACTGGCATAATGTTCTAGGTAGGCTTTCAAAAGGACAGAGAGCATAAATATAAAAAAAATTAGAATAAGTTACAAAAGATAGGAACTGAGTAGTTTGACAATGCACATGAGCAAGTTGTAGTGGCTGAGAGGTTGGTAGCTCCTCAGTTCCCTGACATGGACAGTCCATCAGTCCAAATTTCATAATGAAGGTGGAGAACATTCCTGGTGAGGTACTGGTCTTCGGTCCTTGATGGTAGGCGAAAGCAACAAGGGTCTGATGTCAATGAAAGACAGTAAGTAGTAGCTGTTGTATTAGCAGCAGCAGCAGCAGCAGCCACAGCAGCAATGCAAGGACCACAAGAAGGATAGACATGGTCACCAACAGTAATAAATACAGGTAAGCAGCTATATTGATTTTTTCCTTGGACCTTTTACATCTTGATCACCAGTTGGAAAATGGTGATTTCCTCCTTGGAAACGCCCCCACATTCCTGTCTAGAGAGACGTTTCTTATTTAGTTCCATATCTGATAATTTTATTGTCATTCTTAATGACTTAATACATGCCTGAGTCTATCCCAATGCATCTATTATTGTAGAAACAGAAGCAATCACTAGGTAACTAAGCAGTTTGTAGCACTGATAGTGAAATGCTTAAATCCTCAATCAATTCTTTTTGGTTGCATAATTGGGTCTTGGACTACAGGTAGTTTTTTGGAGAAGTATGATCAAACAGACAAGGTTATTTTATCATATGATTCTTAATATAGACAGTTTCCACAACAAAGTGATTATGATCTATAAAGTGCCAGCTGAAGCAACAGGGCTCACTCAGTCCATTGCTTGAATGCCCAGTACATGTATAGCCTTCTGTGTAAATGACTGATGTTATTGTGACTGGAAATCATTTGGTGACACATCCAATCACTGTACAAAGAAATATACTTTAATGTCACTTCCCCAAGTCCATATGATTTTATTAGGCAACATATTCTACTCAAAATTGTTGAGAACAGATGTGCAGATTTATGTCTTTTAGGAAAGACTGTTACAATAATTTTAGCAATTATTATTGCTGTAAATGGAGAGGAACAGCTCTGTCTCAATCACAAGTAAATACCTATGCCTTGATTCATTGCATTCATGTATTAAACAATAAATGAATAATAAAAACGAACTACTGCCATTTTTGAACATTGAATAAATATTTTTAAATATAATGAAATGGTAACCAGAAACCCTCATCCTGATTTTATAAATCATGAAATGAGCTGTAAGATATACAAATACTGTCTGATATTTTATATCAATTCAAATAGCAGGATATTATCTTCGATAAATTCTTACAAAGCATGTTTATATTTAAATGTTGCTTCTCATTGGTAATACAAAATAGCTAGAATTACCTAAAATATGGTTAGAAAAGACTTCATATCTTATTCACTTCAGAGATTAAAGAAAGCACTCATGATTTTATTCAATAAATATTGTTTTATTTTTATATTTTGCTTATGCAAAATAAATTAATTGTATTTTAAGCAAAAAACCATTTTCTAGATTGAAAATCTGGTAGGGAAGTGTCCTTTAGCATTCAGTTTAGGAAAGACTGTTGTAGACTTTGTTCCTGCTCATGTGAAGCACTTGTATTGTCTTTTTCATTACAGAGAAATTGAGGTTTTAGACTTGAAAGTACTGTTCAGTAGTGCCAACCAAGTTTGGCACTTAGAAGTATATTTTCATCATGATTTTTGAAGCTTAATACCTAAAATTTCTCTTTGGTGAAATCCCACTTAATCATAATCTCTTAAAGCTTCAAAGACATCTGAGGGGACCAACATACAGCCACAGGGTTTCCAAATCGATGCTTTCATGTGCTGGCTCCCAATGGGCCTTGTAAACTTAAACATATTTTCAGTTTCTAGATCACAGTGCTTATCTGACAAAGTGTGTGTAGATGCAACATAAATGGAAGAAGTGAGATTGCAGAGTTAATTTACATTACTCCAATCCATCAGTAATATCCATCAGTAATCTCTACTGTTAAATCTGTATTAATACCATATCAAAGTGATTTCCAGAAGGTATTTGCTCATATGCTGCTGATCTGGAATACAAATTGAATGGATTAATAGAATGCACTTTGAAAGTGAAGTCAAACTGGACATTTTATTTAAGGATGTTTTGACCCTAACTCTTGGACAACTTTACATCAGTGGAAGGTTCATTCCTTGTGAAAGTATAGGACAGGTGGACGCTCGGGGATATTTTAGTTTCTGTATTTTCTTTAAGCATATTTGGACTTTGTTTCTGTATGGATCCAAATTATTTTTCTGAAAAACAGCCAGTGAATGCGAAATGTGCGGATCATTTACTTCTATACTATGTCACACATGTGTAATATGAAATTAGAAAGAAATAAACTTTCCTTTGCTTCCGTCCTCCACTGCTATCTTTAAAGCTGGTGACTTGGCATCACAGTTAGCATTTATTATGGAATATTATTATATTAACTGAAGCCAACAAGACTTAAAAGGCAAATATCACTGTTTTTCCTCAGATGCAAATTTTTATTTGGGAGTGCACATGTAAGTGTGTATCTGGGCGGGGCATGTATCATGATACTAGTAATTGGACAACGACAGAGGTTTCAAAGAAAGATTTGGAAGATGTAAAAAATACAGGTAAATAAAATGCATGTTACTGCAAGAGAAAGGGAAACCTTAAGGGAGAAGAAAAGTCCAGAAGGACTCGGGCATAGGGAAAGCAAGAAATATCACCAAAAAATTACTTAAGAATACTACAATATAAAATTAGTGTTTAATTTAAAGCCTAAAAAAGAATAAGGTCTCTGATGTTGACGTCCTCATTTCAGTCCTGACTGGACTGAAATGAACATTTGCCTTCAGCTTTCTGAGGCTCTGATTGCATACAGTTCACTGGAGGTAATAATACCTCTGCTCCATTGTGTTGTTTTAAATGTCTCAGATACTTTAGTACACTTAGTTAAGACAGTGATCAATAAATTATTTGTATTTTTATACTTAGGAGTTCATTCTCCAAAGCTCTCTCTACTTAATTTAATTCCAACAAAGCTAATCTTTCACATACTGTGGCTAGAATCTTACTATTTTTAAAACAAAACAGATAAAAAATGCACATTCCTTATATGTACTTGTTTTCTTCGTGGAGTTAAATTTGCTCTAAGGGCATTTGACATCTGAAGTAATATCACCCTATCTCAGTAAAATTTATGCCAGAACTTGAAGTGGTAGTCCTGCTTATATATGTTTGGTTCCATGTTATTTCCTCACCCTGAATTATTGTGAGTGTCTAACAACTGCAATTGAAGTATATGTATGAGAGACACAGGGAGATCTGAAGATGAAACAGAAGACATCATAGGAATGAAGTAGGAAGGGACTTTGTTATCTTTAGAGAAGAAAAGGGATAGAGCAAAGGAATACAAGGAGTTTAGCTGCAAAAACTGGAAAGAGCAAAGAATCGAATCATCCCTTAGAAGTTTTGCAGAGTACATACAGACCAAGGAAACTGATCGCTGATGAGCTTGAGGGAAATGGGGTTTCTTTAAGGTTCATACTGTTCTAAGTCACAAACTTCATAGCGATTTGTTGCAGCAGGTGTGTGCAGCAGTAGAACATTAGAACGAAGTGAGGCCCACTAACAGTACAAATCAACTACAAGTTTAGATAATTATACTTTTTTTGTGGAAGATAATTGAATCGATGAGGAAATAAGGCATATTAATCAAAAGAAAATGTAGAGACTAATATCTTGGGCTTTGAAAGTGAGATCCAGAGAAGATAGAAGGGTAAAAATCACTCGAAAATTTGATGAGGTGCAAAAGAGGAGAAATGGAGGTAAAACTTGAAAGATAGGGAGGAAAAACAAGTGAACGCCAACATGAGGCAAGGCACTGATATGCTTTGAGATGGAGGTCCACTTAAGATTGTGTCTTGAGTACCTTGTACCAATCTCTATTTAATTAGTATGGAATATGTAGGACCAAACTCATGAGCGTAAGCCATTAGGGAAGGATCTTTGAGGATTTTACCCATCTTTATCTTTTTGAGAGTCTCTGCCTCCTATTTGCCACCATGTTATCCTGGCACCACCCTCTTTCCGTGGGGCAGCCATTTTTACCTCACCTTCCCTGCTTCTAAGATGCCCCTAATTCTGTCAGCCAAAATGATACTTTTCCAAGACTTCAGTCATTTTTGTGATGTGTTCTGTCAGAGTGATGTTAATCATAACTAAGACAGGCATTAAAGCCCTCAACAGTGAGATATCAGAGAATTGAAAACCTATCCTACTATCTTTCACTTGTTTATCATTTCTCTTCGCATAATTATAAATTATTAAAATTGCTCAAAAATCCAAAAAAGGTCTGCATTTGGCTTTATTTGTCTGATCATTAAGGATTGTTTAAAAGCATCTGAAATACATAATATGTTTTGCCTCATTAAAATGACTATATCAAAGAGGTTTTGAGTTAGGGAGTTGAAATACATAGGCTGATCAAACATATTCATGTGTACATAGAAATAACTGATATTCTGTGAGTATATAAGTAGATATTAATTATGAAATTCATTGCATAGAATGTTCTCTTTAATAAACTAAGAAAAAAACTGGCATTGATTTTCCCTAAAATGTACTAACATATAAAAAGAGGATTGAGAGGACACTAAGAAGATTTGTAAGACTAGCCAGATTTATAGGAGATCAGCAGGAAGCTGATAGTACTGAAATGAGCTCTTTAATAAAAGAGTCTTCTTATTCTTCCTGGCCTTTTGAATCCAATTCCTTGTAACTCATCCTAGAGATTACTGCAAAAGTAAATTGTTTTGCTCTAGTACACAGAATTGAATTGTTCTGGGTCAAGGGATACTCAAACATAATACTGAAAATTCTATGATCTTATCTCTCACAAATGTATGTTCCATATTAAAAAAGATTAGTTCATGTGTTCTATATATCTGAGTATTTAGGTGACATATTTCTGGTCTTAGATATAAGGATTAGTTATCCATAGCATGCGATATTTTGCAAATAAACATTTTGAGTTATTTTCAAGCTTTCAGTTAAAGCAGAAAATTGTACCAATATTACCTTGAAAAAGTAAGTTCCTTTTTCTTAAAAAAACCAAGAAATTTTCCTTTATGCAACAAATAAGCTACTATAATTAAAATTTTTCTTAAACTGCTTTTCATATCAATTGAGTAAAGAGCTACTTGTACAAAATTAACAAATTTTAGGCAATCACAATTAGCTTGGAGTGTTCTTACTAAAATTACTGTGCAATAAGGAACATCTATATTTTTAATGAAAGTTGTCTTTATTTTTATTATAGAGGTAGTGCATATATTATAAAATTATAAAAAAGATTAAAAATGTTTTAAACAATTATTTTCTCTCTTATGCACATTATCACCTCTTATCGTCTAACTCCACCATCTATCTTTCCCTAAAATGTACTAAAAATTCAGTTCATATACAGTCCTTACATTATTGTTAAGTTTATTATTGTAAAAGAAAATGTTTCCAGATGAATACTTAAAACACTTTTAATGTTCAATAATATTCACCATCTTAATTTTTTAAGTTCCTAATGATGAATATTAAGGCTTATTTTGTGTCTTGTATTACTGATGTGGATATAGTTCCTTATTATTTTTGCTGTCATGCATTCTTAGAAGTGAATTTCTTTGGAAAAAGGAATTCAGAGTTCTACCACTGCACTTGTACTTAGCTGTATCTTATGTTTGAATCTTTTGGATATTTTCTTCTTGACATCTTGTAACTTCAACAAGGGAGAGGTAAAGAACATTTGTACTATTAGTACAAAATACTTAATATTTCACCCTTCTACCCTAAGTACAAAAAGAAGGGGAAGTAAGAGTGTAAGAACTTGAAGTTGATTGGGGAAGTGGCTGCACAATGAATTCTGAAGTTACAGGACTGTTGTATCATAAACTCATTGCAGCTATGTGTACTTGCACAAGACGTGCACAGGATTTGGTTTATCACTATTTCATTATGGAAAGAGAGAGCTCTCAAGAGGCCCCACACTTAACTTAGAGACTGATGAAGGTTAATTGCTGCATCCTTATCCAACTATCCTGGTGGACAAGGTCCCAGCATGGCAGAATATTGTTTTAAGGAAACAACTTCTGGAGAAAGGATATGGGATTATTTGAAATAAATAAGAAAAATAAGTAAAATATGGGAATTGTCAGGCCTTAGTGTTTCTGCCCAGTTAGGCCCTAAAGCCTGTTCTCTGGGAAATGTCACAGTAACACCCTTGGGCAGGTGTTAGGAATTCCTTTCTAGGAAATTTAAGTTTTGCCTCTGGCAGGAAGAATTCTGGGAATTGGGTGTGCTTTTTACCTGTTCTTAGGTTTTTTGGTACTAGCTTCCTGCTTTCTGATCTAGAGAAAAAGCCTGCTTTTAATTTTAAATCAAATTGTAACTAGAGATCTTATTTCTAGTCACACACAGTAAGTAGACTTGTTAGCCAGAATGTATACACTGATTTTAAAGAAATTACAGAGCAACTTCGAAAGTCTTAAAACATAGGTGCGTAAAATTTCCAACTATGAACTAACTCAGAAATTCTAGAAGTATGAGACTATGCCATCTGTTCACTAGAACTTTAAAAGGATGTTTGATCACTCTTGGATTCTATGCTATCATAGGAGGAATTGTTCTTTTAATAATTATATTGCTTAAGTGTTTCCTTCAGCACATCTCTCAGCAGCACTCCATCAACAAGACCACACTACGAGCACTTATGGCCCTTGAACATCCAAGCCATGCCCCCCCTAGAGATGTGGTTCAAGCTTGGATTGCAGAGATTCGTGAGGCCTTGGTTTAATCTACTATCCAAATATCCTGACACGCCTTCCAGGGGAGAGGTCCTTCCAGGGCCAGTAGTCAATGATGGATAAGATCCTGTGAGGCAGGATGACCTAGACAGGCACCAGTCCATTATGCTGGACCCCCTCTGAGGTGGGGTCAATAAGGTCAGAGTAAAGAACTCTGGCTCCCGCTGACTGTCAAAAAGGATGGATATGTAGGAGGAACTGACCAGGCAGCCTTGTATTGTCTGTATGGGCCGCATGCAACTTTCCCAAGCTAGAACCTGCTGCCATGCCTGGTGCTGATGTCAACCCACCTGACTGAGAGGACCAACCCGGAAAGGACAACAGCAAGAGCTCATGGTGGGACTTATGGGATGTTGGGCACACATACAGTTAATTGTTATGAAAACATGTTCCTTATTGAAATCAAAAGGAGCTCAATCCTCCTCTGTGTATTTTGAAAATGCAGTCTCTGTTAAAACAATGACAACTATGTGGGCTCAGTCCCATGACTATTTGGTGGAGCATTATAGATTAGCTAGATTTGGAAATACTGCGAGAATGTTTCTATTAAGTGCCTTTACCCTCAAGCAATGGCTTAGGTTCTTGAAAAAATGTTCATCCTGAAGGTGATTTCTGTTGACTAGGAGAATACGTATCTGTTTGTAGGTGAAGCATTTTTTACCCCAAAATTTTCTGTATAAAAGCTGTCACAAAGTTTCAATAAAGTGGGTTCAGATTCATTCAGCCTAGAGAGTTGTAGCAGCTGAAGCCTTGCCTCACCTGGTTCAGGGGAACCCTGGTTTTGAGGCCGTGGCTCTGGCCTGCCACAGGTAATGTTGGACAGGGAGAGGGAAGATGTTTTCCTCAGTGACATTGAAGGATATATCCTCTGAAATATGATTTATGCTCCAGCAAGTATTCAGGAACATGCCATCAGGAACTAAGCTTTATTCTGCACAAGACATACTATCTATGTTCCGTTCCTTCCATTGTCAGTATCATGTACTTAATCTCCAGAGTATAAGGCTCCTACTCCATGGAACATGTGGCCAAGGAAATTTCTCTGACATTAACGCAGCTAGGATGCTGAAAATCAGGGGGTCACATATGAGAAATTCATAGAAATGTAAGAAATACTAACAGTGAAAAAAAGGTTCCAATGGGGAAAGGAAGGAGGATTTTATTGGAGATTAAGATGTGAATACATCATGAATCCACTCTATTAATGTGTGAAAGGCTAAAATAGAAAAAAAGAGAAATACCTAATATTTACAATTCAATTGATTATGGTTAGATTGGTAAAGTTTAAAAACATTTTAAAGAATATGAGTGGTCTAATTTTAAATCTTTTTACTTCTTGAGTATATAAATTGTTGAAGTACATGTCCATGAATCAATCTGGAAACTGATCTTGTGGGTTGGTACTAAGTGAAGTCATATAAAATTTTAGGTAGCTCAAGTTCTCATTTTTATCTCAAGAGCCTTTTACTCTCAAAATAAAAGGTCACATAGATTTTGGAGTTTCATTTGAATTGTAAATTGCATTATTATTTATTATAAAATTTGGATTTAAGTAAACATATTTTGCATATTTTCATAAATTAATTTATATAGAAAGAATATATCATCACAAGTAAGAGTATATACCAATGTATACAATTTGGAAATTCTTTTGTTGGGAGTTTTACTCAAACTGTGGAACATATATACAGAATAGAAATTATCTATTCACTTTTGTAACTTGCTAAGTCCACAAATGAAGAGAAGACAGGTTAAAGAAACAATAGCATCTTTTTTGTCCACAGGACATAGGAAAGAATCTGAAAGTTCTACTGTATCATTGAGCCAGGGATTGTTGTTCAGGTTGGAAAATCTTAATCTGTTTACATTTGTACATATAATCTGATTAAATGCCTTGCCCTTCCATAAAAGAAAGGAAAAGGTGTTTCTGTGAATTTCTAAATTCATTTCCCCCTTTCTGTTACCTTGCTGTCTTTTCCTGTTTTCTGACCATGTGTCATTGTACTAAAACTGTCACACTGATTCTAAAGGTGCAGGCTTTCTCTTGACATTTAATCAATGTATCATGCACCTTGAATTATTGTTTTATTAATGTTTTTAACTCATTCTTTTGTTTATGGCTTATGAGAGAGATACAAATGAAAATGCCAGATGAATGACTTTGGGATAACAAGAGGGAGAAAATCGCCATAAAGTGATCAGAATATGAAAATTCGAATACCCTGCATATGTTTGACATTTTAGCAAGTGGAAATCCTGATTTTTCTATGGCAGCTATTATATAGGCTTTTGGTTTGTTGCACCCTGATGAAACTATCAGTCACTGTGGATTTAAGAGCTGGAGAATTAAAACCTGCGAAGTTTCAGGGAGCAGCCACTTACTTTTCTCAGAAAAATCAGACTATTTCTCAATATGACCTGAAGGGGCAAATAAAGAGTACTGGTGAACTGGGAGAGTCTTCCTGAAAATGGGTACTGAGGGGGAGTACTGATAAGGGCAGCTTATCTCAAAACTTCTGATTAACACATTTGTGAAGCTAAAGTTTCAGAGTGTTTTTATTGACACTTTAGCTTGCTGAACATATATACTCTTACTCAGATTCTTTTTCAATGAACTATAAACCTATATGATCATTAAAAAGGAGAAAGAATCTGATTATTTAGTGTCACAGAATTGTGATTCTTTAGTGTCCACAACTTATCCCAATGTCATCTTCTTATTTCTGTTAAGGTGGTGTAACTCTTTTACTGTCCTTTCACTGGACAATGGATATTTGCAAGTCTTAGGTAGAGAGGATACTACTATGAAAATGTAGCAAAGATAAAAGAATAAGAGAAATAAAATATCCAAAATTGTAGATGATTGAAACATTAACAAAAAAGTTAAAACATTATAATTTGCTATCATATAAGAAGTCACGTTTTTAGAAGTACAACATATATTGACAACTATCAATCCAAAAATTCATTATAACTTTGGCTTGACTTTGTATTTAACCCATAAAAACAACAATTAAATAGACAATATGATGAAGAAAAAGATATGCAAATCATAAGAAATAACAAGATTATTAATAGTAGAGAAATAAAAGTCAAACTTCCTGGATTGAAAGGCTCTGTGTTTTGCCTTGGTTCCTTAAATTTAAGGAAATCTAAATGCTTAAATTTCCTTACCAATAAATTAAGTGGAAACTAATACTTCACACAATTATGTTTTGAGGATCACTGAGTTAATATGAGCATATTATTTGTTGTCAGTTTAGTCTAAATATCATACATCAAATATTTGTCAATATTTATAGTCTAAATATCATACATTTGTCAATATATATTTAATCTAAATATTATACATTTGTTAATATATATTGCATTAATACAGTTTATATTAAAGCTATACAAAAAACTTACACTATCACATAAACATCATAGCCTTCCTTCTAATACTCAAATACTTCACCTCCATCACGTAATAAATCTGTTTCTTTCTATCATCTATCTATCTATCTATCTATCTATCTATCTATCTATCTATCTATCTATGTCTCTGTAGAGATAAATCTTCTCTTTCTTTTTTATCTTCCTCTATAAAAATGTACATATACCTCAATAAATCTAATCTACATAAAGGAAATTTGTATGTGGTGTGTAATGGTATATGAAATAAGCAAGTTGTTTGTATTTGCTACCTGTTTTACCTATTATGAACTTTCAATATCTATAAAACACATATTTTAAGAGCAAATTAACTAATCATTTGTTAAAATGAGACTATCACTACAGTAGAAAAATTAAGCTACAAGTATTGACTGAGTATTTTTAACAAATGTATGGTTAAAAGAACAAATTATGGCCTTTGTCCTGCCCGCCTTCTCACCCAGGACAGGACTCACTCGTGGTCCTCCATCCCAGTCAGCAAGGACACTGCACCCCAGTCCAGGGAGGACACAATGTTCATCAGAATTCAACAGAGTCCAAAGAAGACCCAAGCAAAGCTTTAGGGGACAAAGGCCCCTAGAATCATGTAAAGGCCCCTGAAATCCTCTAAATATATCCTATCACATGGGAAAGATTCTCTACATCCAGCCCAACGATAAGTAACCCCCCCCTTTTTACCATCCTGTTCCTTTCAATTATTAGTTACCGTAGATTAACTTTTCCATATAAAACATATATATGGAAAAACATATATATGTTTCCCTAAAACATATATAACTTCAGGGACAACACCACTCACCCTTATATATCACCAAAGTACTAAATCGTAAAAGTAAACTACCATACTCACCCCCTGGCCACTCCCTATACTAACTGTCTAATAGCCTCATCTAGGAAATAACAATAATAATAAGCATAACAAACACCAAGGCAAACACTAGTAATAACTGCCTGAGAGCAGTGATACCAACTAATTCAATTCAGTCAAAAATATGCAGAAATTGAAAGAAGGTCTTAAGAGATAAAACAACAATGCCCAAGTCAAAGTATAAATACATGAGAAACAAAGCCCAAGAAAACAAATCTCCCACCGAAACAATTAACGCCATAATGATAGACTCAAACCAGAACAAATTCAAAGAAAATAGCCAAGAAAGCCTGACTCAAGATAATGACTTTCAAAGTATGATCATTACCATGATCAATACTATGAAAGAGGAAATCCAGGAGGAATTAAATAACCTCATCAACAACTTTGAACAGGAACACAACAGACACTTGGAGGAGTCGAGAAAAACAGTTCAAGAAACAAAAAATAGGCATAGAGCAGTTAAAACAGTCTTAGGCAGAGTTTAAAACTGAACTAAAAGACAAGTTATCTTCAACCCAGAACTCAACAGAAAGTCTTATCAGCAGAACTAACAAAGCAGAAAATAGAATTTCAGACCTTGAAGACAAAGTGGGAGAATTAACCAGCTCAATGGAAGACGTTGTTAAAGCTGAAAAGATACTTGAGAGAAATATTTAAGAGTTATGGGACAACCTTAAGAAGTATAACATGGGCATTCATGGAATAGTAAAGCAAGAATCCCAAAATACCACATCTCAGGAAATATTTCAAATTATCATAAAAGAAAACTTCCCTCATCTAAAGAATGAGAGGCCCATTCATATACAAAGACATTCCGCATCATAAACAGATATGACCAAAATTGAAACTCGCCATGGCAAATAGTCAAAGGACTTCACATTCAAGGGGCTGGAGAGGTGGCTCAGTGGTTAAGCCTCTGTCTTGCAGGCAGAAGGTCCTGAGTTAGGATCCCAGATCCCACGTATAGACGCCAGGCGGAAGCGGGGGCGGCCTGTGTTTCTGGTGGTGGTTCCCGTATTCGCACGCGCGTACACATATATACGCACACATGCACAAATGAATGAAAAAAAAAACAAAAAAAAACACTTCAAATTCAAGACAAAGAAAAGGTGCTGAGAGCTTCAAGGAAAAAAAATTCACTTTTAAAGGTAAACCTATTAAAATAATAAATGATTTCTCAATGGAAACAGTTAAAGCAAGAAGAGCTTGGAGAGACTTACTTCAAGTATTAAATGAGCAAAAATGTCAACCCAGACTGATATACCTGGCAAAAATATCTGTCATGATCGAGGGAGAAAGAAAAGTTATCCAGCACAAAGACAACTTGAAGGCTAACATATCTACCAAACTAGGCCTTCAAAAAATGCTAGAAATGATACTCAAGCTTGAAGGAAAAAAACAAGTTATCCAGGAGGACAGAAGAGAAATGTAATACCACCAAAACCAAAAAGCCAAACAATAAACTTACAAAAGCCACTAAACATAAAAAATGTCCAGAATTAAAAATAAGTTCTCCATTATAACATTAAATGTCAATGGTATTAACTCACCGATCAAGAGACACAGATTACAAACTTGGATTAAAAACCACAACCCATCAATCTGCTGCCTTCAGAAAACTCATCTAACCACAAAAGATAAGCACATCCTAAAAATAAAAGGCTGGTCCAAAATTCTGCAAGCTAATGGAACCAGGAAACAGGCAGGGGTAGCCATTATGCCTGTCAGACAAAGTAGACTTCAAACCAAAAAAGAAAAAGCCATAAGAGACACAGATGGATACTACATTTTAGTCACAGGTACAATTCATCAGGAAACTTCACAATACTGTGGGCCCTTTAACATTCATTAAGCAAACCCTATAGCATCTAAAGCAAAAAATCAACTCCCAAAGGATAATTCTTAGGGATTTCAACACTGTCATCTCAACATAGTATAGATCAAAAGCATAGCAGAAACACTTTGGAACTTAATGAAACCCTTAAGGAAATGGACCTTACAGATCTCTATCGCACTTTTTATACACACATCAAGAATACACATTTTTCTCAGCAGCACAAACGGAACGTTCTCCAAAATAGATCACATATTGGGCCAGAAAATGAATATCCACATATACAGAAAAGATGAAATTCTAGCCTATACCCTATCAGACCACCATGGCCTAAAGCTTGACATCCACAACACAACAAACAACAGAAAATACACTAACTTCTGGAAACTTAACACTATGATGCTGAAGGAGAATTGGATTCAGGAAGAAATTAAAAGGAAATTCAAGATTTCCTGAAAGATAACGATAATGAAAATACAATTTACCAAAATCTCTGGGACACAATGAAGCTGTCCTAAGAAGTAAGTTCATAGCTCTTAAAGCCTACATCAAAAAAATGGAAACATCAGAAATAAATAACAATGCAGCTTAAATCTTTAGAGACACTAGAGCAATCCGATCCCAAAAGGAGTAGAGGAGAGGAGATTAGCAAAATAAGGGGAGAAATATCTGAAATCGAGATTAGGAAAATGATACAGAAAATCAACCAGTCAAAAAGCTGGTTCTTTGAAAAAATCAATAAGATTGATACACCCCCACCTAAATTAACCAAAAGCAAGAGAGAGAAAACCCAAATAGAAATAAAAACGGAGTTATCACTGCTGATACCCAAGAAATCCAGAGAATTATAATGTCATATTACAAAATCTTATACTCTGTGAAATTTGACAACAGAAAAGAGATGGATGAATTTCTAAGTAAACACAACTTACCTAAATTGTATCCGGAAGTTGTAAATTACTTAAAAGTCTTATAACGTATGAGGAAATTGATGAAGTAATCTTAAATCTTCCCACCAAACAATGTCCTGGACCAGACGGATTCAGCACAGAGTTCTACCAGACATTTAAGGAGCTAATAACACCAACACTCCTTAAACTGTTCCATCAAATAGCAAAGGAAGGAACACTACCAAATTCCTTCTATGAAGCTAATATCGTCTTAATTCCAAAACCTAATAAAGATACACTTAGAAAACTATAGGCCAATCTCTCTGATGAATACAGAGGCAAATATTCTCAACAAAGTCTTAGCAAATCAGATTAAAAAACATATCAGAGAGATAATTCACAGGATCAGGTAAGCTTTATCCCAGGCACACAAGGTTGGTTCAACATACACAAATCAATAAATGTAATTCATCATATAAACCAGTCCAAAGTCCAAGACCACATGATACTCTCGATAGATGCAGAAAAAGCTTTTGAAAAGATCCAGCAGCCCTTTTTGATCAAAACCCTAGAGACAGTTGGAATGGAAGGAACCTTTATCAATATAATAAAAGCTGTATACAACAAGCCAACAGCAAGGATTATACTCAATGGGGAAAAACTTGAAGCATTCCCACTTGGATCAGGAACTAGACAAGGCTGTCCACTCTCACCACTTCTATTCAATATTGTACTTGAAGTCTTAGCTGAAGCCATAAGACAAGAAAGGGACATAAAAGGGATTCATATTGGCAAGGAAGAAGTCAAGCTATCCCTATTTGCAGATGACATGATCTTATACCTGAGTGATCCCAAAAACTCCACCACGAAGCTCCTGGAACTAATACAGAAGCAGGGTTGCAGGATACAAAGTAAATGTACAGATATCAGTGGCCTTCCTATATGCCCAGAATGAAAGAAGTGAAAAAGCACTGAGAGAAACAATCCCATTTACTATAGCCCTTAAAAAATTGAAATACTTCTGTATAAACCTAACCAAGGAAGTAAGAGAGCTTTATAATGAAAACTTTAAAACTCTAAAGAAAGAAATTGAAGAAGACACCAGAAGGTGGAAAGACCTCCCAGGTTTCTGGATTGGCAGAATCAATATCGTAAAAATGACCATCCTACCAAAGGCAACATACAGATTCAATGCTATACCAATCAAAATCCCAAAGCAATTCTTTAAAGAAGTTGACCAAACAATCTCAAAATTCATAGGGAGGCACAAAAGACCCAGGATAGCAAAAAAAATCCTGAGTAACAAAAACATGGCTGGAAGTATCACCATACCAAACCTTAGTCTATACTACAAATCTGTAGTTGTAAAAATAGCCTGGTATTAGCTCCAAAATAAACACACAGATCAATGGATAAGGGTTGAAGACCCAGATATAACCCCACACAACTACAGCCATTTGATCTTTGACAAAGGGGCCCAAAAAATACAATGGAAATAGAACAGCATCTTCAAAAAATGGTGCTGGCAAAACTGGATGTCCACATGCAGAAGATTAAAACTGGACCCGTACTTGTCACCAAGTACAAGAATTGATTCCAAATGGATCAAGGACCTCGATATAAGGCCAGAGACTGTTAAAACCATAATTGAAAGGGTAGGAAACTCCCTGCAGCTGATCGGGCTAGGCCAACATTTCCTAAACTGACATCCAATAGCACAGTCACTACAACCAACACTCAACAGATGGAATCTTGTGAAATTAAAGAGCTTCCGTTTAGATAAAGAGATTGTAACATGAGCACAAAGGCAACCCACAGAATGGGAGAAAATCTTCACTAACCACATATCTGATAGACTTCTATTATCCAGAGTGCACAAAGAACTTAGAAAACCAAACACAAAGGAGATAAGTGGGCCAATTAAAAAATGGGCCTTGGAACTCAAAGGAAATTTTCCAGGGATGAAATTGAAATATCTAATCAATATCTTAAAAAATTCTCCACATCCTTAGCCATCAGGGAATGCAAACCAAAACTTCCCTGAGATATCATCTCACCCCCATCACAATGGCAAAAATCCACATTTGCCAACAACACCAAATGCTGGAGATTATGTGGAGAGAGGGGAACTCTCCTACATTGCTGGTGTAAATGCAGACTCATACAAGCCACTCTGGCGAGGTGTCTGGCAATTCTCAAAAAAGTTAAAGATTGAAATGCTTCTTGACTCTGCTATTCCACTGTTGGTAATAATTACTGTACAGCAAAAATTCACTTCAATAGCACAAGCATGACCATGTTCATAGCAGCACTGTTTACAATAGCAAAGTCTTGGAATCAACTCAAATGCCCAACAGTTGACGAGTGGATAAAGAAATTGTGGTACATTTATACAATGGAATACTACTCA
The DNA here is from genome assembly GCA_023101885.1 of Typhlomys cinereus. Lineage (NCBI taxonomy): Eukaryota > Metazoa > Chordata > Mammalia > Rodentia > Platacanthomyidae > Typhlomys > Typhlomys cinereus. The sequence continues at coordinate 1,652,951 of JALPQD010000054.1, forward strand.
GCCATCAAAAATGATGAATTAATGCAATTTGCCAGGAAATGGATGGAATTAGAAATTTTTTTTGAGTGAAGTATCCCAGACATGGAAAATTAAGTGCCATATGTATTCCCTAATAGGTGGATCTTAGTACCAAACCCACTTAGAGACACTCAAAGATAAATCTCTGTAATTCCTACAGTAATTGAAAAGATTATAAACAGGAGGGAAGGGGAAGAAGGGCCCTGCCAGCAATGGGGAGAGAAGGGATCATGCTATGTCAGAGAAAATAGCCCACCATCAAGGACTGCAAGGGGTGATATCCAATATACATCAGGATGGAGTCAAGCGGGGTGCAGGAGGAGCAAAACTGAAAAAAAATCAACAAACCATAATTCATAAAATCAGAGACTCTACATCAACCACCTGGAACCAGGTCAGCCTAATCTATCCCCATCCTAAAGCTCAGGGAAATTTGTGGAAGAGGGGGGCTGTAAGATTGTGAGAGCCTAAAGATGGGGAGGAGCAAAGATATGCAAGATACTCCTACAAGTTAGGGCTGAAGTAATCATATTAGGACTTTGTATGACCTGTGCAATGACCAACATATAATTGAACCCCCAAAGTCTAGCATGGATCACAGGCACTACGATCCTTAGAGGCAAGGGATTAACAGCCACAATAGTGTTCCTATACTAAAGGGGAACACAAAAAAGAGCTCTAGGCAATGTTACTGAATCCTTACACCTCATCAGAGAGGAGGACCCAGAGGGAAGTTTGACATGCACACTAAAGGATGCTCTAGAAATGGGGGGGGGAGTGCTGGGAGAAAGGGAGGGAACAGGGAAAGACTGGGAAAACAGGGAAGGGAACAAGGGGATTCAGCAAGGGTTGGAGGGATGGAGGGGAATGGACTACTTATCAACTTTGTATGAGCGGAAGAAATAGATAGAAAATAAATTAAAAAAGAACAAATCTTTATCATAGCTTTGGCTTTAGTGTTGAGGTCTGAAGAAAAAAATCCCTATGCCACTGAAATATACCTTGTGCCAGCCATAATTCTCGTGAAGAACTAGAGATTTGAGGCCAGTGCTAACATTCAATGCCAGAATGTCTCAAATAAATGCATATGCAATCATGCATGTCATTTTTAGAGCTGACTCCAGCTGATCTGAAAACAGATATTTTGTTTGATAGTGTATATAATTTATAACATATAATATACATACAATATATAATATATTTGTATACATATATGTACATGTACATGAATATGAAGAACAGTAACTTTTGTCTTTGAATGTGTCAAACATATATGAACAGTGAAATTAACAATCCAAGTGAGACAGGCAGGGATATTAAAGTTATTGATAAGGTGCTCTTGGAAGAATTTCTGACATTTTGCTGAGCTGTTTTCTCCATAAGTTAGAATTCCCTCATGGAGAAAAAAATAGAAGCTCATGAGACTCGAAATTACTCTTAAGACAAGAACCCAGCTTTGGTCTCTTGTGTTGAGAGCACTGCTGACCACTGAGGTTCCTACACCTTTGTAGTAATATAAAGTTCTTCTCAATCTCTTTACCAGACTCTGTTCCCTAATGATAACACCCAAATCTCATCCCTATACAGTTCAAGTTCCTGATTTAAGATTATCCAAAATAGAGGAACTGTGTAATTTTTGTGATAATCCGGTTCGCAGCTTCAAGATAGGGGATATGAGGTATCATATACATGATGGCTAGAGTCCTGTGTTAAACTGACCGTCATAGCTATTTGGGGCACAGGTATGAAGAATCCATGGTTGGGACAGAACCTTGAATAAGTATGCAGGTAATTGTTTCATTGATGTGGAAAACCTGGCCTATACTATGTGATGCTTTCCATAGTGGACCAGATAAAAGAAAGCGAAAGGAAGAGGAATTAGCTCTTCCCTTATCCAGTGTCAACTTGCTGTTGAGTCATTGACTTCCTCTTCACTGCCACCGCCATCCTTGACTAACTTCACCGTCCTTGTGACCTTGCTGCTGTTCTCACTGCTTTGGAGCCTGGCCTCAGGCCTTGTTGCTTTTCTTCATTGACCCTCTGTCATAATTGAAGCTTGAGACTTTCTCAGGATCCTTCTGTTTTGTGAGACGTGAGGGTCACCAGCAAAGCAGTTATGTGTGGCGACTTTGAAGCTGTCAAGAAAGCTGATTTAGTAAAGTTTTTTGTGTATAATTTTTTTGTGTATAATTTGTGTATAATTTCGATGATTTTTAAGTTAAACCCTTAGAAATAAGTTGTCAAGAATCAAATGAGGAAGAAGAAACTCAAGCAATGAGTGTTAGTTTCAGCAATCAGTACGCTTTTTGCTGACTCATTTTGCTGAACATTTATTATATATATATATATATATATATATGAAATGAGAGAAAAGCTAAAATCTTTGACGAATTAGTATGGGATAATTGGAAATCTGGTCTATGACACAATAATGGAAAAATATAGACAGACAGTAGACAAATGATAAAGAAGTTTTTCAGAGTATACAACTAAAATATTCTGAAAGGAGGAAACCAAAACTCTGTCAATATAATTCCTATACTACATCAAACATAGATAGTATGAGAAATAATAATGCCAATAATATTAGTGTTCACAGAGTGCTTGGAACATTAACATTTAAAGCCAAGAATATCAAGTATCATTATTCACACTTATGTATCAGGAAGTAGGGATCTTCAAGTTATGTTACTTTTCAAGATACAGAGCAAGCAAATGGCAACTTTCAACTCTAATGCAGAAATTATCCCTGTAACTTACAAGTCCAACATTTATGTTGCACTTCTATACAACATTTTATTGTCCTCAAGATAAGACATGTCTAAAAATTTTAAAATGCAATTCATGAGCAAATAGCAGAAATGTACATGAGTCCTGAATTTTCATCTCAATTTGAAGGATGCTGCTGAAGTACAAGATGCTTCTTCTGTGCTGTCTCAGTAGCTGCTCTGGCAGAATATCTTCTTGGGAAGAAGACAGTAGGTCTTAGTTGACCATGGAATACACGAAAGTCATGAACTTTATTAGGTTTACCAAATTACTGAATTACTCATATTTTAGATCAGTTAAAGATGGATATTTTTTCAGAACCCAATTCTGAATTCCATATTTATACGTTGTGTTTTCTTTCCTACATATAATCAGTTGAAGAAGTGCTATAGTGAAAATACAGAAGAAATTGTCCTTTTGGTATTCTTTGTTTGGAATAGAAGTTCAAGTATAATAAATCTCGCGAGAAAGTCTGCTTTTTAACATTTACTGCTCAATCTTACCAATTCATTAGGTATGAATAAGCATTTGGCAAGTACCTTACCTCATCCAGAGTGAACTTGAATTCTGAAAGTACTTAGGTGACATCATTAAGAAAGCTGTCTTTCTTTTGGAGATGTTAATTATAACATCCGAGGGGAAATCTTGGCTTGTCTTTGTACCTCACAGTCAGGAATGAAAATGGTCTCATTATGATCACATTATTGAAAATATAGTATTAGGATATCTGACAAGAGAGTTCTGTAGGAACTCAGCAAAAGAAAGAGGTGGGATGAGATTAATAGTGATCCAATATATAAGGTTGAAATTTTCAGGCAAATATTTGATAAAGTAATAATGATGTTGACTAGGCAGATAAAATATTGTAAACAACATTTTTATGTGTGCAGACAAATACATTAAATAGACCAAGACCTAGAAGAGTAAACTTTGTCTTTTAGACAATAAAAAAATTGTTAAATTTTATACATGAAGTCACTTAATAAAATAAATGATTAATAAAGCCTTTTCCTGATATAAACATCAACATGCTCTATACTCTCTGTGATTTCAGAGTAGTTTGTGTTGTAGTCAAATTGAAATAGATAACTCAATGTCTATACAAAGAGTGAGTTTCTAATGACTAATTCTAACAGTTAATCTCATTTAAAACTTTCCTACCATAGAAAAGTTAATTGGTAAAAATGTCTCAAATTGTAATTCTTTGCTACACAGCTGAACGGAAACTAATTTCCATCTCATAGATTTTCCTTCTTTACGTTTATGTAAAAATAATCAAAGAGGTAAATTGTCTGCAATGATTTATTATGATATTCATAATTACAGTTTTCCTATTTGCTAATTAGTTTTCTCCTTTGCTTAAGCAAATCTTAGAAGCTCAAAAACAATATTCTGTACTGCACATTTTATTAAGCTCCAAGTATTATATGAAAAATTTAAAATAGATTCACAGGAACTCTCAACAAAGGAAAGTTGTCTCTAATTTCCCTTTGAAGGAAAAAATCTTAGAATCATGCTATTCTTTTTTTTTTTTTGCAGTGTAGGAGAATAACATCTGTTCAATTATACAAACCTGAAATTCTGAGTTAATTACTTCAAAATTATGGTGAAAAAAATCCAAAACCTAAATGAAGAGTCATGTGTGGCAAAATTAAATACTGAACTTTCTGATTAACACATAAATTTTAATGAGACTGTTTTGATAGGAATCCTTAAATGTAAGACAAGTGGATAGATCTGTTGGAAAATATTAATATAATTAATGAGCTTCTGTAATTGATAGTTGCATTTCACATGAAATGATTATAATTTTACCCACATTTTTCTGCTTTATAAATGAGGTTACTATTAGGCATGTAAAAGAAGATAGGATTGTGTTGAATTATTCCAAGTGTTTTAAAGATGAAGTAAAATAATCGACATGCAAGGTTAAATGGTTGCAATATTGCAATATGTATTAAAGCGAGAAAAAATAGTGAAGTCTATTGTAGATAAACTGACAGGTGGGAGCTTTTATGTTTTAGCCCCCACCTTTCAGTCAGAGTTCTGTAATTCTACAAAGAGATCAATCTCTTGGAAATTAAGAGTAGAGTGGTAGTTGCCAGATCTGGAGATACTAAGAAAGAAATAAAAGGAAAACGTGTTGAAAGTGGGACACACTTAGATATGAGAAACCCGTTCTAGTGAGTTTTTGCACAGTATACAAGTACAGTATGCTACATTGTTTAGAAGTACTAGAAGGAAGGATTTTAATGTTTATCTTGCTAGAAAATGATAAGTATTTCAGGACTTAAAGATGACTATTCTAGTTTACACATTTCACAATATACATACATGTGCATTGAAACTTAACAGAGCACTGTATAAATATGTATAATTAAATTTTTCTTTAATAAATGCTCACACTTTCTCAATACACATTTATTTGTGTCCAGCATTTGCCCCACAGCAGAATATTCCCAGTAGTTTCACTCAGCTTCTTTTATCCTAGATGATTGATTCATAAACATTGATCATTCCAAAACTTTAATTTTGACATTATTTCTTTCTAATTGAAGTCATATCTTTAAGTGTATTATAAAATGATCTACAGGAGACTCTCATATTTTTAATCATAGAGTTTTATATATTTTGCAAATGGGGCCTTCCTGAAATTCATTGCTGATGATTTTATTTAAAAATTGAATATGTAAAGTATTCAACTTATGGGAATTCCTTATATGTCATTGAATTTCATTTTCAAAAATGAATCAGGTTATATATATACCGCTTCCTTTAAAAAAAAAGTGAGGCAGGGCCGGAGAAATGATTCAGGAGTTAAGACTTGCCTCACAAGCGGAAGGCCCTGGGCTCAGATCCAAGGTCCCAGGTAAAAACACCAGGCTGCAATGGCAGCGGCCTGCACTTTCAGCCTTGGTGGGTGGAGGCTGGGATATCCCAGAATTAAGTAAAAAGGAGGTAGAAGCAATTCACGATGATTCTGGAAGTAACCCTTAGTCCTCCACAGGAACATAGTGCCCTCTGATACACACACACACACACACACACACACACACACACACACACACACAAACACACACTGTAAGCAAAATAAATAAAGTTAAAAATATATATATGAAGTATAGTCAGTCCACCCACACAAATAGTTCCTTGAGGAAAGATTTGGAAAGCTATATATAGAAAGTAGGTAGTACAGAACAATAATAATGTATGAGGAGTGTAAATAGCTACCAAGAAAGAATTAAAATAATTCTACCTGATACTGAGTATGAAATGACAGGCCCTTGCGGTCAGAAAGATGTCTCAGGGATTGAAGTTTTTGTCTGATAAGAAAAGGACCTGATTACAATTTTGCAGATACTTTGTAAAAAGGCTGGGGGGATTTGTCAGTGAACTGTAATTCTGGCCCTGAAAGGCAGATTCTGGAAATTCCCAGAGTGAAGAAATAAGGAGGAAGAACAATCTGAGATAATTTTGGATGTCACCCTTAGACTACCACAAACACATACACTCATGTGCACACACACACACACACACACACACACACACACACACAGAGGATCTTTTTTAGAGAAGATTTTGGTGTTTCCTAGATATATAACTATTCCAGAGAATAGTCACTGTACGTGTATCAAATGACATAGGCCAAGTGCCCAATAATGCATACGATATTAATCTCAAATGAAACCAACACATATGCATAGTACATTTTGATGTGACTTTATATTTCATTTATAAAAATTAGAAAAGATATTCATTAGCTAATTAATGCCAATCACCTTAAGAACAGAGTGTGAATTATAAGGAGTGAAAAAAAGTTACGATTTGATTTTTATCTTCCATCTCTTCAAGACGAGGTGCTTAAAAACTCAAGGAAGTTTTTTATAAGAGCACATTCAAGGCTGGATGTAATAAAAGTAGGAAACCACAGTGAGGGAGGGGTCAATCACCCATTTGAAAATGATTCCTTTTTATCTGCCAGACTATATGCCCTCCCCTTCTGGTGAGATCATACCCCCTCAGTTGTAAATGATCAGTGAACTTAACCAGGTATCTCATTACTTACTTGCAGTCCTTGATGGAGGCCTATTTTCTCTGCTGTAACATGGTTCCCTCTCTCCTTGTTTCTGGTGTGGCCCTCCATCCCCATCCCTCCTGTTCATAATCCTTGCAATTACTGTAGGTATTACATAGATTTACCTATGAGTGTCTCAAGGTGGGCTGGGTGGGTTTGGTACTAGGAGCCACCTATTAGGGAGTACATATCACGCTTAATTTTCTGGGTTTGTGATACTTCACTTAATATAATTGTTTCTAATGACATCCATTTCCCGGCAAATTCCAGTAATTCATCATTTTTGATGGCTGAGTAGTACTCCATTGTATAGATGTACAACTTTTCCTTATCCACTCATCAACTGTTGGACATTTGGGTTGATTCCATGACTTTGCTATTGTAAACAGTGCTGCAATGAACATGGTCGTGCTTGTGCTATCCAGGTGAACTTCTGCTGCATGGGGGATTATTCCCAAAAGTGGAATAGCAGGGTCATATGGCATTTCAATCTTTAATTTCTTTAAGAATCTCCAGACGGCTCGCCAGAGTGGCTGTATGAGCCTGCATTCCCCAGCAATGTAGGAGAGTTCCCTTCTCTCCACATCCTCTCCAGCATTTGGTGTTTGTATTGTGGATTTTTGCCATCCTGACCGGGTGAGATGATATCTCAGGGAAGTTTTGATTTGCATTTCCCTGATGGCTAAGGATGTGGAGCATATTTTAAGATATTTGTTAGACATTTTAATTTCATCCCTGGTAAAGTTTCTTTTAAGTTCCAGGGCCCATTTTTTAATTGGGCCATTGGTTTCCTTGGTGTTTAGTTTTCAAAATTCTTTGTGCACTCTGGACAGAAGAGGAGGTGGTAAGATTGTAAGAGCAAAAGGATGGGAGGAGCAATGATTTGCAAGATACTCCACACAAGTTAGGGCCAAAGCAATCATAATTGGAGTTTGCATGCCCTGTGCAATGTCTAACACACTGTTGACCTCACAAAGTCTAGCATCTACTAAAGGTACCAAGATCATTGGAGGCAAGGGATTGACAGCCACAGTAGTGTTCCTATGCTTAAGGGGAACACAGGAAAGCATTCAGGAAAATGCCACTGGGTCCTTGTACGTGGAGAGGAGGGCCCAGAGGAGAGTCAGGCATGCACAATAAAGGACTCTCTGGGAATTAGGGGGGAAGGCACTGAGGGATGGGGAGGGAGAAGTGAGGGGAGGGGGAGTAGGGGGTTCGAGGGGAGGAGGAGGGAAGGAGGGAACTGGTGTACCTATTAGTTTGTATGAGCGGAAATAATAATAAAAAAAGTTAAAAATAGAAAAAAAAACTCAAGGAAGTTTGTCAAAGAATATAATCTGTAATATGACTATATGCAAAACCACTATCAAAAAAGCATGCATTATTGTTCTATGCTGAAAATCTATGATTAAAACATAAAAATAAAAAAACTAGATCAAAGGACATATTGTATAAAGACAAATAATTTTCTTAGTGTATATCCTAGTGTTCATTGCCTTAGAAGTTTTCTACACACAAGTTTTCCACTCATATGTTAATATACATGATAAGAGATACAGAGACATGCATAGGCTATAGAAGAGAAAAAAGTTTTATTTAAGACTAGAGGAAGTATTGGGAATCCAGAGAAGGCAAACAAAGATGACCATTTAGGAAATGTTGGAAGATTCCATTTAATTATTTTAAAAATTCAGTCACATGACTCATCAAAATGTGCCCCTTCTATTGAATTTTGAGAGTCCTGTCCTTGTATTCAAGAAGTCGATGCAGTCATTAAATGCTTGTCGTGGGGATGGATGAATAAAATTGTCTTTCCGCTAATGTTGTAATGATTAAATTTATGTTTGTCATTTGCAAATCAAACTCGAAGGGATTTCAGTTAATCTTAAAAAAGACCAACCATTGAGTTATGAGAGACATGGCAAAAGACAGAGAGAGGAAGAGAGAGAGAGAGAGAGAGAGAGAGAGAGAGAGAGAGAGAGAGAGAGAGAGAGAGAGAGAGAGAATCCCAGAATTCATCGAGCCTTCCAAGGAAAGGCACCGTTCCTCACTCGAATTAATTTTGAAGTCGATAGAAACAGCATGGTTTTGCCACCCTTGGAATAATTTATTGCTATTTCATGGCAAATAGAAAAGATATTTAAAATCGTAGCAGGATGAATTTCATCTCCTGAGAACATGTTATATATTTTATTTGAGTAAGTGTTGTCTATAATCACAGTGATTCATTGTGCTTACCGCTAAATGTAAGAACAGTAAACCTAAATGTGTGTCCCTAAGGACCTACATTCCTTCCTCTTTTACAGGAGCATAATGATATACAAAATCTGCTCCTTCAATTATGTCAACAGATGCACCGATGTTTATGTGAATCTAGAGGCATATGTAGAAAATGCATTTATTTCATCAATGTAGCAGTGAAAATGAAATAAGCAATGATGATAATAAAGACTAGGACAAAGGATACGGCTCAGCACATAAAGTGCATAGCCCAGGAGTGTGAGGACTGCACTGTGCACCTACAAAACCAAAGGTTTTCATTAAAATTAAAATTTAGTGAAACTAAATTTTCATTCATTGCTCTGGGTTTGCCAACTATTGCAATTTGCAATAAAGATTTAAATTGATTACTTATTGATAAGATGAATTAAACCTTATTTTCTCTTCTAATTCAATTTTTTTTTTTTGCAAAAATAATGGATAACTTCAGAGTGGTTCCATAGAGTTCTTTAATTTTTATTTCCTCAGTTTAGGCAAGACAGGAGTTCAGTTCAGGTTAAACAAGTTAAAAGTCCATATTCTGACATACATTATCTATTTTTGTGTTCTTTGATTATTGAAAAGTTTAAAAAATTGGAAATAAAATATAAAACACCATCCCTATTGTATGGACTGAACTTTTAATTTATTCATGGTCATTTGATGATATCCACATTTTTTTTAAAATAAGTGCCCAAAACCTGCCTAGATTTATATTCACTTATTTGTAAGGGTTGCTTTATTTAAAATTAAAGACCATCACCATCTGTTCACAACATTCTAATATTTGCACATTCTTTCCAGTTGACCTTGTTATCTGTCACTTGAGAGTTTGTAGCAACATAAATTAGTCCTTCTTTTGAGTTTTCTGAAAGTGTTTATAGGTAATGGGACTAATAGCCTCTATGCTTCATTAAGCATTATATTTAATTTGCTATACAAATTCATATGATGTGAGTCATTAGCTGTCTTTTGAGCCTTTAATAATTGGAAGTTCAAGCCATCAATAATATGTTAATATTACTGATTTTTCACAAAGCTGTGATCATAATTCAGATTTTGAAATCATGGATGTTATTATAATAACTTAATAATTAACTTTAGTAACAAAGAATATTTTTATTGGCTTGCCTGTTGTAAGTCCTTTCCACTGGAAGATTCTTTTCTATACACTGCACAGATATCAAAACCCAGGAAAATTGCTTTTAACTGAAAAAGACAATTGCAAAGGTGTGAAAACTTTGTGTTCATCTTTGCTTCCATCCTCTTACCTGAAGAAGATATTTACATTATGTCTTACAGTAAGTTACATTATTCAATGGACACTGATTTTGTGGTCTACAAAGCACTTAGCTTATTCTTATTTTCTCAATCAAATCTTCATCTAATTTTTATATCATCATTGATATACCCATTTTTAATTTTTATTTCTTAATTATTTGACATTTTCTTACATAAATGCAATAAATTTATGCTTCCATCCCTTACTACTCAATTTCACTTCGCAACCTGTCCCAAATAATAATTTCTACTTTATAGTCAGTCTCCCTCCTACCTTCAGATCTTTTTACCTGTGTGAACGACTGACTTCACCTGGAATGTCTATACAGGCAATCCCTGAGTACTTGCTGAGGCATAGTGATTAGATTATTATATAAAGAATTCCCCTCATCCTGTATGGGATAACCCTTAAATAGTTTTTTACGGAGATGTAACATTTCTGGAAATCTTCCTATGTCCATGATGAAATGTTGATAAACTAATTATTGTGCAGATTTTGTGGAAGTGAACATTGGTGTAGTATGTACAATAATGTTTTAGACAAGAATACATTGTCTAGCAGTACCAGTTCCCATCCTCAGACTCAAATCTTCAGCCCCCTCTTTGCAGTGTGCCACCTTGAAGAAAGTGTTGGTTAGGAGGCTACTTTGACAAAAGGATTTCACATTATCTGAGCAATTCTCCAAAAGGCTGATTTCTCCTGATGTCACAGACCAATTGCCTGAGCAATTCTTTCCCTTGCTCTTGCAACCTAATCCCCAGCTCTTATTTATATTCTTATATAAAATAAAGTTGCAGGAATTGGGAGAGAAGAAAGACCTCATTGAAACCATGAAATACCCCCCAATATACCTGCCCCACTGATCTTTTCTGACTTTCTCTTATGAATTATTTCTTCTTTTTCTGTGCTTCTGATCATCATGACACTTAATCTCTAAGTATTACCATCCTCTGAGATTTATTTTATTGATATAGACTAAGACAGAATAGATGAGCACATTTTATAAGCTTACACAAGATTCTGTGAACCTTGAGATGGGGGTGATTTTGATGTCTTGTTTAGAGTTTGGTACCCACTTATTCTCTGCACATTGACCATTTTTGATTCTTTGCAAGTCTTCCGTTGCAAGAGGATACTACTTCATCTGCTATTGAAAGCTTCTTTAAGTTATGGTATAAATCATAGATATTAAGATGGCATTTTACTATCTTATGATTATGACCAAATAGATAGTTCCTATTTAGGGCATATGGAGTGGCCTCCCACATTTATTTGTCTAGGTTTAGAATACCAAGCATATGTTCTGACTCCCCAAAAATGAAGTTACTTTCACACTTATCCCTGTTATATGAATGATCACCTCTGGTTAGAGTAATTCTTATTATATCCTTGCAACACTTATAGCCAGATAAAGCCATTGATCATTTTTCTTCCCTGGCAACCTGTGTCATAGTTTCTGATACTACGAAGACTAACAGGCAAAGAAAAAAAGCATCCAAAGCTTCCATATTCATTCCAGCTTGTTTTTTTTTTCCATATAAAGCGATTCATGTGTGATGTCTTCAGCAACACAATCCTACTACTAGGATCTGGAGGACAACCAAGAGCAACAGACAAACGCTTGTATTATTTTAGGATCCTCATTAAAAGGTGTTGCATACCTCGTGCTGGAATATTGTCTTTTTTTCTACCCCTTCTGCTCTCAAAGATTCCTAGGATTTTTTTTGTCTTATGGATACTTCATTTCATATTACATTATGACCCATAAATTCTTAATAAAGGCAACTCCTTATTGGCTCTAGACTGCAGAGATGAGCATTAAGTAGATCCATTATTTATTTGCCAAGTGTTTTTGACAGTGTTTGAATAAAAACAATATACTTCAAGTATGAATCTTTTCATTGCTTTATGATATTCTCAAGTAAACTGCCCAAGATGAGCATCACTTGCATAATTAAATGTAGATTTAAATGAGGTGTGTTCAGTCATAAAAACTTATTTTCAAAAATACAGAGAATTTCTATTTCTGCTGCTACTAATGTCACCAAGTCTTTTAAAGTTTTAAAGACTCACATTTGCATTTGATGCTCTCTCTTTTTTTTTTTTTTGTCTCTCATATGAAACCTTCTCCATCTTAATAGAATGGAATTGTAGTTGTTCCCTTCGGTGTAGAAATATTTGAATAGCTCTGTAAATCTCCTATAAAACTCATAGAAAAATTAGTTCTTAAATATAACATAAGACAAGAAGATAGTTTTGTTTCAATATAAAACACTTTCAGTGTTTTTAATATGTGTAAAATTACAATTAAGAAAGTGATGAATAAAGTTTTTAAATCTAATTCTTAGTACATTTTTCTCCATGCCTATAGACTCTTTATCTTTGTGTAATATGGAGGTTATGGCAGGTTAAACCACACACTCGAGTTATGAGACTGGTAAAGACCAAGGGAACCATTGCCTGGTTCAACATTTTAGGAAGATTTCATAGTTTCTGGAACAGACAGTCCCTGTGAGACCTGTTCCTTTCCAAGTGACTGACAGAACCATTTGGATTGACTTCTTTGGTAGAAAGCGATGGATCTGATAGCTTCCAGCTAGAGGTTAACTTATGAAATTTAGAGTAGTAAGAAGCAGATTTGGAAATTGTTTTCAAAGATCTTCTAGAAAGGTCAGGTGTTATGACTTCTTCAAAGATTAGGGACATGACTCACAGCTTAAGTTTTTGACTAGTAATCAGAGCTTAGCCTTTCCTGTCCTTGTTTTTGTTAGCTTTTGAGTATAAGAGAAGGTTTGCACTAATATCAGTCCAGCACTCTAATATCTAGCTCACTACCCAACATTATAAGACGAATATACTTTCATGAAACTCTTCATGCTACATATGCTTTTCTATTTTAGTTTCAAAGTATTTGCTTAGACATAAGCATTTTAGCAAAGAAGGATTAATTGGAGAGCTTGAAAATTAAAGCACTTAATTTACATGACTATTTTAATATGAAAGAGTTGCATTATCTTTGTCAATTTACCTGGGAATATATCAAAGGGCTTGAAGATGATCATATATGAGAAAGAATGCATCTACTCAAGTACTATCAAAAAATTTGCCAGTATAGTCCTAGGCCTTGTTTTGATGCAGAATAAATTTTGAAATAAAAAGTGTTTAGCCAGTTTATTATATTTCTAACTGACTTTCATTATTTATGATATAATCTTTATATTTTATCATCTAAAACCCACCAGCTTTTTATCTCTCATACTCAAGAAATGATTTAAAATATCCACAATGAATTTTAATTTATAGTGGTCAAGTTTAAAGTTACAGCAAAATAAAGATGTCTACTGCCAATTGTATGCACTATAACATTTTAGCCTTAATAAGCTACATTCTCTACAATTATTTATTTTAAGAAAATAATGTATTGTGTTTTCAGTTGGCTTTAGAAAATATCTAAAATTTTATCAAAGTCCAGGAGAAAATGAGATTTTTTTTCTCCTTGAATATAACAAAGAAGTTATTAGGAGTTGTGTGACATTTATGCTTAGTATATTATGGGAGAGTAGTATATTATGGGAGAGTGAATCAAATAAATCAATGAGTCTTATTAGTGAAATATTTTACTCCTAAATGACAATTGCTTCTAATGTAAGAGCAGTAAAATATCTTTCTGGTTTTTCACAGTAGTTTACATGCTAAATTTGTTGCAGTTAACTTTGCAAATATCTTCCAAGAAGGGATGGATACACAGATCTAAATCTGTTAGTTAACTTGTCATAGAATGTTGACTGAAGAACTGAACTCCTCACTCTCCAAATTTTGTGAGAGGACAGGACTGCCAGTTGTGTCTCTTAAGCCTTTATGCACAGAATCTCTTTAAATTTTTCTTTAGAAGAGAAGTAGGCAATTTCCTGTCCAGAAATTGAAATGGTAGTTCTGCCAGCTGCTGGCCAGCAGGTCCCTACCTCTCAGTGAACTTGAGCTCGGTGTAGACCTCGATAAAGCTTGCTCTGAAAGCCCTAGTGCCTCTGAGCTTCCCCAGCACAGAAACCTCATTTTTCAGCAGATTCTATACACTTGTCAGAGCCAATTCTTTGAAAGTCGCACAACTTGCTTTCTTGGTAAGAGAAACTGACTGTAAGGAAAAGTTTGAGATGTGTAATTGTGTCTGGTTTTCCAATACCTAAACTGGAACTGAAATAAACTTAGAACTAGGCTTAAGAAATCATACATATGAAACTTTGTCAATACATCATTATTGTGTTTTCTATTATTTTTCACGAGTTCTGGACCTCGATGATCTTTCCCCCAAAGTTCAGTGAAAATTGCTAGAAATAAGGCTGCTTAGGTTACCTTATGTCCAGTATAAATTTTCACCCATTCACTTAGGCTGTCAAAATTGTCAATTAGTGTCAAATGCACCAAAGTCTTTGTAATAGCTATTTTTTTTTTTTAGTAAAATTGAAATAGCATGACTTCACTCTATACTGACCTTGGCCAAGTTGTGAATACTGTGTGAATCACAGCACCACCATTAAAACTACTTATTTAGTTGAAGTAAAATAAAACAGATTGAAATAATAGTATCTAATTCTGAATGACTCAGGTATCACCATAAACCAATCTTTGCTACTCTTCTATTATAATGAAGCATGTCTTCAGTAATTCCCAAATTTACACAACTTTTTGCTGTTGATTTTGGAATTTTTATTTATGGTAATGTAAGTTGCTTGACTTTGTACTTTTGTTTAATTTAAATATATACAGATGGCCAGAAGCATTGTACCTAAAGTTTATGTGTGTTTGTGTATTTTTATAAAAAGGATATGTGTTTTCTTTACCACATAGAATTAATTTCAGAAGGCTACATTTGTATTCCATCTACTTGTCTAGTCACTTATCTCATTAATCTGAGAAAGTACCTGACAAGCAAACTCAATGAAAAAAGTGTTTATTTTGACTTACAGGTCGAGAGAGCTTACAGGTCAAGAGAGCAGTCCATCTGGATAGAGAGGTCAGGAAAACATAAGGCTTTATGGGAAGCAGGAAATCATTATGGCAGGCAGGAATAAAATCAAACTGTAGCCATGTTTAAGAAACAGAAAGACAGAGAAGAGAGAGAGAGAGGGAGAAGTAGAGATAGGAGAAAATGAAGTGGGTAGATGAGAGAGGGACAGAAACAGAGGACAAAAGGAAGTGAGCTTGGGCACATCTAAATCTCTATTTTTCTTAACTAAAAACCTATCTCCTTTTTTTTCCATCCACTCTACCAGAAATCCTAATTACATCTAGTTTTTCAAAGACACAATTATAATTCAATTTACCAATGTTAGTGATTATGTTAATCTTTTTAGACTATATCATTTTTATGACTTACCATATAATTTGCACCTCATTTGAGGCTGTACCATTATTAATTTTGGCATACTTTATTCATTAATTCATTTTTAAACTCAAGTAAACTATTATTTTGCCTTATATATCCTTTATAGTTGAAAACATTATTTACTCAAACTCTCTTAGAGAACTATGTTGGTATTGTTGAGTTTGTTACTGTGACTGGTTACTATGAATTCTTGCAATGTTGGCATTGTTGGTAAATACATTAAATACATTATGCTACTGTGTTGAACACAATTAAAGAACAGTGCATATAGGGAAATTGTCTCACATGGTTTTATTGCTGAAGAACCTGGAAGATAATAGTATTGTCATTTTATAGAAAATATACAAAATAAGGGATGAGGAGAGAGCTAGTAGTGAACAAAATTACTGAAGTAAAGGGGAATAAAGTATAAAATCAGGACTTCAATGTAAAGACCTTTATCAAGATGCCCATTATGAAGAAATCATTTTAAAAATTAGATGCGTTTCTGTATTTCCGCAATGCCAAATTTTATTTAATAATAATATTAAATTCAAAAGCCCTGATTTGTAGGTTAATATATCCTATGAACTCCTGATTCCACTTGTTTGTGACCAGTGGCAAACACAGGTTCTTTTATCCCAAGTTGATTAGTTAGATACAGATATCAACTTGACAGTTGAAGGCTAAGCTCTGGGAATATTTGTAAAGGATTGGTAGTTGAGTTAAATCCTGAGCAAGTCTGGCAGGAAATTTTGTAATTGATGAGGGGAAACCAAGTCCAGTGTGGATGAGATCATTCCCTGGACATGTAGATAAAAATGGAGGGAGCTAGTTAAGTAAGTGGGCATTCTTTAACATTCTTGGACACACATGTCATCTGGAGAGGGGTTTGCATGTCTCTCAGAAGTCCTATGGACATGGCGAGGACACATCCCTCAGTTCCTGAGGTTGGTGTAGACTCCTCTGCCAAACTGGATTAAGAACTGCAACTAGACAATTGCAAGCCAAATAAAACTCCTTGTATACATAAGTTATCTGAAGCAAACAGAATAAATGAGATGATAACTAATATTGACATGAACAATACATATCACACTTCACAAAAATAATAACATATGTTACAAAATAGCAAAGAAAGGAATGTGATGTATATAGTTTCCTAAATCTCTATAATTGTGAAAAAGCTTTGAAGGCAAGAGTTCTAAATTGGTGACTCAGATGCCAAGAGTTCTTGCAGGTACCTAGGATGTGATCACCAAAGTGCTCTGGCACAGACCTGATAAGCACATATTTGGTTCAAGTTGTAGAACTGGTCCATAGTATATGCTTGTCTGATTGAGTCTAGGCCAGTTGTCATTTTATGAGTGGACCTTGTTAATCAGGGCTACCATGTGGAACTGGTCTTAGGAAGAGCATCACAAGTCATGTGCTACCTCTGTATCTCATTCCATATGTACTCAACAGCATGATGGTAGGCCAGTGAATGCTGCCATAACCAAATGTAATCTCCCTTCTTTTCATATGATCCAGATGAGTTAATTGTATTATTCACTGGTCGAGTTCTTTGAATACACTCACAGGCCTGGTTTATGTATGACCTTTATGTGTCCATGTATCCATATGTGTTGCTGAGTGAATATGATAATCTCAGAAGAAGTCATTTTTACATTTACAAGGTTTTATCAGTCTGTTATCTTGGGTTCTGCCAAACAGATGGTAGTTGTTTACTTGCAAAAAAGAAGATTTCAAGTCATTCTGCCTAAGCAGTTACTGTCAAGATGCAGTGAACCTTTGATTTATTTAACACAGCCACTCAGGATAAAGCACAACTGAAAGCGCAGTGCTGAATGCAATATGGACAGAACAAGACTCCCACAGACTGATCTCCATGGCTTTTGAAAAGTTCTTCACTAAGTCTCAAGCAAGCATTAGTTTACAAAAGTCAAACATGCTGTGGTTATGCAATTATGCAAAGGACTAGATTTGGCCCAGGGAAACAAATCCTTGGTAGATTGGCCAGAGGCACCACTGGACTTGCTGTGCATTCAGTCTATGCGTGGAGTCAGTATGCTCAATCAACACTGCTCTACAAGGCTTCTGTGATGACCTAGGTCTGGGTGTCCAAGGTAATGCAGCATTTTATTCTTGGGTCTCACTCTTCACCCATAATCTTATGGGTATTGGTTGTGCAGTGTTACATTTCTAAGTATATTTCTCCCGTTATGAAAAAGAGAAATACCTGTTTTAAATTGGGTCTTGATGAAAATATTATGTGATACGTGTAATATTTCTTAACATGTTGTATAATGAAGATGAGTTGTTATTGTCTTCAAAATCAGGAAACTTTCCAGAACATTTCCTTAAATATCAACTAAAGGAAACAATACATATTTAAAGACACTAGTGCTTTGTCTTTGATGAAAGCTGTGAGATTTATTTTAGTATATTTATATGCTTGAACCCAAGTTCAGCATTTAAATTCAATTTCAAAATTATCTTGTCTAATTTAGATCTGTTAGAATGTGTGCATTTTACATTTAGATATTTCGATGAAGGGACTGTTCTCAAATTATCACTGGCTACAGTCAAAGAAGAGATTATCATTTTCTAGTTGTACTAGAGCCTCCATACCACACAATCAAATATTCATCTTTCAGAAAACAAAAAATTTTTCCATATGATGACATAATGACTGAAGGAATACATTAAAGTATGCCTGTCTTCTAATAATAAGTATGTTGTTTTACCATTATGGGCATAATAGTATCATATTACTTTGATATGAGAACATTTTTATTATTATGCAAGAAAAGACAGTAATATGTAAGGTATTTCCCTGGAGCTTAAATTACAAAAGAAGATGACCAGATTTATAGTATTTAGCAGTAAATCATGTTATCATTCTAGATGTAAAGTTTGTATGTTTTTTCCATAAAGTTACTTTATGAAAATCAGGTATCCATACATCATGTACGAACTTTGGAATTACTTTTAAATTTGCTTCTGGAAGTATATGCTATACCATTAATCTTAATTTGGAAGAATTTAAAATAATTGGAGCTATTTGATATGTGTCTCTCTGAGCATATTATTTTATAGCACAGGATAAATATGTATGCTTTAAAAGAAATCAATTAAGTTGTCATGCACATTCAAGTAAAATCATCTTAATCAACTATTAACATTCTTAAAATAACTTATTTTTCTATGGAAATTTATACTGTGAAAATTCATAACATACTACCCAACTGAATGTCTTTTGTCTATTTACTAGTCAGGAAGTTCACCATGAAGGTAAAGGTAATGTGGAAATCTTTCTTTTCTCTCTGCATAATCACTTCTGTGTTATTTATGAAATGAAGTAGAGGCTATTTTACTATATATCTTATACTTTCCTGATAACTAATGACCCAGAAACTATGAAAGGAGCTAATTTTACATTGCAAAATGAAATAGATCTTATGGCTTTATGTAAGCATGAACAACCATCCTTCTGTGATGTATTTATCATAATTATGTAGAAATTATTTGACGTTTTCAGTATCTTTAAATCTTCTCATACAATTTTCAAAATTTTTCCTCTCGATTTATGGGGAATGGTGGTGAGATATGAAATCCACTGGATTTGTAAGCGTTGAAAGAGACTCTTAAGAATCCATTTGGTAATGAATATGAATCACCAGTAGCATTTTTTGTTTTTTATTTTTATTTTATTTTTTTAAATAAATAAACATATTCTTTATTGGAATAAAAGTATAGAGAAAATAAAATCTACAGAAAAAAGAAATACGAATTCAGAGGTCTTAGAGAATTTAGTCACTCACTTATAAATTCCAACCATTTGATCTATTGTTAGATTTCTTTTTTAAAAATTTTCATTTTCATTTATTTATTTAAAAGAGACTGGTTTAATGTCCTTTCCCCTCCTCCTCCCCACTTACTTTCCTCTTCTCCCACCTTCCCCATCCATCCACGCTTCTCTCTTCCTGTTCTGTTGCCCTCATCCCTCATCCTTCTGCTTGTGTGTATCAAAGAACTTCCTTTGGAGTATCTGTGTTAGTAAAGGAATAATAAGATTTTGGCTCTTTGGTAGGCAAAGTCATAAGTGAGGAGGTTCCTCTTCCCTTGTCTAGAACCTGCCCCTGAGATTCTCTCTGAGAGCAACTGTTTCTTCTAAGATCTTAGTTAATCTTCAGGGGAATGTTGATAAATCAGCCATTGTGTAGATCTGGTGGTAGACGTTCTCATCACAGGGATCTTCTGGGTACAGCAGCTCTGTCTTGGCTGGAGTGTGTTGATCAGGAGTACCTCATTCCATCTTTAACTCTTACAATCTTTCCATGTCCTCTTCTGTGAAGTTCCCTGAGTCTTGGTGTGGGACAAGATTTTGATGGGATGATTAGGGCTGAGTATTTCAGGTTCAATGACATTCTGCACTCAGGCCTGATGTCGTTTTCTGCCTCGCTTGTCTTCCATTGTAATAGGATGCAACTTGGTTAAGTTTGGAGAGCTTCTCTTATCTAAGGGCTAAAAAAGGAGTGTTTAAGTGATGTTATATTATTAATCTTTTATTATTAACACTATGATATCTGTTCTTGTCCTACTTTCCTTCATATGATCCAACTATAGAACTTCTGGTAATATTCCCAAAGAATACTATATCTTACTATAAAGACTTGTATATTCATGTTCATCCAGCCCTTTTTACAATAACAAAGCCATGGAAACAGCATAAATGCTCAACAGTAGATGAATGGATAATGAAAATGTGGTACATATACACAAGAGAATATTATTCAGCTTTCAAGAAAAATTAATTAATGAAATTTGCTGGAAAACAGATGGAATTGGAAGAAGTTATACTGAGTGAAGTATCCCAAATATAGAAAGACAGATGTTGCATGTTCTTCCTTATAAGTGGAACCTAATACTGAGCCTTAAAATAGCAAATTTCTATAATATCCATTATAACTGCACAGGAATGTAACTTTGGTGGTAGGGGAAAGGAGACCCCAAGAAACTGTAGACAAAGGAACATAGGTAAATATATATATAAGGCTACTATGGAAGAAAAGCCCATATGTGAGGAAGTAAGGGGATAGGTCTTAATAAGGGGTAAGGAGGGAGGAAAAAAAGAAGCATGTTGCTCAAGGAAAAAAGAGAGATCAAGGATCTAAACTAGTAGTGAAGACTGTAAACTTCTGTAACTCCAGTAAGAAGAATCTGTGTATGTAAGGGTATGTACGACCCATGGGAAAGCAGTTCCTGTATGAATGGGTACTTATCCTCTGAGAAGTCATGCCTAGTACTGTAAATCTACCCTCTGTGCTTCTTTACCATAACACTGAAAAGAAGTATGTAGTATCTATTTGACTTCACCTAACTATATAAAACTTGAGTTTTGATGAATTGCATAGTATGGAAATACTGATAAGGAAAGCTAATGCAAGAAGAAAACATTCATTTCTTATCAAATCATTTGATCATTGTCCAACTATTTTCTGTAGCTATAAAAATACATCTTTAGTTGTTTTAGGATTATATAATTCTCTACTGACTTGTGATATTTGAATTCTATACATAATATTATAACTTGTAAATTTTTAATCCAGTGTGAACTTACCACAAGCTTTCTTTTTTCAATTTTTCAATCGATTTTGACAGTATAAGCAATAAAATTATCTTTAATTTCATTAAGAGGTAAAATCTAAAGTGAGATTTCACAAAGTGTATTTAAGAAAACAAAATTGATAAAATATTTTCTTCAAAGCTATTTAAACTTGAGAAGCATCTCTTTCAATTGATTTTATTAACTTCACTTGTCAAATAGTTAAATTTTTTAGAGTCTTTAGTGCCTAAAAATGTTAGAAAGAATAAAGCAGACACCATTGCATGCATACCTGTGTGCTCAGGACATTTATAATTTATATATGATACAATGGGCAAAATAGATTCCAGAAATAGAAAGGCAGAGCAGAGAGTGGAAAGGTCAGGCATATTTATTGTAAATACCAAGACCTATAGGAATGAGTTTGATGTCTCTCTGAGTTTGTATTGCTGTTTTGGCTATTGAATTGACCACACTGAATCACACAAAGTAGAGCTCATTTATTCCTAATTGTATATCTTTATTTTCAGGTTGATAATTTATTGGTTTCAGTTGAAATGGAATGAAGTCTGTTTACGAAAAAAAATCTTGGTATTTCTCTAGAGTTTCATTTTATTAACTTTTTGACAGATAAATGTAAAAAACTAATATCATGGTTAGTATATACTTTGTATTGCAACAGTGTTTGAGAGTAATACAGCATATTTTAAGAAATAAATTATAATCAACAATGAACAATAATGTAACTTGCATTACTTGATATGACATTTCTAATATTTTATATCAAAGGCATATGTTCTCAATTAAATATTAAAAATTCACTTACATGATATAAACACACTTTAAGCAATGGTGCTATTATTGCCTCTGTTTACACTTTTGTCTTCTCAATTAGAGTTCCTATGTGGAGAACATTCATACAATTGTAGAGCTCGAATATCCAGGTTTGCCTCACGTTTGGGTCTGCAATCATCCAGACCATGATTTATAGCAGTATTGAGAAAGAAGGAAAAGTCTTTTACAGAAATGTCAAAACTGGAAGTAAAGTTGGATGTGATGGATTTTTTTATTCCACGTGTGATTAGATAATTAAATGCAGCTGAAACCATAGAAGAAACAATTTAAACACAGTACTGGACAACTGTTTCTAATTAGTTCATGGCCAAAATGTATTTTCAAGTTTAGATAGAAAAAATTTTTCAAATGTTCAAATAAAAATTTTTCCTTATTCTGTGAAGAATGTTTAGAGACCATATATATGGTCTATGTGTGTGTGTGTGTGTGTGTGTGTGTGTGTGTGTGTGTATAGTTTTTAACACTTTTTCAGAAATATGTTGCATTTACTTGACTATGAAGATACTATGCTGATGAATAAATAGTATATATTTAAAAGGCTGTGCTGTGCTAAGGATACTTGCACAGTGGTAGGATGCTTACCAAGCATCAGATCAGCCCTGGTTTGAATCAATGGTACTTCAGAATAAATAAGTAAAAGATAATTTTTAAAGAAAATTTATTGCAATGTACATCTCAAAAATAATTATGATCATTCACTTCTAGGAAATCTTAAACAATAATGAAAATACAACATATCAAAATCACTGGGACACAATGAAAGTTGTCATAAGAGGTAAATTTATAGCTTTTAATGCCTGTATCAAACAAATGGAAACATCATAGGTAAATAACTTAACAATGCAGCTTAAAGCTTAAGAAACACCAGAGCAATCCAATCCAAAAAGCAGTAGAAGAGAGGAGATTAGCAAAATTGGGAGAAATATCCGAAATTGAGATAAGGAAAATGATACAAAGAATAAACCAGACGAAAAGCTGGTTCTTTGAAAAAAATCAATAAAATCAATAAGATAGCTAAATTTACCAAAATCAAGAGAGAGAAAACCCAAATTAACAAAATTAGAAATGAAAATGGAGTTATCACACCCAAGAAATTTAGAGAATTATAAAGTCATATTTCAAAAACTTATAGTCCATGAAATTTGATAACACTAAAGAAATGAATGAATTCCTGAGTAAGCACAACTTACCTAAATTGAAACAGGAAATTTTGAATTATTTAAATAGTCCTATAACATATGAGGAAATTGATGAAGTAATCTCAAATCTTACCACCAAAAAATGTCCTGAACCAGATGAATTCAACACAGAATTCTACCAGACAGTTAAAGAACAACTAACACCAATGCTTCTTAAGATGTTCCATAAAATTGCAAAGAAAGGGACACTTGCAAATTCTTTCTACGAAGCTAAAATACAAATCCCAAAACCTAGTAAAGATACACTTAATAAAGAAAACTATAGATAAGGGATCACGCATCAGTAGAGAAAATCCGTCACTGTCAAGTATTGCATGTAAGTAGCAAGACATCTGGTGCAGTTCACTCTCACTTCCCTTCCTGGTCACTTGCAAGTGAAGAGGCTTGTTCTCACTAATCCGGGAGGAGGGTATAGGAACTGACAGATACACAGTAACCATCCTGCAAATGGAACACTGACTCCCACCCCTCACTGCTGTGTCCTACTCCTATTCTTCTATCTACCTTTGAGTCTCCCCTTATATTAACATCTTCATTTAAACAAATGACCTTCCATACGAATCAGGATGGAGCCAAGAGCGGTAGGAAAAGCAAACTGAAAATGAAAACAATCCCTAATTCAGAACACCAAAGACCCTACATTATTCATCTGGAACCAGACCGGCCAATCTCTCCCCATCCTAAAGCTCAGGGAACCTTGCGGAAGAAGGGGTGGCAAGATTGTAAGAGCCTAAAGATGGGGAGGACCAACGATATACAAGATATTTCCACACAAGTTCTGCAGCAGCCAGAACTGGACTTTGCCTGACCTGCACAATGGCTGACAGGTCAACGACCCCACAAAGTCTAGCATGGATCGCAGGAGAGAAGGCTCCAGGTAGTAGGATCCTTAGAGGCAAGGGATTAACAGTCAATAGAGTTCCCATGCTAACAGGGAGCCCAAGAAGGGGCTCTTGGCTATGTCACTGAGTCTTTATCGGTCACCAGGGTGGAGGACTCAGAGGGAAGTTTGGCATTCACAGAAAAGAATGCTCCAGGGTATGGGAGGGAGGAAGGGGGAGACAATGGGAGAGGAGGAGGTGGGGGGGGGTGAAAGGAAGGGAGGAGAGTGCAAGGGGCAATGACTGGGGAAGGGAGGAGGGAGGGAGAGGACAGGAGTATCTATTGAGCTTGTATGATTAAGAAAAGAAATAAAATGTGGGGGAAAAATTATGACACAGTAAAGGATACTTACTGTAAATAATGTATATTTATTAGGTTGACTATATATAATCTATAGATAGATGTATACATGATAGATTGATAACGCTCTTATTCCTTACTTGTAATCACATTGACTAGATATTAGTTTCAATACAAGAAAAATAGATGATGAATTATTGCTGCTGTGATTCAAGATTTTTATATGCTCTACATTCTTGTTTTATTTATCATGTGAAATGATATGAAATTTTCTTCTAAATCCAGATAGACTTTTCAGAGAAAATATGAAAAAGGAAGAATTATGTGAAAAAAGATAATTGCCATACAATTGTAAACAAATAACAAGGCAAACTAAGATCAGATTATTTTTAAATGTCCACAGAAATCATCTGTGGGATGTATATCTAATGTGATTATATTAAGCTGACTTCATTTACTAAGAAAGATAAGACTTCTTATCAGAGTCATATTTTATTTATATCTTATATTTTCTTCAACTAGATTAGGAATTGAAGTATTATCTAAATTACAAAATACACCAAAGAGCAGGCATGCTTCTCATTTTTATATATGCTTTTCACCCTTACTTCTAAAAGCTACCAATATTAATTCTTGCCTAATGAATAAATTACTATCGTAGCAAAATTGCATAGTTCTTATTACAGCATGCCTTTTCTTTGTATTTTTTTAAATTCTGTTTTACGTTTTTATCTTTATGGAGTCTTCATGACATATCCAAATTCTTTAAAACTACTTAATCATATTAATTATCATGCCTATGATAACAAATTCTCATCATTGCTTAGTGGTAAGAATATTTATCTATTTTTAATTTATTGTGTTAATTTTGTAAATATAATGTGTGGCTGTCCCTGTTCCCTTCACTCCCTCCTTGTTCTCCCACTTTCCCTTCCCTTTATCAATCCTTTTCCCACTCTTTATCCTCCTGTCTGATTGTTTTTGTAGACCTCATGGTTCTCTTTCCATTATCTCCTCTAGTGGGGGCTCAGGCCTCTGTGGCAGAACTAAGTGGCCTTTCTGTGGTGGAGACTCACTGATAAAGGCATACCCCTTCATCTGTTTGACCCTACCCCCTAAGGTTGCATGTTGCTTTCCTTGAGGGCCTCCGTAGTCTGTGAGGGGATGTTTATTTGACAGCCATTGTGCAAATCTGGTGAAGATACGTCTCATTGCAGTGGGTTCCTGGACACAGCAACCCTGCCTTGAGTGGAATTTCTTGTCCTTGGTTTGACCTCCCCATCTTTAGGTTCTTACAATTTTAAGTGGTAAGAATATTTAAAAGCAGTGCTTTAACAGTCTAAAATATAAGAGACAATATGTCACTAACCATGGTCACCTGCCATAGAGTACATCATTAGAGCTTACTTCTCCATGACTTACTCTCCATTTAACTCACATCTGTCCTTTCCCTATGCACTTTTCCTCTTATCTGTCCTCTGGCAATTATTCTATTTTTTAATGTGCAAGAATAGAACCCTTCATATTCCACATTCAAGATCACATTACATTTATCCTGCTATACCCCAATTATTTCTCTTATTATTGTGTTCTTTAATCTCACAAATATTTTGGAAATGGCAAGATATCTGTATTTTAATTCAGTACTATTCTATTTTGAATACCATTAAATAAGTACTGGAAAAAGACATCTACAATAAACTGTTTATTTGAAGTTTTTAGGATA
This sequence comes from Typhlomys cinereus, assembly GCA_023101885.1. NCBI lineage: Eukaryota > Metazoa > Chordata > Mammalia > Rodentia > Platacanthomyidae > Typhlomys > Typhlomys cinereus. The sequence continues at coordinate 1,679,289 of JALPQD010000054.1, forward strand.
TAGGCAGAGTCAATTTGCTTAATCATATAGTAGCTTTATTATAGTTTTTTGAAAAATATTCCACACTGTGTTTGGTAAAAATAGTTCTATTAATTTTGTATTCTCCCAACAGTACTGTCCTTTTCTCTACCTCTTCAGCCATACTTTTTGATGATTTATTTTAAAAGTGAAAGATTTATGTGATCTGAAGAGAAAACCAAATATGATAATTCATTTTAACAGTTATTAAGTTACAGCTCCTTAAATTGGAGATGTCAGAGGCTCAGTTCACTTCAGCATTATTTACAAAAACTAAGATATCGAATGCCTCAGCGCTCACCTGTGGGAAAAAAGTCCTCGCACTCTCCTTTTACTGCTCAATAACAGCACCCAGAAGCTGTATTGAAGATGATGGACCTGAGTTCAGCCCAGATTTCCCAGTGCTTGGGTGAAACATGGCCTTCATGTGATCTGAATCACTCTGTCTTCATCTGATCACACAATAAATATCCATCTCTTTGAAAAAACGAGTTTGGGCTCTGATTCTAGCAATACATGTTCTTCTCAAATAACAAAGGTTTTCATCAGTTTTATCAACTAAGCAAAGTTTCTTTACTAAGTGAATTAAAAGATTAGACACACACAAACAGCAACATAAGGACAAGTACATCCTAAATGTTCTCATTGTAGGTGTCCTCAAATAATCTGGCATCCTTAGCCAAAGATGTTTTGATGGAGGAAGTCTGGAGGGCACTTCAGGATGTTTTGACCAGCTCAGGGGAAGTCAGGAGGGGGCGACTCAGGATATGTTGAACAGCTCAGGATGGAGGAAGTCAGGAGGGCATAGCTCAGGGTCTTTTGAAGACATTTTGCTACATATAGCCTGCGTGCTGGCTTGACCTTTATAGACGATCGATTGCCCATTTCTCCCGCCTTGGAATTGCCATTGGGGTTTCTACCTTTATAAGATGGCTGCGGACTTGCAATAAATGATTTCCTGCTTGACTAGACTCCCTGTCGCGTCTGATTGTCCTGGGGAAGGAGGGCTGGGAGAGGGCGGACAGCGCACTCACCTTTTCCAGATCCCCCTTGTAGAGGACCCGCCTGGAGCTGCGATCCCTGAAGACCCCCACAAGACCAACTCTACTACATGGGCCAAAAATGCTTTTTGGGTTCATACATGGATATAAATACAAAATATTTTGTCTTATTACAACTCAGCTGACTCATTTTAGAAAACAAGACATTAGCTGTTCTATCTCAAGTGATAATGTAGTCTTCTACATATGTAAAAGTAAAAAAAGAAGCACTGAAAGATGTCTCCGACCACTTTAATAGAGTATTGGTAATTGAATATTATGCAAAGAATTGGCTACTTTTTGCATTTTGAAGTTAATTATGGAAATTACTGTTAGTGATAGACATACAAAATTAATGTTATGAACAAAATAGAAATTTAACAGTAACGTTTAGAATTTTGTTGAATATCTTAGTAGACACTGGTTCCTCTGCTCAAAATTGTTTAGAAGCAAATAAAGCTCAATTTCACTTAGTACTCAATTTAGTATTCAGTAGTGAGTTTTTAGTAATAATCTATCCAAAGATACCACTTTTAATTAACTACTTGTTTAATGACTACTATTTTAGCCTATTTTCTTAATATTATTTAAGTTTCATAAACTTTGAAGTGTTACGGGAATACATGTACTGTTTCATCAATTTTCATCTCTGATTTATATTTTTGAAGCATGAGTTATAAAAGTAGTGAGAGACAAAAGTTTAGAAATAGAATCTGATAAAGCACATTAAAGTACATACATATTCTAAGGTCACATTTCACCATATTCCAGGATGAGAAACACAGCTCATTCCATAATTCTCTTGTGTCAGTACTACATGAAAGCCATCATGTCACATACTATGATTCTGAGCCAAATTCACAGTAAGCCTCCCAATGCCAGAACAAGTCTATGCATTCAAAATATTTTCCTATCGTCTCATGCTAGGTAAATATTCTTATGTCTGATTATATGATGAAATCTTTTCGTGATATAATATCAAAGGTATCTTTCAGAAGTCCAGAAACACATAAACTCCTTAATTAGTCAGCTATGCAGATACACATCACCTCTCTTCTAAGTTCTTCTGTTTTTCTCAGCAAAGCTGACACCTTATTCCCAAACATCCATTGTTTGGAGATGTGTTTGGAGATTGTAAGGTTTGACATAAAAAAAATTTATCTTGCTCCATTTCTGATGTCCACATTGAACTTCAAATCTTTCCATTTAACTTCTCTTTACTTGGAATTTTATAATTTAAATTATACCTGTCATATATTTCTTCTTATATCTAGATATGTTACTCTAATATTGCAGATTTTTAAACTATAATCTTTGCAATAATTTAATATATTCATGCCTATACCCATATTCACATTCAATGATTTTAGGAATTGTATCAAACTACAGACAGCATGAAAAATCATTATGATTTATGCAAAAACTTTTGGGCTAATTTCCCAAGAAAAATGACATATTATAATTATCCTTATTAGCACCCCAAACTAAGAAAAACCAGGCATATTTTTGTCTTTTGGAGGAAGGTAATTATTCTTGAAGACAAATTTATAATCTATTGAAATCTAAGTTCTGATTAGGCAACATTTTTGTATTACTATGTGTGATTTTTCTTTCCAATTTTACTTTCTAGCTTGTGATCTGCAAGTACATGTGCATGCATGCCTAGTCTTGGAGTTTCTAGAAGTGATTGTAGCAAAGTTTTGAAAATAAAATCTTTTTAAAGTATCTCATGTACTGAGTATGTGTAGGGCAGCTTAATATGGTTTGAGAAATGGCATATCACACAACAATTTCATTAATGGTATACAGTGCTAAAACACACATACAAAGGAATGCCATCCACTAAAAAATGGCGGCTGTAGCTGAATGACTAGTTGTATTACCTAATACTAAATAATATGGAGCATTTCAATTTCCAAATTAGAAAAGGTTTAATGGATATGATGGAGAGAAGTTTAGTCAGAAGAGAAATTAAGAACCCGATGTTCTGCTATAGATCCATTTCACTAATATCAAGAATTGAAATATATCACAATGAATATTAAATCATTTCTGTGTATATACATACACACACACACACACCACACACACACACACACGCACACACACACACAAAATGATTTGGAACTCCCACTGATCTACAAAGATCTAAATTCAAACATGCTAGCCAGTAGTAGCATCTCTTGGCCCCCTGAGGATGGAGATTTATTAAGATGGAAGCTCTTGATCAATGAGTGCCAGAGTCATGTTTCATTGGCCCACAGCTCTAAAAAGTGCAACTAGGTCAGATATCACCTTTTCTATTATCCCTTCATAGATAATTAAATGTCTAGAGGTTGCTAATGCCAGTTTAATAAATTTTGAAATAAGCCACTATACTTTCGGATAGTGTCAAATGGGTAAATCATTTGGGTTGATTGTTTTTTTTTTTTTTTTTTACTGCACTGGAAATTCAGTGAAGACTTTGTTGTCCTGCTAAGAAGATGAGTGGCATTAAATAGGTTTATTACTTCTGAAAATGCCAAGTCCTTGTAACAGCTTTGTGGATGTCTCTGCTACTAGAAAGGTCACTGTGTAAGAGACTAATGCACTTATCAGGGAGTTCCTGTATTTCAATGCCATTTGTATTGTACTGTTGTTTGACGCATGAAGAGTGAAAACAGTACAATTTTTCACTTACTTGAACAAAGGAAGTTGAGGATAGAATTCATTTACATTTGCACTGCCTAATTAATAGCATTCTTCAGTAAAGGAATCGAATCTATTGGTTCATTAAAAATAATCTTCCAGTTACTTTTCTATTGCTGTGATAAAACACTCTGACCCAAACAACCTAAGGTAGAAAGTTTTATTATTTCGCTAGTGTTTCTAGAGGTGATATTATTGCAGGGAACACATATCAAAAAGCACAGCAACAGGATCAAGGAGCTAGCTGTTACCTGACAGACGGCCGTCAGGAAACACACACACACACACACAGAAAAAGAGAGAGAAAGAGAGATCAAACCTCAAGACCAGTATGCAGTGACATACTTCCTCTAGCAAGGCTGGAACTCCTAAAGAAGCCATAACTTCGTCTCAACACTATGTAACTAGTTTTGGCCCAAATACCCAAACACATAAGCCAGTGGAGGACAATTCCTTCCAAATCCTAGGATATAACTGTTGAATATGATAGTATGCTGATCCTATTTATATGTTTCATGAATTGTCTGATGTTCTATATGTTATTCCACTGATGAAACAAATTCTATGAAGTGAGCAGCTAAAAAACACTGACACTGGAATGAATATGGTGTTTGATAAGGGTTCAATTTCATGGATGCCATCTTCTTCTACCTTTGTCTAATCACGGTGGAGAAAAAGATTAGTTTCAGTTTGGCCTTCTTCATAAGAGTGCTGATTTTACCAGAGATAATTGGTGTTGGAGCTTCTTTGCATTGCTGCCACTAAAAGCATGACCAAAGTGGCTTATGGAAAGAAGCAGTTTTATTTCGGTTTACAATTATCCAGTTACAGTTCTTAATCCAGCTTGGAAGGAGAGTCTACACCAACTCCATGGGCCAAAGGAACTAGCCACACTATAGTCACAGGACACCTGAGAGAGAGGTAAATTTCCCTTGCCAGACAGTAAGTCCGCCCAAGAATGTTGAAGAATGTTCTCAATCAGCTTCCTCCATTTTATCCACCTGTCCAGGGAATAGTCTCACCCACCATGGCTAGGTTTTGCCCTCAATTGAACAATTTCCTACATGCTTGCTTAACTCAAGAGCTTTACTCAGGTGCTAGAAATGTGCCTATAGCTGTAACCTTGAATTTTCAAGTTGACAACAATAGTTATCTATCATAAGGATTTTCAAAAGGCCCCTGCTCCTACTATCTTATTTTGTCGTTAGGATTTCAGCACATGAATAGGTGTGGATCACACACCTGCAGAACATAATAGTTGCCTCAGCTGTGATTTGATATCTAAATTGGGATAAGAAAGAAATAAAGCAGTATCCATAGCTGACATATAATATCATAGGTAATTACATAGATGCTAGGTCATCTTTTCATCTTTCAATATAAATGTCTGTGACACTTGGGCAATTTTTGGCATATTGCTTTATGTGATTCATACCTAAGTAGAAAAATATAAATGATCAAACTCTGGGCTCTATTTTTCCTAAATCCTGGGTAAATTAGGCTCAAATATGCTCAATCAATCAAGGCTGCTAGTTCCTTCAACTTTAACAACTTTAATGTATTTTTGTCAAGGAGAATGAGAGTTGTTGCTGTAAGATCTCAAAATCCTTAAAAGTACCCTGATCAATGTTGCCCTGTTAAAGAAAGGAAAATGATTTTATAATGCTTCTCTAAAACTGGCTTATGCATTTGAATTTCATGTTTAAACATACTTTTCTTTGAAAGAACACAAATATATTCACTACCATACCCTTTATATGGGCTCAGTTCCCTACCTAAATGTCACTTAAAGCTTGAAGGATATAAAAAGCTCCACCTCAATGCGCAGTCCACAAGCTTGCCCTGTATAAATTGTTTCTGTCCACTTTAAGAAAGTTGTCTGACCCTGAAACCTGACAGATTAAAGTTCAATAAAGAATATGATGATCATTTTTAGAAGCACCAAATTATATATCCTTGGAAAAAATGTCTGCTACATTAATTTTGCTGACCTCTCATCACAGTCTGTCCTTAGATAGTCACTGCTACATCATTTATATTAAACAAAAAATTATTTCGAAGGAAGAACGGAGGTTGGTGGCATTTGTCACATGGTCATGTAAAGACCTCTCAGGCAATTCCATAAGCCTGTGATGAATTGTGCTATCAGTCTTCATTTTCTGCTGCTATTTTTGCATTGACTGAAGAAGGGGTTGTGTTATTCCCTTGGGACCTACAAAGGATTATAAAAATTAGAGTACTGTCTAAGATATGGTAAGAAAAGTTAAAAAACTAGGTAAAAATGAAGTAGCATTTCATGATAGAAGATATAATTGCCATTACATATGAGTTCTTTTAAACATTTCTTTGTATATTACGTTTCTTAATCAGAAACACTATTAGTCATTATTAAAGAATACTAAGACAGAAATCTCATACATATTATTTTAATGTATATTCATTTATGTGAGAAAATGTATATGACACAGAGCTTTGGCACAATTTGTCACTCCACTGTATTATGTGCTATCACATATCAGCTTTATTTAACTTAATAATGTTAAAAATAATTTTTTTACTGTTGTTTAAAAGAAGCAATCAGTGAAGTTTAAAAATGTGTTCATGGCATGGGTAGATATTATTATCTCTTTCCAATTCAGAGAATTTAAAAAGAGAATTAGAATTTAAACCATGAAACAATTATAGGTCAATCAGGTGCCATTATATCAAGAAATCTTAGAAGAGTAAACACAGGATAAATCATTGTTTTTTCTAAAAAAAGCTTTATTTATTCATTTATTGACTCTGTGTGTGTGTGTGTGTGTGTGTGTGTGTGTGTGTGTGTGTGTATGTGTATGTATCAGAGGCCACTGTGTGTCCCTGTGGAGGTAGGGAATCATTGTGGATTGCTTCTACCTCCTTTTTTATCCTTTTGGGATTTCCTAGGTTCCATCCATCAGGGAAGGAAATGTAGGCTGCCACTGTTTCTGCCTGGCATTTTTATGTGGGTCTTGGAATCCAAACTCAGAACTTTCTGCTTGTGAGGCATTTTTTTACCTCTGAGCCATCTTTCCAGCCTGCTAAATCATTGTTAACTGAAGCCATTGTCATGAGTACCATGAAGGATTTTGATGGCATTTTTTAATTTTATTGATTGAGAAGAAAAACAACATGCAGACTAAAGTTGTACTTGAAATGATTTTTTATCACACATTAACATGTCTTAACTATCTTTAAATACTCTGTACATACATGTTGGAAAAATCATGCAAATTTAAAAAATCATTTTATAAGTATCCATTTATTACATACATTAATACAGATTCTTTTTATCTAAGTGATGACAGCCTTTGGTAATAGGGAAAAGTCTGCATGGTTCCTTATGATCTCATATATACACCATAATACCAAGTTGTATCAATAAAGGACTAATCTTAATCTTCTCCCTTGTATAATAGATATTGTAAATTACAATGCACACTCAGGTTGGGGCAGAGTCTCTCAACTTTTAAATCTGTCATCTTTTGTGTGTATGTGTGTGTGTGTGTGTGTGTGTGTGTTAGAGGTTATCGTGTATCCCTATGGAGATCCAAGGATGACTTCAAGAATCATCCTGAATTGTACCTTTTTATATTTTGCTATGGTTTTCCTAGATTCCACCTTCCAAAGCTGGAATTACAGGGCACTGACATTTGCTTGGTATTTTTGCTTGAATTGTGTGATCTGAACTCAGGTCCTTCTGCTTGGTAGACAGAGTCTTAACTCCTAAGCCATCTCTCCAGCCTATACCTCTGATATTTTGCTAGCTTGTTAATTATAAAACTTTCCTTAAGCACCACTTTTTAGGGTGATATTATCAATTGATCTATGCCAGGACTCACTTCCAAATTTTGGCTTACTGGCATGCTATGGAACTAGTGAGTGGAGCGTAGGTCAAAATGTGAAGGTTGCTTGTACCCATTTCAAGGTTATACAAACTGAGGCAGTCTCTTTCTGGGCTCTCCTAATCAAGATGATGACTCTCACAGATAAATTCCAGCTATGTTTGAATACTCAGGAAGATGAATATCCATTGTCCTCTAGAAAGGATACTTTGTGATCTCAGGCAAATCTCTTGCTCAAAGAAAACAGCTTGCTTCTGGACACCTGAGGTTTATATCTTCCAGCACTTTTTTGACAATGAACAGCATTCTCAATAACATCAATCATGTGGAAAGGTGCTTTGCCCTACCAGACTGCTTGCCCATCTAGCTATAGCTTCAATGTGTTTAGATTTTCTGTGTGAGATTAAAAATCTCACCCAGGTCCTCACCCCAATATACCTCATCTTAATGGCTGTGTACATTTCATTTTCACTTGATAACTCTTGCCTTCTAATTTAATTTTATCTACTTTTATTAGCTTATTATTTGTGATGAAAGTTTCCTGTTGAAGTTATTAGTCACTTTTTTGATTTATGATTAGACATTAGTTGATAGACAATAGCCATTAATGTTTCATAACTTATAGGTTTATATAAACTCATTTTTGGGGAATGAATATTCCTAGATATTTTCATGGCTTCCTTAGGAATAAGTACCTCATTAATTTGCAAAAGACAGAATACCTATACACAGCTCAGATAAAAAAATTGAATCAATTATGACATTGACCTAGACAACTCACATAATTTTTCTTCAAAAGCCCAATAATTATGAGTTTTTTAATATTTTAGATTGTAGAATTGTAAATGTTTCTGCTACTTATATATTTAACTTTGTTATACTGAAGGGAGAAAAGTGGTAATGCTTCAAACTGATCTTTTATGGAATGTGATAGAGAAAACGGCAGAAGCAGAAAGGAAAGGAAGAAAGAAAAACCATTATTAAAAACAATTATGACTTGCATGTTTCCTAGAAAGCAGAAAAATTTACAGACAAGAACTTGTGTCCATTAATCTCTTTGTCTTCTTTTCAACATCTAACCTCTGTTTACAGTTAAAATGTAGAATATACTCATTTGAAGATGTAGTTCTCCAAAGAAACCATAACAGTATTAGATATCCTACAGATTCACCTATCTAAATACAACATTATAATTTGGAGAGATGAATATTACAGGTTGAAACTGAATGTAGGTCTTACAAGATGGCTTCGTGGTCAAAAGTACTAACTGCATAAAACTGATGACCTGAGTTCAATCCCAGGATCCAAATAAAGTGATATGAAGGGAACCAACACCACAGAGGTGCCTCCAGACCTTTACATGCAGACTAGAATATGCAAGCATTCACATTCACAAACATATAATGATAAAAAATATATAAAATCATTTTCCTTAAAATTAGAAAGCCAAACTAACCTGTCTTAATACTTTATAGAAATTGTTTTTCCCTTTCACATCTCATCCAAAATTCTTATGAATACTATACAAAACTAAAGTATTTTTAAACTGTATAGATTTGTAGGTACCAACAATAAAAATGTTGTAGCATCTGAGCTTCAATCACCATCCTTTCTGCTGTCCGTCTACCTAGTGCTGTCACCAACACAAATAGCAGCTGTTTTCATAGACACTAGCACAATTAAAAGCTGGATCACAATGCCTGCTATGATAATGGATATAGGAAAATACATTATTAAAATACATATTTCAATAAAATTGCTTGACATGAGAATGGGTAATAAATAGTTGGATTCATTTTTTGGTGTCCATCCCATGAACTTAGTTTTTTGTTTATCAAAAATTCTCATTACCCTCTGGTATAACTCTTGAAGTATATTAGCATGTAGAATAATAGCCTTCAAACTCCCTAGATATGGGGAAAGTAATTGTTGTTATCGGTAATATGCTAGCATCCACAGTAATGACATAGCCCAGTACACTGTTTTTGATGATAAGGAAGAACACCTCTTTTGTCAACAAACCTCAAATACTTATTCTTATTTTGATTCCATAAAGAATTATTAAGTAACCTTAATAGTATTCATGGCATTGGCTAGGCTCTTAAGAAGAGGGGAAATTAAAGAAAATAAGAAATGTTTATCATATTTTTTACAAAATTTAAATCCTATATTTCAAACAAAATAAATACTTTTGATTGTCATTTCTGCATTTAAAAATACTATAATTTTAAATAAGAAATTACATGGGTCATGCATCCAAAACAAAGAAAAAATAAAGGAATAATTATAGTTGGGTGGCATTAATCAAGAAGCCTTTTTACAAGGTTGAGTAACATAATAACTACAAAGACAGATAAAACTTGGGTAAAGTTTAAAGAAAGTAATTTACAAGGGAAAATTAGAAGCAAATAAATATGTAATCAAGGCATTGAGAAAATATTTTTTGAAGAAAATACATTTTCACAGAATAAGAAAAAACACACAGGCAAAAGTAGATACTCATATCTAATGGTTCTATTAGATAAAATGATCATAAATAGGTGATAAAATATATGGCTACCTGAGTTTGTACCTACACCCTCATCCATCATCTATTTGAATGGTAAAGGATAGTGCACTTATTTTGAGGACTTTATATTTGATTTTCACAGTCAGAAAAATTAATTCTCTATGGTTCAATTCCACCCAGGTAGAGGGAAGTAGTTACATCACTTATGTAAAAATGCTTGTTTTGGCTAATGGAAATAATTCAATTTAATTTAATCTATAATTTAATTATGAAAAGGGGGCTTTATGAATTCAGCCAATTGGAATTATTTTATCAAAATTTGTAGATCAGTTATTAAAATATGTTAAAATTTATGTAAGAAGCTAGGCAAATATTCAAAAAGAAATAATTGAAAACAAAAGATTTTATATCAAGTTTAATATCAGATTCACAAATGTGTTTATTTTACCTATAAATAATCTTGTTTTGATATTCAAATTGTTGAAAAATGAATGAAACCTGAAGAACATATCCATTTCTTGCTACTTTGATTGTCTGGGTCTGAGTTATAGCTGCTCTTTGGGAGCAGTTTGGGCTCCTAGTATTTTATTTTTCACATCTCTCTACACAAACCACTAACTATTGCTTTCTATTATCTGACTTTCTTCATTTATTTTTCATTACCTGCCTGATCCCACTAGGATTTTAAATTTGCCACCTCCAATTAATTGAGTTCTGAAGAGTCTGCCAAGTATAGATCAGCATGTGACTGGTGAGGGAAAATAAATGAGAAAAACAATATCCTGAAACAAGAGGTGTCACTGTGGAAAAGCTGAAGCTACACTTATATTTGAATATAACACCCCCAGAGGTAATTCCTAGTTCTCTTACTTTAATTTGTTACTTATAAAGTGTTCATTTCAATCTCTATATAAAATGATGTCAGCCTTAGTGATTCATGTCAGTAACCCACTGTACAGTATTTAATGTACAAAAGCTAACTGATAAAATATGTAGAATAATCATTTACATTTAGGAACATTGGGCCAATATTACAAAGATGCTTATTTTCTAGAAAATGATTCTGTACATCTCTGCTAGCACTGACCAGCTTGCTCATTTTAATATGCATAGTCCTTCCTCCTAACCTCCCTACTTTCCTGCCTTCATTCTTTCTTTCATTACTTCTTTTTTTATTAATCACCATGGCTATTACAAACACATCATTGTTCTTGAGTATGGAATCTTCCCCCAAAGGAATAATTTTCCATTGAGGCAAAGCCAGTTCAAATAACTCTTGTTAATATGTTTCTTATAGGGCTGGAGAGGTGGCTCAGGGGTTAAGCCTCCGCCTTGCAGGCGGAAGGTCCTGAGTTCGGATCCCAGATCCCACGTATAGACGCCAGGCGGAAGCGGGGGCGGCCTGCGCTTCTGGTCCTGGTAGGACGAAACCTGTGAATCCCGGGGCAGAAGGAGGTGGAGGCGTCCATGGTGGTTCGCGAGTTCGTCCGTGGTTCTACACACACACACGCACACACACACACACACACTCGCGCGCGCGCGCGCATGCACTCACCCACACACACATACATGCGCACAGTTGAATAAATAATAATAAAAAAAAATTTAAAAAAAAAAAAGAAAATTGCTTTTAAAAAAAATATGTTTCTTATAAATGTGCCTTTTGTAATTACATAGCTTAAAAGAATATTATCCTAGGTATTCCAAATCCATGGGCTAAGTAAAATAGGCAGTTGTTGCAATCTGAATGTGTTTCCTAAACCCAGTGTCTCAAATTTAATTGCTAATGTGACACTAGTGGAATATAGAGTTTTAGATAATTCTTTAGATTACAGAGGCTCTATCCTCATTAGTAGAGAAATTTTGCTGATACCTGTTGCTTATTCTTTCATTGAGTCCTTTTATTTCTCTGTTATTATTTAAAGCCCTTTGAAAAATGTTCATATATGTGCTATCAATAAATATAATTGGTGGACATTTTTACCTTGTGATTTTACTTTAATTATTTTTTTATTCTTTTGTCTAAAGATTTATCTGGCATCTCATGCTTAATTTATAAAGCTTTTTTATGGAATTAAGAAGAAATTATCTCTTCAATGAAGAAATAAAAATGAAGGATATAATTCATGAAAAAAACTCATTAGAATTGTATTTATATATTGAAATGGTGAATTTTAAAATTAATTTCACGATAATCACTGAATTTCTAAAATTACTGTGTTGATAAATCATTAATGCCTGTTTTAATAAAATGATATTCATAAATAAAGTAGAAATTCTAACCTTCAGAAATACATGTTCCATGTTTAAATGTTCCCTTCTCCTCACAGGAAACCTGCTCTGCTTACTCCTGAGAATGTACATATGTATTTTCCTTTCCGTTGTTACTTGCTTGTTCATTCCTTTAAGCATGAGGTACTCCTAACATTTCCTTGAATCCTCCATGGGATATTTATTATTCTGTGATGTGCCTCTCCAATTCTATTCAACTAATCATTCAGCCATCATTGTTTCTGAGTCCTTGTCTCAATATTTATTGTGATTAACAGGTAATTTTAGTTGATTATGTTGTAGTTCATATGCATTTGGAGATAACCCATTGATCTTTAATACAAACTAGTACACGTAGAATTTTCAAGCTAAGTGGATATGTAATTCAGTGAAAATTAATTTAGTGGTACATAAATTTGTATTTTTCATATACCAACAACTTCATGTATTTTAAAGGAAATGTGATAAGGAAACTTGCAATGCTAGATTTTTCTTCTTCCCCTTTTTGTTTTTTTTATTACTTTAGAGTTGCAAACATGAATATAGTGAGTTATGATACACCTTAATCCTCAGTCCCATTCCTTATCCTTTTCACATTTCAACCCTTCTTCTTTTGCACATTTTCCCTCTTATTTTCATTTTTTTATGTATGACCCACTGAATTTTTAACTGGGTTGCCTTTGATGGACTGTGCCTGACCATTTGCTAGAACATGAATTATATATCAATGGGTATACCCACCATCAGCATTAACCTTCATAAGATTTTCAGGAAGACGTGGGGGGGGTCTCTTGAGAATTTTGCCCTTCCATGGTAAAATGTTGATAGGTCAAATCTTATGTGGTTCTTTTGGAAGTGCACATAGATGCAGTGAGTTCATGGATACAACAGCTTTATGATGTCCAGAAGATACTTGTGATCACACCACTACCCCTCTTTGGACTCATACATATTATTCATACAGCCCTATCTTCTATAATGTTCACTCAGCCTTGGGGTGGGAAGGTGCCTTGGCGTAGGGAGGTAAAATTAGAAAAATAAAAAAACACATTCAAGACTAGATTTTTTTTAGTACATAAGCACCTGTTTTACTTCTTATTTATTTTTTTAAATTATTTATTTATTTATTTATCTATCTATCTATTTATTTATTTATTTATTTATTTATTTATTTATTTATTTATTTATTTATTTATTTATTTATGTCCGCTCATACAAACTTAATAGGTACACTGGTCCCCTCCCTCCCTCCACCCCTGTTTGGACCCCTTACTTCCCTTCTCACTTTTCCTCTTCCTTTCCCCCCTCCCTCCTTATCTCCCAGTGCCTCCTCCCTCCCATCCCTGGAACTTCCTTTAATGTGTATGTCATCTTTGCTCTGGGTCCTGCTCTCTGATGTGTTGTAAGGACTCAGTGGCATTTCCTAGAACTCTTTCTTGTGTTCTCCATAAGTATAGGAACACTATTGTGGCTGCTAATCCCTAGCTTCTAAGGATCCTAGTGCCTTTAGTCCATGCTAGACATTGAGGAGTCTATTGACTCCAATATGAGTAATGTGTTGCTCATTGCGCAGGTCGTGCAAAGTTCTATTATGATTGCTTCGGACCTAATTTGTGTGGAGTATCTTGCATATCATTAGTCCTCCCTATCCTTGTACTCTTACAACTCACAGTCATCATCACATTCAGCTTTGATTAGTTTGTTAACAAAGAAATTCATATTTTGCATAGCCAATATATTCTGAAAATATCATAATGATGAATAGAATTAGCACTGAATTCTTTTTTCATCTATTCCATTTTATTTCCTCACAATAACAGTAGGATATAAATAAAATTACAAAATTTTGATTTTTTTATTAAACTAAAGAAAAATGAATTGGTCACTTGTGCGTATCTGTGGAGAATCTTCATTGCAGAATTAATTTTGTATTCCTATGTACTTTTTCTATTTGTGTTTGAAAGAAAAATGGATTATATAAGGATGAGAATAAAAGTTATGCAAACAGCACTTTCATTGAGATGAAATATTTTTTAGGAGCACATAACTGAGCAAGTCAGGTCATCTCATTCATTTTTCTTTTGTTGATTGTGCCCATCTATCAAATACCTTTCTCTCTTCTGATTTTTTTTAACAAAAGAAATTAACTTTCTTAAATAATCAGTGATAAAATAACGTCACAAAGTATGGTTTTCTTTAAATAATTATCTTCTCGATAAAACTTACTTTTTTCATTTCCTGGACCATTGTTTCTGACCTTTCCCTAATAACTCTTCATGTGGGTAGAAGAGTACTAAAGTAGAAAATTAAGAAAGGAAGGCATGATGATACCTTGTTGAATTTGCCGATTTCAGATTTCATTCTATACTTAAATAAGGCAAAGAAGATTGTTTCAAACTTGTGGGCTATTGCAGTATTTACATATGGAAATGAAAACTATATTTAATAGATTTATCCTTGTGATTTTACTCTATGAAATGACCGATAATTTGAACTTTATAAATATTTACAATTATAACTAAATTTCCTATTACCATTAGTGAATATTATTAAATATACTACAGGATACAGGTATTAATTTAGGCTTATATTTAGAATAGCTATCAAACAAAATCATATGCTAAAAGATGATGTAATTGAATAAGAAACTAATTGTATATGCTAATTTTGGACACTGAAGATATGCTTCCTATAAAATCTTGAAATAAATACTTTATATAGATACTAAATATAAGTTAGAATAAGCATTATTTAGTTAATACTAAATAATTATTATAAGGTGACAGCTAATATAAGAAAAAGTAAATCACATGCAGTAATTAATAATAATGACAAAATGACTCTAAAATTTCCAATTTAACTAAAATTATAAGTACAAAAAACTTTCTAGTATTATTTAATATAAGCATATGAATCCTTCATCTTATATGCTAATGGAAACAATATCTGTCTGATTTTTATCTTGTCTTCACTTCAAACAGGTCATTAGCAGGAGCACAGATGGGGTTTGAATAACCATGAGTACACAGGACAGGAGAAAAGTAAGGAAGAAGAAAGTAAGAAATGGGGAAAAGTGGAGATTGAGACTGGATCACAGTGGGTTGAAATGATAAAAATAAAAACACCTGCATAACCTTAAAAACAGCAACCTAACAGAGATATTAAGACATTTAAAATTTTTTAAACTTTTGTGAAAATAATGCATATAAGGAAAGCACAAAGGCAAACATTTATGCTACAATATAATATACAAAAGTCAATGTGAACAGCATCAGAGAATCTAATCATTTACTTGATGTTCTTAAAGATAATTTCATCCACTTCTTATAACTATTCCCTTCTTACTAAATGTGAGCAAGATCTTCATTCACACTGCATACACGTTTGGTTGATTTAGAACTTTTACCTCATACACTAGAGGCTCTGGATATCATATTCTAATCCACATTTAAGAGGGTTTGCTATGTGTTAATGTTCAACAAACAGATGTTGATTAGTATCACACAACACAACAGCAAGTCACAGCCACCTTATTATCTGAGCATACACAGGGAAAACATTTGACAAAATGAAACATTTTTAAGATTAAAAACAACGAAAGAATAAAAAGTATGAATTAAAGATACTTAATTCAAAGCAAAAAATAGGAAAGATATATTAGTAACATAATGAATGTAGAAAAACTAAAATTGTTCCTATCAAAAATTAGAAACTAGGCCAAAAAGGAAAAAAATATATAAAATTTTAAAGCATGAATGAAGAAATGTTAAAAGATACATCAATCAAAAATTCTTTCATATTTGTGGATCAAGAGAAATATTGTCCGCACTAACTGAAATGAACTACAGACCCAGAGAAATCCTTCTGAAAACTCAAGTTCAGATGTTAGTAAAATGTACACAAACCATTGAACAAGTTACAGAGCCCTAAACTAGACCCACATTTTAAAGGTCAACTGATCTGCAACAAGGAAACCAAAACTGCATAGTGGCGAGTGAATCATCTTTTGATTTTTGTGGATGTGATTTGACCAGCCTCCTTTCAACCCATTGTCTAAACTTTCCTTTCCAATGAGCCGTATCCTGGAACTGTGAGTTGAATTAAAAACTCTAAGTTGTTTAGATCAAGGATTATTGTAATAATGTGTTATAACCCCCCCTCTCTCCCTCTCTCTCCCCTCTCTCTTCTTCTACTTTCATTCACCATGGGAAAGATTTGCTAAGAGAGAAAAAAACCAATTTAAACAGAAATGTAGTTAATAGTGTCAAACAAAGCGAATCCTCTGCAAAGAGATTGAATTAGGCTTTCCCTAATAGTTGTCGGGTAGGGAGCAAATGATTCTAAGTTGCAAAATTTTAAGGACTCCTATGTGTTGTGTTGCATATTCATGGGGGTAAATTATCTATATCTCAAATTTAGTTTATTTCCCCAATGATCGTTAAAAAAATCCACATGGGAGTAGGACTTAATCCACAATATCCATTATTTACAAGTAACAAACTGTTTTGAGGATGTAGACTCTTTGTTATTGTACATGCGTGTCAATTGCAAACACTACCTGAAATTATATATGCTGAGGACAACCTATCTTAGTTTCAAGGACGCTGAAGCATAATGGTACATTCTCACCATCAAGACTCATTGCTATCAAGATATACCTGAAGTTGCCTTGGTTACCTCATAGCTAATTCCTTGTCCACCATGTACAAAGGAGATTCTGTTGATTGATTATCTGCAGAAACCCATAGGCTTATCCTAATAAATCCACAAAAGGTGATGCTGAGAAGATAGATTCCTGCCCATGAAAGCATTAATATCTGGAAGAAGGGCTACTACTGACTGCATATAAGGCAAATGCTTTCATTCACTTTCTTCTTCTCCAGGCACTCATATTTTGACCTTTAAAAGAACCCGAACTCTGATTTTGGCATGATCTACCAAAAAGAAAATTTATATTTGCTGTGAGATTAAAGTTGGGCATGAGATTGGACATAAGTTGATCACATCTGAAGGTGAGTAGTAATCATCAAAATGAGACTAATCATATAAATGGAAGTAAGGAGAAAGCTCTAGAGTTCCCAGACATCATCAAAGATAGATGGGACAGGTATGTTCTACTAGACTGGGCACAAAAGCTGAATGATAGTTGTTTTCTTATTTCTGCCCCATAAAATTCAAATCTTTCAGTGCATCTGGCATATCTGGAGGCTATGTGAGTGTATCATAACTAGCTTACTTTTTTCTTTTAGGTTTTTGTTTGATTTTGTATTTCATTCAATTATCTATTCATTGGTGTTTTACAATCAATTTCTAATCCTCAGCAATCAATTGTTTTACAATTTTCATTAGAGCTGACTGTTTAGAGTCTTCAGTGGAGATTTCACTGAGACTCTGATACATTTCATGAAGTTTAGCAGGAATGTTCAAGTTTTTGCCTTTTCATAGAATATATAAGATTTCAAGATTGTTCTTCTCAGTCCTTTCATTTTCACAAACTTTAACTCTCATATTGAATCTTTAGAGACACATTCTCTGAGGGAATTATAAAGTAGTTACATGTGGGCCTTTTTCTATACTCATTTTTGTTTGTCTTAATTTAGTGTTCATTAATCTGTAATGACTACAAAAACTCTTACACCCTGTATTTCCATATCATGTATTTACATATGTGTAAGTTAAATCTATATGTGTGGTAGTGAACATTTTTCCTGGTAACCCCCCCCTAGATAGGAATTCAGTAACAAACAAAAGTAAAAATTGCATCAAGCATTAACTTTAAGAACCAAGTTTATTGGGGTTGCATATTAGAGAGAGGGTAAGGGCTACTTACAGGGGCAGAGATGATTCAAAGGGCAGCTACATCACAAGAAAGTCTGAACCAGCATGAATGAAATTCGTGGAAGCTACAAGCCTGGAACTCTCTGCTATTTGTTTTGCCCCCAGGAGGGTCTCCTCCAGACTTCCAAACTGCTCGCTGGCCTCTTCCAGATTGATGGACTGTACTCATCTGTCCCACACTTTTTGTCTGCTCAGGGTCTCCCTGTTTTGAGAGGTGTCTCTTCCAGATTGCTAGACTACTCAGAAGTCTCCTTCAGATGTCCTGCCTGGCAGGAAAATCTCCTGCCCCAACAATTATTTGTTGCTTGTCCTAAGTGTGGAGGGAGGCCACAGAAGCTGTTAGTCTCTAGAACATGTTGAGAGTGGAGAGCTGTTTTGTGTACTTGCTGGGTCTTTCTTCAGGGTTAGATGATCAAATTGTCACATAATATATTCCTTAGGTTAGACATGGGGCAAAGTCTAAGATGGCATTAATCTGTGTATTCAGAATAAAAACCCTGTGTAAGAGTATGTTTGAAAATTACCTTAGATTCATGATGCTCAAGAAAGTACTCCTCATCTACTGTTATATATGTTAAATTTCATATACAGGATCCATGTATTCTAAGCAAAATCTTTTCCCAGATGCACAAATGTGTTAACTGTGATCTACATTATATTCTTTTCTTCCCACTTAGATAGCCTTTCCTATACTTCCTCCTCCTTATTTTAAGCCATATTTATTATTTCAGAACCTATATTGGAGTTAGTCCATGAATAAATGTTGTGTCTCTCAATAAAATGTATGTTCATCCAGAATAAATTCAAAGGCATTTACCTAGTATACATCTTCAGTTAATAACTGTAGCCCAATAGAACTATGGATATATTATGTACAATGTATTCTGCATGTATTTTCTTCCCTGACTGATCTTCAGTATATTTATACAAAATGGTTCTCTTTCTCTTTTGTTTCATAAGTTTTAGTAGATGAAAATGTTTATATTACCTAATTATCCTGAAAAAGCACTGTACAAATATTAATTAAGAATTACTATCTCTCTCATTTTGGTATGTGGAATTATACAAAAGAGAACTTCTCAATCAATTGACTGTTGTACTTAGGAATGCTTTAAAATTGATTTGTAAGTATATGTGATGGAATTTTTATAAAATTTTTGGAATGGTTAGGAATATTTCATTTCATTAGAGAATAAAAGTAAAAGAAGCCTTAGATAAATTGATATAAAATAACTTCCTGTTATTTTTTCCATTTGTGTTGCATATATGTCTAATTTTATTAATGGAGAAAAGAAACTTGTAGCAAAAATTGAATGGCTCAGGATGTGTTTGCGGTGTGTGTGTGTGTGTGTGTGTGTGTGTGTGTGTTCCTTCATATATATATTTCTTTTACATAGCTATTTCTTTGCTGCTGTTACTATAGAACATGTGAACTTGCAACTCATACTGACTGCCACTCTTCCTATGGATATATGTTCTCATTACAATCTGGCTTTTATGTGGTCTTGATCTATTTTTTTCCTCCACCTTTCAGCAGTATTTGTTGTGTTGAAATGTTCACCACTTCTTCTGGAGACATTTTGTCCTTTTCTATTTGCTACACTCTAGCTGTTCACTCTGCCTCATCCTTTGTTATGAAGAACAAGGCAATGCATTGCCAAAGATTTATCCAGTAAGTCAACAGACACATATTAATATTTCTGGTGCCTCAACATCCTGCAAATAATAATACAGTGCCTGTTCCCAAAAAACTTCTATGTTGTCCAAAATAGCAATACTTTAAAAAAATGCAAAAGTCAAATCATTTTCACGTCAAAGAAGTGTCAATAAATACTGAAAGAATGGAAGTCATTGCCACTGAAAAAGGTCTCATATATGATTTTGATTACAAAATGACATCAATAGAAGAAACAGATAGTGTATACCAATTAGTGCCATTTTTACTATATAATCTTTATTCATGTATATTGCAGTGGAGAAATAATTTGACTATTTGTCATTGTTAAAATTCATCTTTACATTCAGGATTATTGTTGTTTTACAGAATATTACACCAATTTCTATCTTTAAACAATTAATGCAGCCTCCAAACTTTATCTTATTAGGGAAAGAGTGACATTATTTGTCACCTAGTACAATATATACTGGGTTCAATTACAGTTATATGCAGTTGCTCAAAGTTTTTATCACAACATTTTGATATTTCATACTGACAGGATGCATCTTGCACTTACAATGGTCCTATATCACTTTCTAAGAACTCATGCATATGAAAAATGATACTCTGTGACAGTTTTCTATAATTTGAAAGAATGATTTCATCCATTTGTACCTGTTTTATTGATGACTGCCACTGGTAAAAGGGAATTGACTGCTAGATGAAAATACATAGTGCTGCACAGCACCTATGACTGTTACCTTGCTAGAAAAAAGGTATGGATTTGAGATGTATTGTCTTCGAAAGAAATGCAAATATTAAAGATTGGATCATCCCATTTGTGTAACAATGTAGGTTTCTCATTCCCTTCAACAAAATCAAAACACTTTGTTTTCATTCTCCTCCCCCTCACTTTACATCTCCTCCTCTTCCATTCATTCCTATCCATTTTCCCTTCCTTTTCCTATCACGTTTATATTATTTTTATGGGTTTGAAAATGATAATTAGGTTGCACTTCAATTTTTAATATAAAATGAGACAATAACATTTTCTACTTGTACAATTTTGAGATGACTAAATATGAAAATTTACCACAATAGCTAGCACATATTCAGTATTATATGTTCTCTTCTTATTTATTATCATAATTGCTAACAGCCTATTTAATATTTAGGTCAGTTCTAAACTTTAGGACTTAGGATCTTTAGTTAGTCAGAGGCTATGATTCTTCTTTGCATTGCATATGCATTGATTATATTTGCTTTATATATGACATAAAATGAAAATTCTTTATATATGGCAGATTATTGAGGGTTTGTCCATGTGAGATCAAGCTAATCCTCAAGCCCTTATACTGAATTATTTTCTCTCTGCAGTCTAGCAAATAAATCAGCACGAAAATAAAGGGATACTTTCACCAAGATATCTAAAGCTACTTACACACCATGGATTCAATGAAAGGAAGACAGACAAAGCAAAATGGAGGAACAGAGAGCAAAGAGAGTATGAGAGTAGAAAGTATGCAGGTGACATAGGGAAGTAAGAGGAAATTCCTCACAATCAGTATTTGTTAGTTGGAAGACAATGATAGAGATCACACTTAAAATAGCACAAATGTGCAACTTTTAAAGAATGTGTATCCTTAAACTTAACATGATCAAAAGAAAATTGACTAGATGGTGACAAGGTGATATGTTTCTACCTTAAGCATAAGAAGCAAATATAATAAAAATGTGGCAATAAGATAGAAGATTCTAAATGTCAAAACCATCCTGAATGAAAGCTTACTAGAAATGAATCTATGAAACACGGGAGCTAAAATGCAACATTAGCACAAAATTATACAAATAGGCTAATGTTCATTGAAGAATGGCTACAAAAATAACATTTGGCTAGCCTAGTTCTAGGTGGTCGATATAGAGTCTCTGAAGTTCTAGATTGCGGTTTGTTGATTTTCTTTTGCAGTTTTCTCCCCCATCCTGAAGCTCAGGGACATCTGCGGAAGAGGGGGCGGTAAGAGTGTAAGAGCAAAAGGATGGGAGGAGCAATGATTTGCAAGATACTCCACACAAGTTAGGGACAAAGCAATCATAATTGGACTTTGTATGACCTGAGCAATGCCCAACACACTATTGACCCCACAAAGTCTAGCATCTGCTAAAGGCACCAAGATCCTGGGAGGCAAGGGATTGACAGCCACAGTAGTGTTCCTATGCTTAAGGGGAACACGGGAAAGGGTTCAGGGAAATACAACTGGGTCCTTGTACGTCATCGGAGAGGAGGACCCAGAGGAGAGCCTGGCATGCACATTAAAGGATTCTCCAGGGATTGGGGGGGAGGCACTGGGGGATGGGGAGGGGGAGCAGGGGGTTTGGGGGAAGGAGGAGGGAGGGAGGGAACCGGTGTACCTACCAAGTTTGTATGAGCGGAAATAGTAAAAAATGTAAAAAAAATAACATTTGGGTGCCAACTTGTAACTGGGTGGCAACAGCTTTCAAGTAATCTGTAAACACTGTTCATTAAAAATAAATGGATGCTTCATGAAAAATTGAAATCAAAAGTTAAATAACTGCTTACCTACCCAATGTAAACTTCACAAACTGAAAAAGAATGTGAGAAGAAGAAATTAGATATCAAGTTGCACAAAGTAGTAAAACTGTAAGAGCAATTAAGATAGTTAAGCACTCAAGGAAAAAATTAAGGGAAAATCATTTTACCTTGTCATATAATGTATAATTAGAAAACAAGAAGCAAGGTTTGCAAAGAAGTCACAATTAAATCAGAGTAAAACGATATTTCTAAAAAAAGCATGTTCTAGATATTCATAGAAGAAAAATAAAAGTATAAACTTGAGATTAAAATTATAGCATACTATTTATAAAAGAAGAAGATAGAGTAATCAATAATCAAAGCAAAAAACATGATATCAAATGATAGGATGATATAGAGAGCAAATGTAATTCTTTCATGCATCAATCAACAAGGATGTGATTTAGACATATTATATCACTATTCATAAAATAAAGATTATTACACAACAGGAAGAAGTTCTAGAGTTACAGAGGTTATAGTTAAAATGTTTAGAAATTTCTATGGCAGCAAATATGCTATATTTTAGTTTAAAATTAATAAATATTTTCAATAATTAATTTTCAATAACAAATTCCAAAATGAATAAATATTTCAATAACGAACTTTCAATAATAAATAATACAGAGATCAGAGGGAAATTTGATAAAACATACATGCCTTGATGGTGATAGTTTCATGAATCTATGAATGGGTTGTACTGCATGCCTTAAATAACTGTTTACCTATCCAATGTAACTAATGTGGTGAATTCAAAAGACAATATTAGCATATAGGCAATATGAATAAATATTTAACAGTAGTATATGCATATTGGAAGAGTTTTGCTGAGAAATGAAATGAGGTGTTAAACTTAAATAAATGTTGATTTGGATGATATGTGTAGCAATATACTATTTAGTTTATTTACTTTCAATGTAAAATTAAAAGATTAAAATGATTGGGAGAGAAGAACTATCCATCCTGTTCCTATTTATAACATTACATTATGATTACAGATTAATGTAATCTATTTTACTTTTTCATAAATTGTGAAAAAATCTCATTAAAAACTTTTGCATGAGTTTCATGAAAACATTTGCATTTATAAATTGGTTTAGAATGGTCTAATTCTGGTTACCACTTAAAATTTGATAAAATGAAAACAAAATGAAATTTGTATATGTGTATTCAATTGAGCTCTGATTAATATATCATTGTCCCGTGGATATATTATTAATTCTAAGATAACCAAAATTTGGTTTCAATATCTTTCAATTTATTGTTTGGCTCATTAAATCATAAATTCATGTAATTCATAATTATTTCCTTATGTAAAGTGGTAGTGTTTGGACGTGATCCACATTTTTAAAAAAATCATTATTTCTACATCACTCAATATTTCAAAGATGTTTAAATTCCAGTTCTAAGACATAGACAATGGTTTTCTAGGTAATATTGACTATCTGCTTGGAGATTACTAAGGAAATTTTTATTCTACCAGATGTCAGTGCTTGAGTAGAAGTATGTAAGTAACTGGGTGACAGCCTGCAATGCTGGCATGTTTACCAAGTTTTGTTTCCTGTTGATTTAAAAGTTTTCTAAGCTGCTCATTTTAAATTGGCAATGTAATGGCATCAACAAGACCTCCTGGCTCTGGTTTAAATATTGATAGTATATTTATGTGATCATGCAACATATATTTCTAAACTCAATGTATGTAGTAAAGACTGTAAAATGCAGGATTCCCATAATTTCATGTCCTCTTTTCCAAATAAAATAACTAGTATTATGCCTTATTCTAGTTGCAAAAATGTAATGTGTCTAATTATAAAATATTTAAGTCATGCTTAAAATCTTTGTAATCATTTGTTCTTGAAGAAAAGTTATAATTGCTCACATTTGAAAAGTAATGATTGTTTCTCAGATAATATAAGTTCGGTACTATTTTTTATATTTTCAAATATAAGTTGACTTATATTTGAATATTATATCTAAACCATAAGACTATTCAGACCACTTAGTCATCTTACAAATCCAACTTCAATGCATACTTTAGAAACATTAATATCTTTGTTTCAAAATGGCATTGTACTGAAATCTTACTTTCAATGTTGATTATTCTACAAAATGAGGGTGATTATCATGAAAAATGTTTTCAAACTCTATATCTGAGCAGGCAAGCCCTTGGTCAGCTTTGGAAATTCACAACTTCTTCCAACTAAGAGACATATAGCTAAGTTATTAGTGATTCACATTGTGCCTGTGATTACAGTTAAGAAGGGCAAGCTGATGTCATGAATGGCATGTTTATATAAAACTCTATTAATACTAAATTAGTTTTCTCTTGTAGTGCTCTTGATATCTTGCTTATGTTCAATGAATGTCAAATTGAAACTAAGAATTCTTTGTTAATAAAATATATCTTCCTAATAGTTAACAATTTTTTTAGTCCTTTAAAGGATTCTTCAGAAAAACAGCAATAAAACAACAACGAAATATTTAAAAGAATATATCACGTATATATTATCTAAAATAGTATTAACTTTTATTTATTACTGTTGTAGTTCGCCTGCATGGTTGCTGATAAATGACCATCAAACAGCTTAAGGGAACAAGGGATATTTCCTTTACGATTACCAGTTACACTTCTCAGTCAGGCTTGACAGGAGAGCACACACCAACACCAGGGCCGAGGGAACTGGCCTACACCATCACCACATAACGGCTGAGAGACAGACAATCCTTACTTGCCAGACCAGCATGTCTGGCCAAGTGTACACAAGGATGCCGCCTTCCTCAAACAGCTCTTGGTATTTTATTCACCTGTTCAGGTCCTAGTCCCACCCACCATAGGCTAGGTCTTCCCCATCAGCTAGACAATCTCCTGCAGGTTTGCTCTGGGCTTAACCTGCCGCAGGCCAGAGCCATGACCTCCAAACCAGGGCTCCCCCGAGACTAAGGTGAGGCAAGGAGTTGGGAAGTGGAGAACAGACACACACAACTCTCTAGGCTGAATGAATCTGAACCCACTTTATTGAAACTTTGTGACAGTTTTTATACTAGAAAATTTCAGGGCAAAGAATGCTGCACCTAAAAACAGACATGCATTCTCCTAGTCAGTATGAATCACTTTCAGGATAAACATTTTTCAAGAACCTAACCCATTGCTTGAGGGTAAAGGCACTTCACAGAACCATTCTCCCAGTATTTCCAAGTCTAGCTAATCTATAATGTTCCACCAAATAGCCACAGGTCTGAGCCTAGATAGTTGTCATTGTTTTAACAAAAACTGCATTTGAGACTAGTTGAAATATACTGAGGAGGTTTGAGTTCCTTTTGACTACAATAAGGAACATGTTTTTCATTACAATTAACTATACTATATGTGTGCCATGTACACTTTTGTAAATGGTATAGATGAATCTGTTGGAAGGGGTGCATGCCATACATTAATTTTTCCTTTTGGAGTATACCAAATTCTAGCTGCTGTCATGTAAGCTGGCCTACATTAGGTCACTATGGTAGAAACTATATTAGGATTTATCTTATTACCATTTTCTATTAACTTAGGTGCTGTATAAGAAATAGTTGTGTACTGATTCTAATGAATAGATGCCGTAGTTTCACATTTATAGAATCTCTGAATTAGTTCATAGGTGGGGATTTTACCCACGTATGTTTTAAGACTCTTGAAGTTGCTTTCTTTAAGTTGGTTTCTTTAAAATCAGCATATACATTCTGGTTAACAAGTCTACTTACTATATTGGCTAGACATGAAATTTCTAGTTAGAATTTTTATTTAAAGTTAAAAGCAGGTTTTTTCTCTAGATCAGAGAGCAGGAAGCTAGACCCAAAAAACCTAAGAACAGATAGGAGGCACATCCAATTTCCAGAAGGATTTCTCCTGCCAGAGGCAAAACTTAAATTACACAGGAAGGAATCCTTAGCACCTGCCCATGGGCATTACTGTGACATTCCCCAGCAAACAAGCTTTAGGTCCGAACTGAACAGAAATACCAGGGCCTGACAATTCCCATATTTTTCTTATTTCTCTTATTTATATCAAATAATGCCATGTCCTTTTTCCAGAAATTGTTTCCTTAAAACAATATTCTGCCATGCTGGGACGTTGTCCACCAGAGTGTTTGAAGAAGGATGTGGCATTAACCCAACCACTAATTCTCCACAAATGTGCCCAGAGTTCAAACACTCAACCATCAAGTTGACACCTGTGCCTAACTATGACAATTCCTATCTAATATATTGCCCTTTGTTTTATCCACACTTATAAAATATGACTACAAGGTGGCACAATTGTGATAAAAATATGCTATGGAAGGCATTCACAAAGCATTTTTTATTTCAGCTTTCTTGTATTAGACTTCTTACATATTCATGAGCTTATACTAAGCTTGAGAGTCATCCTATATTTTATCATTTCATATGAATATGGATAGTAGCTATAACTACCATTGCCACATTTTATTTTATTTCTGTAATTTGTAAGTTTCTACATTGAATCAAATAAATACAAATGTAACCTAGAACATGTTAAAAAACAGAGAATTGATAACTTGTTTAGTTTCACTATGGTCTGCAACCCACTGAGTGGTGATATTTGGATTTTAAATAGTAGTTCCCACAAGGAGGAGACTAGGATGGAGCAAAAATAGTGAAAGGGTAAATTCTTGACCCAATCAAATGAAGGATCACATTTCCATCCTATAGTGTACATTGAAAAAGTGATTAAGCTTACATATAAGACTACCCACTGTTTTCACTTTGCTAAAATAATACAGATGTGATTACAAACAGGTTGAATACTGGTGTACTATTTACCCTTCTCTTTTGCTGTGAGACTTCACTCAAAGTCAAGTAACTTAAAGGGAAACTGGAGATTCATTTAGCTTATGGTTCCAGATGGATGATACAGTCCATTATGGAAGGAAAGGCATGTCTGACTGACAGAAACTGGAGTCTGTCTAAGTCATGTCTTTCATGAAGGCTGAGAGTTGTAAAACTGTCACCTACAAGAACAGACTTCTGAAAACAGAACTGATCTAATACATCTTAACACCCACTTCTGTGACTTCCTTTCTCCAGCAAAACTCCAATTCTTAGTGATGCCATGACCCTCCCAAACATTAAAGGGTCAAATACATGAGTGGAAGAAAATTCACATTACAGACTATGACAACTAGAAATCCTTAAAAATTTTGGAATCTCAAAGAAAATATAAAACATGCTCTGAAGAAGTGTGCATGTTTGGAGGACAAAAGCTGATTTCTTCCCATCGGTTTTTCAGTTATTCATCTTAAGCACAAAATTGTGGCTACATTACCCATGTTTAAGTAAAGTACCAACATTATAAGCAAAACAATTACAACAAATTAAAAACAAAACAATAAAATATTTAAGGAGATGTAAGACTAGGTATAAAGCTGAGAAAATTGCTTTTGAACATCTCTATATTAAAACAGTTAAATGAGTAGTTTATAAAAATGGGAATAATTAACATAGCAGCAAATAATTTAAGCAATTTAAAATATTAAAAAATGAAAATTCTGGAAATGTCTGGAGACCAGGGAGCATGAAATCATGGGAGCACTTATCCAGAGACATCTTACTTATGGGAAGAGAACATGCCAGTACTTAACATAATAGCACAGTGAGTTTCCACTGGGTTATAAATTATCTTTTAAGTGTTTGGAAGACAAACAAAACAAGTCATTTCTGAGCCTCAGAAAATTAGGGAACAGACTGTTTGATTCATTCTTCTATAAAGTAGGTACTCTGACTCCCATGTCAAATTCATTTCAAACACATTCACAAGCAAATCTTGATGCTTGAGCTTCAATTTATAATAATTTGAAAATGTGATAATTTCAGCATTATTTTCAGAGTTTGCTCCAAGGATCTAGAAGAACAAAAGAGATGCTATACTTGGTAAAATGGTTGTCTACAGAATTAAATCTTCTAAACATCCCAAATGTGGTTTGCAAAATCATAAGGAAAGAAAAATGATCCACAATAATAGCCCAGGGCTTCATTCCAGTTCAACAATGGATCCATGGCTATGGGTAGGTGAATATAATGCAATTATATTTTTCTTCTGCATTTTTTTCCACTGAATATTGCTATCTCTCTGTCTCTCTCTCTTTTTCTCTCTCTCTAATACACATACACACACACACACACACACACACACACACACAAAGCTAGCAATTAGTGATTTTTTTATGCTTTGCTATCTTTCAATAGTCTCAGTGAAATGTATCTTTCAAGTGAGTGTAAACTCTCATTCTCAACCTCGACAAGGCCATTTGGATAGGTAATACAGATAAGTTTCATGTTATACCAAGCTATTGATATACTGATTTTATTCAAAATATTGAAAAGAATTTGAAATACTATTTAATAAATGATTCTGATACCTACCGAAAACATAAAATTTCAGAAAAATACACAATGGGATTTGTTTACTGACACGTAGATTACTACCTGAAAAATGCTTCCAAGCCAGAGTACAGTGAGCAAGCCCTAGCTGGTATAGGCTGAGTTTTAGCTGTCCTCACAAATACATTCAAGGGTTGGGCAGCAAAGACACAGTCTTAGGACTCAGTGTTCTGCAATCAGATTTTCTGCCATACTGCCTCTAAGGGTTGTTCTTGGGTAACAGTGGGGTCTTTAACCCTTGGTCTTGCAGCTCAAGAATAAATATAGATTTCACTTTTATAGTTCACTTCTTTTAAGGTTTTTTTTTCTTTTCTTTTGTTTCAAATTCTATGTGTTTTCCATGGTGTTGAAATTCCACCAAATAGTTTATATATTTGCCTAGAAACTATAGTTGTTATCTGCATCATAATTACCAGCTCAAAACAAGTGATCAGAAATTATTTTCTCGTAATTATTTACAAATTTGTCCATTTGCATCGAAATGCATATGAAAATTCTCCAAACATCTACTTGTATTCATTTTAAAATTTTGCTGTACAAAGCACTCTGCTGGCCAGTATTCACTATGCTTGAAGTGTATACAATTCATTCACTTACCTTGAACATATATATGCAATTATTTATATTCATTATAAAGTATTGTTGTGTAACTGTCTATTGTAGAATACTTACTATGTTGAAAATATATGCAATAGCTAACTAATCTTGAATTTCAACTGTCTGTTTTCAAACAATACTTTGGCTCTATATGTGTTATAGTATTAATGTGCACCTTTTTTTTCAAATTTGTTTTATGATATTTTATTGATATAATTGGATTTTGAAGAGTAATAGGTACAATAGGACACATTTTCTTCTGGAAATTACCAGTGACCAGTCAGTTTATTTAACTTGTGTTTGAATATATCTTTTACTTTTTTCATTTTTCATGCATATGTACACATGGGGCATACATGTACACTTGCCTATGGTTGGTGAGTATGTGTGTTGTGTGATTATACATGTATGAGTTTAAGCATAAGTGTGGAGACTAAAGGATTACCTTGAAAATCATGTTTGTTTGGTCATCTTTTTTTTAAATTAAAAATAAGTCTATAATTAAACCCAAATTGAACCATAACATCTAGTCTGTCACACCATCTTGTTCTAGGATTTCCCAAGTTCCACCTTCGAGGACTGATATTACAAACAGTTCATCACTCCTACTGGTCATTTTTTTCCAAGAAAAGAATAGATATTTATTAAATGTAGATATCATTCACTTTTTTTACAGATGTCAGAGCCTTCCTGTCTTATCAGCTCCCATGGTGACTGTCCATGTATTAAAGATGTCTCAATAGAACTCAGAGAGGGGGTATAATTAGGAAGTAGGTTAAGATACAGCTTCTTACAAATGAGCTTTAATACGCTACATTATGATTGGCTGCTCTGTGAGCTTAGTGTGCTATGGAAGGGCAGAACTCCTTCTCTAGAACTTTTCACTTAGCATTTGACTATAGAGAAAATTCTTCCTGTTCCTTTCCTGGAAGCAATTTGGGAGTAGGAAGTACAACAGAGATGGAGATGCTATGCTTCCTTATTCTGCAGATTATTCAGTGTTGCTGCTGTTTTGTGTCTATTCTGATACAGTCTCTTCTCGAGTGAGGGATGGTCACAGACCCCCATCTATAGCTTTTCATTATTCAATGGAATGTGATTCTGATCCTGAGTTGCCCCTCCCCTTTCTTTTAAAATGCTCAAAATTTTCCAGTGCCAAGTTTTAATGGGCATAGTGGAAACGAATAACACTCATTTATCTTCTTGCTTTCATTATATAGCAACTTTCCACATCCCAGGAAAACCTGTAGATATCATGTTTGTTCTACTATTTTACTCCTTATAGCTTAATGTCATTTTATTTTCTTACTGTTGTTTTAATGGGAGTGTTATGGATAAATGCACAAAAACAAGACATTTAATTAACTTGACAAGGTTAAAGGAGGAACTCTCTATAAGTGGGCAAATGTTTAGTTGTATCAATACAATGTACTGTGATGTGACATTATCACATTCAGTCTACATAGGAATTTCAAATTTTATATGTTATTTTCTGTTTGTTAAAGAATACAAACAGTTGACTGCTCAGTTGCATAGTTTTCTTGTTTCTTTTTTCCTTGTTGAGACTTCCACAAAGTTTTGGTTTCCTACTATCTTACTGTAGCTCTATCACTTTAGTTTTTTTTAGGGGTTAAAATTTTTTGTTACCCTTTTTTTGCCTAGTTATACAAGCTCAGTAGGTATTCCCCTTCTTTTACCTCCCCCTTTCCTTCCCTCTATTGTCCCCAAT
Organism: Typhlomys cinereus; assembly: GCA_023101885.1. NCBI lineage: Eukaryota > Metazoa > Chordata > Mammalia > Rodentia > Platacanthomyidae > Typhlomys > Typhlomys cinereus. The sequence continues at coordinate 1,710,527 of JALPQD010000054.1, forward strand.
TGCTCTCCCGCCTTCCTACCCACTCCTCCTCTCACAGTTTTTCCTTCCCTCCTCTTCCCTTGGTACGTACTGCTTTTTCCCTCCCATTCTCCAGAGCATATGTTTATGTGAGCACTGACTCATCTACACTATTGACTCAGAGGCATAACTTGGGGCCTCTTCTTGGGCAGCCCACAAGTATGGGAACTCTATTATGACTGTTTAACCCCTTGCCTACTGCCTGAAGCCTTCTCCCCTGTGATCCTTTGGGAGACTATTGAACAGGTCAGTCAAGGTCCAATCACATTATGGCTATAGCCTGGCTGTTGCAGCTCTGACTTCTGTCAAGTATCTTGCATATCATTGTTCTACCCATCTTTAGGCTCTTACAATCTTGCCACATCTTCTTGAAGGTTTCCTGAACTTTCAGATAGGGAGAGATTTGGCATTTTTATATGAGATTTAGAGACCAAAAGTTTGATCCTTTAGCTTACATGGCAAGTGTTTAACCTCTGAATCATCTCTTCAGCCTGAATTTGAATATTTATAACTAGCAATTAGTTTTTCAGTTTAGAAAAATAATCATATATATATCTTTATATAATATATATAAAATTTTGCATTCAATGAATGCACATTGAATATAGGAAGCACAGATTTAAACAAATATAAAGAAATACATATATAAAATACATAAAATGTTCAAGAGAGATATCAGCAAGGCTAAAATTTAACTATAAAAACATATTGGTAGAATCCTCTTTATGATTAGAATCTTGGATAGAAAGGAGCTCTATGAGTCAGGACTATCCAGTTCAGTGAGAGCAGACTGTTAGGTGAAAAGACACTGCTCACAGAGGGCAGAGTCATTGTGATACTCCATGCCGGCAGGGAGATTTCATTTTTTTTCTTTCAAAGTAAGAAAAGGGAAAAAGTATACTAGAGATTTTGGGGGGACAATTCTCTGATATTACTTGTTATCTGTATTATTTGCATTCATTTAATGTGTACTCAGCTGGATAAGGCTGTTGTAGCAAAATGCTAAATTGTGTGGTGTGATAGATATTTATGTGTCTATGGGTATGAGTGGTGAAAGCTGTCAGTTCCTAGAGATGAGTGATTTCAGCTTTTGTCCTCACAGGTAGATGGCAAAAATCGAAGTAATCATTTCTTCTAAAGGCACTTATGCCATCCAAGAAGTTTCATCTTCATCTTCACTTAAATCTCTCTTGCAGGGTTTCCCTGTATTCACAACATTAGAGGTGAGGAGATATAGCAGGTAAATGGTTGAGAAGGGAACAATACACAGCCTATAGTAGTCACTCAGCAATAAATGGAGAATGCACTCTGAAACCATAGGAAACCAAACATAATTACTCATCAAACAGGGCAAGAAATGACGGTTGCTTGGTATTGGCTAATTTGAGAAAATGAAGTGTGTAAGTAATGGATTCTAAATACTATGCAATCTGACAGTACATAAATAAGTAAAATTGAAGACATAGACCAGAAAGTTCTTTATCCACAAGGAATTCACTTGGCAAAACTATTATTGTTTCTTAATGATATTTTATTGGAAATTGATTGTTTTAATCAATGTTTTCTATGTTAAAAGCATTTTGATAAACTTTTTATCTGATGCCAGTATCACAAACCATATTATTTTTCCAGGTATCTATGTATATCAGTTATCATCAAAATAATATTCAATTTCACCCTGTCTGTATTAGTTTGCACATAGTCACTGTGCCTGTTCACACAATTTTCTTGTTCTTCTCCCAGGACCTTTGTAATCTCTCATGCCACAATCACTAGAAGACTACCTTAAAGAGTGATAATCTGGAATCACAGTTTTCTGATGTAGAGCTCATGTTCACTCAGAATGGGTGATGGCCATACCACACACAGATAATGCACTTATTGCACATAACCAAATTCTTCTAATTATTCAGCTTTTCTTGAGCAAAAAAATCTTCTGACAATACTCAGGACACATGTCAAAGTTACGCACAGGTGTCAAATTGACAGTTGAGGGTTTTGAACTCTGGACACATTTGTGGAGAATTAGCAGCTGGGTTATGCCCACAGCACCTGCAAGAGATTGTATGGTTGATGAGGAAGGCCTAGGTTGGTGGGATTAGGCCCCGGAGTAAAACATAGAGTGCAGGTTGAGAAAGTTGGCATCCTTGTGTATACTTGGCCAGGCATTCTGGTCTGCAAGTAAGGATCATCCCTCTCTCAGCCATTATATAAAGATGGTGTGGCCAGTTCTCTTGACTTGGTGTTGGTGCATGATCTTCTGTCAAGCTGGACGGACTGTAACCCGACTATCAGTAAGAAAATAAACCCCTTGTTCCCTTAAGCAGTTTGATGGTCATTTATCAGCAACCATGCAAAGTGGGGACCCAGGAACAACACCCAGGAAGTGGGGTGTTGCTGAAATGTAGATTTTATGGCTTTTGAACAGTTTTCTGGACAAATTTGAAGTGTTTGAAGATTTTGACTCTGTGGATTACAAATAGTGATTTGCAGAGTTTAATGGGTCATTTGGATAATGAAAATGCTGAGAGAGTTGTGAATTATTTGGGCCCAGTTTGTGAGGAAGGGAACAAGGACTTTGGTGAAGTTGAATTTAAAGATGATAGATTGGTTTGCTTGAGAGAAGAGAGCTGTGTTGGTGGCTGTGAAGCTCTGGATGTGGAAAGGGCAGGCAGCAGAACATCTGCTGCTGATGGAGAAAAGAACACCAGTGAAGGAAATCCTAGTGACTTACACTGGGATGGTGGAAATTGTGAAAAACATCTTATGGTGATTAAGTGGTTTGAAATCCTCGATTCCGTCAGGGGCCAAAAGCCCAAGTTAAAGCCATTTTTTGTTCTTTGTAAGTCTGGCTGCTTAAAAAAGAGGCTTTTACAAAATCAGTGTGCTAAAGTTGGTACAGCTGTGGACTGAGTGGACCAAGCTATGTTTCAACCCCACTTCCAAATCTGGCATTGTCCCCACATGGTACTGGTTTTGGTGCACGATTGAATGGCTCATGGAAAGCATCAAAAGCTTAGCACTGAGTGTCAGATGTAGGGTTCCTGCAAGAGAAGGTGAAGCTTATAGCTATAGAGGTGAACCTAGAGTGGTGTTGGAGATGCCAGAACCATAGGATAGATGCTGGCTCAACCTGTATCTTCAGGCTGCAAATAGGGGCTGGGAATGCCTAGAATGTTGGAACCTCATTGAATATGTGATGAGCAGCAGAAGACAGACACTGAAGTAAAGAATGCGGTATTTGATTTGCTGGACTTTGATCTTTTTTAATGTTTTCTTATTGTTTCAAGTTCCTTTTGCATTATGTTTTATTTGTGTTACACTATTTTAACTTATTCTGATTTAATACACTTTTAGGGTTAAGAACTTTGAACTTTTTAAATGTTGGTACTGAAGTTTTAATGACAAAACATTTTAAATTTGTCTATGAAATGTATTTATATTTTTAAGATAACTTTTAACATCTGTGGGGACAAGGACTGTCCAGTTTAAAGTGCTATGTTTTTGTATCAAGTTGTCAAGGGGTGGAGTGTCATAGTTAGGCCCAAGTGTCAACTTAACAGTTGAGGGTTTTGAGGTCCCAGCACATTTGTGAAGAATTAGTGATTTTTTTAAAATAATGTATTTATTTATTTATTTTTTCCGCTCATACAAACTTAGTAGGTGCCCCGGTCCCCTCCCTACCTCCATCCCTCCCAGGACCTCTCTGTTTCTTCTCCCCCTTTCCCTTTCCTTTCCCCCCTCCCCCTTTCTCCCAGTGCCCCCTTCCCCCATCCCTGGAGCATCCTTTATGTGTATGTCAAACTTTGCTCTGAGTCCTGCTCTCTGATGAGGTGTAAGGACTCAGTGGCATTTCCTAGAACTCCTTCTTATGTTCCCCATAAGTATAGGAACACTATTGTGGCTGTTAATCCCTAGCTTCTAAGGATCCTAGTGCCTTTATTCCTTGCTAGACTTTGAGGGGTCAATGGCATGTTGGTCATTGTGCAGATCATGCAGAGTCTTATTATGATGCTTCTGCCCTAATTTGTGTGGAGTATCTTGTATATCATAGCTCCTCCCCATCTTTGGGCTCTTACAATCTTACTGTCCCCTCTTCTGTAAATTTCCCTGAGCTTTAGGATGGGGAGAGATTAGGCAGGCCTGATTCCAGGTGGTTGATATAGAGTCTCTCATGTTCTGAATTATGGTTTTTTTTTTTTTTTTTTTCATTTTTGCTGCTCCTGTGATGCCCTTGGCTACACCCTGATGGGTATTGGATATCGCCCCCTGGCCAGAGATAAAAAGCTGTTAAAATAGAGTCTTATTATAAGAGTAGATTCAAAGGTACATGGAATAAGAGTAGGAGACCATGGTGAAGTAGGGGGGGGATGTAGAAGTGTCTTTTCCACATCCAGAGCTTCACAGCCACCAACACAGCTCTCCTCTCTCAAGCAAACCAGTCTATCATCTTTAAGTTCAACTTCGCCAAAGTCCTCACAAACTGGACCCAAATAATCACAACTCTCTCAGCATTTTCATTATCCAAATGACCCATTAAACTCTACAGATCGGTATTTGTAATCCACAGAGTCAAAATCTTCAAACACTTCAAACTTGCAAAATGGTTACCTTCTATCTGCCAGACTCTATGCCCTTCTTTATGTTGAGATCAAACTCCATCAGTTGCAAGTGACCAAGAAGGAAAGTCTGTGAGCTTAACCAGATGTCTCATTACTTACTTGCAATACTTGATGGTGGCTTGTTTTCTCTGCTGTAGCATGATCCCTCTCTCCTTATATCTGGTGCCCTCCTTCCCCTTCCCTCCTGTTTATAATCTTTGCAATTACTGTAGGTACTACAAAGATTTATCTTTGAGTGTCTCTAAGTGGGTTTGGTACTAGGATAGACCTATTAGGGAGTACACATGGCACTTAATTTTCTGTGTCTGGGATACTTCATTCAATATAATTTTTTTCTAATTCCGTCCATTTCCTGGCAAATTGCATTAATTCATCATTTTTGATGGCTGAGTAGTATTCCATTGTATAAATGTACAATATTTTCCTTATCCGTTCATTAACTGTTGGGCATTTGGGTTGATTCCATGACTTTATTATTGTAAACAGTTCTTCTATGAACACGGCTGTGCTTGTGCTATCAAGGTGAGTTTTTGCTGTATGGGGGATTATTTCCCAAAGTGGAATAGCAGGGTCATAGGGCATTTCAATCATTAAGAATCCTTTTTTAAGAATCGCCAGATGGCTCACCAGAGTAGTTGTATAAGCCTGCATTCCTACCAGGAATGTAGGAGGATTCCCTTCTCACCACATCCTCTCCAGCATTTGATGATATTTGTAATGTGGATTTTTGCCATTCTGACTGGGATGAGATGGTATCTCAGGGAGGTTTTGATTTGCATTTCCCTGATGGCTAAGGATGTGGAGGATTTTTTAAAGATATTTGTTAGACATTTCAATTTCGTCCTTGGTAAAGTTTCTTTTAAGTTCCAGGGCCCATTTTTTAATTGGGCCACTTGTTTCCTTGGTGTTTAGTTTTCTGAGTTCTTTGTGCACTCAGCCACAGAAATTCTTAAGTAATTTTCTAATTCCATGTTTCCTTTCCTATTCAAATGGACTGTGATCCAATATGAATGAAATGTACACACACACACACACACACACACACACACACACACACAGATGCACACATACTCACATACACACACACATGTCCATTGTACTTACCCTAACTTAGGGACACAATATAATTTTTTTTCTCTGTAGGTGTAAATATATGTATGTATTACAGTCATAAGGAGTTCTACAAAATATGCTCACTGTGGTTATTATTTATATGCAGTTTACCTATTTTTGGCTTTCAAAGAATTTTCCTGTTAAAAATTTTTCTCTGAAAATATATTTTAAAATTATTCCACTCAATAAAAATTGTGATACAACTTTTTGCAGATAGATGATAGATAGATAGATAGATAGATAGATAGATAGATAGATAGATAGATGATATAGCATTACAGTTACTCTTTGTTTAAAAAATGTTCATAAATATTTTGCTTATGCTACAAACCAACTGTTAAACAAATGAATGTTTAAAATAGTGCTTAAATTGAACAAAGCTAACTTAAAATCTGTGCTTAGTCCTCTTACAGAATTAGTTCAGTGAAAGAAAATATTTATACTATTGTATAATATTTTTAGCTGAATTTCCAATCGCAAAAGCTCCTATGAATTATTCAGTTCCTGCATTTTTGCTATGGTCAGATATTTTGTGTACTTACAATATGAAAGGTTGTAAAATAAGCTTTTGCAAGTTAGAAAAAACATTTAATTTCTATTTAAGTCATAATAAAATGCTGTTATCAGCAGAGTTTTAGAATGCTATATGAATGTGTATAATTCTCTGTGTATAGTTTAATAATTGCCATTATTATTTCATAAAGCATCATTAATTTTATGGGATTTTTCTTACATATATAGAGTTACTGTCCATTTGATGTGCTGGGAAGTTTTATTTCTAATTTAACATAAATATTTGCAAGCAACAGACTTCAACTTTATTTTTGAACAGCTTGAAAAGCTGAAATAACTAGGCAAGAATACAATAATTGGGTTTCCAAACCAAAAAGGCTATTCTTATTGTTTATGTATGTTAACATTCATGATTAAAACACAGCGTTCCCCCTTAGCCAATCATTCTAGTTCCAAAGCTCAATTTCCCTTATATCTAGGTGTTTAGAATCAACATGCTTTTAGAAAATTTCCAATTTGAGATGGAAAACAAATTCTTTTCCTTCTTGTTAAATTAGATTTCATAGATGTGATTGTTGGACCTGCCCAGGATTTGCCCCAGGGCAAGGCTGAGCACAGGGGACTACAGATGGCGCAGAGGGCTAGTGTCCTGAGTGTAACCCAGATCACATTACAGAGTCCTAATTGGCTTTCAGGTATTGACCTGCCTTCCTTACTGAATTGACATTGGACTTAACCACTGCAACCTGAAGGTTGTGTTGACCTTTGACACAATTGGCTGCCTGTTTGGCGCCTTGTGGTCCTTTGTCTTTTGTTGTCCCCAATAAACAGAGGTTTGCTTTGACAAACTCCCCGTCCTGTGGCCGAGTCTCTGGGAAATTGAGGCTGAGGTGGGGACCGTGGGACTTACCTTTCTTGGTCATCACAGCAGGGTGCACAATCGTGTGAATGAGTGTGTGAGTGGGTGGTGGACTCTACAGTGATAACTAGTAGCAACTATGAAATTTACACATGAGAAGTGAGAGGTACAATCGACAGTATCCATAGCTGAAGGCAAGACTTTGGACAATCCATGGGAAACGGTCTCCTTTGCTTTTGCTTAGATGGGAAAAATCCATCCTGTATGTGTGGGCCATCAATCCCTGTCTCAGAAAGTGAACTTAGTGCTAGCAAACTAGGAAGGATGTATTCATTCTTTTTGGCCTACTGATCTTGATTCCCTTCAAGCATTGCATAATTTTGGAATACTACAAAATTTTTTAGAATCATCAGCCATGTTAATTTATTGGACTGAATTATAAAATATATAAAAATTATTGATTGAAAAATGATAAAATCCTTTCAGTATCAGTACTGGAAGCTCTGGAAACTTTTCCTTTTCATCTTAGCACCTTAGAGTTCTGGTATACCAAAGCATTGTGAGAAGATGCTTAGAAGTATGGGCTTTGGAGTCCAAATTAACTTAAATTTCTGAGTCTTTCTGTTTCTTTTACTTCATTTGTCTGCATGTCAGTTTCTTTCACATAGGGAAAAAATTGAGATAATAGAAGAGAAAAGAGAGAATAAAAGTGATATCTTCATACAAACACTACCCAGGTACTATTTGAGATATTTAAATACCAACATGTTGACTCCCTTTAAGACGTATGGCATCCTCAGTAGTTAGTATTACTTTGGAAAGTAGGAAATAAAATATATTTTGAAGGGGACAGATAAAACACTCTAATGGAGAATGTCACAGCTGCTTTTCACCTTCCATGGATAGAAAAGACATGAACCAGTCCTGCCATACATTAAGTGACATACACTCATGAACTGCTTGGTTAAATCTGAGCCAACACAGGCACTGCAAACTGACTCAAATACAGCAGAACAAAGAGGAAATCCAGTGGCTGTCAGTGTATTTTCATTAGACCAATAGGGTAAGTCTTAGTGTGCTACAAGGTTAAATTGAATTTTACATAGGTAAAATATTAACCACTACTTTGTCCAAAAGAATTCAATTGTGCTTTGGTGCAGAAGTCCAAGTCACTCTGGGAGGACAAAGTCTGAATGCCTTTGAAATGCAACTATATGAAAAATGTCCTTGTGTACCTAGTTCTTTCCTTCCTATGACCCCACCTGTCTTCTAAACCTGTACTCTAATAGAGTGTGACTTTCTATCTACCCAATTCTTGCTTTACTGACTCCTCTGCCCTGGCATGCAATATGCTTTTTGTTACTCTGGCTAAAATATATTACTATCAAGTTTCTTTCTGAGTCAGTTTTCATATCTCATTATCAATAAGTCAAAGACTCCACAAGGTCACTGTGTTATACAGTGACCATGACTAAAAATAAAATATTATGGGAATAAATAAATACATAAATTCTGACAATATTGAAAGATATCTATATTTAAATTTATGTGTCAAGATTGGAATCCTCATTAATACTTTCATACTGTACCTAAAAACAAACTGTGCTGAAAGGTAGCCAACTTCTTAAGACACATCTCAGAAAAGGTGTGATCCAAAGAGAAATTGTATTTTACCTGATCAAGTCCCATAGCAAAAATGAATACAGCATTTGTATTTAACCTTGAGCCACAATTAACCTAAGTAAATTGTAATTGCATTGGCTATTTATATTCCAAATTGTAGATTTTTTCCTATAATATTGTGCTGTATTTCAATTCCTTTATCGTATAGTAGATCTTTTGTATAGTTAGCAATAAATTTCTCTTTGTCTTGAATACATGAATAAGTTACTGTTTTTTAGTACAATGTGGTCATTTTGTTTATTTATGCCTACAGCCAGAAGGATTGATTCAATATTTAAACCTCATGACTGATTTCCATTGTTGTCGGAAATTGTTATGCTACAGTAAGAGTGTCACTTTCATTGTTGCTTTAGGCAAGATTAGAACATAGGACATACAAATACGTTGTCTGCCATTTGCTTCCTGGGGAATGTACTGTAAGACTTCGTAAAGACTCCAGGTTTCATTTATTGCAGAAACTTATATGCAAATTTTATTTCCTCTTAATATTGATTGCATATGTTTATTGCAATAGTACCATGTGTGATTCAAAAGATTTTCTCAATTAAAGGAAATAAATATTGAGCTTTCAAATGGATTTTAAAATACTGTGTGTGTGTGTGTGTGTGTGTGTGTGTGTGTGTACATGTGTGTGTCTCTGTGAAGGACCAATGGTGACATTGAGAATCATCCTGGACTGCTTCTACTTCCTTTTTGCTTCACTCTGGAATTTCCCAGGCTATTTTTACATAGGACCTGGGTTCCAAACTCAAGATTTTCTACTAGTAAGGTAGAATTTTAATCTCTGAGCTATCTCTCTAAGCCATTAAAATACTTTTGAAAAGACAAATTAAGAACATTTCACAGTTTATGAGAAACACATTAAGATGAGAATAATGCCCACAAAGATAATCATGTGAGTGTCCTTTTAAGTCACAGGCCAGTGAGACAGAGCTACTTATTCTACAACTCAGATAATCTAATTAACATAGTCATATGTTTATTACATTATATTTTGAGTTATTTTAATTCTTTCTGACATTTGCTTACAGATTTTTGTGACCATTTGAAATTGGTACATCATTTTTTAAAATGTACGAATGATAAGGAATCAGAAAAATTTAGGCAATACTTATTTTCTGTCAAGAGGAAAATTACTGAAAAAAAGTCTTAATTGTCTAAGATAGATCATGATACAATTCAGCTGGGATTAGTGCCTTACCCAGCTGTCTCTCCAGTTTTCTCTGTGACCTAGTGAGAAAAGTCACACATTTTCTGCTTTGACACAAGCTTTAGTACTTGCATGTGCCAGTTATTTTCTCATAATTATCATTGTTTTTTTCCTTGCTTTTTTTTCATACTGTGTTAGTTCATTTTTTTAACATTTTTTATTATTATTTCCGCTCATACAAACTTAATAGGTAGACCAGTTCCCTCCCCCCTCCTCCTCCCCCCGAACCCCCTACTCCTTCTCCCTTCCTCCCCATCTCCCAGTGCCTCCCCCCCAATTCCCAGAGAGTCCTTTATTGTGTATGCCTAACTCTCCTCTTGGTCCTCCTTTCCGATGACGTAAAAGGACCCAGTGGCATTTCCCTGAACCCTTTCTCGTGTTCCCCTTAAGCATAGGAACACTACTGTGGCCATCAATTCCTTGCCTCCAAGGATCTTGGTGCCTTTAGCCGATGTTAGACTTCGTGAGGTCAATAGTGTGATGGACATGGCACAGGGCATGCAAAGTACTCTTATGATTGCTTCAGCCCTATCTAGTGTGGAGACTCTTCAAATAATTGCTTCCCCCCATCGTTTTGCTCTTACAATCTTACTGCCCCCTCTTCCGCAAATGTCCCTGAGCTTCAGGATGGGGGGAGATTAGGCTGGTTTAGGTCTATGTGGATGATATAGAGTCTCTGAAGTTCTGGATTGTGGTTTGTTGATTTTCTTTTGCAGTTTTGTTGCTCCTGCAATGCCCTTCACTCCATCCTGATGGGCACTGTATGTCACCCCCTGATCAGAGACAAAAAACTGTTAAACTGGAGTCTTGTTATAATAGCACATTCAAGGGTAGATGTAATAAAACCAGGAAACCTTGGTGAGGGAGGGATCAGTCACCCATTTGCAAAATGATCTCTTTTCATCTTCCAAACTATATGCCCTCCCCTTCTGGTGAGATCATACCCCCTCAGTTGTACATGATCAGGAACAAAAGTCTGTGAACTTAATCATATGTCTCATTACTTATTTGAGTCCTTGATGGAGGCCTATTTTCTCTGCTGTAACATGGTCCCCTCTCTCCTTGTGTCTGGTGTGGCCCTTCAACCCAATCCCTCCTGTTCACAATCCTTGCAATTACCATATTACATAGGTTTACCCTTGAGTGTCTCAATGTGGGCTGGGTGAGTTTAGTACTAAGAGCCATCTATTAGGGAGTACATACGGCGCTTAACTTTCTGGGATTGGGATACTTCACTTAATATAATTCTTTCTAATGACATCCATTTCCCAGCAAATTCCAGTAATTCATCATTTTTGATGGCTGAGTAGTACTCCATTGTATAGATGTACCACCTTTTCCTTATCCACTCAACTGTTGGACATTTAGTTTGATTCCATGACTTTGCTATTGTAAACAGTGCTGCTATGAACATAGTCGTGCTTGTGCTATCGAGGCGAACCTCTGCTGCATGGGGGGTTATTCCCAAAAGTGGAATAGCAGGGTCATATGGCATTTCAATCTTTAATTTCTTTAAGAATCTCCAGACAGCTCGCCAGAGTGGCTGTATGAGCCTGCACTCCCACCAACAATGTAGGAGAGTTCCCCTCTCTCCACATCCTCTCCAGCACTTGTTGTTTGTATTGTGGATTTTTGCCATTCTGACCCGGGTGAGATGATATCTCAGGGAGGTTTTGATTTGCATTTCCCTGATGGCTAAAGAAGTGGAGCATTTTTTAAGATATTTGTTAGACATTTTAATTTCATCTCTGGTAAAATTTCTTTTAAGTTCCAGGGCCATTTTTTTAATTGGGCCATTGGTTTCCTTGGTGTTTAATTTTCTAAGTTCTTTGTGCACTCTGGACAGTAGAGCTCTATCAGATATGTGGTTAGTGAAGATTTTCTCCCATTCTGTGGGTTGCCTTTGAGCTCGTGTGACAATCTCTTTATCTGAACAGAAGCTCTTTCATTTCACAAGATCCCAACTGTTGAGAGTTGGTAGCAGTGACTGTGCCATTGGATGTCTGTTTAGGAAATGTTGGCCTAGCCCAATCAGCTCAAGGGAGTTCCCTATCCTTTCAACTATGGTTTTTATAGTCTCTGGCCTTATATCAAGGTCCTTGATCTATTTGGAATTAAATCTTGTACACAGTGACAAGTACGGGTCCAGCTTTAATCTTCTGCATGTGGAGATCCAGTTTTGCCAGCACCATTTGTTGAAGATGCTGTTCTTTTTCCATTGGATTCTTTGGGCCCCTTTGTCGAAGATCAAATGGCTGTATTTTTGTGGGCTTATATCTGGGTCCTCAACCCTTATCCATTGATCTGTGTGTCTATTTTGGAGCCAGTACCAGGCTGTTTTTATAACTATGGATTTGTAGTATAGACTAAGGTTTGGTATGGTAATACCTCCAGCAGTGTTTTTGTTACTCAGGATTGTCTTTGCTATTCTGGGTCTTTTGTGCCTCCATATGAATTTTGAGATTAATTGGTCTACTTCTTTAAAGAATTGCTTTGGGATTTTAATTGGTATAGCATTGAATTTGTATATTGCCTTTGGTAGGATGGTCATTTTTACGATGTTGATTCTGCCAATCCAGGAGCATGGGAGGTCTTTCCACCTTCTGATGTCTTCAGCAATTTCTTTCTTTAGGGTTTTAAAGTTTTCATTGTAAAGGTCTTTTACCTCCTTGGTTAGGTTTATACCAAGGTATTTCATTTTTTAGGGGCTACAGTAAATGGGATTGTTTTCTCTCAGGGCTTTTTCACTTCTTTCATACTGGGCATATAGGAAGGCCTCTGATTTTTGCACATTTATTTTGTATCCTGCCACCCTGCTGAACTTCTCAATTAGTTCCAGGAGTTTCCTGGTGGAGTTTTTGGGATCACTCAGGTATAAGATCATGTCATCTGCAAATAGGGATAGCTTGACTTCTTCCTTGCCGATTTGAATCCCTTTTATGTCCCTTTCTTGTCTTATGGCTTCAGCTAAGACTTCAAGTACAATATTGAATAGAAGTGGTGAGAGTGAACAGCCTTGTCTAGTTCCTGATCGAAGTGGGAATGCTTCCAATTGTTCCCCATTGAGCATAATCCTTGCTGTGGGCTTGTTGTATACAGCTTTTATTATATTGATAAAGGAACCTTCCATTCCTACTGTCTCTAGCGTTTTGATCATAAAAGGCTGTTGGATCTTGTCAAAGGCTTTTTCTTCATCTATCGAGAGTATCATGTGATCTTGGTCTTTGGTCTGGTTTACATGATGAATTACATTTATTGATTTTTGTATGTTGAACCAACCTTGCGTGCCGGGGATGAAGCCTAATTGGTCCCTGTGAATGATCTTTTTGATATGTTTTTGAATCCGATTTGCTAAGACTTTGTTGAGAATCTTTGCGTCTGTGTTCATCAGGAAGATCGGCCTATAGTTTTCTTTTTTTAAGTGAATTAGGTTTATTAAGTTTTGGGATTAAAATGTTATCAGCTTCATAGAAGGAATTTTGTAGTGTTCCTTCCTTTGCTATTTGATTGGTGTTATTGACTCCTTAAATGTCTGGTAGAACTCTGTGCTGAATCCATCTGGTCCAGGACATTTTTTGGTGGGAAGATTCAAGATTACTTCTTCAATTTCCTTATATGTTATAGGGCCATTTAAGTAATTCACAACTTGCTGATCCAATTTAGTTAAGATGTGTTTACTTAGAAATTCATCCATCTCTTGTGTGTTGTCAAACTTCACCGAGTATAAGTTTTTGAAATATAATGTTATAATTCTCTGGATTTCTTGGGTATCAGTAGTGATTACTCCATGTTCATTTCTAATTTTGTTAATTTGGGTTTTCTCTCTCTTGCTTTTGGTTAATTTAGCTAGGGGTGTGATTTTTCAAAGAACCAGCTTTTTTGACTGGTTGATTTTTTCTATCTTTTTCTTAATCTCGATTTCAGATATTTCTCCCCTTATTTTGCTAATCTCCTCTCTTCTGCTACTTTTAGGATCAGATTGCTCAAGTTTCTCTAAAGCCATAAGCTGCATCGTTATTTATTTCTGATGTTTCCAATTTTTGATGTAGGCATTAAGAGCTATGAACTTACTTCTTAGGACAGCTTTCATTGTGTCCCAGAGATTTTGGTAAGTTGTATTTTCGTTATCGTTCACTTTCAGGAAATCTTGAATTTCCTTTTTAATTTCTTCCTGAATCCAGTTCTCATTCAGCATCATATTGTTAAGTTTCCAGGAGTTAGTGTATTTTCTCTTGTTTGTTGTGTTGTGGATGTCCAGCTTTAGGCCGTGGTGGTCTGATAGGGCACAGGCTAGAATTTCGACTTTTTTGTATATGTGTAGATTCATTTTGTAGCCCAGTATGTGATCTATTTTGGAGAAAGTTCCGTATGCTGCTGAGAAAAATGTGTATTCTTTGGTGCGTGGGTGAAAAGTTCGATAGAGATCTATAAGGTCCATTTCTTTCAGGGTTTGATTAAGTTCCAAAGTGTCTCTGTTAAGCTTTTGACCTGTTGATCTATCCCATGTTGAGAGGGCGGTGTTGAAGTCCCCAAGAATTGTCGTTTGGGGGTTGATTTCTTGCTTTAGGCGCTGTAGGGTTTTCTTAATGAATGTGGAGGGGCCCGTATTGGGTGCATAAATGTTCAGGATTGTGAAGTCTTCCTGGTGAATTTTACCTGTGACTAAAATGTAGTATCCATCTGTGTCTCTTATGATTTTCTTTGGTTTGAAGTCCACTTTGTTTGAAAGCATAATTGCTACCCCTGCCTGTTTCCTGGTTCCATTAGCTTGCAAGATTTTGGACCAGCCTTTCATTCTTAGGATGTGCCTGTCTTTTGTGGTTAGATGAGTTTCCTGAAGGCAGCAGATTGTTGGATTGTGGTTTTTAATCCAAGTTTGTAATCTGTGTCTCTTAATTGGCAAGTTAATACCATTGACATTTAATGTTATAATGGAGAAATTATTTTTAATTCTGGACATTTTTTATGTTTAGTAGATTTTGTAAGCATGTTTTTTGATATTTATGTTTTGGAGGTATTATACTTCCCTTCTGTCCTCCTGGATACACTTGTTCTTTTCTTCAAGCTTGAGTATCAGTTCTAGGATTTTTTTGAAGGCCTGGTTTGGTAGACATGTATCCCTTCAAGTTGTCTTTGTGCTGGAAAACTTTTCTTTCTCCCTCAATCATGACAGATAGTTTTGCCGGGTATATCAGTCTGGGTTGGCATTTTTGCTCATTTAATACTTGAAGTATGTATTAAAGTATGTATCCAAGCTCTTCTTGCCTTTACTGTTTCTATTGAGTAGTCATTTGTTATTCTAATAGGTTTCCCTTTAAAAGTGAGTTGCTTTTTTTCTCTTGAAGCTCTCAGCACCTTTTCTTTGTCTTGAATGTGGAGTGTTTTGACTATTATTTGCCGTGGCGATTTTCTATTTTGGTCATATCTGTTTGGAGTGCGAAATGCCTCTCGTATTTGGATAGGCCTCTCATTCTTTAGTTGTGGGAAGTTTTCATTTATGATGAATTGAAATATTTCCTCTGATGTGATATTTTGTGATTCTTGTTCTGGTATTCCATGAATGTGCATGTTAGGCTTCTTCAGGGTGTCCCATATCTCTTGAATGTTCCTCTCAAGTATCTTTTTGGCTTTAACAATCTCTTCCATTGAGCTGGTTAATTCTCCCACTTTGTCTTCAAGATCTGAAATTCTATTTTCTGCCTCATTTGTTCTGCTGATAAGACTCTCTGTTGAGTTTTGGGTTGAAGATAACTTGTCTTTTAGTTCAATTTTAAACTCTGCCTGAGACTGTTTTAATTGCTCCATACCTATTTTTCTTTCTTGAACTGTTTTTCTCAACTCCTCCAAGTGCCTGTTGTGTTCCTGTTCAAAGTGGTTGATACGGTTGTTTAACCTTCTCTGATTTCCTCTTTCATAGTATTAGTCATGGTAAGGATCATACTCTGAAAGTCGTTATGTTGGGTCTGGTTTCCATGGCTATTTTCTGTGGATTTGTTCTGGTCCAAATCCCTCATTATGGGATTGATTCTTTCGGCAGGAGATTGGTCTCCTTGGGTTTTGTTTCTCGTGGATCTGCACTTTGACTTGTACATTGTTGTTTTGTTTTTTAGGACCTTTCAGTTTCTGTGTGTTTTTCACTGAATCCACGTAGTTGGTATTGTTACGCTTGCCAGTTATTACTAGTGCTTGCCTTGGATTGGTTATGTTTGTGTATTGTTATTATTATATCCTTGATGAGGCTACTAGGCTGTTAGTAAGTCACTTAAGTCAGGTTATGTTACCAGGGGGTGAATATTAGTTTGGTAGTGCACTTTTACGATTTAGTATCTTGGTGAAATGTGGGGGTGAGTGGTGTACTCCCTGGAGTTGTATGTTGTGGGGTGGCTGTATGAGAAAGTTGATCTACAGCATTGATACTTTAAAGGATCAGTAAGGTGAAAAGAAAAAGTTTACTTATCTTTGGGCTGAATGAGCAGAAACTCGCCCACGTGATATGAGGATTGTAGTGGATTCCAGATATATGGCCTGTGCTCCCTTTGTTCCTTAGAATTTTTCTTGAGTTTCCTTTGGGCTCTATTGAATTCTGAGTAGCAGTGTGTCTTCCGTGGACCACGTGCGTAGGTCCCCGGTGGGCCAAAGAGGCAGAGGGTCTGATGTTGATGGCAGAATTCTTCACCAGCGACCTGGGAAGGTGGGCACGGAGAGGGGTGGGGCCCCGGGGGCAAAACCGGCAGGTGCACAGCAAGGTGCTGCTGGCTGGGCGGCTCTGGGGTGGGGGGCGGGGCTGGGCTGAGCTCTTTCGCTCCCTGGCTCAATGGCAGAATTCTTCACCTGGGATCCAGGGGGGTGGCTAGGCGCATAGGGCGGGAGAATGCGAGGGGCTTGGGTCCGGGGCGGGGCCCAGGCCAAGCTGCAGTTGGCCTGGGTGCTCACCGCCGGGACGCGTGGGGCTCCGGGTTGGTTGGGGGCTGGGCTGGGCTCTCTCTCTCACTCACCTTGGGCGGGGGCGGGGCGGCACGGAGGGGGCTGGGGTCGTCCGGGCCCGGGGCGCAGGCCAGGCCGCAGTCGGCCTGGGTGCTCGCCGCCGGGACGTGTGGGGCTCTGGGGTGGTTGTGGGCTGGTGTTAGTTCATTTCTAATTCCATAGCTGTTAGGAATGTTGAGTAGTTCATTTTGATCAGTTTCCTGATACAACAGTTACTAATCCACCAAACACATCAACTCTGTAAAACACAATTGAAAACAGTATTTTTACACTGGACCACAGATGGCCTGTGGTTAACATCTTGTCATCAAAATCAGTAATTTCTACATTGTTACGTTTTCATTATTCACCACAGCTCAAGATATAGGAAGATTTATATTTGAACAAATGTTGTATCAGATAATCACAGTTCATGGGACCATAAGAAAAAAAACTTTTTCATCTATCTGAACTGTTCTGCCACACAATCTTCATAATAGGGGCTTAATCTTCCCACATTGATTACACAGTTACACAGCCTCCTACATGTGTGCCTAGCAATGTGCATAACTAAATAATTCCTTGTAGATGTGCAGAAATGTTCACTTCTCAACGGCTCAGTTGACATATGAATCTAGCTTCCATATGTTGTATGATTAAACACTAACTCAATAATTTAGATAGTTTTATATATGTTTGATGAAAATCTATTTTTATAAAGAACAGTATAGTAAAAAATTTTAGCGTAGTTTAATGAAGAAAATCATAAGGCTCTACTTTTTATGTTACAGTCATAACTATGAAGTTAATCAACATTTTATCAATTTATTTATTTTTTATTCAGTTATACATATGTGTATGTGTGTGTGTGTGTATGTGTGTGTGTGTGCATGTATGTGTGTGTATATATGTGTGTGTGCAGAACCACGGAAGAATTCAGGAACTACCATGAACCACCATCCACCTAGTTTACTCTGCCCCCGAATTCACAGGCTCCGCCCTACCAGGATCAGAAACGCAGGCCGCCCCCGCTTCCACCCGGCGTTTATACATGGGGTCTAGGACCGGAACTCAGGACCTCCACCTGCAAGACAAAGTCTTAACTCCTGAGCCACTCTCCAGCCTGGTGCTTAAATTTATTTTAATGAATTAGCTCAGTGCATTCCACAAGCACAATTTTCTGGCACATTGAGAAATAAGGAAACAGTTCTAGAAAGTATGCTTTTGAGAAACATACTATTCTATGAGATGATTTAGGTTCTTCCAACATTCATATTTGAAATTTTAATCCCAAATTCTTTAGAATTTGAAGGCATTTGGAGATAATTACGTTACAGGTGTGATTAGGGTAAAGTTGGCAATCAAAGTGTTTTCTATTGAACATGATTAGTGGAATTGGTGAGCTGAAGACATAGAAAACCCGAAGAGGAGGAAGATAAACAGAAGTCAAGGATGAAAGCTTCACAAAAGTAATGACACCTTTGGACTTGGAATATGTCTTAGAATCTTTGCCTGTGGCTCTGATTAAAAAAAAAAACACAATGATTATAAGGATTTTATTCTAGCTCCAATTCATGGATTCAATCCATCATTGTGGGAAAAATCAAGATGGCAGGTATTGCAGCAGTGAGGAATCAGAATGAATTAGCCTAATAGTGATCACTTCACAGTTTCCATTTTTATGCAGTGTTGGATTCCCAACCCAGGAATTTGTACTTCCCCCAATTAAGATGTAACTTCTCTATCAATTATCATGATAAAAATAATCTTTCACACACAATCTCACAGGCTTTCCATGATGTACATCATTCTTCATAGGTTCATGCAGAGCTTCACCTCCTAGGTGTTAACTCACACACCATCACAGAAGTCCAGCCTCCAGGGCCGTGAGAAAATCAATTCTTCATTTAAGTATTCTGCCCTAGGGTGCTTGTTATGGCAACACCAACAAAAATAAAATAAAATAATAAAATAAAATGGAAAAATAAAATAAAATAAAATAAAAGCCATTGACAATTTACAATAAAAAATAAAATAGAAAAAACAAAACTGGGCCTCAACATTATTGATTACCACTGACCCAACATTACTTTAACTTCATTATTACACAGACACTTGCATCATATATAATCATGGGTTGATAGTAATGGAGACATAGCTTAACCCTGCTTCCCTCCATCATCTCTCCCTCCTAATCTTCCATTGACCCCATTCTTCTGCCCGTCTGCTTCTATGGATCCCTTGCTGGTGTTCTTCTGTGGGGGTTCAGACCTCTGTGACACAACAGGTTGTCTCCCTTTGGGCCACCACAATGTACTTGTAAAAGTAGAAAATTTAAAAAATAAAAGAGTAGACACAAGGGCACAGGCAGGAGGGTTGAAGGGAGTGGGATGGATTGAAGAAGGGGGTAATGGGGGATGGGTGGGAGGACGCTGTACGGAAGTGGGGATGAGTAATCACTATGTTTATAAAACAAGAAAAATAAAATAACAACTAAAAAAGAACATAAATTTGGGAGAAATATTTGTAGAGAAGGCTTGCATGGGGTGGAGATAAAAAAGGGAGAGGGAAAAGCAATCAGAATATGTTATAAAAATTTATGAAATTGTTGACAAAACTAATCAATAAGAAAAATGGAAAATATATGAAGCCTAAGTCAGTTTCTTTGTTTTTATATGTCATTTCAGAAGATAATTTTCAGCCAAATTTAGGGATTATAAGCAGCTTTGATTCACTGTATTTTGTAACTCACTAATTGTACACCTATGAAAATAAGTACAATTAGAAAAGTTTTTAGTAATTAATATTTAATTATGATAAGATATATATTTGTAGGTCTTTACATATGTATGAGATAGCTAAACTCTTTTCTTATTAGTATGGAAACCCAGGATTTGTATTAAAATTAGTAAAGTTTATAAAAATCTTTTACTATTTTTCATGTCTATATTTATGTTTCACACATGCTTATTAATGTAGTTAGGCAGATTGATGATACACAGGTGATTACTAGATAGGTAAGTAGGTAAATAAGTAGATAGATAAATACAGATAGATAGATAGATAGGTAGATAGATAGATAGAAAATGACAATTGTGAAAAGATATTTACTGAAAAATTCATTTTTAGAGATCATAACATTTCTGCCTTTACAACCACAGTATAACAGTTTCAAATTCTATAACCTTATTGTCAGAATGTCTTGAAGTTTATAATTTTATTTTTCTCTTAGGGAAATAATGTGATAAAGGTTATTCTAAATTCTTATTTGCTTTACTGTGTTCGAGATTAAATATTTCCTTTTCTGTTTAAGAATGCTGAAACTTCATTTTTATTAATTGTGTGCTCAAACATTTTTAGCTTCATCGTAAATTTTGAAACAGAGTATAATCAAGATTTTTCTCCCTAAAACGTTTAAGTTTAGACTCACAAAAAAGAACAAAATAAGAAATAGGATGGAAGGATTTTCTAAATTAGAAAACATACTGCAAATTTTGACCTAATTTTATAAGAGTACCCAAAAATAATTAAGTGAAAATTTTGTATATTTAGAAAAATATGTTTTGATATCCTTTGTGGGATATAATATGAGGATATGATGTGGTATAGTAGACCCCTAAAGTTTATCAATAGACTAAACAATTACTTTAACAACTAAGAAATATTTTGTACAATTCATGAAAATGAAAACCGCTCCCTAAATGATGGGATATTATTTGTCCTGTGAAATGAAACATATACTTTTTATAATACTGATGAACATAGATGACATTATTCATGTGAAATAATTTGGCTACTGAAAGACAAATTGCATAATCTCGCTGACATATGAAATCTAAACTAGAATTTAAAGAAATGAGAGCTGCTGGAGACCTAGAAGGAGATGATGGAAGATACAACTTTTCAGTTAGAATTATTCTAGAGAACTATTGCAGAGAATGTGGTGGCTACAGTTTGCTTATGAAGTCTAAATTCAGAATTAGAAGACTTTTACGACTGGTTCATATTTTTAAAAGCAGGGTACATGATTTTGAAGATTAATATTACTTTCCAACCTGCAATCTAAGGAGGCAGATCTCTAGGCTCAATTGAGAAGTTGTAGATTCAGATTGGATTCTGGCATGCTTGTTAGAGATTGTCTTGGCTACATTATAGTCGTGGGAAGACCCTGCCTAATATTGGGTGGGAGCTTTCCTCATGCAAGGTGGTCTGAGGTGTTATAAAGATGGAAGGTCAACTGAGAAGTGACAAGTAAGTGTGCATTCATCTGTTGCTGTCTATTCTTGACTGTGCATGTGATGTGATCAGTATCCAAATCTCCAGATGCCATGATGAACCATAATCTGGGATTGTAGCAATACCTACTTCTCCTGAGTTAAAGGCCAGGTATTTTGTAGCAGTGATATTAATGCAGCTAACATTAGTCATCTACTAAATACAGGGAAAAAAAGGATGCTGAGTCCATTCTATCAATGATAACCAATGCAAATTTATGTGACTAAAGTTTTGGATAAGAAGAAAGTATCTGGGGACCTTAAGAAAAGCAACACATGATCAGTCTTGCCTCCAAGAGATTACTCTTGGTATTCTGTGGCCATTTTCTTAAGTCAGTGCCCATTAAGAAGTCCCACTGCATGTTTTACATAAATTTCATTAAATTCGTTCTTTGAAATTTGCATAAATATATAAAATTCATTGTAATTACTTTTTCACTAGCTTCTCTTATTTCCATTCCCATCAGAATGCTTTTTCCTACCCTTCCCATTTACATATTCATTTCTTTCTGTTGTTTTGTGACACAATGAGTTTAAGCAGAACATTCTGTGGGACACTAGGGTCTGATGGACTCAGGCACTAGGAAACAATTCAGAGCAGTGCCGACTCATTTCCCACAATTATCAGTAGGCAATAGTTCTGAGGAGTGGGGGCAGATTAAGCTTGAATCCCTCCCTTTTTATGGTAGTCTGTGGACAGGTTTATTCTTCTGAAGGCTTAGCTTAGGCAAGATCAGCTGCACTGAATTCAGGATGCAATGGCAGCATTCTGCTTGAAAAGTGGCTTTTCATAGTCCTCCTCCTATCTTTTGGCACTTTTTTCCCTGCCCCCTTTTCTGTAATGTTCTCTAAGCCTCGGAGGGGTATTATGAATGTCTTCTTTTATGACTGAGTATTCAACCTTCTCTTATTCTTGACAACTTGAATAACCAAGGATTATTGTATTATTCATCATCTTTCACTAAAAAGAAAATTTTGTTTAATTGAGACTGAAAGTAGCCTTTGTCTGTGGGAATAAATATAATTAGAGGACAGTTTGACTCTATATCAATTTAGTAAAAAAAAAAATTGACAGGTTTTTCTCCAGATACTAATTCTTCCCCAGGTATAGGTTACTCTCGCATATATGATACCAAAGATAAATTTCCTCCTGTTGAGTAGGCCTCAACAGTCAGTAGGCATAA
The DNA here is from genome assembly GCA_023101885.1 of Typhlomys cinereus. Lineage (NCBI taxonomy): Eukaryota > Metazoa > Chordata > Mammalia > Rodentia > Platacanthomyidae > Typhlomys > Typhlomys cinereus. The sequence continues at coordinate 1,732,966 of JALPQD010000054.1, forward strand.
AATAGTGAGTTGACCCATGCCAGTTATGCCACAATTACACAAGTGGGCGCACCTTGCTTGGAAAGACAGTTTTAGAATCCAAACTGATTAAAACTGTTGGTGCCTTCCCCCCCCCCTAGTAGCCTGCATGTCACCTTACAGCACTACGAAAATCAGCCAAAAGGGAGTATCTTCTAACTCATTTTTAACTTCATTTCTCTGTGTCTTGCAAAGAAGGTCCAACAGTGAGATCATATAGTCCAGTTCATCTGGCAAACAACCAAGGGATTGGTAAGAACCTTCAAGGTTTTCTCTCTTTTTGGGGGGAGGCAGTAGAGTTAGAAGGTTTCCAGCTCTTTTCTGGTCAGCAACTTAATAGGAGATACTCTATACCTGTTAATAACCCAAGACCCATGAGTTAGCAACCTCTATATGTCTATTAATGATTAGAAGAATATAAACATGATTATGTGATATTAACCATTTCAAAAGATAAAATTATAACAATTTAGTTTAATAATTTTCAATAGACTATATTTTTGCTTACAGATGGAAATGAGTTCCTTGTACTGAATGACATAGTGTAGGTGGGACAGCTTGAGAAGACAGAAGCACAAATGCATCTGCAAAGATGACTGTTCCTTCATAGTGGCTTCCCTTGTAAATCAGAAACATGGAAACAAATAGTAGGAAAATAAATAGTTATTATCCAGTTGCTTCATGTTACCTTCTTCTGCAAAGGATTAAAGTTAAAGGAAAGAAACTCATTGTTATGCCAAATGGATATAGCCCGCTGGTATATTTCACAGTTATCTATCTAATCCTCATGTCTCTGGAGATTAGATAAACATCTTACCTTAAACAGTCTCAGGTAGAAATACAAGATAAGTAATTCCATTTTGATTTTTGCTTGACTTGCTGACACCCAGTAAGAACCCTAATTTCTTTTTTATCTCCCACATTTTATTTTTCCCCAATCATACAAGCTCAATAGATACCCCTGTATTCTTCCTCCCTCCTCAGTCCAACATTGCACCCTCCCCCACTTTTCCCCTTCCTTTCACCCCCTTTTCCCCCCTCTCCTTCTCCCAGTGCCTCCCCTGTCTCCCCTTCCATCCCCTGGAGCATTCTTTTGTGTGAATGCCAAGCCTCCCCTCTAAGTCCTCCAACTCAGTGAGATGTAAGGACTCAGTGCCATAGCTCAGAGCCCTTTTTTGGGCTTCTTATTAGGATGGGAACTCTATTATGACTGTTAATCCCTTGCCTCTAAAGATCCTACTGCCAGTGATCCGTACTAGGCTTTGGGAGTCCTTGACATGTCAGCCATGTGCACATCATGCTGAGTCTAATTATGGCTACTGCAGTCTTAACTTGTGTGGAGTATCTGCATATTGTTGGTCCTCCCCATCTTCAGGCTCTTACAATCTTGCAGCCCCCTCTTCCACAAGGTTCCCTGAGCTTTAGGATGGGGAGAGATTTGGCTGGTCTGGTTCGAGGTAATTAATTTAGGGTCTTTGGTGCTGTGAATTATGGTTTGTTGTTGTTTTCAGTTTTGCCTTTCTTGCACTGCCCTTGGCTGCATCATAATTGGTATTGAAGGTCACCTCCTAACCAAAGATAAAAGACTTTTTAAATGAAGATCATAATGTAAGAGGAGATACAAATGCAGATGGAATGAGTAGGACACTGAAGTAAGGGTGTTAAGTATCCCATTTTCAGAATGGTTGCCATTTATCTGCTAATCCCTATACCTTACCTGATTGGTGAGGGTCAAGTGACCAGGAAGGGAAGTGAGAGTGAGCTTCACCAGATATTTCACTACTTATATGTAATACTTGACTGTGACTTATTTTCTCTACTGTAGCATGATCCCCTCTCCTTTTTTTTCTGGGGAGTCCTCCTTTCCCTTACCCCCTGTTTATAATATTTGGGATTATAGTAAGTATTACAGAGATTTATCATTGAATATGTCATTAAGCAAGTTTGGTACTAGGATCCACTTATTAGGAAATACATACAGTGTCTAATTTTCTGTGTCTGGGATACTTTACTCAATATAATTTTTTCTAATTCTATCCATTTCCCAGAAAATTTCATTAATTCATCTTTTTTTGATGGCTGAGTAGTATTTCCTATATTTAGTAAATGACTAATGTTAGCTGCATTAATATCACTGCTACAAAATACCTGGCCTTTAACTCAGGAGAAGTAGGTATTGCTACAATCCCAGATTATGGTTCACCATGGCAGCTGGAGATTAGGATACTGGTCACATCGCATCCACAGTCAAGAATAGACAGCAACAGATGAATGCACACTTACTTGTCACTTCTCAGTTGACCTGACATCTTTATAAAGTCTCAGACCACCTTGCATAAGGAAAGCTCCCACCCAACAATAGGCAGGGTCTTCCCACAACCTTAATGTAGCCAAGACAATCTCTAACAAGCATGCCAGAATCCAATCTGAATCTACAACTTCTCAATTGAGCCTAGAGATCTGCCTCCTTAGATTGCAGGTTGGAAAGTAATATTAATCTTCAAAATCATGTACCCTGCTTTTAAAAATATGAACCAATCGTGAAAGTCTTCTAATTCTGAATTTAAACTTCATAAGACAAAAATGAAAATAAAAGAAAGGACATAGTTCTCCATATTTAAATAAGAGACTTTCTTCATTTTTCTTAGAGCACTTACAAAACCAATCTTGAACTTTTGGGTTCTTTTTCACTCTCTTTGAAGTGAATATGCTGCTTCTTAAACATTTAATAAGCCCCCTGTCAGGCTTAAGACCTTGTATCTTCTTCTCTGTTAAAAGGGAACCATCTCTTTAAATGCAATTATCAAGGAAGTTATCACCCTGCTATCTTCTACTTTCTATATAACAGTAGGAGCCTCACTTCTGTGGACACCTCTGTCTAAAATTATCTTTTTCCATAGAGATATGAAAAATCTATTTTTTCACTTGGATAAAGCCAATTAATGAACACAGATGGTCATCCAAAATACCAAGTGAATTTAGAATGAAGTGTGACAAGTTCTTCTGCCAAGTCCTTTTATTGAGGGTTAGTTATTGCATACTTTCAGAACATTTATTTAATGGACTTAATTTCTAAGTAATATAAGCCAGTAAGATTTGATTATTTCTACAGCTGGCTGTGTATTGCCTGTATGAGTGAATTATTCTGGTTGAGGTCTTGCTGATTTTGTGATCAAATTTGGTTCCTTCTCTTCTAATTTTATAGACAAAGTTTGCTTCTTTCAAATCATATTTGCATTTTCCCAAAGTCTCAAGAAGCATTACATTGTCAAGCTTCTTCTTAGTGCCTCTGCTGTCTTAGTTTGGACATGTCCAAATAGTATCAATTCCACGATATTTTTAATAACAAAATAAAAAATCATAAATTGAAACACTTTTCAAATGTTCAGATGGAACTATCAAGTAGGTAAGTTACAGGATAGTAGGGGCAATAACTGCTATAGGACCTCTCTGAAATAATTCTTGGCTTTACAGCTTGTAGAAACTAGGGTTCCATTTGTGCATTCCTAAGGATTGACCTAATAGCCACAAAAATGTTTGGTCACAAACAGAGGTGTTCAGGCAATGAATATTCAAAGAACTTAAGTTCTCCTAGGATAATTGACTCTGAACTTGCAGCTTCCCAAAATTCCATCATTATCAATGTTCTAACCATTCAATCAGTCTTGCAGATGCAGCTTCTTTTTAAGGACTCTCGTTGATTGAGCAGAGAATGACTAAAGACAGCACTTTTCTAACTTACATTTTAATGTGAACAAGCAGAATCTCTATGTGTCTTATCCTAGATCTGCTGACTTGTAATCAATCCATGTATTATGGACAACATAATTATGGACATTTAATATTTAAGAAGTGTTTGACTCTTCCATTTACAATTAGGTAACTGATTTATTGACTGCTTATGTTCAGCAAGTTTCTTAATCTCTGAGGCCCATAGATATGACTTGGATGTAGTCTTAACTAATCTAAGAGCATTAAATAAAATAGACATATGGTCATTAACCTGGAGCATAATTTTGTGTCCAAAGTAGCAGCAGTCACATGTGAAAAATACAATGAATAGTCCTTAATTTTTTAATTTTTATTTGTGTTGCTATTTGTTCAAAATACTCTGGGATTCTCTCTTGTGCTAAGCTGGACAGTTAGGGACAAGTAATATGGAAATAACAAAAAGAAATCCAGGGCATATTATAATTAACTTTAATGATAGAGCTATGCAATACATAAACAATCACACAACCATACATGAACAATTGTAGTAAAAATATAAAAGTACTGTGTGATGATAATGAAATTTATAAGTGAAAATTGATCTAAAGTGGTTGTTCTCAGAGTTTTATAAGCAATTCAGGTTAAAATGAAAGAGGCCTAATAATTTCATACAGGAGAAATGACCATAGGTCCTGTGCATATGCTAATTTGCCCACATGGAATCCACAGGGAAGAATTCTCGCTTTTTGGTTACCTGTCACCCTGACACTAGAAATGGAGCAAAGCTCCAAGGTAAAGCTCCTTATGTTTACTAGAATTTCTCTATAAAACTTTCAGGTAGAAATATTTGGAATAAGGACCCTGCTAGTGATTGTCACCTTGGTGGTCACATTACTGGGTTTATGTCCAAATATGTGATAACTAGAGAGGTCACTAAATGAACCCATGTATGCTTTTCATTTATTTTCTGTAGCAACTGCTGCAGAAGGGCAAGTCACATTTTTTTCTGCAGATGTAACTTAAAACATATAACATCTAAACCTTCATTCTCCCTTGGAAATGTAAATAAGCACAGTCGGGTAGTCAAACAAAGCAGCTAAGTATGATAAGTTTTCACTATGTGTTACTGAATTGTTTTGGGAAAATTCTACATTTGGTGACAACATAATTATATATTATGTCTTTGAAACTTCAAAGGATTTACAATTTTTCAGCTTTTCTCTAAATCATTATTTTACTGATTCAGCTGGCAAAGCAATAGTTATAATTGGTACATCCACAATGTAAATGACCTCACTTAAAAATCTAAGCATATCAGACTGGAGAAATAAGTTTGTGATCTAGTATCATACATTTAAGATACCCAAGTCTTATTAAAATAGAGTTGCACTAAAAGTCCATTGCTCAGTATGATGATCTTCAATATTTTCTCCACCACTACAAACTTAGAGAGATTATTTCTCATTGCATTCATTTTTCAAACTTGTACCTCCTGTAGACATACTGTCCTTACTTTTCACTGTCCTATATTTATAAAAGAGTAGAATTTAATTACCAAAACATAAATTTATATTCTTTGCTCCCTCGTAATAGTGTATAGTGTAAAGAACTATCCAGAGTAGCTTATTTTGTTAATCAATATCTTGTTTGCTCAAGCTTATCTTACTCTTCCAAGATGTTTCTTGAGAAGACAATTATGTTTGTTATCTTAAAATTATAAGGCTTAAAAGTGATCAAATCATTCAAATAATAATTGAAATTATTATTGTAAATTTTGTAAAATTGTAATTATTATTGTAAAATTGTAAATATTGTAGACTGAGCCTAAGAAAATTCTGTAGAATGTGAAGAGATTCATTACTAATGTATTTATGCATACATATACAACAGAATGAAGCAGTATCCATTGGGCACTTACAGACCTAAGACATAAACAGTGTAAAAGCCTGCTTTCAGTTAGTGGCCATCTGTTTTAGAAATCATCATTCAGATTTTATAATATCTTTAATAATTCGGAAAGTGCCTAAGCCCACAGTTATCAAAGATCCCACAACTAGAATGGGTGATACACATTTGGATGACAAGTGATCAAAGCTACCCACAAACGTTGGTGAGATGACTGACCTCCATTTCAATGAAGGCAATTTTCTGTGGTAGTGAGCTGCATCCAGGTGAGGGAATGATCTCACGGAAACCAGACTTTTCCTTTTAAGCTATAAATAATTCTTTAAGCATCTCACCTATCAGAAATGAAGTAATGGTCAAATAGATTAACACTGTTGAGTAGGTTAGATAGATGAGTGGGTAAAATGTTTGCTGTTCCAGGATATTGGTTTGAAACCTGGCACCCATGTAAAACCCAATGTGGTATCCAGAGTTTTTACTACCATTGCTTGTGTGGGAGCAGAGCAGGTGGATTTTGAGGAGTTACTGGCCAGCAAGTATAGCTGAAACAATAATTTCAAGATTTCTGAAAAGTAAGATGCAAAGTAATAAGATACCCTCTTTTGATCCTGACCTCCACATATACTGGCACAGTCACACTACCATAATGCCCATGAATATACATACTAATACATATGTCACACACATGTACATACATACAGACATATATACATCTTATTTCACATCCCAATTCTTTTTTTATTTATACCTAAAGCTCGTGTTGGCCATTAGACAAATGTGGAGTTACAGGATTGTTTTCCTATGTGACTTGCACCTTTAGTACAATGTCTCTTTAATGGCCTATTAAGATGGGTGACTGAAACTAATTTGGGGGCAACAGTTGAAGTTGGAACTTTGGACCTAAACATCCCTATCAATTATAGTAATTCAACTTATTCACTGTAATTTATTTTGTTTTGTTTGTGAGAAAGGATCTAATGTAGTACAGGCTGTTCTTAAACTGGCTATGTAGCTTAAAATAATCTTGAACTTCAAATTCTCCTGTCTTTTTGTTGCTAAGTTTGAAAATTTAACTGCGCACCACAATGCAGGTTTTATGCCCGGCAAGCACTCTAAGCAATGGAGTTAAAGCCCAGATTTATTAATTGCTATTAATTGCAATCTTCTTTATCATTAGAATGCTATTTCTATGAGAATGAAAAATAGGAAAGTAAAATCATCTTAACTTCTGTCAAAAAAAGGCAAAGTTTTTTTTTTCAAGTTATTACAGTAGGAAGGAGGGAATTAACTTGATACCACTGGAATAAAGTGCAAAATGACTACATTCCTGGTGAGTCGGCAGAAGTGCTGGGGAAATTGATAAGTTGGATGTGTGGGCTCAGGTATTTCCTGAGAGAAAACAGAATTGTCATTGTGACATAGCCTCTTGTCAGCCAATTGATGCCTGTTTCAGTTACTCCACATGCTGCTGATAAATCAGTGCCAAAGTGTTTAAGAAGCAAGGGTCCAACTACAGTTCTTAATCCAGTTTGTCGGCAGAGTCTACATCAATATTATGGGCCATTGCAACTAAGCATACCATATCCACAAAGCCACAGGATTGCTGAGAGGGACAAGCCTTACTTATCAGACCAGAATGTAGAGTCAAGTATGTAGGAGGAATAGCCCAGGCAGGCCTGTATTGTCTGTATGAGCTTCATGCGCGAATGCAACTTCCCTAAACTAGAACCTGCTGTCATGCCTAGGGCTGAAGTCAAACCACCTGACTGAGAGGACCAACCCAGACAGGGCAATGCAACAAAAACTCAAGCTGGAACTTATGGGATGTTGAGTGGGATATATAAGCAGCCCAATATTTACAATAAATGAGCCTTCAAGCCTGCAAACCTGCTTTGTCACTTGCCTGACTCCCTAAGTCTGTGACTTTGACCTCAGGCCTGCTTATCTCCGCCCCCAAGGGTCTCTGTGGGTCCCTGTGGGTCCCTGAGACTGGTACCCAAGTATACCTAAGGGTGTCAACTTTCTTACCCTTCCAACTATGGGTTGGGACTTCCCCATCAATTAGACAATCTCCTGAAGGCTTTTTTGGAGCTTAATTCAACTACAAGTTTTATCACAACTTTCTACAGAGTTCAGCTCCTTCAGGTGCCAAGTTGACAGTGGTATCTAAGGATAAAATTTAAGTTTGGCAATTAATTGTATTTAAAATTGGAATAATGTTGTGCTATAATAATTTCTTTTTTAATCTTACTTTAAAGATATGACTCTCAGTTCTGATAATCTTATTTTAAAAACATGACTTAGTTCTAGTGAAACATAGTCAGAGGTTTGAGATCTAGCAAAAATTTTAAATTTTTTGCAACTTGAAAGTAAAGCAAACAAATTTGCATTGATAAGTTCATAATCACAATGTTCTAAAGAAAAAGAGGTCATTGTCTTAAGATAAAAATAAGCTGTTCCAAAGTTTAAGAGGGCTGCAGAGATGTTTAAGGCCTTTGCAGTTTTTGCTCAAGTGTATGAGATTTCAGGAAGCTTGAGATATAATTTTTTGTAATATGTTTATAGCATCTAAAATACAAAATTTTCATGATCACATACTGTGAAAATAAGAGTAAGCAAAAGAGGAAACCATTGTTGAATATCATGCTTAATTTCTCTCTCATAAGGGATTGCTTATTTGCAAGATTCCCACACTCAAATCTATGAAAATGATAGTTATTGCACCAACTATGATTAATTATAATCACAGAAAACAGAAAGAGTCATGTACAAATCTGTTTCCTATAAATAATGATATATGTATCAAGATACAGAATTCAATCATTGAAGGCTATAGCCTGCAAATATTATTTCTTAAACATGCACTGTCTTTTCATAGATCAGAATGGGGAAAGGTATCAAGAAGTCCCACACCTTCTAAGAGACTTATGAGAACTTATACTGACAGGAAAATAAAGGAGAATGTGATTCTCTATCCTTGACTATATACCAATTGATGTATATGATACTTGATATATTTGACTTTATACTTGAGAAAGTAAGTGAAATATCTGAATATATTATTATATCTCTTTTTACTGTTGTTGGATTGTGAAGCTTTGTGATTAAACATTTCTCAATATAAATTTCAGATATCAATGTGCATACCAGATGTGTAAAATCCAAGCTAATCTCCAAATTGTGTGACTTTTCAACATTTTTTTTCAGTTTTATAGTTTTATTGATTTTGTTCATATTATTTTTGACTTTTTTCTGCACTCTAATATTTTTCATTTATATTCTTTATTTTATTGTTCCTTTTATAACTAATTGAACACATATTTTTCTACTAATTGTATTTCTCTCTACCTGTGAAGTGTAAATTTAATTAATACTTTTCTGTGTTACTATGTGAAACAAAAATGAATATAGTTTAACCCCTGTAACTTCTATCATGTTCTTTTGTTTATATTCTACAAAATTCATTTTTATTATTTTAATATGAGTAAATAGCTGTGCTGCTATGATTTTATTCATGTAATGTAATGATATTTATTCAAAAATTGCTGTCTTTGAAAATAAGTCTTCATATCTATAATTCTTCACACAAAAAATTCCATTCTTACTGAAGGTCACAGAGACATTCTTGGCAAGTGTCCATTGCATATAATTTGCAGGTGTGGGTTGTTCTTGTCTTACCCTTATTTTAATAATGAGTTTTACGGTTCACAATGTGAAGTATATAAGGAACACTTTTTCCTATGACTTTGAATATATTATTGAATCATCTCATTGACAGTTGTTGATGACTTTGGTCAAATTTAGATTTGCAACAGATCTGTCTTTTCACTCTGGCTCTCTTCTTCCCCTTTAACTAATTTCCTGCACCTCTAATTAGTGTGATATTTAACTGCATACCCTGTTTCATTTGTTTCGAACTCAGCTAATCTATGTACTTTGCTGGAATTAAAATAAATCTCTATCTCTGTCTTCTGACTTGTCAAGTGTCTCTTCCTTGTTTTTCATGTATCTTCTTTCAAGTTCAAGTTCCTTGCTTGTCCAAAAGGTATTTTGTTTGTTAGAATTAAAATTATCTTTATACAAATTGTTTAGGTAAATTATTACTTTTTTCCCTTTTTTAAAATTTTTTTAAAATTATTTATTCAATTGTGCGTGTGTCTCTGTGTGTGTGTGTGTCTGTGTGTAGAATCACGGGCGAATTTGGGAACCAGCATGGACCGCCTCCACCTCCTCCTGTTTACTCTGCCCCAGGATTCACAGGCTCCGCCCTACCAGGACCAGAAACGCAGACTGCCCCCGCTTCTGCCCGGCGTCTACACGTGGGGTCTAGAATCTGAACTCAGGACCTTCCGCCTGCAAGGCAGAAGCTTAACCCCTGAGCCACTTTTTCAGCCCCTACTTTTTTCCCTTTTTCCCTGTTAAACCAGAGTCTTGTTATAAGAGTATATTCAAAGGTAAATGTAATAAAAGTAGGAAACTGCAGTGAGGGAGGGGTCAATCACCCATTTGCAAAATGGTTGCTTTCTATCTAACAGACTATATGCCCTCCCTTTCTGGTGAGATTATACCCCATCAGATGCAAGTGACCAGTAAGGAAAGTCTGTAAGCCCAACCAGATGTCTCATTACTTAGTTACAGTCCATGATGGTGGCCTATTTACTTTGTTGTAGCTTGATCCTTTCTCTCTTTGTTTTTGGTGGGGCCCTTCTTCCCCTTCCCTCTCTGCTTATATTCTTTGCAATTACTGTAGGTATTACAGAGATTTATCTTTGAGTGTGTCACTACATGGGTTTGGTACTAGGAGCCACCTATTAGGGAGTACATACGCTGCTTAATTTTCTATGTCTGGGATACATCACTCAATATAATTGTATCTAATTCCATCCATTTCCCATCAAATTGCATTCATCATTTCTGATGGCTGAGTAGTATTCCATTGTGCCAATTTTCATTATCCACTCATCAACTGTTGTGCATTTGGGTTGATTCCATGACTTTGCTATTGTAAACAGTGCTGTTATGAACATGGTCCTGCTTCTGTTATCAAGGTGAATTTTTGCTGTATGGGGGATTATTCCCAAAAGTGGAATAGCAGTTTCACATGGCATTTCAATCTTTAACTTCATTAAGAATCTCCAGGCAGCTCACCAGAGTGGTTGTATAAGCCTGCATTCCCCCCAGCAATGTAGGAGATTTCCCTTCTCTCCACATCCTCTCCAGCATTTGGTGTTGTTTGTATTGTGGATTTTTGCCATCCTGACCAGGGTGAGATAATATCTCAGGGAGGTTTTGATTTGCATTTCCCTGATGGTTAAGGATGTGGAGAATTTTTTAAGATATTTGTTAAACATTTCAATTTCGTCCCTGGTAAAGTTTCTTTTAAGTTCCAAGGCCCATTTTTTTAATTGGCCCATTTGTTTCCTTGGTGTTTAGATTTCTAAGTTCTTTGTGCACTCTGGATAATAGAGCTCTATCAGATATGTGGTTAGTGAAGACTTTCTCCCATTCTGTGAGTTGCCTTTGTGCTCGAGTTACAATCTCTTTATCTGAACAGAAGCTCTTTAATTTCATAAGATCCCATGTGTTGAGTGTTGGTTTTATTGACTGTGCAATTGAATTTCCGATTAGGAACTGTTGGCCTAGATCAATCAGCTCGAGGGAGTTCCCAGCCCTTTCAACTAAGGTTTTTAGAGTCTCTGGCCTTATATTGAGGTCCTTGATCCATTTGGATTTAAGTCTTGTACATGGTGACAAGTATGAGTCCAGTTTTAAGCACTATTTGTTGAAGATGCTGTGTTGGGCCCTCCCAGGATTTGCCACAGGACATGGCTGAGCATATGGGACTAAAGATGGCATTGAGGGCATGGGTCTTGGGATAACCTGATCACTTCACAAAGAGCCCTAATTGGCTTTCAGGTATCTACCTGCCTCCTGTGCTGAGTGACACTGAACTTGGCCACTAGCACCTAAAAGATGTATTGACCTTTGACATAATTGGCCGGCCATTTGGGCGCTTTTTGTCTTTTGCCTATATAAGCTCCTTTGTTTCCCCCCCCCCCAATAAACTGAGATCTGCTGAAGACCAGACAGACTCCTCATTCCATGACCGAGTCTCTGGGGAATAGAGATGGAGGTGGGAATGGCTTTTTCATCAACACAGCCAGCAGCTGTTCAATAGAGCGTGTGAATGAGTCTGTGAGTGGGCTGAAACATGCCATACCGTGGGTGAGTGGACACTGCAATGCTATTCTTTTTCCATTGTATTTTATGGGCCCATTTGTCAAAGATCAAATGGCTGTAATTGTGTGAGCTTCTCTCTGGGTCTTCAACCCTTATCCATTGATCTGTGTGTCTATTTTGGAGCCAGTACCAGGCTGTTTTTATAACTATGGATTTGTAGTATAGACCAAGGTTTGGTATGGTGATACCTCCAGCAGTGTTTGTGTTACTCAGGATTGTTTTTGCTATCCTGAGTCTTTTGTGCCTCCATATGAATTTTGACTTTGTTTGATCAACCTATTTAAATAATTGCTTTGAGATTTTGATTGGTATAGCATTAAATCTTTGGTAGGATGATCATTTTTATGATATTGATTCTGCCAATCCAGGAACATGGGAGGTCTTTCCACCCTCTGGTGTCGTCTGTAATTTCTTTCTTTAGGGTTTTAAAGTTTTCATTGTAAAGGTTTCTTACTTCCTTGGTTAGGTTTATATCAAGGTATTTCATTTTTTTAGGGGCTATAGTAATTGGGATTGTTTCTCTCAGGGCTTTTTCACTTCTTTCATTCTGGGCATATAGGAAGGCCACTGACTTTTGTACATTTATTTTTTATTCTGCCACACTGATGAACTTTTGTATTAGTTCCAGGAGTTTCCTGCTGGAGTTTTTGGGATTACTCAGATATATGATCATGTCATCTGAAAATAGAGATAACTTTACTTCTTCCTTGTTGATTTGAATCACTTTTATGTCCCTTTCTTGTCTTATGGCTTCAGCTAAGACTTCTAGTACCATATTGAATAGAAGTATTGAGAGTAGACAGCCTTGCTTGGTTCCTGATCAAAGAGGAAAGGTTCGAGTTTTTCCCCATTGAGTATTATACTTTTTGTTGGCTTGTTGTATACTGCTTTTATTATATTGATAAAGGTTCCTTCCATTCCAACCTTCTCTAGGGTTTTGATCAAAAAAGGCTCTTGGATCTTGTAAAAAGTTTTCTGTGCATCTATTGAGAATATCATATGGTCTTGAATTTTGGACTGGTTCATATGGTGAATTATGTTTATTGATTTGCATATGTTGAACCAACCTTGTGTGCCTGGGATAAAGCCTACTTGATCCCCGTGAATTATCTTTTTGATATGTTTTTGAATCCAGTTTGCTAAGACTTTGTTGAGAATCATTGCATCTGTGTTCATCAAAGATATTGGCCTATAGTTTTCTTTTTTAAGTGTATCTTTATTAGGTTTGGGGATTAAGACAATATTAGCTTCATAGAAAGACTTTGATAGTGTTCCTTCCTTTTCTATTTGATGGAACATTTTAAGAAGTATTGGTGTTATTAGCTCCTTAAATGTCTGGTAGAACTCTGTGCTGATTCCATCCGGTCCAGGACATTTTTTGGTGGGAAGATTTGAGATTACTTCATCAATTTCCTCATATTTTAGAGGACTATTTAAATAATTCACAACTTCCTAATTCAATTTAGGTAATTGTGCTTACTTATGAATTCATCCATTTCTTTTGTGTTGTCAAATTTCACAGAGTATAAGTTTTTGAAATATGATGTTATAATACTCTGAATTTCTCGGGTCTCAGTATTGATAACTCCATTTTCATTTTTCATTTTTTTTAATTTTGGTTTTCTCTCTCTTGCTTTTTGTTAATTTAGCTAGGGGTGTATCAATCTTATTGATTTTTTCAAAAAACCAGCTTTTTGACTGGTTGATTTTCTGTATCCTTTTCCTAATCTCAATTTCAGATGTTTCTCCCCTTATTTTCTAATCTCCTCTCTTCTACTGCTTTTGGGATAATTGCTCTAGTGTGTCTAAAGCTTTAAGCTGCATTGTTAAGTTATTTATTTGTGATGTTTCCCTTTTTTGATGTAGGCATTAAGAGCTTTGAACTTACCTCTTAGGACGGCTTTCACTGTGTCTCAGAGATTTTGGTAAGTTGTATTTTCATTATTCTTCACTTTCAGGAAATCTTGAATTTCCTTTTTAATTTCTTCCTGAATCCAATTCTCTTTCAGCATTATAGTGTTAATTTTCCAGGAGTTAATGTATTTTCTATTGTTTGTTGTGTTGTAGATGTCGAGCTTTAGACCATGGTGGTCTGATAGGGCACAGGCTAGAATTCAACTTTCCTGCATATGTGGAGATTCGATTTGTGGACCAATATTTGATCTATTTTAGAGAAAGCTCCATGTGCAGCTGAGAAAAATGTGCATTCTTTGGTGCATGGATGAAAAGTTTGATAGGGAATTGTAAAGTCCTTTTCAGTATGAGTTTGATTAAGTTCCAAAGTGTCTCTGACCTGCTGATCTATCCCATGTTGAGAGGGTGGTGTTGAAATCCCCAAGAATTATCATTTGGGGGTTAGTTTCTCGCCTTAGATGCTGTAGGGTTTGCTTAATGAATGTGGAGGGGTCTGTATTGGGTGCATATATGTTCAATATTGTGAAGTCTTCCTGGTGAATTGTACCTGTGACTAAACTGTAGCATCTATCTGTCTCTTATGATTTTTTTTGGTTGGAAGTCCACTTTGTCTGATAGCATAATGGCTAACCCTGTCTGTTTCCTGGTTCCATTAGCTTGCAGAATTAGGTCCAGCCTTTTAGTTTTAGGATGTACCTATCTTTTGTGGTGAGATGTATCCTGAAGGCAGCAGATTGATGGGTTGTGGTTTTTAATCCAAGTTTGTAATCTGTGTCTCGTTTTTTAAATTTTTTATTTTTTATTTATTATTTAATCAATTGTGCGTGTACGCATGTGTGTGCGTGTGTGTATGTATGTGTACGTATGTATGTGTGTGTGTGTAGAACCACGGACGAATTCGGGAACCACTATGGACGCCTCCACCTCCTCCTCGTTTACTCTGCCCCGGGATTCACAGGCTCTGCCCTACCAAGACCAGAAATGCAGGCCGTCCCCGCTTCCGCCCAGCATCTATACGTGGGGTCTAGGATCCGAACTCAGGACCTTCAGCCTGCAAGGCAGAGGCTTAACCCCTGAGCCACCTCTCCAGCCCCTGTAATCTGTGTCTCTTGATTGATGAATTAATTCCATTGACATTTAATGTTATAATGGAGAAATAATTTTTAATTCCAGACATTTTTTATGTTTAGTGGCTTTTCTAAGTGTATTATGTGGCTTATTGGTTTTGGTGTTATTATACTTCTCTTCTGTCCTCCTGGATACGCTTGTTTTTTCCTTCAGTCTTGAGAATCATTTCTAGCATTTTTTGAAGGTCGAGTTTGGTAGATATGTAAACCTTCAAGTTGTCTTTGTGCTGAAAAACTTTTCTTTCTCCCTCAATCATGACGGATAATTTTGCTGGGTATATCAGCCTGGGTTGATATTTTTGCTCACTCAGTACTTGAACTATGTCTCTCCATGCTCTTCTTGCTTTTACTGTTTCCCTTGAGAAATCATTTGTTATTTTAATAGGTTTACCTTTAAAAGTGATTTCTTTTTTTTCCCTTGAAACTCTCAGCACCTTTTCTTTGTCTCGAATGTGGAGTGTTTTGACTATTATTTGCTGTGGTGATTTTCTATTTTGGTCATATCTGTTTGGGGTGCGGAATGCCTCTTGTATTTGGATGGGCTTCTCATTCTTTAGTTGAGGGAAGTTTTCATTTATGATAATTTGAAAAATTTCCTCAGGTGTGTTATTTTGGGATTCTTACTCTGGTATTCCATGAATATGCATGTTTGGCTTCTTCAGGGTGTCCCATAACTCTTGAATATTCCTCTCAAGTATCTTTTTGGCTTTAACAACCTCTTCCATTGAGCTAGTTAATACTCCCCCTTTGTCTTCAGGATCTGAAATTCTATTTTCTGCTTCATTAGTTCTGCTAATAAGACTGTTGAGTTCTGGGTTGAAGATACCTTGTCTTTTAGTTCAGTTTTAAACTCTGCTTGAAACTGTTTTAACTGCTCTATGCCCTATTTTTGTTTCTTGAACTGTTTTTCTCAACTCTTCCAAGTGTCTGTTGTGTTCCTTTTTCAAAGTGCTTGATGCAGTTGTTTAAGTCCTCCCAGATTTCCTATTTCATACTATTGATCATGGTAATGATCATGCTTTAAAAGTCGTTATCTTGGGTTGGTTTTCTTGGCTATTTTCTGTGAATTTGTTCTGGTTGGAATCCACCATTATGGGGTTAATTCTTTTGGTGGGAGATTTATGTTCTTGGGTGTTGTTTCTCATGGATCTGCGCTATGACTTGGGTATTGTTTTGTCTCTTAAGACCTTTCAGTTTCTGTTTGTTTTTGACTAAACTGATTTAGTTGGTATTACTACTCTCAAGCAGTTATTACTAGTGCTTGCTTTGGAATTGGGCACATTTGTCTGTTGTTAGTATTATTTCCTAGATGAGTCTATTCGGCTGTTAGTACATCAGTTAAGTCAAGTTAGGTAGACGGGATGAATATTAGTATGGTAGTGCACTTTTACGATTTAGTACCTTGGTGATATGTGAGGGTGAGTGGTCTAATTCCTGTAGTTGTATATATTTTTGAGGATGGCTGTATGGAAAAGTTAATCTACAATGATTAATACTAGAAAGGAGCAATATTGTAAAAAAGAGGTTCACTTATCTTTGGGCTGGAAGTGAAGAATCTCTCCCATGTGTTAGGATGATTTTAGAGGACTTCAGATGGATTTATACCCTAGAGTTTTGCTTGAGTTTTCTTTGGGCTCTGTTGAATTCTGAGTAGCAGTGTGTCCTCCCTGTACCACCACTGAGGGTCCCGAGTGGGCCAGTGGGGCAGAGGTCCTGGCACCTAGGGTAGGGCATGGCCCACGCAATTCCAAGACAGCCTGAGTGTTGATCTGGCTAGCTGGTGGGAGGGGCTAGGATGAGTGATGACCTGGGGCTGGGGGAACTCACCTGTGATGGAGAGCAGGTCCTGTCCCAGGTGGACAGGAGGGAGGGACAGAGTAGCCATATATAGAGTTCTTGAGGCAGAAATTTTGACTTTGGTTTATTATGTTATTTATGTTTATTATGTATTTTATGTTCTATGTACAATTAAGGCAAATTCTTGAAGTAAAACTCTCTGTATTATGTAAAATATGAAAAATGACAATGTATGACTGACAGATTAAAATAAAATGAAACTAAGATAGGTGTTGTTGTGAACTTTGTTTCTATAAAATTTCTTATTATAAACAGCAAAATATGAATCAAATAAATAATAAAGCTTGAAAAGTACTGAAAATTTAAGCAGATACTACTGAAAGCATACTCAGTGTATTTGTATTCACTTACTGTTTGCTAGACTCTAAGCAATGAGAACGGAAGCCCATTTATATATTTCTTTATTTATCATGTGTATTATATTTAATCAAGCAACAGTGAGCATCTCAGTGAGAATAATAATAATTTTCATTACTTAAATATCAAATAACTTGTACCACATGATTAGTGATTTAAGGAGCTGTAAGTGATTTCCAAGTTTCATCGGGATGTCTTAGCTGCCTAATATATTTAATATGAATATTGCAGCTAAAATAACTTATCCAAAATTGTTTTCTTCAGAGTTATATTTCCTTCTACACAGCAGAAGTTTAAAGTGAACGTAGCTGTCTGCACTTCTGTAAAACTGTTCGTGGTGCTCCTCTTTTATACTTTCTCACTGTTCTTGGATTTTACTTGCCCAAATTTTCTGTATTGACAATTTCTTGACTCTTTCTAGGGAAGAAAACTCTATAACTCTATTCTACTTCCTAATGCACTTTATACATGTATTTGATCTAGTTTAGAAATGAATCTGTTCATTCCTTACTGTGATTTATAGCTCCCCTCATTAATGTTTCTTTATCCCCTTACAAAGGACAGAGTATTTTTCATTTTAAACTCAGTAAAGCTCTCTTCCTCTCCAAAATGCTTTGATAAAATTTTCTCCATTTTGTTGCATAGTCATCGATCTAAATTCATTTTTATTCTCCTCCATATTTGTTCACACCATTTTTTTCATTTTCAAACTTGCTTCTCCTCCTCCTCCTCCTCCTCTTTCTTCTCTTTTTTCTTTTCCTCCTCCATCTCCTTCTTCTTCTCCTCCTTCTTCTTCTCCTCCTCCTCCTCCTTTTCCTCCTTCCCATTCCCCTTTACCTTCCCATTCCCTTTTCTCTTCCCTTTCCTCTTTCTGTTCTCTTTCCCCTTCCCCTTACTTCCCCTTTCCCTTCCCCTTCTTCTTCTCCTTCTTCTTCTAAAGTCAATAAGTTTCTCTGCCTGACATTCAAGTTTCATCTGTGTTTACACGAGTGCTATTCTCCACTTACATAAAAATCATCTGCCTGATTTTACAGCAACATTGAACTAAGTCATTGCCATTAGTGCTTCCAAAAATGTCCCTTTTGGATCTAGCAAATTTGATCATGTTAAAGAGTTTGGGTACTATGTGTTTCTGGTGTTCATGTGAATATTTTATCCTTGCTACTTCTTTGTATCATGATTTGGCCTTTCTCTGTCTCCTTCCTCTATTTGCTTTGAAGCATAACTTTCCAGTGTTACAGCTCTGCTGTGCTGCTATCTTTATCTACCGTATTAATTGCTGGTTCACAACTACAAGAAAAATTCCAGTGTACTCACAGTACATCATATTTCTTATCTGCAAAGAAAGCTAATGGGCTGGAATGAAATTTGCAGAAGTGTGGACTGAACCTAGAGCCTTAGATATGCTACATATGCTACTTTCTTCCATTTTCAGGCTTTCTTTTTACTTGTCTGTGGGAAGTCCCATGAAGTTGCATAGCCTTGTCTTGCAATAACCTTGCAGGACAGGCTTCTCGTGAACTTTCAATGCTTTAGTTTCATTTTTCTAAGTAGCTGGATTACTTAACTCTACCACCAGACCTTCAGAAATATGAAGAGTGTTTTCCTCAACTGGTCCCTGAATGAGAGGGAAGACTGCTCTGCAGTAAGGATAGGACAGCTTCCATTGAGAAAGGGCTCATCAATATTTGCTGTTGACTGAGTTAATAGACAAGGACATGGATGGCATCTGTGGCAGTTTGTCTGCATGTTGTTGATAAATTCATGAACAAACAACTTACGGGAACAAAGAGTTTTATTCGTTCTTGCAATTTCCCAGTTGTATTTCTTAGTCTAGTTTGATGGGAGAATCCATACCAACACCAGGAATAAAGAAAATTGGCTGCACCATATCTGCAAACTTGCTGAAAGAGGACTTCTTTTGCCAGACAACAAAGCAGTCCAAATGTGCTGAAGAATGCCAACTCCCCTAATCAGCTTCCTCTATCTTATCCACCTGCCAATAGAAAAGTTTCACACATCATCGACTGGGTCTTTGCTTATTGATCAATAACTTGCACACTTGCTAGGGGCTTAGCACAATTACTAATTTGCAAATGTGACCAGAGTTTGGGCCCTCAACTCTCATGGTGATACCTGCAACTAACCAACATAGCATCCAAGACCCTGCTCTCCTGCCATAAATGAAGGGCCTTGGGTTATTGGACTTATCAGATTATACAGTTGACACTAAATTTGGCTTGTCACTTGTTACACATGAAAGAAATTACTCCAAATATTGTATGGGAAGGTGACATGATATAGACAATAATAGAATTACATGAGAGTTGAGTGGGAAGTGGCACAGCTTCTAAGTGTGGAGCCTAGAGCACAGACAGGAGCCTAAGCCCTGTTTTGCATTCTCAAATGTCCTTCTACATTCTTGGGCTTCACCAGAATTTTGCATTGTCCTACCTGATCCTGAAGTTCTTATAAAGGTTGTTCATAAATGAATGCCAAGTAGCTATTGTTCTGTGAGCTCATTGTTCATTGTTCAATAGACATTTATAATGCTATTTCACTGATAATCCTGTTCCTTTTCTGACCTCAGTTTAAGAAAGACATCTCCCAAGGACCACTAGTCATTAAATGTATTTTGCAGTGAGTTAAACTCAAACATCTCACTGCTGTTTTCTAATAGTTTGTTAAGATTCTCTTGTGTTTTGTGTGTACTTGTGTTATGGTCTGAATGTGAAACATCCACCACAGGTTCACATATTGTATAAGCATCAGTACTTACTTGAAAATCTAAGAATCAAAATCAGAGTAACTGGAGCTTTATTTATCAGTAGTCTGAATGAGGGGATGGGTGATAGGAGGAACATGGGAGCTAGGAGGGACAGAGGGGCTTATAGAAAAACCCAAAGATTGTGGAAAGTAACCCCAAAAGAACATCCTATGTCAGTAATATGTCAAAAAGTCTTTTAAAGAAAGTAAAAAGAATAGGCAGTCCCTATGCTAAGGAGCAAAAGCTTCAAGCTGATCCACTTAGAACCTGGGAGTAAACTTATACTACAAGTAACAAGAATGTTGCTGACAAAATGTTGGTTAGAGAGGTCTTAAAAGTCCCCAAACATTATAGGCTTTTGTCATTGCTCTAAACCAACTTTAAAAGTAACTCACTACTATCTTCAGGGTTAAAACATAGCATAGGAAATTTTTTTTTGCATAGAAATTCTTTTGTTAAAGTAGAATCAAGTTCAGATCTGATCCTGAAAGGACAACGACCAAAATAAAGAAAATAAATCATTATATGAATAATAAATCAGTTATAGATATGAAAGTTACTAAAATTAGTAATAGAGTGTATGGAAAATAATTGAAATGAATAAAAAAGGGGGAACTATTTGGAGTATTTTTAATATAATTATGATCTTTCTTTTTAGATAGAGTCTTAGAGTCAAAGTTATCTGACTGAAATTTTAGTGGGTTCATATATGAATATTGGATTGGAGGCCTCAATGTAAAAGTTTATAAAATTTTGCAGAACTGAGAATAGCCAGCATATTTTATGAGAAAAGATAAAAGCTGCACAGACCTAGGGTATTTATGGTAAATCTTCAGTAGTTCTAAAAGTGCTTAACTGTGCAGAAATGATCACATAAACAATGGGAATAGCTTAAGCATTTACAGAAATATATTTACATAAAATCATGTGAATTTGCTGCCAACTGGAATATTGGCATACTTCTTAATCATGCTTACTTCCTAAGCCATTTCAAAGTGTGGATTTTTCCCATCCTGAAAATAAACCTCTTTTTGTTATTAAAAGTCAGGTCAGATATGGTTTGTATTATTTTTTCAGAAAGGAATTTAAAGTCTGGGAATGGAATGCCTTTGTCTAGAATTGCCTCTGTGGTCTATTGCTTAGGTTTTTGGGTGTTAGTATATTGATCAGATCTGTCTAGATTTCTGTGATTTTTTTGTCTATTTTAGTATGTATTCTTTTTCTGACAGGGAGTGGTTAACTGTGTGACTGCTTGTCTGTTTTACCCAGATCCAGTGACTTCTAGAAGTTTCTAAAAATTTACATCCCCAGATGTTCTTTAAGGTCCTATGAATAAGAAGGAGTTGGGTTGAACGTTCTCTGTGGGAGACTGCCTCAGAAGATCTTTCCCTACCTCAATCCATCTGATTCTTCCAGTTAACACATCTCAAAAAAAAAATGATTTGCATAAGTATCCTTACCTGTATCTGTTTCTTGGGAACAGAATGTTCCACACCATAATGTTCCACTGCTTTTACTGTGTACTCAATTTATTTTCCTGTGGTGGGGATTTAAAAGAATACCACCCTTTAAGGTTACTACAGGAAAACATGAGATACTTCATTGGATCCACCTGGCACAGTGACAGAAATGCTGGCTATCACAAAATCTGCTACAGGATCAGCTGTACCCTTCAAGTGTGTTGGTCAGTTATACCACCTATGTAAAATCATTCTCATTATTAGAAGTAGTTTGTGCATTTACAGTGTCTAAGAAGTCCCATGAAGTATTGTCTGCATACTGGGGGGTCACTGAGGCTAGTGGGGTAGCTGGTTGTGAGTCTGAAATTCTGAAAATCAGGAGAGTTCTTGGTATAACACAGACCAAGTTTGAGGTCTGGAACAAACTCAGGAACAGCACTTATTCCTATTCCTGTAAAGTGATTCTCTAGCTTTCCTGAGCCTTTTTGTTTTGTGTGGCCCACAATGTACTTACTGGATAATGTGCTCACACATGGCTCTACTCAATTTACTAGTTCAGAAATACCCCAAAAATATTCACAGAAATATTTTTCTAGTTGTCTAAACATATTTTCAGAGTCAAGTCAAGAAGCATTAACTGTCACAGCTTCTAAATGGCTTTACGTGGTTGGAGAGATTTACCATCTTCCTATGATTTATTTGCTATTGCTATTTCCTGTTCTATTAAATAATTTCCTTACATTTTTTGATTTTTATATATCGCTGACGTTTAGAGGAAACAAAGTATTCATTTATTTTAATTAGACCTACAGTCACTTTCAATAGGAATTAGTTTTACAAAACTCATATCCTCCTTGCCTAAAAATGGGAACACTTATTTTGAAGACAGGACAAACAAATTAATTCTTTTAAATCTCTTTCGTGCAAGTGAAGGTGCAAAGTTTTCTAAAAATTGAAAAAAATCTAGGAGATTCATAAACAAAACTCAAAAGAATCCTTGGGAATTCTGAAAGTATGATATGATTCCTTTTCTTGAGTCAAAAGGTTTAATTCAGACTTTGTGAAGTGTCACAAGAGGCATTAGCTGCATGACTCCCTTTAAAGTCGATGGTGCCTGCTGTGTCTGATGGGAATCAAGCAGTTACCACCCTGGGAAGCCTTTGCACATTTAGTTATGCCTGTAAAATTGCTTAAGAAATTGAGGTATTATTTGCTTCAATAAAAAAAAAAACACAACAATTTGGTACTTTTAAAAGCCTTTAGCTTTTTACAGAAAAAGCACAATTTAAAACAGCTTATTAAAATTGTGAAGAAAAATGCCATGAAAACCAAACACTGTGGCATCACTTAATTTTTTATCTTGTGCTAACGAGAAAAAAATACCATCTCTAATTTGAAGATCTCAATGGTTGGTCATGTATTCATAGTGCTTCTGAAATTTTATTGCTTCCATCAGTTATTTTATCTTTTTTTCAAGTGATAATGACCACAAAATCCTGAAACTCAACAGGAAGGAAGGGAAAGGAGGATCTCAAAAGAAAGAAGACAGGGGAACACTCTTCAGTAGAGAAAACAGGCCACGGTCATGTGTTGCATGAAAGTAGCAAGACATCTGGTGCAGCTCACTCTCACTTCCCTTCCTGGCCACTTGGAACTGAACAGGTTTGATCTCACCAATCAGGGATGATATAGGGACTGGCAGATAGACGGTAACCATCTCCTTTTATATTACTTATATGTTAAGATCTTCATTTAAACAGTCTTTTATCTTTAGTTAGGAGATGACCTTCAGTACCAATAAGGACACAGCCAAGGGCAGTGCAGGAAGAGCAAAACTGAAAACAAGAACAAACCACAACTCAGAGCAACAAGACCCTACATTATTTACCTGGAAACAGGCCAGCCGAATCTCTCACCATCCTAAAGCTCAGGGAACCTTACAGAAAAGGAGGAGGATTGTAAGAGTCTAATGATGAGGAGGACCAAAGATATGCAAGATACTCCATCAAGTTAGGGCTGAAGCAGCCAGGATTGGACTTTGCCTGAACTGTACAATGACTGATAGTCAGTGAACCCCCAAAGTCAAGCATGGATCACAGGGGAGAAGGCTTCTTCAGGCAATAGAATCCTTAGAGGCAAGGGCTTAAACAGTCATAATAGAGTTCCCATGGTAATGGGAAGCCCAACAAGAAGCTTGAGGTGATGCCACCCTCACTAAGGTGGAGGACTCAGAGGGAGGTTTCTGAGCTCACATAAATGGATGCTGCAGGAGATGGAGAGGGAGGTAGGAGGGTGAAAGGAAGGAGGGAAGGGGGAAGAGTACAATGGGGGACAATGGGGAAGGGGAGTAGGGAGGGAGAAGATGGGGGTACCTATTGAGCTCATATGATTAGTTTATTTATTTCTAGTAAATCAAAAAAATCCTGAAATTTCTCTTTATAACAAGTTAAACTCTCATTCATATATTCATTTATGAATAAACATTTGGTAATAATTTATATCTTTTAATTAAATGTTTCACTTCTTTCTATATTTATAGTTTTCTACACATATACATGCACACACACACACACACAAACACACACACACATGCACACACACACAATACATATACACATCAATGTATGACAAAGTAAAATATCACTAAAGCCAGACTCTTAAAGTTGAAATCTACTCCAGACCACTTCATGGGTAATAAGAATCAGCAATCACCACCTTCCTGGTTCCATGGCCTCCTGTAATCTGTAAAGAGGGGACAATAATTACTTCTCAATAACAGCAATACTATGAAGGATGTTTACATTAAGTTTGGAAATAGAGTCTTGAATACTATAAAGACCCTAAATGTAAGCTAATAAATCTAGGTTTTCTGCAACCACATTTCAAACTAGATGTTTCAAATTCCACACACTGTGCCTAAGGGAAGCAGAAGGAAATGAATATTTGTGAATTAATCACGGACATAAGGCACTGTGCTTGAAATTATGTTGTACGTTCTCAAAGCAGACTGTAATGTTGTATTTAGTAACATCTTTAGCTTGACAAAGAAAGAAGTTCACATGGATTAAGATACAGAGGGGCTTCCTGATTGGTGGAGCTATGGATCAAACCAAGATGTTCTGGTAATATTTTAATTATTGCCCTAACTACTTTAAGGTACCCGTGAATACTGGACAATACAAAAGTGATGAACTCACTTCCCAGAGATTTTCCACTTTTCAAAATAACATCCATGTTAACAAACACAAGACAGATTCAACAAGAGTTCTCTAAAAAAATAAAACACTTAAACACATTTAAGCAAGCATGACCTGAGAAAGGACTAATCTGAGAAAGTAGAGTCACTTAGCATTTGAATTTTTGCACCAAGAAGCTCCTTCTGCCTACAAGATGAGGACAGACTACCTAAGATTTCAAGGCAAGGGAATCGAATTAAAAACACCTGGGTGAGAGAATTATTAGGACTGAGGGATAACACTTTAAGAAACTGAGTGAATCTTGGCAAGTATTACTGAGAAAGCAAAATAAATGCTGTAAATGAGCAACCATGATTTTATTTTGGACAAATTAAAAATGGAAAATATTATGTAGTATTCAAATAAAATTGCTGATTAAAACATTAAATACACATGGGAAGTTCAAAAACAAAAACATGTTTACATGCTCCATGCTAGTTTTTCAGACTACATAAACTGAAGATGTGCAAAATAAAGTAAACATGAAGTGAAGGTGAAGACACACATTCTTTTTTAAGTTAAATATTTTCAAAATATAATGGTATAGATAAGCATCTCTATCCTTAAATGGAAGAATAGGAGGATACTAAGCATAGACCTGACCTCATCAGTATCAGTACACAAGCTCCTTACCCAGCACCTGGGACTTGTCATACAATTATCTGTGTTTTGGTAACCTTGACAGCTCTGTATCTCCAATTTGGCTAAGTGCAGGCCACATAGATTCATTCCTGGGCAAGGTCTGCCTTACACATCTGGTTTTTCTCCTCAGTCAGTGGCCCCAACATCTGTAGTATTCAGAGAACTCTGCTAAGACATATGTTTCATAATCCCAAATTAATTTATCTGTCAATTATCTGCTAAAGCTTCCAGCATGGGATTTGACAATCCCAAACATTGCTTGTCCTTACTAGCATACAGGATCCTTGGTACAAGTCTCCATTATCCATGCACTATTGAGATTTTTCCTGTCTTATAAAAAGTACCAAGTGAGTGTTAATGCCAAGTTTTGCTGTCAGTTTGAGATGTAGTTGGTTCATTACATCACAGAAGCATGAGGTTTCATGTGTCTTTCAGGTTGACCCTGAGAAAATACTTCCCTAGTCTGTCATTATTGAGCTAGAAAATCGCTTCATTATTTTTTTTTTCAGTTCAGTTTCTATCCTGTCAAATATATTCATACTTACATAGATCAGAGTCTTCAATGGATAAGGTTTGTTGTTAGAATATTTTTTCTGTTGTTGCAGGGCAGAGTGTGCAGATTCAGTTTCTTTTCCAAAGTTGTATCTGATTTCTCATAATTCAAAATCTTAAATTCTTTTATGCAGCTTTCCAAACTGTACATTTCTGCTACATTTGTTTCTTTTTAGCATACTTAGGGGAGCAGTGTCTAGTAACCATGCCACAGCATGAACGCTAGGATGCCTTCACATGTCCTCTTCCAAGCAAATTACCATACTGTATTTGAATTATTCTTTCTCAAGATTTCTGGAAACAGCCAGGAACGTTGCAAATTCTACAGGTGAAATGGTAGTTTATAATGCAAAATAGTTTCTACCACATTCCTTTTTGAGTTCTCATTTCTTCTGGAACTCACTCATTGTTCTTGTCTTCCAAACTCCTACCAGAATGATATAATTAGGTCTTCATACATCATTCTAAGATTTCTCTAGCTTATCAACTCATCCATATTATCCCCCCATACCAGTTCCAGGAGGCTAGGAATCTCTTGGTTGTGCTTTTCCAAACACTAACTTCACTTTTTGGTCTCAATTTTCTGTATTAATTAATGGTATTTTTATTTGACAAAAGACTGGACAAAAGCAATTAG
Organism: Typhlomys cinereus; assembly: GCA_023101885.1. NCBI lineage: Eukaryota > Metazoa > Chordata > Mammalia > Rodentia > Platacanthomyidae > Typhlomys > Typhlomys cinereus. The sequence continues at coordinate 1,759,389 of JALPQD010000054.1, forward strand.
CGAAGCAAAAATTTATTTTGGAACATGGGGATACAGTCAATGATGACAGGGAACACATAATGGCAGGATCATGATGTCACTAGTCACACTATTTGCAAGTGTGAGACAAGGAGAGAGATAAATATTTATTCTCAGCTCACTTTCTTTCTTTATTCAGTCTTGTTCCTAAATCCATAGAATGGTGCTGCAGTTCTTCATTGTGGGCCTTCCATTCTTAGTTAAATCTATCCAGAAATATCTTTATAGACACAGTCAGATTTTTGTTTCCATATGATTTTTAAATCCAGTCAAGTTGAACATGAAGATTAAGCCTCATACCTGTCAACCGCTACAATTCTGAGGCAATTAAGCTGCCTCAGGACAGTGGAGCATTAACAAAGTTATATTTGCAAAAGATGCACCCACCACTGAATCCTAATTCACAGACTTCCTGAAATAGAACTGCTATCCAACAGGCAAACATTCAAACACATGAATCTGTTAGGATATTTTGCATCTAAACAAGAAAAAAGACCAAATACACTTCTGAAACTATAACTGAATATTTGCACTGCGTGATCATGGAACGATCACTTTATTGCATCATCATTTGTTTTCTTAAACTTAAATTACCAGGTTCTTCTGAGGGATTATGCATAAAAATTGTAAAGAAAGATACATTAATTTTAATATAAGAAAGTAAATACATGAAGTAAAGTAAGATTCTTTTAAAGGATCAGGCATCAACAATTCAAAGGTTCAGATAATTACAATTCCACTAATGAAGAGTTCAAATTGTTAATATTTTTATGTCATTAATTATCAAATGAACTCTGAACAACTGAAAAAATGTTCTAAGGTGACACTGTTAAATTTTCCTGCCTTAAATATGAGTTCTTATAAAGGACAATAATTTTTAAGTTATACTCAGTGACTTATTTTCCTAAATTATTCAGTGTGTTAAAATATGACAAAATTATTATTATTTCAAATTATATTGAAAGGTAAAAGGATAAGAGATACAAACTGTGCATCCAACATGTCTTTCTCACCTAACAATGAAACATTGCTACCAGGAAGAAAGACGAAAAAGTCATGGGAGCTGAGACCAAAAACATTTGACAGTAAAAAGTCAGTAACAATCTCTTACTCACTAATCTGTTATCTGATGCCATAATTTACAGTCAAACTCTCCTCTCAGAATGTTCAACCTACTGGTAGCTGTGTGATGACATTCTAGCCAGTGAGATGTAAGTGGAATTTGATTATCCATCACTAGGTAGAAGACAGTCTTCTATCAGTGTATTCGTGTCATTCCTTGCAAAGTGGTCAAATGTAATGTCTGAGAGAGGCAAATGATCTGGTGACTGAAGAGTGGTGTCGCCTGACAAGGGAAACTTTCAAACTGCATAAGGAAAGAAAAACTTAAGCATAAGGCAATCAACAAAGAAAATTAGCCCAGTGACTGAATCTCTTGGGTTTTTTTTTTTTTTAGGTTTATTTTTATTTTGATTTCAAATCTTTTTTTTAATTCTTTGTGGTTTTTAATCATTTTTTCTCCATTTTATTTTTTCCTAATCATACAAGCTCAATATGTAACCCCATCCTGTCCCTCTCTCCTCCCCTCTCTAGTTGTCCCCTTTTGCACTCTCCTCCCTTCTCCCTTTCCTAAACCCCCCTTCCTCTTCCTCTCCCAGTGTCTTCCCCAGTGTACCAGATCTAGAATTCTTCTTATTGTATTTTAACTAATTTATCTTGTCTCAGATTCCTAAGTGCATTAATAGTTCATTATTTCATGAAAACTCTCTATTGCAGTATTGATTACCAAATAAATGTATTAATCGTCAGAGTTTTTTTTATAACATTTTGATTAATATTCTAAAAAGGTACAATATAATCAAAGATAAACTGTTTCCCCCTTCCTCCCTCCCATCCCCTGGAGCATTCTTTTGTGTGAATTCCAAACCTCCATCTGAGTCCTCCACCCTAGTGAGGGTTCAGGACTCAGTGGCATAGCCTGGAGCCCCTTCTTGGGCTCCCTATTGGTATGGGAACTCCATTATGACTGTTAATCCCTTGCCTCTAAGGATCCTACTGCCTGGAGCCTTCTCCCCTGTGATCCATGCTAGACTTTGGGGGGCTGTTGATATGTCAACCATTGTTCAGGTCAGGCAAAGTCCAATCCTGGCTGTTCCAGCCCTAACTTGTGTGGAGTATCATGCATATCATTGGTCCTCCCCATCATAGGCCCTTACAATTTTGCCACCCCCTGTTCTGCAAGATTCCCTGAGCTTTAGGATGTGGAGAGATTTGGATGGTCTGGTTCCAGGTGATTAATGCAGGGCCTTTGGTGTTCTGAATTATGGTTTGTTTTTGTTTTCAGTTTTATATTTTTTTTATTTTCACTCATACAAACTTAACAGGTATACCGGTCCGCACCCTCCCTCCAATCCCCGATCCCTCTGTGCCCCCACTCCCCCTTCCCTCCGCATCCCCCAGTGCCTCCCCCTCCCATCCCCAGAGCCTCCTTTAATGAGCATGCCAAACTATGCTCTGGGTCCTCCTCTCCGATGAGGAGCAAGGACCCAGGGACATTTCCCAGAACCGTTTCCTGTGTTCCCTTTAAGCATAGGAACACTACTGTGGCTGTCAATCCCTTGCCTCCAAGAATCCTAGTGCCTTTAACAAACACTATCCTTTGTGGGGTCAATAGTGTGTAGGACATTGCACAGGATATGCAAAGTCCAATTATAATTGCTTCGGCCTTAGCTTGTGTAGAGATTCTTGCATATCGCTACTCCTCCTACCCTTGTGCTCTTACAATTTACCACCCCTCTTCCGCAAATTTCCCTGAGCTTCTGGATGGGGAGAGATTAGGCTGTCCTAGTTCCAAGTGGTTGATATAGAGTCTCTGATGTTCTGGATTATGGTTCGTTGATTTATTTTTTTCAGTTTTGCTGCTCTTGCAATGCCCTTCACTCCATCCTGATGGGTATTGGATTTCACCCCCTGGCCAGAGATAAAAACTTGTTAAATTAAAGTCTCTTTACAAGAGTATATTCAAGGTAGATGTAATAAAAGTAGGAAAATGCAGTGAGGGAGGGGTTTGCAAAATGGTTTCTTCCTTTCTGCCAGACTATACGCCCTCCCCTTCTGGTAAGATCACACCCCATCAGTTCTAATGATCAGGAAGGAAAGTCTGTGAACTTAACCAGATGTCTCCTTACTTACTTGCAGTCCTTGATGGTGGCCTATTTTCTCTGCTGTAACAAGGTCCCCTCTCTCTTTGTTACTAGTGTGTCCCTCTTTCCCCATCCCTCCTGTTCATAATCTTTGTAATTACTGTAGGTATTACAGAGATTTATCTTTGAGTGTCTCTAAGTGGGTTTGGTACTAGGAGCCACCTTTTAGGGAGTACATACGGCGCTTAATTTTCTGGGTCTGACCTGTACTTGTCACCATGTACAAGACTTAATTCCAAATGGATCAAGGACCTTGATATCAGGCCAGAGACTATAAAAACCATAGTTGACAGGATAAGGAACTCCCTCAGGCTGGTTGGGCTAGGCCAATATTTCCTAAACAGACATCCAATGGCACAGTCACTGCTACCAACTCTCAACAGTTGGGATCTTGTGAAATTAAAGAGCTTCTGTTCAGATAAAGAGATTGTAACACGAGCTCAAAGGCAACCCACAGAATGGGAGAAAATCTTCACTAACCACATATCTGATAGAGCTCTACTGTCCAGAGTGCACAAAGAACTTAGAAAACTAAACATCAAGGAACCCAATGGCCCAATTAAAAAATGGGCCCTGGAACTTAAAAGAAATTTTACCAGGGATGAAATTAAAATGTCTAACAAATATCTTAAAAAATGCTCCACTTCCTTAGCCATCAGGGAAATGCAAATCAAAACTTCCCCGAGATATCATCTGACCCAGATCAGGATGGCAAAAATCCACAATACAAACAACAACAAATGCTGGAGAGGATGTGGAGAGAGGGGAACTCTCCTACATTGCCGGTGGGAATGCAGGCTCATACAGCCACTCTGGTGAGCCGTCTGGAGATTCTTAAAGAAATTAAAGATTGAAATGCCATATGACCCTGTTATCCCACTTTTGGGAATAATCCCCCATGCAGCAGAGGTTCACCTTGATAGCACAAGCACGACCATGTTCATAGCAGCACTGTTTACAATAGCAATGTCATGGAATCAACCTAAATGTCCAACAGTTGATGAGTGGATAAGGAAAAGTGGTACATCTACACAATGGAGTACTACTCAGCCATCAAAAATGATGAATTACTGGAATTTGCTAGGAAATAGATGTCATTAGAAACAATTATATTAAGTGAAGTATCCCAAACCCAGAAAATTAAGCGCCGTATGTACTCCCTAATAGGTGGCTCCTAGTACCAAGCTCACCCAGCCCACATTGAGACACTCAAAGGTAAACCTATGTACAGTAATTGCAAGAATTATGAACAGGAGGGATGGGGTTGGAGGGCCACACCAGACACAAGGAGAGAGGGGACCATGTTACAGCAGAGAAAATAGGCCTCCATCAAGGAATGCAAGTAAGTAATATGACACCTGGTTAAGTTCACAGACGTTTGTTCCTGATCATGTACAACTGAGGGGGTATTATCTCACCAGAAGGGGAGGGCATATAATCTGGCAGATAAAAAGTAATCATTTTTCAAATGGGTGATTGACCCCTCCCTCACTGAGGTTTCCTACTTTTATTACATCTACCCTTGAATGTGCTATTATAACAAGACTCCAGTTTAACAGCTTTTTGTCTCTGGCCAGGGGGTGACATACAGTGCCCATCAGGATGGAGTGAAGGGCAATGCAGGAGCAGCAAAACTGCAAAAGAAAATCAACAAACCACAATCCAGAACTTCAGAGACTCTATATCAACCACATAGAACTAGGCCAGCCTAATCTCTCCCCATCCTGAAGCTCAGGGACATTTGCGGAAGAGGGGGCAGTAAGAGTGTAAGAGCACAAAGATGGGAGGAGTAATGATTTGCAAGATTCTCCACACTAGTTAGGGCCAAAGCAATCATAATAGGACTTTGCATGCCCTGCGCAATGTCCAACACACTATTGACCTCACAAAGTCTAGCATCAGCTAAAGGTACCAAGATCCTTGGAGGCAAGGGATTGACAGCCACAGTAGTGTTCCTATGCTTAAAGGGAACACAGGAAACGGTTCAGGGAAATGCCACTGGGTCCTTGTAAGTCATCGGAGAGGAAGACCCAGAGGAGAGTTAGGCATACACAATAAAGGACTCTCTGGGAATTGGGGGGGAGGCACTGGGGGATGGGGAGGGAGGGCTGGGGGAGCAGGAGGTTCAGAGGGAGGAGGAGGGAGGGAGGGAACTGGTCTACCTATTAAGTTTGTATGAGCGGAAATAATAAAAAATGTATTAAAAATAACCATAAAAAATTTTCTGGGTCTGGGATACTTCACTTGTTTCTAATCCCATCCATTTCCCAGCAAATTCCAGTAATTCATCATTTTTGATGGCTGAGTAGCACTCCATTGTATAGATGTACCACATTTTCCTTATCCACTCATCAACTGTTGGACATTTCAGTTAATTCCATGACTTTGCTATTGTAAACAGTGCTACTATGAACATGGTCGTGTTTGTGCTATCGAGGTGAATTTTTGCTGTATGTGGGGTTATTCCCAAAAGTGGAATAGCAATGCAGGCTCATACAACCACTCTGGCGAGCTATCTGGAGATTCTTAAAGAAATTAAAGATTAAAATGCCATATGACCCTGCTATTCCAGTTTTATCTTTTAAGGACTAATAAATTCTTAATTCTGCAAATCACTTCACAGAATAGACAAATGTAGATAATGAATTAACCATTTTATATTACAAAAAATCATATAGACTACATATCTACAAAGTCAACTTTCTGGAAATTTGGGGGTTATTTAGTTTAAGAGGTACTTTCCTTTTGTCCATTCATTAAATACTTATGGTCTTTATGATTGCTATTAATATAGGACTGTGGTTGGCCACGAAATTAAATAGATCAATGCTTTCTTCTTTCCTCACCTTCAGGGTTTAACCCCATCCTGTAAACTTGGAATTATTTGTATTAAAACTTCATAGCAAAAAAAAAAAAAAAAAAAACCTTTAAGTCAAGAGATGAAGAAGAAGAAATGTTCATCTCTATATCTCTGACAAGGCAAATTATTAGGAAAACAATCTTCCAGGTAGTACACTTACATAAAAGCCACCATAAACATTTATAAAAAGTACTTCACAATGCATTTTGAAAAGTATTTTCTATAAAACATGTATATGCAATATATTGCAAAGTATTTCTAATATATATTAAAAAGTATAATATGTATTCTATAAATATATATATATATTGCATGTCTAAAATTGGACAAACAACACTGAATTATTATGTTTTGCTAAAGATCATTTCAGTACCATATCTAAAATTCTTCTTATTGTATTTTAACTAATTTATCTTGTTTCAGATTCCTAAGTGCATTAATAGTTTATTATTTCATGAAATCTCTCTATTGCAGTATTCATTACCAAACAAATATATTAATCTTCAGTTTTTTATAACATTTTGATTAATACTTTAAAAAGTTACAGTATAATAAAAGATAAACTGACATGACCAGAATTTCCTCAGAATTTATTAATTACTTGCAGACTTGAAAATAATTATAATTTTATGAAAGATTATTTACTTTTTCTGTAAAAATTAAGATGTGGATGATTTTGAAGATTTTAAAATGAAAAAATACTTATTGTAATTATTTTCTAAATGTCAGTTTTCCATTACTAAATCTGAGGCAGGATGACTGACGATTCCAGGCTAAACTAAAAGAACTTTTCTCAAAAAGTAATAGTAGTAACAAAAATAAGGAAATAAATAAATTTAAAAACAACTTTAGACAAAAACTTATTTTCCATTTCAGAAGTTTCTATCCATGGTAATTTTCTTCTGATGTTTGGGATATTATGGCACAATATATAATGGCTAAAAAAAGTTGTAGTAGAGTGAATCTAGTCATATCATAGTAGATAAAAAGCAAAACTGATATTTTGGGCAAAGACCTTTGCTCAACACAGGGTTCAGGGCCATTCTTGGCCACTCCCTGGGACTGTGTTACACCAGCAGGTTTTGCAGATCAGATTTCCACTCTTGTGGGGACTGGTAGTAAGTTACAGCTGCCCCTTGGTCATACCCCTAGGTTCTGGATCATCAGTAAGCTTGAGAAAATTGAGCTCTTTTTGGGCTGGGGCCTGTGCTCAGCAGCCTTTGGCAGATAGCATTTCCTCTCTCATGAGAAAAAGTGTAAGGCAGCCATAACCAACACCCTTCTAAGTCAACCAATAATAGAACCTCCAAGATATTAACAGAGTCCAAAGTCACTACAGGCCCAGGACACTAGCATCTTGATACAGAGGATGTTATAACTCCTTCCATTGTGCAGAGGGGAAACTTCACATACAACCCTAAGATAAGTAACCCTTTTCACTTTTCTTTTCATGTCACTTAATAGTCATCTCTGCTTCAGACCTCTGTACAGCACACTTAAAAGCCCACATTACCAACGATTAGTTCCCCCTTAGGGCATTAACTAATCACCCTCATAAATGCAGAAGTTGGCAAAGTAATCTGAGGTCTATCCCCTGGCTACTAAACCCATCATAGTTCATAATGTAAAATTGGTTTACTTCTTAACCCAAACAACACATAACAATCCTTGATACCCAACCCCAAACATGCAGGCAAATCTAGGCCACCTGTGTGACCCCCCCCCCAGCACCAGAGTAGAGCCTTCACCATTTTTGTAGCATATCATCTTACCCACGAAATAATTAGCACTAAGAGTTCAAATGCAGCAATTCTGTCTGACCTACTACAGTCATAAAGATTCACCTAGAAAGTCTAGAAATCAAACATGAAATGACCGAGTCATACTGTAAATGCACAAGAAACAACAAAAACCATAACAACTTCCCCCAGAATTCAAAACCAAGGCAAGAATTTTCAAAGCATGATCTTCACCATGATGAAAACAATGAAAGATAAAACCTGAGAAGAGTTAAATATCTCATTAGCCAATATGAATGGGAGCATAACAAGCACCTAAATGAAACGAAAAAGGTAGTTGAAGAAACAAATTTAGGCATAGATTAGTTCAAAAAAAACTCATGCAGAGATTGAGATAAGCTAGCTATAATCCAAAATTCAACAGAAAGTCTTACCAGCAGAACCAATGAAGCAGAGAGTAGAATATCAGAACTAGAAGACAATGTGGCAGAACAAATTGGTTCAATCAAAGAGGAAGAAATATACAAAAAAAGAAAATACTGGAGGGGAGTCTATAAGAGTTACAGGATTCCTTGAAGAAACCAAACTTGCATAGTCATCCAATACTAGAAGAAGAAACCCATAAAGCCACCCCAGAAGAGATTTTCCACATCTAAGGAAATACATCACCATCCAAGTACAATAGGCATATCATATGCTATTTAGGTATGACCAAAATAGAAACTCGCCATGAAAAATTATTGTCAAAACAACATGGATATGTGATGAAGACAATGTACTGAGAGTCAAGAGAAAAAACAAGTCACATTTAAAGGTAAACCTATTGAAATAAAAGCTCATTTTTCAATGGAAACAGTAAAAGCCAAAAGTTCTTGGAAAAATACATTTCAAGTCATGAATGAACAAATGCCAACACAGAATTATGTACCCATCAGAAAGGAACAGGAAGTACCCATTTCCAGTAGCCTCTGAATACCTGATAAATGTTCTTAAATCCGCCAAGTCAGAACAGCTTCTGAATGGCTGGACCACTTGAAAACTGTGCTGCAGGATAGAGAATAAGTTTTCATCACATGTGCTTTGAAGTACACTTCAAGTCCAAATTATTTCAAAATCCTGGATTAAAATATCTAAGATGCATCAATCTAGTGTTACACTGATAGATGATAAGATAATAGATGTCATTGCATTGGCGTCAACATATGAAATATATAGGTATGAAAATTGGATACCCAAGTAGAATAAAAAGAAAGGAAGTAGTGGGCTAGTTAACGAATTACAAATCTGAAAATAGAAGTTAACACAGAATTTGTTGAATCAAAAACTACTTTAAAATACCTTTGAGTTTGGTGTTTGCAAATGATTATTCAGTGTCATTATTCGAACAACAGAGTTTTATAGGACTCACCATGTTTCCTAAATGAAATATTCTGTTTAATGTTTATTCATAAGGTCTTAATGGATTGTCAATTACAATTCATCAAAACACAACAGGATACATTTGAAGAAATCTGTGTTCAATCTGATCTTGCCCTAAATTTTAAGGAAGTGTATCTTCATAGTCTATAAAGAGGCCTCCTTAGCTTGAAAGTATATCTCTAGTTTTATATATTTCATGGTAAAGCATAAGTTGAAATGAGTCATAGGCATAAAAATTTTAATAATTATCTTCTATTCGACAGCTAACAAAGACTTTATAAAAAGCATTAGAGAAAATGATTATAAGAGACAATAGCATCTCTTTCCCATAGATGACTAAGTCACCATCCATTCATTTTAGTTGAGGAAAAAAAATAACCAAAGTAGTGTTTGTATGTGGCACATATGTGCATTTCATTTTTCTGATATGAATTACCCAAAACACAATAAAAAAGTCTTGAGACTATGGCATTATTGCTGAGAGTTGCAGAAAGGAAATAAAGGTACAGTTTGACCACTGTGTTAATGACAAGTTATATTCATTGCATATAATATGCATTTATTGTTCTGAAGAGTGGCTGAAGTAATTCTTGTGAAGTCCAAATAAATCTTGTCAATTGAATATTTTAGATAAGCTATTATGGTTCTGAACAATTTTGAGATCAAAATGTATTTTCCATAACTAGGAAGTTTGGTCTATGTGAAATTTTCAGCTTTGTCTGAAGTGCTGAAAAAAGTTGGAAAGTGTGATCTCCTTTCTTCGAATCCTATTCTATAGAATGCTCACTGTCAATTATTGCTTGTTAATATGTTGTTTTAAAGAAGAAAAAATTACTGACCATGTGACAGTATTTATGTAGCTCACAACCTCTTGGAAAGGCAGACAAGTACAATGCCAATTCCATAAAATCTACAGATCATTGGGAAGACTTTAGTGGAAAAACAACTCTGGGGGAAGTTGGGAGTGTAACAGATCTCAATTATTAAGATGCTATTTCCTGAGAAAGCTATAGGTTAAGATTCCCTCAGTCTCTCATTGGCTGAGAGAGAAATGAGAGCAATTTACAGGTCACAAGTACAGTAAATACTGGTAGAAATGCTTATCGAATAGGATACAAGAAGAGTTAAATGTATTTCAACCAACATTAACTATAATCATTGTACTGTGGACAAAGATATTAAAGAAATCACAATTTTTAGTGATTTGATTAAATCAATTTTTATAGATAACAAATGCTATTTTGATAACAATAAAATACATGGCTCTTAACAACTAACTTAATTATTCAAATAATATTCCTTCTTAATTGAACAATATCGATGTGGCCTGACAGAGCTGTACCATTTTAATGGACAACATCTTTTAGAAGAGGAGACGTGTGTAGCAACCACAGCAAAGCAAAATGTTAAAGTGTGTGAAGTAAAGCAAGACAGGGAATTACTCAAATGAAAAAATAATCTCTTCTTAGAGAAAATTGGACCAGTTACATTTTTAACATCTAAAATGGGTTACTGTGAGACAAAATAATTTCATTCTTTGATGAAAACATCATCAATAGAAACATTACAATTTTTAGGTTCAGAAGTTCTCAAGGAAAAGTAATTAAGAAAGTTTATTATGCTCTTGATACAATTTATTAAAATGAATTTTCTAGAACTGTGATTCTGAATCATATTGATAGCTTTTCAGTAGAAAATGAATATCTGTAATGTAATTCAATACTATGTGAGAATTAAAAAAGAAGTTTGGAGGAAAGGTTCACGAGTAGAAAGTAAAAGATCATTGGCAGGTGGGCAATGGAAGTGCAATTGTACTAGATGGCATCATAATAATATAATAAAGGGATCAAAGGCGTAAATAATGATAAAAGATTCTGAAGGATGAGCAATCTATGTTGGAAAAGTGATGTGTAGGCTCTAGATAGCTACTATTTACTAAAGTTTAAGAAACATTCTTTGCCAACCCATATAAATATGAAGTATTGGATGTCAGCAAAAACATTTAACTCAGATATTCTAGCAACAATATTTACAAGAAGATGATTATGAAAACATTGGTCTTGTGTTATTAAATCAAGTTATCTACAATTCTGAAATAGTTTTTTTTTTACCACAGAAGCAACTAGCAAATAATTTCATTTTAATATTAGAAATAAAGAATTCAAGATTGGGGCGAGTGTGACATCTGTCATGTAATTAAAGCCATTTGTACTTCATTGAAGAATTTTTTGATAATTCAATTCAGTTTTAACAGTAGCTTAGGAAGATTTCACAGAATGATTCATATAGAGAAATGTATTTTGTCACTTGTCAGTGTTTTGTACGTGAATTGTCCCTTGCAGGCCCATGCATTTCAAATTCTTGGTTCTCAGCTGTTGTCAATGTTGAAATTTTTAGGGTTTGGAGCTGTGCTGGAGATAGTCTGTCTTTGGGAGCAGAGCTTGAATTTGGTTATCCCAATCTTTTCTCTGCTTCCTGAAAATGGCTAGAAAGTGACAGGTTGTTGCACAAGATCAAGTCATTCCACATTACAGCATAGATGGGGGGAGGAATTCATGAGGCACCACCTGTAATTGAGGAGTTGTCTGTAAGTGATAGCTGCTAGGGGAAGTTGAATCATTTTACTTTAATCCACGATGTTCTATAAGAAACTTCACCAGCAGTTGCTGGTGGTATATGCCTATGTTCAAGTAACTACTCCCAAACCCATGCACATGCAAGCAATGCCAAATAAATTCAAAGGCAATAAAACCTAAGTATGCAGATAGGATGAGGACTTGGTAAGAAGATTTTCACGGGAATGGAATCAGTGTGAACAAGGCTAATGGGTGAAGACATCAAGTGCATTATGTACATGTATGGAGTTGCCAAATACATGGAAATATGAAAAAATAATTACAGTATTTAAGTTGTATATTCAGATAACTCATTATTCTGCAGTAGAGGCAATCATGGAATGATAAATATGATAACAGAAACTGAATGAATATTGACACACAAAAATCTTGAAGAAAAATGAAAATTATATTTTATTATTTCAATGGAAATCACACAATTAATGATTCATTTATGCATATTTTTGCCACAAAAGTAGAAAATTATGATGAGGATTAAAATTATTTTCAGAATAAGTTCTGAAGATAAACTTGGTATAGGTGATAGAGAAAATAAATGGATATGTATGAAAGAGTTATATAGATACTTAAAAAGCAGTTTCATGTAAAGAATCATTTTAGAATTAACTCTAAACTAAGTTGTTCCACAATTTTTTGTTAATTGCATACTTATTATTGTAACCTCTTGTTCATGTGTTCTTGCAGACATTCTCTTGCAGGTATGTCTTTCAAAGGACATATTTATTTCAGTACTGCAAATTTTCTTAAGTGCTGCTCTGACAACTTCTGCTAGAAATGTGTCATAGACACTCTAACTCACATTCTTTCCCACAGTGGCAGTACTTTTCTCACATTTGTTACTTAGCAAGTTGAATGTGAACTTAAGTGTTATAGGACTAATTTACTTTTTCTGGATTACTAGGAAACTTGAATCTCTATTTAAAAAAGCTATTTGTCATTATTTCTTTCTGTCATACGTTTGGTCACATCCTCTGCTTGTTTTTCCAGTGGATATGTGCTATAATAAAATTATTTATGGTAACTATGATTTTTATTTCCTTGCTGGTTTTATGTGTTGCAAATACATTATCTCAATTTTCTGTTTCAAGCCTTGATTTTTTAAATCTTTTTTATTATTATTATTTCTGCTCATACAAACTTAACAGGTACACTAGTCTCCTCTCTCCTCCCCTCCCCAATCCCGATTTGCACTGTCTTGTCCTTTTCCCTTCCTTTTATTCCCTCCCTCCCCTTCTCCCAGTGGCTCCCCCTTTCTCCCTTACATACCCTGCTCCTTTGGTGTGAATGCCAAACTTCCCTCTGAGTCCTCCACCCTAGCATTTGAGTTGATTCCATGACTTTGCTATTGCAAATAGTGCTGTAATGAACATGGTTGTGCTTGTGTCACTGAAGTGAATTTTTGCTTTATGGAGGATTATTCTCAGAAGTGGTATAGCAGGGTAGTATGACATTTCAATCTTTAACTTTTTAAGAAATCACCAAACTGATCTCCAGAGTGCTTGTATAAGCCTGCATTTCCACCAGCAATGTATGATTTCTCCACATCCTCTCCAGCATTTGGTATCGTTTGTATTGTGATTTTTGCCATCCTGACCGGGGTGAGATGATATCTCAGGGAAGTTTTGATTTACATTTCCCTGATGGCTAAGAATGTGGAGCATTTTTGAAGATATTTGTTCGACATTTTAATTTTGTCCTTGGTAAAGTTTCTTTTAAGTTCCAAGGCCCATTTTTTAATTGGCCCTTTTGTTTCCTTGGTGTTTAGTTTTCTAAGTTCTTTGTGCACTCTGGATAATAGAGCTCTATCAGATATGTGGTTTGTGAAGATTTTCTCCCATTCTGTGGGTTGCCTTTGTGCTCCAATTACAATCTCTATCTGAACAGAAGCTCTTTAATTTCACAAGATCCCATCTGTTGAGTGTTGGTTGCAGTGACTGTGCTACTGGATGTCCATTTAGCCTAGCCCAATCAGCTCAAGGGAGTTTTCTACCCTTTCAATTATGGTTTTTATAGTCTGCATGCCTTGCTTTTTTTAAAGATTTAATGGCAATAATTTTTTCACTTTATTTAGTTAAGTATATTCATATTTTCATTTGTGCTTGGAATTCGCCTCTATTGCTTGAACAAATATTATGACCTTAATGGAAAACTTCACCTTTTTATATCTCAAAATCTTTAGTATTGTCATTTAAAGTCTATTATATTTATATGATGTAGTGGAGTTCCATTTTTGCACTTTTTCTCTTAAAATTAATATTTAATCTTTCTACTCTTTTAAATTACCTTTATTTATTGAAGCTATCTTCTTGTGCATCTCTTCATAACAAAAATGTTACATACACCTGAATCTCTTCTAGTATTTTCTACAGTTTTACTGATACCTAGTCTATTTTTCCTTACAATTCTACCTTTGAGTCTTCTCATTTGTTCAGTTCCTTTTATTTCTTAAGCACTGTGAGATGTTTTGAATTTTATAATTTATAAATTTAGCTTCATTTTATCACTAAATGAAGATACAATCTTTGCGGTATTCTCCATATCTCTAAATTCATAGGGAAGTTGAATAATAGCATAGTATTTTTTAATTATGCCAAATACATGCATTGGACAGTAAAAAAATATGAAATGATAAAATAATTTTAACACAATTTTGTTATTTTCTTGAAATTGTTGATTGTATTTTATTTTAAATTACTTTAATTTATATAGATACCAAATCTAAAAGATGAATAAATATCTAGGGATGCTTTTTGTTTTAAAAAAAAAAAAACCTTTTTAGAAACATCTGTACTTTCCCTTATATTGGAAAAGTCGAGTCTTTTGGCCAGGTGCACACTTATCTTTTGTTTTTGTTAAAATATATTATTTCTGAATTTTGGTATTATTCATTTATTTTTAGTGAGCATATTTTTACCGCAGTATAAGTGGAAGACAACTTTCATTTCTTTAACTTTATTATTCATTTAGTGTGTGTGTGTGTGTGTGTGTGTGTGTGTATGTGTGTGTGTGTATGTGAGTGTGTTTATGTGTTAGAGGGCAATATGTGTCCCTGTACAGGACAGAGATTGACCTCAGGAATCATCCTGGATTGCTTCTACCTACTTTTTATTTCTCTTTGAGATTTCCCAGGCTCTGCCCACCAGAATTGGAAGTGCAAGAGTCTACTTCTTCCTGGAACTTTTTTTATTATGATTTATTATTTATTCAATTGTGGGTATGTGCATGTGTGCGTGTGTATGTGTGTGTGTGTAGAACCACGGACAAATTCGGGAACCACTTTTACATGAGGACTAGGATCTGAACTCAGGACCTTCTGCTTTTGCTTCACAAAACAGAGACTTAATCCCTGAAGCAGCCCTGGAAGACAATTTTCTGAAGTCATTTCTCTCTTTCCAACATTTATGCTCCAAGGGTGCATTACCCCCTACAGGTCTACATGCAGGTATCTTCACCTATGGAGACTTCTTGCTAGCACCTATTTTTATCCTGCCACTTTTTTCTACTGTTTTCTTTAGTTATGTTGTGACCTTCCAAGAACTTCCATGAAACTATAAGATTTATTGTTTTCTATTTTTTGTTCATCCATTTTTTTTGTTCTTTTACAATTTACACATGCATGTAATGAACATTGGTCATTTTCAGTCTACAATATCTCTCAACCCCTTCCTCTTCTTCAGAAGCCATATTCTTGCAAACAATGTTTTCTTTCACTCTCATGACTATTTTTGGTCCCCAGTGATATTAACTTTGATTGTGTCAAGGAGCATGAGATACCTGGAGCAGTGCAAGTGATCAGGGACTAAACTCAAGAAAGGACACTCTTTCCCCCTTAAACATTGATTGACACTAGTTCTCAGTAGGGAGAAGTCTTCCCTCATCCATGATGAAATATTGGCAAGCCCAGTCTTCTACACAGTACAGATTTGTACTGATTGTACAGTACTTGTACAGATTGCCATAGCTATTATTAGTTCATGATTGAAAGAACCATATCATGTCCAGAAACATAGTTTAGCAGCATTCTACCATCCTATGTAGTTCCTATAAACACCTTGTCTACAATGTTTCTGAGTATCACTTTGAGTAAATGATAGAGGAAACTTGCTTAGGCTCAAATAGTCAACATTCATTTATTTTCAGCACTTTAAATAATTATGATTCTCTGTATTAGCTTCACTCACTGCTAAAAGGAAGTTTCTGTGCCCAAGGGTTAGCATAGCACTAATCTATAGTAACAAGCATAAATATTTAAAAGGTTATTAGACAGCATTTTAACAAAACATTATTTGATTCCACCACAGAACTCTGCACCTACATAAACACCCTTAATAGTTTTGATCTTTTCTTATTGCATAGTTACTGACATTTTAATAAACTCGTCTTTCTCCCCCACCTTACACACACACACACACACACACACACACACACACACACACACACACACACAGACACACAGACACACACATGATAATCATTTTTTATTTAAAAACCTATTTCATTTATTTATTTTCCATGTGAGTGTGTGTATGTATGTATGTGTATATCAGAGGGAACTGTGCATACCTGTGGAGGATCAAGATAGACTTTGGGAATTATCTTGGATTGCTTCTACCTTCTTTTTAGCTTCACTCTGGGATTTCCCAGGCTCCACCAACCAGGGCAGGACATGCTGGCAATCACTCTTTCTATCTGGCATTTTTACATGTGACCTGGGATCTGAATACATGTTCTTCTGCTTGGAGGGCACAATCTTAACTCCTGAACCATCTCTCCAATACTCAAGATTTTTCTTTGCAATATAAAAAAGAGAAGAAAGAATAGGAAGATTATGTGATTATTGGGAGAGGAACATGTGGTTTATTCTTAAATGGTACTTGACTCTGTGACATAGAGTCCATGACATAACAACTGTTTCTGGAAAGATGAAGTGATAGAAGAACATTCTAACTAATAATTTTATATATTATGATAAGGGAGAGAAAGTTAGTTATGAGCCAATTTACTTGAACTTCCTAAAATACAGATATAAAGTTATATCTACTCACAAAATAGTTCAGCTATTTTACATGTAATAGTAAATGCAGAATGAGCGTGATTTGGAAAATAAAATAAAGAATAATGAATATATCAGTAAATACAGAAAAATGAAATGTTTTTCTTTCTCATCACACTTTTGATACTGTAAAAGTCAGTTCTTATGATTTGAATTTTAATTTTTCTGATCCAACACCACATGCTTCAGCTTTTCCCTGCTCATAAGTTTTATGATTAGTTTTGATCTCTGGCCTCATTACTGAACATTCTCATTTATCTAATCATATTAGCTACTTAGTTAGCCTGTAAACTTCACCTCTGAGATTTCAAAAGATAATATAAATTGAAATTCATAGTTTCTCATTGTGGTAATTTGTGTCTGTTACAAATTTAAGAGCTAGGAGATATTTAATTTAGTTTTGTAATTAAATATATCAACATTTTGCTCTGAGAAGTCTCTTCTGGTCTACTTAAATCTTAAGTTTTAATTATTTCTGTACATAACAAGTACCTTTAACTTGTGGTATATTAAAAACTATCAGTTAATTGAAAATTATTATAGCTAAGCTATAGGTCATAAAATTAAATGAAAAGTGCAGAAATAACCACAGCATTTCATATATCAGCTTTAAAAACTCACCTAAAGTAAATAAAAGTAAAGGTTTATATATTTTTCAGGCTTTCTATTATTTTAAGTTATTCATTAATAATCTCAGAATGTTTCATAATTCTTGCTGTTAATCAATGTTTTATGGGAATTTACTTCTGTTCATCTCCTAAAAATCACCATTAAATAATTCATCAATGTCTTCACAACTAGCACCACTGAGTTACATTCCTAGATTTACAAAAGTTTTAATTTACAAAAGTTTGGGCTGGTGATATAGCTCTAAAGGGAAGGAGGCTGCTCACTAACCTGGTGACTTGAGTTCAGTCTCTGAGTTTCAACCACAGAATTCACATGGCAGAAAAACGTTTTCCTCTGATCTTCATTAGTGCACTACGGCATGCATATCCTGTCTGTCTGCCCACTGATTCTCCTCTCTCTGTCTCTCTCCTCTCAAATAAGCAAAATATTTAAAAAGAATATCTGTTTGGGGTACATAATCTAAAAAAAAGGTCTAAATTCAAATAAAAAATCACTAAAGGCAAGTAAATCAGAATCCAAAGAAGGAAGCAATTCAACCAGGATTCTAAACCTTAGAGGACAATGCCAGGCCCTTTAGAAAATGATCTTCCATGTTTATGTTTTCATCAAATGCAACTTATACGTTACATAGAAACAAAATGGAAATGTCTGGGGATGGTGACGCATACCTGTAATATCAGCACGTGTGAGTCTGGCCAGGCAGTTGTTAGGACTTCAAAGACACCCCTAGAGTTTATTTGGCATTTGGGTTTCCAAACTGTGTTCTTTTTACTTGTGAGGAAAAGTATTTAACTGCTGAGCCATCTCACTAGACCACAGCTGCAGTTTCTTGGTTATATTATCAAGGATCATTTAAAAACAGAAATATTTCAATTTCCAACATCTGTAAGGATATTCCTGTCTTCTGACAGACATTAAATAGTTTTGTGCTTAATGTGTTGTTGAAAATATATTTTATGTATTTACTTTTCTGTACATAACATTTTATTAAAGCACATATAAGTATATTTATGCAGTCATGGTAATAATTTTGTGCTATCATTCTTAAACCAGTTTAGAAGCATATCCTTAAATTGACCTAATTTCTGGTTAATTGTAGAGAGAAATGCCAATTTCTATTCATATGGACAGCTTACAGAAATATATTTATACAAACTTTTTTAAGAAAGTGCAAAACTTTGACATATTTATACAAACTTCTGAAAGAAAAAAATGAGTGCAAAACTTTGAAAAAGTCATTTATTCTAAGCGTTAATATATATGACTACTGTGAGGGCTAGGAAAGTTGAAAAATATGGTGTTCATTAAAAATTATTGTCTATGTATATTATAGTATTTATTTCACTATTAGCTTCTGTGAGTTGTTACTAAATATTTTTTGATATTTTAAATAGTAAGCTAACAAATGGAATAGAATAGTTTCAGATTCTTTTAGTTATGATGTGGTGAGTCCTAAGACCTGTCAATATTAAGTGGATGATCATTTGTCATAAACATGTGACCATACTTATATCCATTTCTTTCCTGAGATTTTTAAACTGTGTATCCTATCCATGAAAATGGAACAGATTATAACTTTTGTTTTGTTTTTTATTCCTTCCTGTGAGATGGCTTCTGAGCATGTCACACAAATATGGATATAGACTGTTTACATTCAACCTTATTTAGTGGTCACTCACTATTTTAATTAGATACTTGGGTCTTGATAACATAGTGACTGTGACTGGAAGGGGAAGCAGGAAAACCTTAGGACTGATCATTTTCCCCGAAGATTGAGCCTCATATTGACAAAGTGTTGCTGTGGCTTCAATTTTTACATATGTGTTGTATGGTGTGTGTGTGTGTGTGTGTGTACAAGAAAGGTATACTTCTTGACTGTGTGTGAGAGTGGCCCAAGGGTGATATGGGGAATCATCTTTCTGGGTACCTCTACCTTAATGATTTTGCTCTGGGGTTTTCAAGCCTTCATCTTCGAGAGCAAGAATTGCAAGCTCCAATCATATCTGCCAATTTCTTTAAGGTTGGATCTGGGAAATATTCAGAATCTGAACTCAGCTCAAACCAGCTGTTTTGTTGCTGGTTTGCAAGGCAAAGACTTTAACCACTCAACCATACTCCCAACTCTAAATATGTGGTTTGTAAGCCTTTATTTTTTTCTTAAATGCATTTGACATTGTTCCTTTAGGGGCTCAGATAGAAATATTTATCATGAATAGAGTAATAAATTTCATGTAATAACCATTTGGGTTTATCTTGTCTTTTAAATCTTGCCTACATCATTAATTTTAAAACATTTACCAGTATACTTCCTTTAGGCTTTAAATTTACCAGTGTTTTTTTTTTTTTCTTGCCTTTGACCTGACTTCCAACTAAGGGAAATTATTTTGAAATAATTATCCTGACAGAACGTAGTGATCAGTAATTCAGCAGACTTGTATGCTGTGGGAGCAAAATCAGCAAATTAAAAGTTCATTTTATGAAGAATGGGTGATTTAGGATAGGTCACCTTTGAACCTGAAAATGAAACCATTACAAAGTGGTATTTTCCTTATGTCCTTGAGTATACTTGCTCGATTAAAGCCTTCTCAAGTAGTTCACATGAAAAGCTCTCTTCGTAAGGAATTAGGTCAAACTATGAGACTCACCTCTGTTTGATATAAAATAAAACTGCTTATTGCAGATCTAAAAAAGACACTCAGTGTTCTATTAGTGTGCCTTCAAAGAATGTCCTAGCAACCTTAGGGCAATTTACAACGCCAGCTAGCTGCAATCCTTCTTGGTCTCAAAAACATTGAAATACATTTAGAAATGCATTCTTGCAAAATCACAGTCATTTCTTTCTGAAATTCTCTTTCCTTAAAACCTATCACCTGAGTTTTAATGTCTCTGTATTTCACATGGTCTAGTTGATTGAAGGTAAAATAGAAGACTAGGACAATTACTATTAAATTGTGCAAAATATGTAGGTAAGTGCCACTTTTAGTGTATTTTCTGTATTTCTTCTCTTCACCTCTCAATAATTTATACATAGTAACTCAATTTACTTGTGAATCTTTCTTTTTACTCTGTCATATTTTAACCTGATTGAAAATAATAACACAATGCCAACTTTATTCCAAAATTATTGTAAGCAACATAGAAACACTTCTTTTATTTTATGAGGAGAAATAAAATTAGTGTACCTGAACCTTGAAGCAAAAGTATTCAAGAATATGTGCATATGTTCTGCCTTTTCTGAAAGTTAGATTATGATTATTAAAGTCTCTTGAAAAATTCTATATTTTTTATTAAGATATCAAGAAGAGACTTGTATACAGCTGAAAATCTTCAGAAAATTGATAAATTTTGATGTATCCATTGATTTAGTTCTAGATCTAATAATCTTCACAGGTACTGGATCAAACAATACTTTTTAATGTATTAGTTACTCTTTCTCTGTTGCCCTGAGACAGTATCCAAAGTTAAGCAACTTCAAGGAGAAAGAGAGATTTATTCAATTTACGGTTCCAGAGTGAAATACAGTCTTTCAAGGTAGAAAAGGCTAAGTTATGTCCTTCACAGTGGCTGAGAGCTACAAGACTGACAGTTACAAGAGCAGACCTCTTCTAGAAGTAGGGTGGAGCTAACGTACCTCAAGGGCCACCTCCTGTGACTGCCTTCATCCACAAGGCTTTGCTTCCTACAGGTGTCATGACCTTACCAAACACATTAGTCTGTGTTTGGATACATTCCAATGTTTTCAATGGATACATTCCAAACCATGACACTTAGTTTCTCTCTTGGCCAGGGTTTACTTGATTTCAACAGGACTCACTATATTGTTATGAAATGTGTAAGAATATGTCAGTACAAAATAAAAGCAAAATATAAAGATGTAAATGTAAAAACATCATTGATTAAGAGGCCTCCCCTGAATCAATAGACATGACTAAACTTTAGTGAAGTGTTACAGATGAGAGAACCCAGGGGAAAAAGCCTAGCTGAGGAATTTCTTGCATCTTCCATTCCTGATTTTTGGAGTTTCAGTCTAATGCAAAAGCATGAAATCATTGTCATTATTTGGGTTTTCTGTGCCCTTGGGAAACACTGTGCTACATGAAACTTAGATGAATGTACTGTCTTTCTGTCTGTCTGAGGGTGTTTATCACTGAGAAATAGCCACAGTCTCAAAGAGGTTAGTCATAAGGGTTTGCTATCTTAGTATTTAAAATCTTCCCATTGGCTACATACTGGTGTGCATCGCATGGCTTCTTTCTTGTGCTTTATTCTTTAGGTTTGTGGTTGGTGGACAATGGAAACAGATATATATAAATCATCCAGTAGTTTAGGCTGACCCAGATCTCTTAACATGGCTTATCTTTTAGATCCATAAATTTATTGCATATTTTCCTCTGTCCAAACTTCAAAGATCTTCTCAACTACAAGCAAGGGAACATTTCTATATTTTAACAGAAGCTGTTCTAACGACCCATCACAAATGTAAATAAAAAAGAACTATATTGTGGTCATTATGCAACATAGTAAAATAATACTGTACTTGGATTAATAATTTTAAAATAAATAGCAGTTATTAAATAAGAATTCAAATAATAATTGTTTGTGTTTAAGTTTCAGAGATTATGATTACTAAACAATAAGTCAAATTATATCATATAATTTCAATTATGCTACACATTCTCTTGCCTATCAAAAAGTAACTGGCTGTATAAAAATGTGATCTAACATTTATTTAACATTTTGTCTATTCATGGTATTTAGATATTTCCCTTTGAGTGTTAATTTTAAAGAATAGTGCACTCAAATAAAAATTAGAATCTAATATATATTTTAGAATGTATTTAATATTACAGACCTTCCTTGTACTTGTATTTCTTGATTTAAGGCACATTTGTTAAGATAAATTACCTTTTATTATCCATGCTAGCCTTTGGGGGAGGGTCAATGATATGTTGGTAATTGCGCAGGTCATGCAATCACAGGCAGTAGGATTCTTAGAGGCAAGGGATTAACAGCCACAATAGTGTTCCCATGCTAAAGGGGAACACAAAGAAGAACTCTTGGCAATGCTACTGAGTCCTTACACCTCATCAGAAGAGGAGGACCCAGAGGAAAGTTTAACATGCACAGTAGAGGATGCTCCAGGAATGGGGGAGGGGGCACTGGGAGAAAAGGAGGGAGGGGGAAAGGAAGGGGAAAAGAGAGGAGGGACAAGGGAATCCAGGGAAGGGTGGAGGGAGGGAGGGGAATGGGGTACTTATCAAGTTTGTATAAGTGGAAAAAAATAAATTAAAAAAGACCTTAAAAAAGATAAATTACTTTTTTCCATTTTTTTTTACTCCTTTGCCATAAAATTTTAATCCACCTAAGTTTAATCTTGAGACTGTACTAAATTTTTATGTTTACTAAGTTTTCATTCTGAGAAAACATAGTGAGTAATCTTACTGATACAAGATTTGTAACATGACTTATGTTTTCTCACTTACAAGAAAAGTTTAAATAATGCTTTTCCTAGTAATAATTGCAGTGTTATCAAGTGACTTAACGAAAATATTTGTCATGCATTTAAAGAAATTCTTTCCTATGCCTGCAATGTCAAAAGCATTCCTTTGCCAAAAATTGCTGATATTTTCCAAAAGGTGTTTCTTTCAAGCACAATAGAAAGTGGGGAGTTTCTGTACAGAAGAAGTTGTACAGTAGGCCCAAAGTAAATCTCAATGTATCTTAAAGATAAGAAGAAAATTTTTAATCCACAGACTTCATTCAGAATTTAATTATCATTGTAAGCCAAAATACTAAACACAGAGTCTGAAGAAGTGCAGGACCCTGGTAGTAACAAGCAAAACTGAAGATGTGATCTGAACCTTGGTAAGAGTTAACCTTTTCAACTTGATTAAGAACCACTACAGAAATGTGTCTCTTTGTGTGTTTATGAAGATATTTCCAGAAAAGTTTGAGAAGACCCGCGGTTGCTGTGGGCAGTGCCATCACATGTACTGGAGTCACAGACCAAAGGCAAAAGGCAAAGTTAGTTATCTCTTTCCCCATGTCTGCAGATGCAGAGCAATCATCTGCTTAGAGGCTCCCACTATACTGCTCTGCCTTGGTTTCCTGGAACTTCAACCATAATACAGCATAATTTTCTTGTACACACCTATTGGCAAAATTTAGATTAAATTGGAAACTCTTAACAGTCTGTAGCAGTTACCCTTCATGGTTGCTGATAAATCGCCATTAAATGGCTTAAGAAAACAAGGGTTTATTTTCTTTTATGATGGATTGGTTACAGTTCTCAGTCCAGCTTGACAGGAGAGCTCACACCAACACCAAGGCCAAGGAAACTGGCCACACCATCTCTACATAATAGCCGAAAGAGAGGGATAATCCTTACTTGCCAGACTAACATGTCTGGCAACGTGTACACAAGCATGCTAACTCTCTCTGAACCAGCTCTCTGTATTTTATTCCAGGACTTTATCCCACCTATCATGGGCTGGGCCTTCCCCATCAGCTAGACAAGCTCCTGCAAGTTTGCTGTGGGCTTAATTCAACCACTAATTCTCTACAAATGTGCCCAGAGCTCAAACCTTCAATTGTCCATGAATGCATACTAAATACTGAATCTTCTGCAAGGCTTGACTAGACTTACTGTAGTTATACTGAACTGAATAAACAAGATGGAGTTATTGGCACTCCAACCGCAAATGTATTTCAAATATGAAAATAAAAGGTTATTAATGGGTTGAGAGAAGCACATGTTCAAAAAAAGAAGCCTATCTTGACTCTCTAAAATTTATAAAATGCTTTAGACATTCATTTCCCAAAGGGAAGAAGAAATTTGAGAGCTGGAGATGTTTAAAATAAAGAGTAGAGTAATGGGAAAGCATGTTAGTAGAGTACTCATTCAGAAGACATGGCGAAGAATAGAAAGAATAGGGGAGACACATACATATTCCTGACATGTTCTCTGAAAACATTTCCCACAGGTCTACCTTTCTTTGCTTTTGAGTTTGATTTTGCTCCTATTCTAACACTGTCTAAACTCTGGATTTTGAGAGGCAGAGAGCAGATTTTATTCTCTTTTTCTGGTTGTCATTACTTGGTTATGACATTTATTTATTTGAATGTTTATATTTCTGCGACACATCACCAGTCCTTTTTAGTTATTCAAGTTGACAGATAGACATTTTGTACATTTTTCACACAGAAAATCATGTTTTAAAGTATGTGTATGGGCATCCTGAAGAGAACCCTGAAGTCAACACCTGCAAAAGGACATGAGAGCAGGAATGAGATGACTAAACTAGAGAACTCAATAATGGAATTGCTAGTACTTTTTGATAATTTTTTGGTATTCTTTATACTTTTTCTATAATGGATATAATATTATATAGTGAATATGTACACCTATTCACTTTTCTTCACATCTTTGTCATCTTTTCTCTTTTATCATTTTTGTAATAACCAAGATAAGAGGTGTGATGTTGGACTACTTCATGCATACCTAATAGACATTGTTGCATTTTTTTTTTCATTCAAGAAACATTTCTTAGGGGCTGGAGAGGTGGCTCAGGGGTTAAGCCTCTGCCTTGCAGGCGGAAGGTCCTGAGTTCGGATTCCAGATCCCACCTATAGACGCCAGGCGGAAGCTTCTGGTCCTGGTAGGGCGGAACCTGTGAATCCCAGGGCAGAAGGAGGTGGAGGAGTCCATGGTGGTTCACGAATTCGTCCGTGGTTCTACACACACACACACACACACACACACACACACACGCGCGCACGCACATACACACGCACATGCACACAGTTGAATAAATAATAATAATAAAAAAATAAAAAAAAGAAATATCTCTTAGGTAACTTGTTTATATACTATGGAGGCCTGAGCTCCCACAGGAGTAGATGGGTAAGAGTGAACCCTGTGGTTCATAGCAGCACACAAGCTGAAGGGTGGGAGGAAGTAGGAGAGAATGGTGAAGGGAAGGGAGGGGATCGAGGGGAAGGAAGGAGGGAGAGAAGCTGAGATGAATATCCAATATGCTTGTAAAAGAAGAATTTAAAAAAGAAAATGTCTCTTAAAAGCTTTTTATATTGTTCAATCAAGTCATTCCTTTATTATTATGAGTACAATATTTTATAAACTTTGTGCATGAATCCCTTAAGAGACATAGATTCACAAATTTCTTCTCCTTGTCTGTAAGTTGTGTATTCCATTCGTTGATTGTTTCCTTTGCTCCTTAGAAATTTCTACTGTGATGAAATTTCATTTGCATATTTCTGTTTTATGGATTTTAGGGCTCCTCACTTATGTCCAACTACTTTTTTATTGAACATTTGGTTGTTTGGATGGCTACTACTCTCACATTTTGGCACTCAATAAAATCAGGCACATCTAGATGGAACTTGATATTGTCATTCTATCCTGGACTTTTATATGCTATTGAATTATAGTAATGGGTTTTTAGACTTGCAAAAACAGTAAGTACATTTTTAAAGAGAACAGAGTGATGTGAGCATTGATATTTCTAGATATGACAATAGACAATGATTATATTATTTTTTCTTCAAGAAGCCCTATAGTACCTTCATCTGAATTTTATAGTTTGATCCCTTGAAGTGCTCTTCTTCCATGATAACTCCAAAGAAATATGAATAGAAGCAATTTATGCTAATGTTAGAAAAATACTTTATAAAGCACTGCTTTGTTTTATGATTATTTCATTTCATATTCAAAAATGTTCCATATCATGGCAGTCTCTATTTTTACCTAAAATAAATAAAACATAAAAAACCAACAAACAATAAACATATGAAAAATGGTAAACATTTTATATTAAATTTTTGCAAACAAAAATATTTTGGTTATATCTGTTATGATAAGATGGTAAAAAGGAGAGAATTGGAGAAAATAACTAAATAATTTACATTATTATTATTATATATTATTTATTTTCTATTGTTGTTAACCAAAAAATATACCAAAAAAATGGAATTCAGAAGCTGTGGAGAATGCGTAGTGGTTAAAATCCTTGCTGTGCCACCATGAGGTCCAGAATTTAGATACCTGATATTATCATGCCTGGTGGGTATGGCATAAAATTTATATAATACCAGCTTCAGAAGGCAGTGACAAGGATTTATCAGAGAAAATTTCATAGTGGAACTATATATATGGATGAACTCTGAGTTTGATAAGGCATAAGAGCAGTTAAGGGTGATTCCCAACAGTAGCGTTGAGCCTCTACATTCATGAGCATACATATACATACACACTCCACACATGTACACATATATACCTGTGGCCATTTTTGCATATCCCATAGACACATACAAAAAATGAAAAGGAAGAAAAGAAAAGTAGAAGCAATCTTAGGAACATTTACTTATATATACAAGGTGGTCCATTATTGACAACTGAACTTGAATAGTTCAGTTAGCATTGACTTTATTTGTCAGTCCCAAAGCTCCTCTTTCAGTCTTATAAAATGTGACATAAACTAGTGCCTAAATATAACTCATCAATTATTGAACACCAAGCAAAGTAAATGTTTCTAAATCACTTAACATACTCCTTGGGATATAGAAAATGCTTCAAAATGATAACTCTTCCTAAATATTTTATGTACACAATTGAATAAGTAATGTCCTTAGGTCAAGAGGCAGTCTTTGTATAACTGTATTGGTTGAGCATACTGATATATATACCTCTGCCACCCAGCCATAAATTATTCTTCACTGAGTATAAGTCAGACTGCTTATATATTGAATTTGTGTTCTTCAGCTTCTTCAAACACTAACATTCATTGTTGTAAGAGGAAAAAGCAATAAAATATAAAGTGTGACTGGCATGCTTTAAGGGATGGGTATACTCTCCTAATGTCCTTTTTGTGGTCCATGTTTTGGTAATACAATTGGCAAAGGTGGCATTCTTTCTTTAATTCTGTCAGTAAGGAATGCAATTTTAAATTTCATATGGTTCTGTCAATGGTCTTTTTCCCTGCAGATGACTTTCAAATGTCCTATGTAAAAGCATTGATTGGAATCTTAATTCTTATTTGAGATACAGCTTACAGTTTTCTGTTTAATATTTCTAATATCTTTCACAAAAGCTGTTTTACATGATGGATGATGTCTTCTACACTTACTGCTAATTGGTGTATGTTTCTATATTGTGAATGTGAGTGTGTGTGTGTGCATGCACACTCATTAGGATTGCTTTTACTGAGGCTATATAGTAAAAATGTAACAATAGAAAAATGAAAGCATTTCAATGAAATTTTAACTAATTTTAAAGATAGTTCCATCAGATTTTTACCTATAGAATGAGACTATTATTACTCATTTATTAGGATTCAAAATATTAAACATATAAGAACATAATTTGTTCTTAATCATGTGTAACATACCTTACATGAATGTCAAATTGATATTCTTCTTACTATTTATTGACAGTGTAAGGATCATGGTTATACAACATAAATATTATTCAAGATAGTTTAATTCATATAAATACTTTGATACCTCGGCAAAGGTTTTTCTAAATGTGGTCCACATAGTATCACTACAAATAATGAATTGTAAAATGGATAAAATAATTTTATTCAAGAAAAAGTTTTATGTGAGTTATGTTTTCAAAAATCTACACAGCTGTGTAGATATTTATAAAATCAAAAAATAAGAACTTAGTCTTTCTGAGGAAATAAAACTTATGTGCTAAAAATTACTGACCAATTAAAATAAAGGAAAATTGTAATGTTTGCATAACTACATCAGTGAATGCAAATTCTATGATGAGTTTAGTTCTAGCCTATTAAACTTTTCATTTATGTAGAAAGATAGTTTGCCTGGATGACTGAAAAGGTTCTTCAGTGTAGCTTTACATAAATCCTCTTTATCTGAAAACAGTATTAAATTTTGTTTGGTAACTGTCCTGTAATAAACAAGGAAGCAACTAATAATTATTTGTTAATAGTGTCCTATTTATAAATGAAGTTTACTTATCTTTTCAAAAACAATTATACTAACCCTCTGTGTGCTCATTGCTTTAGAGGAGAATGCTGTGACCTCAGCAATTATTTTCCTTTTTATGCTCCATAAAATTGAAAAGATTTGCAAAGCAAGTGGCAGTACTAACTTTCATAATGATAGACCATATGGCTCTCTGTTTACTATATTTATGCTTAGCAGAGAGTATAAAATTATAGTTCTTGCATTTTTAAATAAAATGAGGTTGTTGCTTCTATTATATTAACAAAATAGGAAGTCTAGAAAAACAAAAAAATGTTATTTTTAAAAATTTATATTGCTAAAATTATATTTTCCTTGGGAGTTTTGGTTTGCAAAGTTATAAATTCATTTAAAGGATGAAATAATGAAATACTGATGGTTATAAAAACAAATATGTCTAAAATATATAACAATGTGACTTTGGTATAAGAAATATAATGTTACTCTTACAAATGTGTTGTTGATATAATTTTCTCATTATTGTATTCTGAACATCAATATTTTATATCACAGCTTCTTGGATCTGAGACAAATTTTAATGAACTCTAATGTCTTAAAATATCCTAGAGAATATTAATATTATATCAATAATGAAGAAAAACGATTAATCTTTGAAAATTATAAACAATATATGCTTTTACAGCTGTCATACTAGGGTTTTAACCCTACGGTAATAACTGTGATGACATGAATGTATGGATGAAATTGTGCTGTTGAAAAATAAACAAATTATTGCTTTCTGCTCATTGTGAGTCCCTTCAATTAAGCATACAATTTGAAAGGAATCAAGCTGAATTTAGTGAAAGCTTAATCTAAATTCATAAAAAAGAATGTATGTGCTTATATTAAGCAAATTTTAATTTCCTAGATAGTACAGAAAGGCATAATCATACATTTGAAATATCATGGTTTAGTCTTTAAGACAATAAAAATTAGAGTACACTATTTCACAATATTTATTAGTTGTTAAGGGTCATCACTTTAATTTCCTGGAAATATTTAATCATAATTGATTCCTAGGCAATATTTTTCTGCCAAATTGTACTCAATTTTTCTTTATTGATTTGGTCGATGATGCCATTAATCTATATCAAAACTATGATCATTACTGTTAGAAATCATTTAATTTCCTATTTCTTGTGGGTCTTTATAAATATTTAGCTTAGAAATATTGTCATAGCTTCCATCAAAATATTCAAACTATTCATATTTATTCCTAAATAAGTTTATGATACACTAGCTCAAAGTTTTAAGTACCTAATAGTTTCAGATACATTCAATTTCCTATTGATTCTTTGCAGAAAACTCCACTTACTGATTTATTACCTGTGGGTTTCTGTGTTTTGTTTATTTGTTTGAATTTTTGCAACTAAGTCTGGTTGAATTGAAAATGTTCACTTTAAATTTATTTCAATGTCTATTACATCATCATTTAAAAGTCTAATATCTCACATGTGTTAATTCATTCATATTTTTAAATAGAATAAGGTGATCAACCAAAATCTAAAATTTAATGTTTAATTCATAAATGTACAAATATATATCAAAGTAAAGTATTCAATATAATTTAGACTTCACTTATCAAATTTTTCTGTCTACTTGCTGGATAATTTTGCTTGTGATCTTGGTTTGAGTACAGCTTGTCCCCATGGGCTCATGTGTTTTGCATGCTTGGTCTGTAGTCAGTGTCATTGTTTGGGAAACTTAACGAATCTTTAGGAAAAGGACTGTTGCTGAGTGTGCTATTGGAGGGTGGACCATAAGAACTGATCATCTGGTCTTAGCCTCTGTGTTTCTCTCTCTCTGTCTCTGACTCGTCATGTTTGTTGTACTATAAGTCAGTCTTCTGTTTCTATCTTTATGCCTTCCCCTGTTTTCCCTATCAAACTGGTCTGTCACCAGGACTATAAACTAAATAAAAAAAGACCTTTTACCCTTAAGTTATTTAGGCAGATTTCTTTATAATAGCACAGGAGAGTAACTGAATGCTTATTGTATCTGTTCACTGATATATTCAATGAACATGCAGACATTTTTAATGTCATCCATTTATTCATTCACTCAGCCCAGAAAAGAATAAAAAGTACATAGAATATTTCAAGTATGGATATAATTTAATTTTTAAAAATTTTTTTATTATTATTATGTATTCAATTGTGCATGTGTAAGTGTGTGTGTGTGTGTGTGTGTGTGTGTGTGTGTGTGTGTGTGTAGAACCACAGACGAATTCGCGAACCACCATGGACGCCTCCACCTCCTTCTGCCCGGGGATTCACAGGCTCCGCCCTACCAGGACCAGAAGCACAGGCCGCCCCCGCTTCTGCCTGGAGTCTATACATGGGGTCTAGGATCCGAACTCAGGACCTTCTGCCTGCAAGGCAGAGGCATAACCCCTGAGCCACCTCTCCAGCCCCGGATATAATTTAATTTTTAATGTTTCAGACTTACTAAGGTAATGGTTTCTACCAGTATGTAGAGCATTCTATAAACAACTCACAATTATTAATATTTTATTTATTTATTTCAGAGAAGGAAAGAAAGTGTGTAAGTGCATATGATGTTAAATGACAACTTTCAGATACTGACTCTCTGCTTCCACCATGTGAATTGAACTCAGGTTGCTAGGTGTGACCAGAACTTTTGCCTGCTTATACAACTCACCTGCCCAGAAACTCATAATTTTATAGGTGTTTGCTCTACATATCTCAACATGACTGTCAATACATAATCACTGTCTCCAATCACCTAATAATTTTGTTCTGTGTTGTGACTTTGACACTGTGAAATTCTATGGTGCATTTACATGTCTTTGTGTTTATTTTCAGAGTAGCTCAGTTGAATTAAATGAATTATTAAGAACAACCCTAGAATAATACTGACACATATTAGCTAGTTAATATCTCTGTTATTCCATGAACGGAATTAATATGTCAGTTTTCTGCATCTTTGGTACTTTGTTTTACTTCCACTGCATGGCTTTTGATTTCCAGAGTTTTTGGCTTCAGGACATCTTCTATGAAACTTAGTAGAATCTTATATTTATGATTAATTTCATAGAGCATATGCTTAGTAATTATGTAGGAATAAACTTTTTAAATCAAGTCAATGCATAGCTGGCTCTAAGAGACCAATTATTCAAAATTGAAATCAATATGTTAATTTTATCCAAACTGCTGTTTTATTATCTTGACTATCAGGCAAGCATTTGTGATGTTAGGACAAAATTGCAGGTAACAGACATATTTGAATGATATATTTGTGGAATATGTCTGTTACCTGCAATTTTGATAGCTGCTCAATGCATTGTCATGCTATTTCAGCACTACACAATAACCTTCCAAGTTCAAATCCACTCTTTTTAGTTTCAACACTCACAAATAATAAGCTTGATTTATATCTTCAATTCCATCTAGTTGTGAATACTCAATAACAAGTACTGTTTTGTAGTAAGCATGGTTCTAAAACATAAAACTATTGAAAAATGTACTGAAGTTAAGACTCATTAAAGATAATGCAAATTTCAAAACAAAGGATGAACTTTCATCTATTTACAGCAATACCAAAATGGTCATAACTGGAGAAACTTTGTGCTACTATTTTTACTTGTCATTGCTCAGAAAGATTAACTCTGCTAGCAAATAACAAAGCTGTGTCTTTTTGTAATCTGAACGGAAATGATTATGTCAAAAAATGTAAATGTAATCAGTTTTAAAGCCATTGGAAGACTCATCATCTAGGACATAAATTATAGGCTTTCTGTGCCACTGAAAATTTAATAGCCTTTATTTCTAGAATGCATATGATGTTGAAAGTGTGATGTTTTATACAGCTTAATGAGAATTCAAATCAGAACATTTCTAAAGCAAAAGAATCAGTTCAATCTAGGTCAATTGTGATAAATACCTGCTTTGATAGCTACTTGATTTGATACATAAATCGATTCCCTTGTCAAACATAAGTTATTTCAATGGTTTATATGTATGTTTCAAGTAATCCATCAAGGTTTGCCTTTGCTGCAAGCAGTCTGCATCTCTCAGCTTTGAAGAGTCTGTGATGACTTAGCCTCCTCCAGCTTTGGCCAGCCAGCCATGCCACCTCTGTCATGAGAAACTCTCCCCTCTGGAACTATAAGCTGAATATATTTCCCTTTCTCCCTTAAGCTGACCGACTTTGAGTGTTCTCTCACAGCAATAGTTAAGAGTAACTGTCACAGAAATTGGTGCCAGTAGTGGGGTATTGCTGTGAGATTAAGAACAGCTGGTACCACAACATGAAGTTGTTTGTGAAGTTGAGAGAAGGTGGTACCCAGCAGTGTGCCCAATGCTTTGGTACTATTTGTTGGGAGAAATATGGAGAACTTTGTGACTTTGTGCTGGGAAAATCTTCACATCTTGGTGAGGGGGTCAAATGGGCCTTTCTCCTGAGAGCTCAGAGGAGAACAATGCTGTGAGAGATGCAGGCAGTGGAAGCCCAACTTGTGATGGTCCAGAGGGGAACAGAGACTGTGTTTGCAACTGGACAAGTGACATATGGAGCTATGTTTAGTGAAGTTTTGCCCTCCTCCTGAAAATTTGCCTGAAGTTAAACTGGAGTGCTTGGCGAAGGAAATTTCAAAGCAGTGTAGTCTTGACAATGTGATATGGCTACTTTTTAGTTGTCTTAAAATTATGAAAAAGAGCAAAGAATCAGGCTGGAAGAAGCTAAAACTGTAAGATCTAATGATGAAAAATACAAAGCCAAACTTAGAGTTGAACCAGGAAGAAGCAGGGAACAAAATGGCTGTTAAAGAGATTAACTCCATTTGTAAATCAAAGCCTGCTCTTAATTTGGATAATAGTAGAGGCTCTAGCTTGAAGGCAAGATCTTCAGAGAAGGCTCCCACCCATAAGAATGTAAATCCTTTTAGAAAAAATGAGCTAAAGGGTGGAATTCCAAAGTGAGGATCCACTTCTATAAAACAACTGTCCAGGTGTGAAAGAGCTTTTGCCCGTGGTCAGCATAGAGAAGCTGAATTAGCTGTGATTCAAGGGGGCCAGTCTTGGCAAAGTCATCCACATGGTTCTGGTTTTAAAGGCATCAAGGATGCAAGAGGGAGGAGATGGTGGAGTCCTCCTCCAAGATTTCGAAAAATGATGGAAGCTAGGTAGCATGTGGCAGAAAGTCTGAAGATGATAGGCCTAAGAAGGGCAGTTTGTGCTATGGAGTTAAAGCCTGGTTTGCCATTAAGAAGTAAAGATGCTAGAGATCCAGAGACAATGTGACACACCTGCCAAGGAAAGCTGTATACCCTGGGAGGAGTCAGCTCAAGAGAGCAACATATTCTATGGGCAGCTGTATTGGAGGTGTGGAACCAAAACTCTTTGGAACTGAGATGATTTCTAGGAGAGGCTCATCTGTTGGACTTCGAGCTACAAGATTTGAAGTTTGTCCTGCTGGTTTTTGGTCTTATTATGGACCGATCTTTCCTGGATATGCTCCTATTCCTTCCTTTTGGAATGGGAATGTTTATTCTGTGCCATTGTATGTTGGAAGTATGTAACTTGTCTTTTAATTTTATAGGAGGCTTTGGACTTTGAATTTTGGACTGTATTGGGACTACTGATGTAGTCTATGAAGACTTTTAAAGTTGGACTGAGTATGGCTTATATAGTGAGATGACAATGAGCCAGAGGTGGAGTATCATGGTTTGAAATGTGTCCCCTGCAGTCTCATGTGTTTATCAAAGTCATGGCACCTTGAGAGGTGGAGCCTTGCTGGGTGGACCTTGAGGTGGATTAGTCCCACCCTACCACTAGGAGAAGTCTGCCTTTGCTACAAGTGGTATGCTGCTCTCAGCCTCCAAGATGTCTGTGATGACTTAGGCTCCTCCACCTTTGACCACCTGTGCTGTCTCTGTCATGAGAAACTACCTCCCCTCTGGAACTGTAAGCTGAATAAACCTCCCTTTTGCCCTTAAAAAAAAGTAATCTATCAATGAATCTTCTGAGACAAATAATAGAGCCTTCATACATATATGTATTTAGTATTTTTTTCAAATGCTTACATTGCAATGTTGAAGTGATCTTATTCATCAGTGTACCTCACAAAAATCATGTCTAAATGTTAAAAATCCCCTTTGGGAGGAGAATTAAATCTTTGTTGACTCTACACTGCATTACAGATAGCAGTTCAAACTGCCATTTTCTCTGCTGGTTGTCAGTAATCATGAACATGACACAGTATCAAAAATGAGGCCTATTGATTCTTACTAGCTATTCATAATGAATGTTATTCACCGCCTAAAAAAAATTTGACAATATGAGCTAGAAACGTGTCAAAAGTAATAAAATACAACCACTATGTTCTCAAATTGTAAAAAAAAAAAAAATATTTAAATTCTGAGTAACCACTTAGAGACACTCAAAGACACATCTCTGTAATACCTACAGTAATTGTAAAGATTATAAACAGAATAATGGGAAAGGAGGGCCCCACCAGAAACAGAGGGGACCAAGTTACAGCAGAGAAAATAGGCCACCATTAAGGACTGCAAGTAAGTAATGAGACATCTGATTAAGTTCACAGACTTTCCTTCCTGATCATTTCCAACTGATGGGGTATGATCTCACCAGAAGGGGAGGGCATATAGGCTCCCAGATAGAAGGTAACCATTTTGCAAATGGGTGATTGACCCCTCCCTCACCGTGGTCTCCTACTTCTATTCCATCTACCTTTGAATAGACTCTTATAACAAGACCCTAATTTAACAGGTTTTTATCTCTGGCCAGGGGGTGACATACAATACCCATCAGGATGGAACCAAAGGCATTGCAGGAACAGCAAAACTGAAAAAAAAATCTTCAACAAACCATAATTCAGAACATCAGAGACTCTATATCAACCATGTGGAATCAGGCCTGCCTAATCTCTCCCCATCCTGAAGCTCAGGGAAATTTGCAGAAGAGGGGGTGGTAAGATTGTAAGAGCACAAGGATGGGAGGAGTCATGATATGCAAGATACTCCACACAAGTTAGGGCCGAAGCAATTATAACAGGACTCTGCATGATCTGGGCAATGACCCCTCAAATTCTAGCACTAGGACTAAAGGCCCTAGGATCCTTAGAAGCAAGGGATTAACAGTCACAATAGGGTTTGTATACTTAAGGGGAACACAAGAAAGAGTTCTAGAAAAGGCCACTGAGTCCTTACACCTCATTAGAGAGGAGGACCCAGAGGAAAGTTTGATATACTCATTAAAGGATGCTTCAGAGATGTGGGGAGGGGCAAAAGTAATAAAATACAACCTCTATGTTCTCAAATTGTAAAAAAAAAATTATTTAAATTCTGAGTAACCACTTAGAGGCACTCAGAAAGGGAGGGAGGGGGGAAAGGAAGGGACAAAGCAGGGAGGGAACAGGGAAGTCCAGGGAGGGTTGGAGGGAAGGAGGGGACAGGGGTGCCTATTATGTTTGTATGAGCAGAAACAAATTTAAAAAAAAGAAAGAAAGAGATGTGAAAAAAAATTATGAGTAATGCTTCAAAATGTAGATATACATGAGATCTTATCTCTCATCATCTTACATTTCATAAATGTATCTCTATAAATGAAATGGTTCAGAACATCAGTACATATGCTAAAAAGAAGTTATGATCAGCGAGAAACATGACTTAGTTCAAATATATTATTTATCTATAACTTTAGTAAAAAGCTGTTTTTGCTGTATTTGAATGAAATGACTCATGAAAATATCTGAAGTGCAAAGTGAAATTATGATGGAAAATATGTAATTAATGATAATCGGTGAGATTTTGAAAGTTGTGGTCATGTGAAGCTGGGGAAACCTCTCCATCCATCTGTAATTATGAGCTCAAGGAGACAGATACAAATAAGACAAGACCCTGTTGGGGTGAGGTTCCACATAATGGATGCTGGGCTATAAGGAGAGGATGAAACACAAGCGCTTAAATATATCCCATTAACTTTATCGTTAAATACATGTATTCTGTTAACAATTACAGATTTTGTAATCTTTAACTCATATCAATTATCGCTTATTATACTGCTTCAATAAACACTTCCTAGTATTTATAATGCATCTGACTGAAAAATTATCAATAAAGATGTATCAAGAGTTCATATGTTCAAATATACATAAATTTATATATATCATTATATGTCTAATGTAGTCTCTATCACATAACATGCATGCACACACACACAGACACACAATCTTAACTTAAACTTTTTTTTTCCTTGATCACTTTCACCTTATTCACGATTGTTCTATAATAGGTTTCTAATATCTTTTGACTCCAGGTAATTCTCCATAAAATAGAGAATATTATTTTTTCACTCAAATAGTATCATATGTGTTATTTATAAAAACTAAAACATTCTTTGTTTCCACTGAGTTAGTGTAAACCCCAATTGTCACAAATCCTGTAATGGCTGATATCCCTATTTAGATCACAGGGCTTATCTCTAAACCCCCATTGCAACTACATCAATTTTGTAGCTGACTATATTCTGCTCTTCTCATATATTCTTCATGTCATTTTTCATCTGCCTAAGATTCTGTTCCTGATTTCAACCCTGAGCAGATAGGGATAAGATCTTAAATGTCAAAAGAAATTAAAATTTTCTTCTATGTAGATTCATACTCTTTACACCTGTGGACTTGGAATGATCATTATTCTTTACTGCTTTGTTTATCATTATATCTGAGCTCGGAAGGCAGAAGCCAGTTGTTTCTATTCTCAACCCATAATTGATTTGAGAAATGTTGCATTTATGGTACTTGCAGAAGTATACATATGGTATAGAACTAAACATGATTAAACCTGAAATTGCAAATAGTTACCACTTTCCCCTCCTTCTTAGAGGCACTGCATTTCAAACGACATGAGCAAATTTGATAAACTGTAGGCGGGGGAGAGGGATCAGAAGTTATAGTCTTGGTCTCATGAGCAAAAGGACCTTAGTTCTAGTCTTGGTCTCATGAGCAAAAGGACCTTAGTTCAGACCCTCAGATCCTAAATATAAATACATAAATCCTAAATAAAAATCCCAAGATCCTAAATATAAATACCAGGTGGAAATGGAAGTAACGTGTAATTACAGTCCTAGGAGGGAGGGCCTAGAAAACACCAGAGCAAGAGGAGTTAGGGGAATCCAGCATGATTCCTAATGGGCCTCCACGAGCACACCATTAAGTGCCTTCAGACACACACACACACACACACACACACACACACACACACACACAGATTTTATATATATATATATATATACACACACACATATGGAGAGAGACAGACAGACAGACAGACAGAAAGACAGACAGACACTGACAGACAGGAAGACAAGTGCAAACAAAAGATAAATCTTAAAATAGCAGCAAACTGTTAATATTTATATGTCCTTTGAATTTGTATTAAATTATATAAAACTTCAGTTTTCTTACTTCTTAGTCTCCTAGTATAGCTTGTGATTTATTATAACTTTGATCCATGAGCTAAAGATTACTTTACTAGTTAAAGTCCTGCAATCAGCCTAGGTTAACTTTTGGTAACACTACATCCACAGAGTTATATACCCAGTCTTTACTCCCTTCTTCCTTTTCCCAGTATGGATCCAGTGATAAAGTATTGCTGTCATTCTTCCAAAATTTTGGAAAACTACTTATATTTTATTTACTTTTTAAATCCTAAATCCAGAACAAATTATTTTTGTACTGTTTTAGGTTTTTGAGACTTAAAAGTACTATAAAATGCAGAATTGGTTATCTGATGATATGAACAACTGCTGCACTTCCTGCATGACAAATGAAATTGCAATTTTTATGACATATAGTGTAGATGATAATTTTAAATCATTCCATTTCTTATGTTCATACATATTTCCTATTGAAATTCACTCTTTGACTCTTTGAAACATTGATTTTTTTTTTTTTTTGCAGTGCTTTCTCTCTTGGAAAGCCTAACACTCATTATTTGAGGTAAAGTTCTTCCTCTCTACTGGTCTTTTAAATTAATTATCAGCTTTCCCACATGTTCTGTTCCATCCTACAATTAAAATAGGAAACAAATGAAGGCTTAGTAGATGCCATGTCTCCTTCCAGCTGCTTCCTGTTTAAAAGTGAATTTTTCAGGAAAAAATGTCTCTGCCCATGGTCTCAGTTCCTTTGTCTTCATTCCCTGGAATCTAACCTAATGTGCAATAAAACTTTCTCATTTTACCCTATACTACTTACCTACTTGTTTAAACCTCCACCTAGTCAAAAGTTGTAAACTCAGTTATACTGACTTTAAATTCCAATTGATTTAACATAAAATAGTCTGTGAATGTGTTTCATGCCAATTTCGTCAGTTACATTTTTTTTCTGGGTACTTAGATGCTGCTACACTTGTCTTCTGAGTGACAGAGAACAGAACTGACCTGTGGTGATACTCAGACTTATTCCAGACTTGCTTTGGAGCACAAGAAATTACATTCAACTTTTATCAGTGTCTGTATTCAGATTTCACACATATATACAAACTAAGTTCTGATGTACTTTAGCCATGCTTGTTACAAATTCAGTCTTTATCTGCTAGAAAAATTAGAAAGAACTTGATTTTCAAGTTGGACATCCTTATCATTATTTTTTCTAGTAAATATTTAGTCAATAAGTGAGTGTTCAGTTGTACTTCTATTGCTGATATAAATATATTGTACTAATAGTATAAAAATGGGTTTCGTTCAAGTTTAGGGTTCTCAAAGTTGCAATTGATCAGCATGGCAGGAGAGTTCATATAAACATCAGGAACCAAGGTAACAGAATTCCCACTATCCGCAGGAAAAGTTGAGAGTGGGACATACATTACAAATCATTATTTTGTCAAATTCCAAACTGATCTCCCTCCATCTTATCAACGTGGTAAAGAATAGTCCCACTTATTATGAGTTGGATTCTCCCACACAAGAAATTCTGTAACAGGCTTTCCCATGATTTGACTTAACTCCACAGCTCTTCACAGATGAGCCCTAAAGTTCAGTCTTTAGCTATCAATTTGACCTCTGTAACTAACTGCTATGATGCTATCTACCTCCAAGACAATCAGTAATATAACTTGTCTTTACTATGGAATTTTAGCACTTTGTGTTCCTTGCACATGCTATCATATTTTTATGAAGAACCAGAGTGGTACATGCGTGGAGAAATGTTAAGATTACTTCTATCCTCTCCTTCCAAAGATTTATAGATCATAATTCTAAGAAAGTTATAGGTAGCAATCTGTATTTGTGTTATGATGATTCCACTGTTTGCTTATAATACGAAATATATCTGGTAAGAACATTTAGACAAAGAATGTCTCTAAATGTTCTAGGTTCTTTGAGAAATGAATGTTTTACAAAGCATTAAGTAAAATTGATTGCAAAGATAGATATTTTAATGTTGGGTCGAAATTACAGTGTATAATATTGCCATGTATTTTTTCCAGCTAGGAATCAAGCTGGGCCCTCTGACTAATAGGCAAGTCCATAGCATCAAATCTGTTAATTTAGAGAACAATGTGAGTCTGCTTTTTAGATAAATATAATAGACACAGATGAGTGATGTTCGCTATAGCTTAATAAATAAATTTTATAATGTCAGTTTCAATCTTATAAGGAATCCATGTTTCGTTATTGTATAAGCTTAGGTGGATTCATTACATTAGTAATTTAATTTAGTGAAATTGAAGTGATGAAAGGAATAATAACAAAAGTGAATTCTTCCATTCCCCTATCTTTCCTATTTTCTTGTTAGAATATAATCAGTAGCTAGCATGAAAAATAATTTAACTAAACTACTTCCTATTAAAAGACAGGAACATGAATCTTGTGAAAGGGTAAAAAATAAAGACTTCACCTCTAATATTGTTTTAGACTGTAGCTTGCAATATGTAAAACAATTCTATTCTTCAGCTAATAAAACTGAATAAAAACAG
The DNA here is from genome assembly GCA_023101885.1 of Typhlomys cinereus. Lineage (NCBI taxonomy): Eukaryota > Metazoa > Chordata > Mammalia > Rodentia > Platacanthomyidae > Typhlomys > Typhlomys cinereus. Next base: position 1,799,904 of record JALPQD010000054.1, read on the forward strand.
AATTTAAAAAGGAAGAAAATAAAACTGAATAATACTAACATCATTATACAGTGACTCTCTGGTGTCTTCAAGAAAGAAATCATTCTGTTCCTACTATAATATTAAATAAAATAATGGCAAGTTTATTTGTCTTTAGAAAAGGAAAGTGAATTGTACAATTGATATTGAGTGAAAAAATATTTACATTTCAATGTGATGAACTGAGGACTTTTCCGTGAATCTTTCAGTCTGCTAAAATACATAATTCTAAATATTATTAATTATAAACATGTATCATGTAAATAAAATTAAATATTAATAAAAAATAAACTTCCTCATTTTGAACAGACATTTTTATTATTATATTCTGATTTTGAGAAAGCATTCTTCATTATTGCAATCTCTACACATTATACAGTAGTCATTCTATAAATTGCTTATCAACTTTTCTGTTTGTCAGAAAAGTAGTTAATATGTCATGTTTATGTAAATTTCTGGTATATAATAGGAACTCAACCAATGATCATAATGATATTAGCAAAAAATGCCTATAGTAGGAGCTCTGTATTTTTTATCTTATTAGTATCCACTTTTTACTCAGTGAGGTGATACATTTGCATCCCTGACTAAAGTGCTTATTATTATTAGTCTTTGCAAGCTGCTAACATTGTAGATAGATAATGCAAAGATTAAAAACTTTTGGATACAGTCAATAATTACAATAATCTTACTCTATGCATAAAAATTGTGTCAAAATGCTATTTAGACTGATTTGGAGCTTTAGACATCAAATCAAGCATTTTGGGGCTTAGATAAGGAACAGATGAAAAAAATGGGCCTTTGTCTGACTGTAGTCATCACTGAAGACTGGGGTTATGACATTAGAGCAACTAGGGCATCACAGCTCCACAGTACCAACAACATTCCAGCATATATGTTTCCTTCTTTTAAAGAGAAAATTCAAGGTCTGATTTTTCTTTCTCCTCAGGTTGGCTTCATGAATGGTAGTCATATGTTCTTCTTTGTTTCTCCATTTATGCTTATGCTATTTTAGTTTTCTGTTGGATTCCTAATAAGCAGAATTAGGGGTACACAATAATTATGTAAAAGAAGGTTTTCTCAAGGAAACATGGAAATATCTTTTATTCCATACCCAAAATTCAACCTAAACATCTCATAGTACCCAGTAAATGCTACTTTAATCTATAATAAACAAAGCTCAAAGATTTTAAAAAAATTTACTAGTCCATAACCCTTTTGTATATGAGGCCTTTAACATATTGACAAGTTTGGAAATCAAGACCAGTTATGTATGACACATTCACGCTGAATTTGATTTAGTGCCCTGCACAGCAAGTGAAAGTTACAAGCAACAGAAGGCATTTTAAATGGCATATTTTTCTTCTCTTTTCTCCTTTCATTTTGTTTCTTTTCTTTTTCTTTTTTCTTCATTCATTTTTTCTTCATTTTTTCCCTCCATTTTCCCGTGGCTCTGGCCATACAATCCAGCCCTTTCATATGGAAGGCTAATGATATTGAAGTGTTTCTTGTACATTTGTTTCAGTTACATGAAGTTGAAGTGTTTTCTAAGTCTTTGTATTCTGATGGGGGAAAAGTCTAACATCAGCACAAGTAGCAAAATATTGTTTTCCATTTTAAGAAATACTAATTCTTAACTAGGTCTTTGATTATAAAACACACTGACAGTTGATCACTAATAGATATATTGTGTAACTTTATCCTCTGAGTTGAAACAGTTGCTGTAAGAAGGAGGAGTCTCCCAAAACATAGGCAGTTCAGACAGATTCAAAAGCACTCCCTGCCCCCACTCCTGACCCATTTCACCTAAGCAGGAAACAATTTCTGAAGAAAGAAGATGCTTCTGTGGAGTCACTTCTCAATCGGGTAGAGGTCTGTAGAGGAAAACAAAGCATCGTTTTATTTTGAGGTAGGTTCACTGGTAAAACAATTATATTTGTATTGTTCACCTTCCTACAAAGGCCAATATATTCATTAGATCAACCAGGAATCATTAGGTGAATGTCCGGTGTCTTTTTCCAGTGTCATTTCTGGAATATTCATTCATTTCTTAACATTTTCCCAGCAAAAAACTCACAAAATCTTATATACACAGTTACGCAGTTCATTAGTTAGTTCTCTGTTGCTTTGCATATGTGTATATATATATATCTATAGAAAATATCTAAGATGAGATATATACTTGTGGGGTTTTATTGCAAATATCATTTTAGTGCTAGCTATGAGTTGCTCAAAATTCTAAGCTTCTGTCTTCAAAAGTTTGTTCTCATCTATGAAATCTTTGAGAGAAACAGTACTCATGCAAAAGAACACATCCAATAACTAGAAGTTAAAGGACCATTGCTCAGGAAATGGACTAAAGAAGGGAAACACTTAAGTTCAAGTGGCCTTAAATTATTCCCATTTCATATATCATAGGGTTTAGTGATTTTATATGATTTATGATGACTTTCATGTGACAGTAAAATTTACAAAGACATTTTGTTATAGTTCTTTAATTTTGTTTTGTGCTCTTTTATCATTAGAAAGAAACCAATAGGTTCTAATCACCAAGCACTTCTGGGTCAACACTTTCTTTAAAGAATTTGATTCTTGGGGCTGGAGAGGTGGCTCAGGGGTTAAGCCTCTGCCTTGCAGGTGGAAGGTCCTGAGTTCGGATCCTAGACCCCATGTATAGACCAAATACTAGGATACTCATATTACTTTATACACATTTTAGTAAAGAAATAACTAAGTTGAGAAGTTGAGAAGGATTAAATCATCTGTAGTATCAGTGACAAACTCTGAGTGGCCACCTGAGTGAAATCCCTGCAAGTCCTGGAAATCCGCATGGTGTGAGGAGAGAACTGATATACGAAAGTCGTCCTCTGAAACAACCCATGTGCCATGTTATGCAGGGAATTTCTCTCTCTCTCTTCCTCTCTCTCCTTTTCTGACTCCGTCTTATTCTCTCAAGTGAATAAATAAAACAAAATTATATTTTAAAATGAAATATATGTACTTAAAGGCAGTCTGATACCATGTCCACTTAGAAAAAAATGGGATTTTGGGGGGATTTTTTTAAAATATAGAATTGTGGCCTCTATGGGCTTACCTAGATTACTACTTAATAACTTCTTTTTGAGGGTACAGAAGCTCTCATATCTTTCACCAAGATCAATTGGCAATATCTGTACTTATGTTTATAGGGGTGAGAGGAAGCATTACCACTACCACTGAAACATTCTTACAGCTCTGGAGTCCGTGTTACTTTTTTAAAAAGTCAAATATAAAAACTAAACTTCAATCTGAACATTCTAGTGATCTACTCATGAATATTTAAAAAAGAATTATATTTGTTCTTTGACTATTTTGTTAATGAATGAAGTACAGACTGAAAATTCTTTCCCCAATTCTTTCTTCACTCCCTCCCACTCCTGTCTAACCTTCATATTTACAAATCACATTCATGACTATCTCTTTTATTTTATGACTCAGTGAGTTTGATGAGGGGCATCTGTGTAACTGAGGATTTGGAGCAACCTGTTAAGGCCTGGTAAACTCAGCAAAGGGGCTAAAACTGAAGTCAATGAAACCCTATTTCTCAGAATCTATCAAGAGCCACTAGTTCAGGGAAGCAAAAGACCCATGAACCACATACAGCTCCATCTATGACTTACCATTGATGGATCCAGTTTTGTAACCACAGCTGCTGGGAGTTCATAACTGCAATTTCACTGTCATACCCAGTGAAATATGTCACATCATCACATCTTTTGAAATATGTCACACCCCATGCTTATATCTCACAGCCCACCTCCCTTTCTTCCAGGTCTCATTCTGCAGTGCTCTTTTGCAATGCTTTCTGAGTCTTAGAGAAGACAATATAAATGTCTTCTTTTGAACTAGGTTCTCAATTGTTCCTTATTCTTAGCACCTTAGGGAGTCATGAGTCTGCATTCACCACTGTCTGCTGTAAAGAGAGTCTTCAATTAAGACTGAGCATTGTTTTATGGATATGGACATATGGATATAAAATAAATAATTAGAAGATTGTCCATGTGTTGTTGGTTTAGTTAATTAACTAAAGTCTTTACTCTCTAAGATTTCATGAGGTATGTGTTTTAGATCAAGATTAAACAGGAATCAAATTTAATTAAAGAACGTTTGCTTACCCACTTAAGAATTTTTCCAGTATTGAATAGATTGGTAGAACATGCCTGGAAAATTTGGTTTGTAGTTTGTGGCATTCACAGATGGATGGGTAAGACCATTGCTACCTTTTCTTCTCTAAAAATCTGCAGAGAATTTTTCATGCATTTCAAACATTAGTCAGGGTTGAAGTTTTTAGTTTAATTCCACCTTGGTTTCTTTGTATCTTACAACTGAGATGCTTAGAGTTTTCAGTAATAAAAGCTTATCTTCTAGTTCTGATAAGCAATCAAAAGAATGGACAAGAACCTGTGCAAGTTTCTTGACCAACAGCTCCTACAGAGATATCCTATATGTTGCAGTTTGTATCGGGGATGCCAGCAAATTCACAAGCAAAAATCTTTGAAAAAAATTTATTTTGGTTTACAATTGCCTGGTTATAGTTCCTAATCCAGCATGGCAGGAGAGTTTATACCAACACCATGTGCTGTGGGAATTGCTAAGAGAGGGACACATTTTACCAGCCAGGCAGCAAGTCGGTCCAAATATGCTAAAGTCTGCCAACTACTTGAGTCATCTTCCTCCGTCTTAGCCACCTGCTCAGGGAAAAGTCACACCCACCATGAGCTGGGTCTTCTCCATGGATTAGAAAATCTCCTGCAGGTTTTCTTAGAACTTGCCTTAGCATAAATTCTTCACAGATGTGTCCAAACCTCAGTCTACAATTTCCAAGTTAGCACCTTTGTTTCTACTGTCACGCCATACATTGCACTGGGAAATTTATTTAGTAAACCATTGATTCTAGGAACAGCATTAGCTAGCCACCCGAGGTATCTTCCTTCAATTTTCCTTTTACGATATTTAATTGGGTTACAAGATGGCAGGTTTCCTTATAACTTTTGCCATATAGCCCTCACTTTGATTAACCTCCATCTTATTTTACTAATCACTCCACCCTGATTTCTATTTAAGCTTTCTGTCTATAGTATTCCTTTTCTCAACTATAATTTTTGTATTTCTACAACTTCCCACCGTCAATCTACAGTCATCTAGACTCACTTATCTTTCCTCTATTAGAGGCTTGATGTTTTAGTAATAAGATCCCAGGAAATCTTGCCTATATTTTTATTTTCAAAAAGCCTTCCTGCTACATATATCTCACAGAAAGCAGAACACAATGCTAAAAAGTTACTGAAGTGTAGGTCATATTTTAATATAATAGATTTGTGTTGCAGTTTTGATTTACAATTCATGCTGTGATATTTCATGTTTTCTCTGAATTGCAAAATTAAACCAATAATCCTTTTCAAGCCAATTGATTATTGTATGTTAAAGATGAGATGAAGGATGTGATTTTGTTCTGAAAATTCTTAACAGCTATACAAAGTTATGGCAGTATACAACTATACTGTTTAGAATATTAACAAAAATAATGTAAATTTTATCAATGACATTTAGGTTTATAGATTGTAATCAGAACTTAAGCAATGTTTTCATAAAATATGACTTCTAAATTATAATTCATTATCCCAGAGTATCCATCAGTAAGGTAATACAATCATTAATGAAATTGCTGCAGAATTTATATTGCAAAATGAAATAGTCATTGCCCTGAAGTAAACACGACACCTTGTTCATTATGTGAAACTTGATTTTTTATTATAATTAATTTAAGATCACATTAACTTTTCAGGTTATCCAAGTGAATGAGCTGTACTTGTGAATAAAACTGAAATACATTTGATACAAATATATATATGTGTGTGTGTATAAGCATGCATACACAGTAATTTTGTTTCAAGAAGAATCTGTGCTAATTTTGAGTACTTTTCACTAAACACCTAAAAGACAGTCATTTGGAAAGAAGAATCAAAACATGTGTCTTGAGATAAGACAGACTTTCAAAGTGCTAATTTATGACTTGTAATTAGCAGCAATTCTATTTACTCTGTGTGAGACCATCCCAGAAAAGTTTGAAACTCTTTAATTCAGCTAAAGATCATTAAATATCAATTCTATGCTTTGGAGAAATATTGCAAAAGTTAAAAAAGGGAAATTTTAGCTAAAATGTAATGTTAATGAGTTTTGTAGGCAACTGTGAAGGAATAAAAAAGGCAAGTATTCCTTGAGTTCCAACCATTTTAAAAGAAACTGAGAAAACACCATCTTAACTCATTCAGTTCTTAAAATCAAGGTAGAAAGATCATAGAGGAGTATTTTGACATCTTCCACTTAATTCTCAATAAACCTTAGTTTTACTTTCAGTTTTTACTTGTTGAGATTCAATACTCTGACAAAATAAATTTAAAGGAGGAAAATCATTGATTCATAATTCTAAGCTCATCATGGCAAGGAAGTCACAGTGGTAGGAGCTGGAAGCAGTAGGAGTGACATGCAGTCAAGAGAATAGAACAATACATGCTTACATGCTTACTTACAAAATATTCTGCTCTCTTTCACCTCTTTATTCAGCCCAGTCCTTCACTCAAAACAAGTGTCTCTCACAGTATACAGGCCTTTCTATCTCTATCAAAGTAATCAAGATAAGCCTCCCTAGGTGTGTAAAGTGATTGTAGATCTTAGGTTGAAAAGTAGTCTACGTATCATCTACATCTATTGTGTATGTGGTCATGCATCTATCTTTCATCTATAGTAATCATTATCATTATATGTTGCAGTTGTCCCACATGCTGCTGATAAAATCATGACAAAACTGTTGAAGGGACCAAGGGGTCTATTCTCTTACAATAATTGAGTTATAGCTCTTAGTCCAGCTTGGCAGGAGAGCACGCACCATCACCAAAGAGAATAAGGGAACAGGCCATGCCATATTCACACGACTGCTAGAGAGAGAGCCAACCCTTACTTGCCAGAGCAGCATGTGAGACCAAGTATACAGAAGGACACCCACTTCCTCAACCACCTTTTTCTATTTTATTCATCTGTCCAGAGCCTAGTCTCACCCACCATGGACTGGGCCTTTCCATTGGCTAGACAATCCCCTGCAGGTTTTGCTCTGGAATGAAATTAACAACTAAATCTCTACAAATGTGCAACTGTCCAGTTGACACCTGTATCTAACTATGAACTATCCATCTTTGATTTGCTATCTAATCATCTATTAATACTTTTATTATCATATATTTCTATGTACATATTCCAAATTTAAATCACTATCACACTTGTGCTTATATGTTAGATTTAGCAATCTTCCAAACTGTGAGAAATAATTCTTCTCTTTTTGAGCTACACAGAGATGCCAAAGATAGAATTACTTATATTTCAAATGTCACAGGAGTGACATTTTTTCAGCAGTGTTATCTGTAACAATATTTATTATTATTCTAGGCTGACTTTGAACTTGCTATGTAGTTATCAATGTCCTTGAACTTCTGATTCATTCACCTCCATTTCTAGTATGCTGGCACTAAAGGGATCACTGTTCCCTGTGTATTCTGTGCAAGAATCAAACCCAGGGCTTCGAGCATGTGAGACAAACAGCACGTTGTTAAGCAAACTCTAAAGCAGAATTCAGTTCTGGTTACATTCTAAGTAAATATCTGAGGAAATAACTTTGGAGTGAGGGTTTAAACATGAAAATGTTAGAGATTTCAAGTTGTCTGAATAAGAGATGATGATTGTAGGGAGGTTAAGAAAGTATTCATGTAGAAGGTATTTTAATGAAAGCCCTAACTTGGTATCTTCACATTGATTGCATTAAATTAAATAATGTCCATTAATACTTGTATAATTAGAAAATGAAGATGTCAAGACACCAAGGAAAATTTTGTATGTAAAATTATAAACAAAACTGCTTATATGCTAAAACTGATATTAATAATTTTGAAGTTATTATTCAGATTGAAATACATTAAAAACTTAATATTTTGTCAATATTAGTTATTAAAAGCTTAAAGGGAAATCTAAAAATTTATTTTCTCAATTTTTTTTGAATATTTTCTTTATATTGCAATAAGACTTAATTTTTTAAAAATATGGAATACCTCATGGATTTGCATGTCATACTTGAGCAGGGGCCATGTTAATCCTCTCTGTATTGGTCCAATTTTAGTAAATATGCTGTCAAAGTGAGCACACCATAAAAATTGTTTTATGTCTTAAGTATGAAAAGCATGTTGATGTCACTTATGGTTACTTCAAAATAGCTCACATTTTATACAAATATATTTTAATGCTAATAAGGTTCCTATCTAGTTTAGCTATGTAGTGAATTCTAAGATCTGTGTGGGCAGGAGATATGTCATGGATAGTGTATTACACTTGATTCATTTGATTATTTGGATGTTTTTCCTGGTGCAAGATCAATCTAAGGCATTATTAGAATGTGAGAACAAACCTGTATGGAACCAAGATTCACATCTGCTGTCACAGTCAGTGGTATATAATTTGTGAGAATCATCACAGTAACTTTTAATTAATGATGGTGCAGTTAATAACAGGTAACGTATGCATGATTGAATCTGAGGGTGTTTTTTTCATGAATCTGAGGTTGACAAATAAATTTGAAACCAAACATAAGCACCTGTAAGTTTGTGCCACAGAATGTGAATGAGGCTGTGCTCATCTCTGTCAGGTCTGTCTCTCATGAACAGACAGCTGCTCAGCTTCCAGCATGGAGATGATTGCTCCAAAGCTTCACGGATTTTGTTCAATTTGTTAGTTAGAAATGTGAGAATCTAAAACCTGAATAGTAAAAATTGATACTGAGTTCATCATTAGGAACATTATTAAGTGACAATAAGAGAAATCACATTTTGGAGTAAAAAAATGTGCATTCATGGTATGCTCCAATAAAAAATTGCTTAAAAGGTTTGCATCAGAGAAAAATAAAGATAGAAGCTTTACTTCCATAAAAATTCTTTTTTAAAATATTTTATTTGTTTATTGTGGGTTTGTGTGTGTGTGTGTGGTGTGTGTGTGTGTGTGTGTGTGTATGTGTCACAGGGCACTGTGTGTGCATGTGGAGGACCAAGGGTGACTTCAGGAATCATCTAGAATTGTTTCTACCTACTTTTTGCTTCACTCTGCAATTTGCCAGGTTCCACCCACCAGCGTGGGAAGTGCAGGCTGCCATCGTTTCCACCTGATGTTTTCACGTGAGACTTGAGATCTGAACTCTGGACCCTCTGCTTGGGAGGCAGAATCTTAACCCTTGGGCCATCTCTCCAACCCACTTCCATAAAATTCTTGAATTAGGACATCAAAGGATGGCAATCTGACAAAAATTTCTAAATGCTCTTTTAAAATTTAATCACGTGGTCAAATTCAAAAACAGGCTAGGTCTGAGACTTCCTGAGAGACCTCACATGATACTCAAATAAAAACATATAGAACCTTCATTTTTAACATAATTATATTATATTGATTGATAGGGAGCATGTTATAATCTTCTTCAATAATAACAAAAGTGAGAATGTTTGACAACATATCATTAAAAAATTGCATAGCATACCATTAACTTTCCCAGGCTCAGGCCTCTGGTCAAGTTTTCATAAGAACTTCTCACGCTTCAGTCTGGAAAATTGTTAGTTACATTCTTTAAATTACAGATAATCTTCTAAAAGCACATAAAAGTCCATTTATTGATATTTCTATCATTGCTGACTTCATTTACTTTTTCAGTTTTTCAATGTCATATACTTCCTGATTTTGTCAAAAATAATCTGAACTAATTGAAACCCTAGAAATTTACTTAATTTATTTCTTAGGTTTTATTTTGTTAGGTTTCTCTCAATATTCATCATTATTTGAATGTGAAACCTCTATCGCATTTCATACTTGTACCCCAGAATATGGTTTTGTTTTAGAAGGTTTTAGAATCTTCAAAAGTCTGATCCTGTCTGGAGAAAGCAGGCCATAGGGTACAGGCCTTCAGCATTTGTGTGTGGTCCAGTCCCACTTTCAGTCACTTGTTTGTTCCGCCAAGAAGGGAGAAAGCAAGGAAACTCAAGTTTCCAATTTCAAATTAAGCCAAGTCAATTGCAACCCTGCCCAAGGTGGAGACTATGGAAGGGGTTCTAACAATTGCATTTTAAATAAATGCTCCCAGAGTCTTGAGAAGGACATTTTTGCATTGCATAAATAGCTTTTTAAACAGATTAAAGTCCATCTGAAAGGGACAGAGGCAGAATTTGTAATTTTCTGCTATGTTTTCTAGTAAATACTATGAGAAGAATCAAAAATCAGGAGGTAGTCTATTAAATCTTAATCTGAAGAAACTGTTGAAGCCCCCTGGCTTACTCATGACATTTATGCCCTTTTAGAATGTTATGATGGAAGAATTTTCTGTCACAATTTTTTATGACTTTACACAATGACTTCACTTGTGTTAGCAACCTATTTCTGCTGTTGTGCATTGCCACAACTGTGAGACTTATCTGTGAGACTTAATTGTTTCTCAGTTATAGGATTTGGGGGTTGGCAGAGGCTGTTCTTTTAAGAAGCCTTTGCAGAGAAACCTTATGTGCTTTCTGGATACAAGTCTCATGTGACCCGAGAGGTTACAAAACTACAACTTTTCCTATTTTCCTTCACATACCTCTCTCTCTCTCTCTCTCTCTCTCTCTCTCTCTCTCTCTCTGAATCCCACTCCTCCATCTTCGCATACTCACGACAAAGCTTCTGCTTGATGATAACAGCCTCCTGCCCCCCATAGTTGGTGACCGTAAGAGCAAAGGTTTGCCTGACATTTAGTGTCAGCAGGGTCAAGGTCAAAGTCTGATCCTTGGCCACACTTCCTGAGCTGGACAAGCATCCTCCACACTCATTTTTCTTTCTTCTCTCTCCTCTTTTTCTTTTTCTCTTTTTTCTTCTCCTCTCCCTTTTCCTGCAGTTTTGGAACTCCATTAAAAACTTCTATCTAGTCTGTGGTGCAGTGTGTTTTCAAAATTAACTACCTCATATTTATATGTTACATCTCTCTCTCTCTCGCTCTCTCTCTCTGCAAATGAAATCAAAAATATATTTTAAGTCAACTAGAATTCCTCTTTTCTACCAGCCTTGGCCATTTTCTTGCCACTGAACTAACCAGCTGGACAGTTTTATTATAGGCCTTACACGCCACTGTCTATAGCAGATAAGTGCTTCCCATGTGGCGGCTGGCCAATTTGGAAAGTTGCAAAAGAAGAAAAGCCAGTGAACTACTGAAAAGTAAGCATGGTGTATCTGAGGAAAGGCCAAAGCATATTATTAGTGGGCAAAACAGAAGTAGAAAAGTTACAACTTCTCTGAAATTGTCCATTTGCTGTTGGAGAGACCGGTGTGTTCATTTAACATTTCTCTGGGCCGATCACGTGAAATCGACTCAAGTGCCTGCTACAGTACTGATTTCTAGGTACATTAATCAGTGAACACAGAAAACAAGTTACAGCAATTTAAACAGCCTCCAGAGGGAATTCTTATGCAGATGTAATTCTAAAATACTCTAAAATGAGTTATGAACTAAACTAATATGAAGACCACTCCCTCGATTTTTTATTGATGTATCTGATTCATTTACATCATTCTTGGTACATGTATGCTTACTGCTATGCATTTACTAAATGCTCATAGTAACTATAATTTACACATAATTCAATCTGTGGCTCACTAAGAAATAATTACCAACATCTCCAAATAGGTCATTATATAGCATAAGTTAATATAGAGTGGCAAATGGGGTGGAGGGAGAGTCTAGCCTCAGGCACACATGTCCTCAGTAACATATTCTTGTTCCTTTTGTTTGTTGCCATGTTTGTAAGCCATTAAATCCCTCCTAGCCTTGAAATTTTGCAATAATCATAAACAAATTATTCATAGCAAATTCCCTCCCTCTACTCACTGCTATATTTGAACAAAGTTCTAGGCATTTCATTCACTGAATATATTGATGCTATTATTATTTAAATTGGAATATTCCCCCAAAGATTCATGTTTTGAATCCCTGTACCTCACAAGTAGGACTGTCCTGAGGAACATCAGAGCCATTAGGAAATCGTGTCTAATTGACAAAAGTGGGTCACCAGGGCTGAGATAAGACTCAGTCTACTTTCTAGCTCTGTTTCTCAGTCTTCCCCATACTCTTGTCACTGTGAGGAGTAGACTGACCTCAAACTCATTATTCTCCTGCATCAGCCTCCCTACTTATGAGATAATAGCTGTATACCAACATACCTCTTATGCTAAGAAAACGTTATATGATATTACTTATTATAATTTATAAATCTGTGTGTTGAAAAAATGACTAGTTGAGGATTGTTATTGTCATAGTTAGGCACAGGTGTCAACTTGACAGTTGTGGGCTTGAGCTCTGGGCACATTTGTGGAGAATTAGTGGTTGAGTTGGGCCCAGAGCAAACCTGCAGGAGATTGTCTAGCTGATGGGGAGGGCCCAGCCTATGGTAGGTGGGATTGGGCCCTGGAATAAAATATAGAGAGCTGGTTGAGGGAGTTGGCGTCCTTGTGTACACTTGGCCAGACATACTGATCTGGCAAGTAAGGATCATCCACCTCTCAGCCATTATGTAGAGATGGTGTGACCAATTCCCTCGGCCTTGGTGTTGGTGTGAGCTCTCCTGTCAAGCCGGACTGAGAACTGTAACTAGATGATCATAAGAGACAATAAACCTCTTGTTCCCTTAAGCTCTTTGATGGTCATTTATCAGCAACCATGCAGACAAACTACTACAGTTATGTTGTCAAGAGTTCCTCTTTGACAGTGTTTAAGGTCCATGTTTAAGGTCCATCTGGAGATCCATTGATAAAAGTAACACAAGGGAGAGACTTAAGAAATATGGATTTTGTAGAGTTGAGAACCTGGTGGCCAGGGGAACTATGATTTAGCATTAAGTTGGGTGATCATTGGAACAGAAGAGAGTCAGGAGACATCTGCCATGAATAGCACTGAAGTGAGCTCCACGACAAAACAGATTTCTCTTTTTGTTATAAGTTTCAGACATGGAAAAGGGTTGCCAGACAAAGGAGGGCAGTAGAGTGTGGAGTGAAGGATACCATTAAATGAGGAAGATCAGGGATCTAGGGAGATAAGTCAGATTGGAGGGGGGTGGGCCCTGTGGATAGTTCTTGGAATGGCCACATTCCAGCCTTAAGAGAGGAATGACCTAGCTGTGGCTAGCAAGAATATATAATTATGCCTATAATTTTAATTATTTTTCTAAACTCCTTTGCAAGGTTGATTTTATCCATAATTTTTGTCCCATTTAAAATAAAAAAAAAAAGAAAAGAATTTGGAAAGGTCATGTGGACATTTTGAGAACATAATCTCAAGGAATTTACTATTTTATGGGTTTTTGGCAAAAATTGAGTGGAATCTTTATTGAGACTGACCATTTTTATGGTATTTCAGGCACAGCTAATAAAGCCTCCACACTACTTGTGACAGCTCACTCAGTCCAACTGGACAACTATAGGGCAGAGGTCTCCTGTAACATATTACCTTATCTTCACTGCCTAAACCTAGTTACCTCCTCCAGTGGTATTGGTCATGGAAGTTTCACAAAATGGCAGTGGTAATAGCAGTGGCAGTTCTATTGCTTAAAAGGATGTTTTCAGGTGATACATGTATGTTTTGAATTACCGGCTATAAGAATGGGGTTAAAATATCAAGTCTCATTAATTGCATAACCTGAGTACATTATATGACAGTATGAGCTGGTAGATTTTAGCTAAAGGCAAAAAAAAAATTACCTTTGAGCTGATTCATAAATTAGGATTAACAACTTCTGTGGTCATTAATTAAGGAATGGATTTTATATTCTTAGTTAATTATTGGCATTTGTACATAAATTATAAGCTACAGGTAATATTGTGGAAACAATATTGAAAGTTACTCTCAATTTCTTGCCTTCAGAGAGTTTGTGATGCACTGGAAGATGAAATAATCTCATACTGAATATGAGCTAACACAGAGTACCTGAGGATAATTATATTTAAACAGAGTCCTGAACTAAAAAGATGGCTCAGTGGTTAAAGTGCTTGTTGTAAAGTTAAGAGTGCCTGAGTTAGGATTCTTAGATCACATGTAAAATGTTGAATGTGCATGACTGTGATTGGCAATAACCATAACTAGATGGATGGTTAAGTCAGAACAGTTAGCACCTCTAGTTGATTAGTAACAGTATTTCCAAAAGAATAATGAAAAAGTGATAAGCACATGTATGCACACACATTTGCACACAATCAGGTGCTCTACAAACACACACATGAAAATGGAAAAAAAGAATAAAGACATCATTTGTTGCTACCAGCTTAATTCTTTCTTTTTGTAGAATATCATGTGTATTTTATAAATATGATGTATTATTTTTATTGTCAGTTGTCTCAAACTGCCTTGAAATTATGAGAGCTTTCTAATTGTTAATATGACTACCATAATTCAGGGTCCATGGAGAATAAAAATATTTGAGAAAGAAATAAGATTTAATTCTAGAAATGTGGATTTCTATGCAATGGAGTGGAGCTAATGCTCTCATGAGAGAACAGAGCATGCATCCAGCATTGGATAAGACAGAAATGTGTCTTCACCTTGCAAATTGAAAACCGTGCGTATCAGAAAGATTTAGCAAATTAGTCATGAGAGAAAATAGAAAAAGGCATGTTGACCCTGTGCACAGGGTGGATGTGTATTCAAAACTTTAACTGTGTAAAGTCCAAGGTAAATTAAATATTAAAAATTGAGTTGAAAAACTGAGATGCAAATAGAAATTGCTATGGAATATATAGGAAAGATTAAAAACTAAATTTGATATTACATTTTCTTGTCAGGAACAGTTGGAGTTAGAGACGAGTTAGAGCATAAAAAGTGGAAGTGACCTGTTTAATAACATTGCTTTCAGATATTTAATAATATAAAATTTATATAAGTAATATTTCAGTTGAAAAAAATTCATATTTATTTTCCCAAAAATGCATTGATATATTTAGACATAATAAACTTGATTGTTAACTGTGGTGTGACTGGAAATTTTTTTTTAATTTTCTTGATGAATATAGTCACAAAATTTGGATTTATTTCTGGCCATCTCTGTCATTGTATAAAATAGACAAAACTGTATTCTACTTCATCATATTTATGGATTCTAGTCTTGAGATTAATATAGCCTTTCATTATTTAAAAACATGTTCTAGTCTAAGAACGTTATAGGCAAAAGCTTTATGAGTTTATAGATTATTATTCCTGTACATATTTGAAAGTAATTACTTTTGGCACTTTTGAATTAGCTAATGTGAAAACTAAATACAACTGTAGTTCAGCATGCTCACAAGAAATTGCCATGGAAGTAAATGTAGTTAGAAAAACAACTATTGGAAAAGATGGGAGGAGGGCCATTGTGACTAGATCTGCTTACTTGCCCTCATTTACCAACTGTGTCAGTGATGGGGGCTGCATTTGTCACAACCCATATAATTAAGTCTCCTAGGATACAGAGTGGAAAAAAATGTTCCCAGGAAAATGTTTTGCAATCATATTATACTGGGTATTCCAAATTTAGATATTTTAAAGTTATTTTTCTACGAGAGAAATATTCAAAAATAGGTATGAGTTGAATAATAAACAAATACATTTTACATTAATTTCAGTAAGAGTTTAATTGAAATGGATTCAAGTACATTTTCACAAGGTTTGATTAGTATTTGTGGAAAGATCAGGAAACTGAATTACAAAAATGAAGTGACTTCTTACCATCCATTCTTGCCAAAGAATGTGGCAATTTATATCATTTAAACTATTATTTTCCAAGCTAGTCATTTTCTCCTTCGACACACAAGAAATTTTGTTCTTTCTTTTCAAATCAAATGATGCAAAATTTTGATGAGTAACAACGTTATTTACATTCTTTTATAATATGACTGTTATTTCTAGAGATTAGCTTTGAATTTATGAAATTGTGGGGCAGATAAGTTTGCCAAAATTTTTTGAGATACCTGTGGTTTTTCCATATGCCTCTTTTGGAGAGTACTAAATGCATATTAATTAATAATGTAACATGGAAATATTATGAAGACACTTCAATTTTAAGTTATAATTTGAACGATGCTTGCTTTTGTGGTGAACAATTGATTACACTTCTAGGCCTGTTCTTGAGTAGGAACATGTTTTATATACCACATGGCAAGCTCTAAGATCTGCCTGTAACACCACCAAGTCCAGCAACTCTCAATGCTTACTGAATACCATATACTCCTTCAAAACAGAGACTTAAAAGGCTTCTCACTGGTGTTTAATTATTACTGGTTTCCTAACATAATTATTTCTTCATATATTTTTGTCTTTCATTTTTTATCAGTCAATAGATGAGTGAATGTACATTACTTTTCTATCCTTTTTATTGCAATTTTATATTTCCATCCATAAGATAAAGGTTGAATAACTTTGATATATTTTAACATACATATATTTAAAGCAAAAAATGTAAAGCAGCATCATATGTATTCAGTAGAGAGATAATGTATGTTGTTAATTTGGCCTGCTGGAAGCCTGATGTATATTACAGTGACAAGATTCTCAGGAAACTCACGATATAGATGCAGATGTCTTACTAGAGTCTTTGTGGAGCATGATGTTCTCTGTAATAATAAAGATCAGCTGTGATACAAAAGTGGATTAATAGAAGACTAATTAGCAAGGTGGAAAAGTGGGAAATTTTGATCAAGTCAGTGATGAGAGATTGTTATACTGAAATGAAACAGGCTTAAAGATGCAAAGAATCTTTATGCTTAAAGATAAGCCATGGACTTCTGAAGTATATTCTGAAGGGATATTGGAAATAAGACTGCATTAGTAGTTTGGAAGCTAGATGTGTTCAGCTTTTGAAACACCTTGTAGTATAAGCTAAGGGGGAGCTAGTAATTGCATGCATTAGCATACCAACTAACAGAGATGTACTGTGTAAGCACATTAGTGTATTAAATTTCAATGATATAAATAAATAACTAGAATAATAATGGTATTACAGTTATTATTTTGCCTAGGATACCAAAAATTTATGAAAGATTATGGGAAAAAAGCCTTAAACTCAGTGATTTTTACATTTATTTCTTAGAAAACTTCCATAAAGTAGGCATCATCATGATCAGATTACAAAATTGGACAGGTGAATTCAGAAATGTAATTATCTTACTAAGGATCTAGAACTATTAAGAAAATAATACAGAAGTTAAACTTGTGACTGGCTAAAATCGAAGTACTGAAGTAAAATTTATGAACAGTATTTGTATCTTTTAGTTACAAAAGCATAACATTTATTGAGAAAAAAATTATCAGAACTTGTTAGTTTTTAATATTAATAATTTTTAAATATAAAAATAAGCATATCAAGATTATTGATATTCATTTGCTTTTAGTTTTACTTGTAAGTATGGCTACTTTGTCCCCAATTATGTTTTTTTCATCAAATAGTAAGAGCTTTAATTTCACTTATTCTATAGTTTTCTGCTGATAATTATATCTTGAATAATTTAACCAAGAAAAAAAAAGAATATTTTGTTCCCAAGTAAATTGATCTGAGATATCCAAACTAATAGCAAAATTGGTATTTTGCTGAGGATCACAAAATTGCAAGGAAGCACTGTATCTGTAAACATTACAACCAGGTATGTAGTATAGTATATAGAACACACATTTGATATTTTGTGTGTACTTGTTTATTGTGGTGCTGGGGATAGACACATTGGTGCACCTATGGGCCTAAGCAAGTAGTGTAATTACTGAACTCTGTCCATATCCCTTGCTCTTAAATAAAATTGGTCTCTCCTTAATTGTATTGAAGACTTAGAAAATTAATTTCAATGAACTCAAGCTTGATAACTTTATGGCTGAGAAGAATGAATATGGTTTTCCTTATTGACCATCACACTGATCTGTAGATGGATGATAAAGGGAAGGTGGGGGAGGGAGAGAGAAAGGAAGAGCAGCTCCCTTTCCCCAACCTGCCGCGCAGGATGCGCGCAGTCCAGCCGGGACTCACAGCGACCTAAGTAAGCTCTGCCCCCGCCAACCCCAAAACTTCAGGCCAAATAATTCAGTTCAATGAAAAACGCACAGAGGGGCTGGAGAGGTGGCTCAGGGGTTAAGCCTCTGCCTTGCAGGCAGAAGGTCCTGAGTTCGGATCCTAGACCCCTCGTATGGACGCTGGGCGGAAGCGGAGGTGGCCTGCGTTTCTGGTCCTGGTAGGGCGGAGGCTGTGAATCCCCAGGCAGAATAAACAAGGAGGAGGTGGTCCATGGTGGTTCCCGAATTCGTCCGTGTTTCTACACACACATACACGCACACACACAGATACACACGCACAAATGAATAAATAATAAAAAAATTTAAAAAAACGCACAGAAATTGAAGGAAGGTCTCAATTTAAAACGACAATGCCCAAGTCAAAGAGCAACAACACCCAAGTAAATAAATCTCCCACTGAAGGAATCAATCCCATAATGATAGAATCCAACCAGAACAAACCCACGGAAAATGGCCAAGAAAGCCTGACCCAGGGTAACCACTTTCAAAACATGATGATTACCATATTCAATACTATGAAAGAGGAAATCCCGGAGGAATTAAATAACCCTATCAATCACTTTGAAGAGGAACACAACAGACACTTGGAGGAATTGAGAAAAACAGTTCAAGAAACAAAAACAAGCATAGAGCAGTTAAAACAGACTCAAGCAGAGTTAAAAACTGAACTAAAAGACAAGTTATCTTCAACCCAGAACTCCACAGAGTCTTATCAACAGAACTAACGAAGCAGAAAAAAAAAATTTCAGACCTGGAAGACAAAGCAGGAGTATTAGCCAGGTCAATGGAAGAGATTGTTAAAGCCAAAAAGATACTCAAGAGAAATATTCAAGAGTTATGGGACACCCGGAAGAAGCCTAACATGCTATCCATGGAATACCAGAGCAAGAATCTCGAAATACCACCCCTGAGGAAATTTTTCAAACGATCATCAAGGAAAACTTTCCTCATCTAAAAAAAGAGAGGCCCATCCATATACAAGGGGCATTCTGCATGCCAAACAGATATGACCAAAATAGAAACTCGCCACGGCAAATAATGGTTAAAACACTCCACATTCAAGATAAAGAAATAGTGCTGAAAGCATCAAGGGAAAAAAAAAAAAACAAGTCACTTTTAAAGGTAAACCTATTAAAATAACAAATGACTTCTCAGTCGAAACACTAAAAGCAAGAAGAGCTTGGAGAGACGTACTTCAAGTACTGAATGAGCAAAAATGTCAACCCAGGCTGATATACCCCACAAAACTATTTGTCATGATCGAGAGAGAAAGAAAAATCTTCCAGCACAAAGACAACTTGAAGGCATACATGTCTACCAAGCCAGGCCTTCAAAAAATGCTAGAAATGATACTCAAGCTTGAAGAAAAAAACAGGCATATCCAGGAGAACAGAAGGGAAGTATAATACTACCAAAACCTAAAGGTGTAATAATATACTTACAAAAACCACTAAACATAATAAATGTCAGGAATTAAAACTTTATAACATTAAATGTTAATGGACTTAACTCACCAATCAAGAGACACAGATTACACACTTGGATTAAAAATCACAATCCAACAATCTGCTGCCTGCAGGAAACCCATCTCACCACAAAAGAGACACATCCTAAAAATAAAAGGCTGGTCCAAAATTCTGCAAGCTAATGGAACCAGGAAACAGGCAGGGGTAACCATTATGCTATCGGACAAAGTGGACTTCAAACCAAAAAAAATCATAAGAGACACAGATGGATACTACATTTTAGTCATAGATACAATTCACCATGAAGACTTCATAATACTGAACATAAATGCACCCAATACGCCCCCCCCATTCATTAAGCAAACCCTACAACGTCTAAAGCAAGAAATCAATCCCAAAACGATAATTCTGGGGGATTTCAATACTGCCCTCTCAACATGAGATAGATCAACAGGTAAAAAACTTAACAGAGACACTTTGGAGCTTAATCAAGCTCATAGTGAAATGGACCTTACAGATCTCTATCAAACTTTTCATCCACGCACCAAAGAATACACATTTTTCTCAACAGCAAACAGAACTTTCTCCAAAATAGATCACATATTGGCCCACAAAATGAATCTCCACATATACAGGAAAGTTCAAATTATATAGCCTGTGCCCTATCAGACTACGACAACCTAAAGCTGGACATCCACAATACAACAAACGACAGAAAATACACTAACTCCTGGAAATTTAACAATATGATGCTAAATGAGAACTGGATTCAGGAAGAAATTAAAAAGGAAATTCAAGATTTCCTGAAAGCAAATGATAATGAAGATACAATTTACCAAAATCTCTGGGACATAATGAAAGCTGTTCTAAGAGGTAAGTTCATAGCTCTTAATGCCTACATCAAAAAAATGGAAACATCAGAAATAAACAACTTAACAATGCAGCTTAAAGCTTTAGAGAAACTAGAGCAATCTGATCCCAAAAGTAGTATAAGAGAGGAGATTAGCAAAAGAAGGGGAGAAATATCTGAAATCGAGATTAGGAAAACAATAGAGAAAATCAACCAGTCAAAAAGTTGGTTCTTTGAAAAAATCAGTAAGATTGATACACCCCTAGCTAAATTAACCAAAAGCAAGAGAGAGAAAACCCAAATTAACAAAATTAGAAATTTACATGGAGTTATCACTACTGATACCCAAGAAATCCAGAGAATTATAACATCATATTTCAAAAACTTATACTCTGTGGATTTGACAACACAAAAGAGATGGATGAATTTCTAAGTAAACACAATTTACCTAAATTGAATCAGGAAGTTGTGAATTATTTAAATAGTCCTATAACATATGAGGAAACTGAGGAAGTAATCTCGAATCTTCCCACCAAAAAAATGTCCTGGACCAGATGGATTCAGCACAGAGTTCTACCAGATATTTAAGGAGTTAATAACACCAATAGTCCTTAAATTGTTCCAACAAATAGCAAAGGAAGGAACACTACCAAATTCCTTCTATGAAGCTAATATTGTTTTAATCTCAAACCTAATAAAGATACTTAAAAAAGAAAATTATAGGCCGATCTCTCTGATGAACACAGACACAAAGATTCTCAACAAAGTTTTAGCAAATCGGATTCAAAAAATATCAAAAAGATCATTCACAGGGACCAAGTAGGCTTTATCCCAGGCACACAAGATTGGTTCAACATACGCAAATCAATAAATGTAATTTCATCTTATAAACCAGCCCAAAGTCCAAGACCACATGATACTCTCGATAGATGCAGAAAAAGCTTTTGACAAGATCCAACAGCCTTTTATGATCAAAATGCTAGAGACAGTTGGAATGGAAGGAACCTTTATCAATGTAATAAAAGCTGTATACAACAAGCACACAGCAAAGATTATACTCAATGGGGAAAAACTGGAAGCATTCCCACTTTTATCAGGAACTAGACAAGGCTGTCTAATCTCAACATTTCTATTCAATAATGTACTTTAAGTCTTAGCCGAAGCCATAGGAAAAGAAAGGCACATAAAAGGGATTCAAATCGGCAAGGAAGAAGTCAAGATATCCCTATTTGCAGATGACATGATCTTATACCTGAAGGATACCAAAGACTCCACCAGGAAGCTCCTGGAACTAATTGAGAAGTTCAGCAGGGTAGCAGGATACAAAATAAATGTACAGAAATCAGTGGTCTTCCTATATGCCCAGAATGAAAGAAGTGAAAAAGCCCTGAGAGAAATAATTCCATTTACTATAGCCCCTAAAATAATGAAACACCTTGGTATAAACCTAACGAAAATTTTAAAACCCTAAAGAAAGAAATAGCAGAAGACACCAGAAGATGGAAAGACCTCCCATGTTCCTGGATTGGCAGAATCAACATCGTAAAAATGACCATCCTACCAAAGGCAATATACAAATTCAATGCTATACCAATTAAAATCCCAAAGCAATTCTTTTTTTTTAAATTGTTTTATTTATTCAACTGTGCTCATGTGCGTGTGTATGTGCACGCGCACGTGTGTATGTCTGTGTGTGTGTGTGTCTGTGTGTGTGTGTAGAACCACGGACGAATTCGCGAACCATCATGGACGCCTCCACCTCTTTCTGCCCTGGGATTCACAAGCTCCGCCCTACCAGGACCAGAAGCGCAGGCCGCCCCCGCTTCCGCCTGGAGTCTATATGTGGGATCTGGCAACCGAACCCAGGACGTTCCGCCTGCAAGGCGGAGGCTTAACCTCTGAGCCACCTCTCCAGCCCCCCAAAGCAATTCTTTAAAGAAGTTGATCAATCTCAAAATTCACATGGAGGCACAAAAGACCCAGGATAGCAAAGACAATCCTGAGTAACAAAAACACTGCTGGAGGTATCACCATACCAAACCTTAGTCTATACTACAAATCCATAGCTATAAAAACAGCCTGGTACTGGCTCCAAAATAGCACACAGATCAATGGATAAGGGTTGAAGACCCAGATATAAGCCCACAAAATTTTAGCCATTTGGACTTTGACAGGGGCCCAAAAAATCCTATGGGAAAAGAACAGCATCTTCAACAAATGGTGCTGGCAAAACTGGATCTCCACATGCAGAAGATTAAAGCTGGACCCATACTTGTTACCATGTACAAGACTTAATTCCAAATGGATCAAGGACTTTGATATAAGGCCAGAAACTATAAAAACCATAGTTGAAAGGATAGGGAACTCCCTCAAGCTGATTGGGGTAGGCCAACATTTCCTAAACAGACATCCAATGGCACAGTCACTGCTACCAACTCTCAACAGTTGGGATCTTGTGAAATTAAAGAGCTTCTATTCAGATAAAGAGATTGTAACAGGAGCTCAAAGGCAACCCACAGAATGGGAGAAAATCTTCACAAACCACATATCTGATAGAGCTCTATTATCCAGAGTGCACAAAGAACTTAGAAAACTAAACATCAAGGAAACTAATGACCCAATTAAAAAATGGGCCCTGAAACTTAAAAGAAACTTTACCAGGGATGAAATTAAAATGTCTACCAAATATCTTAAAAAATGCTCTACTTTCTTAGCCATCAGGGAAATGCAAATCAAAACTTCCCTGAGATATCATCTCTCCCCGGTCAGGATGGCAAAAATCCACAATACAAACAACAAATGCTGGAGAGGATGTGGAGAGAGGGGAACTCTCCTACATTGCTGGTGGGAATGCAGGCTCATACAGCCACTCTGGCGAGCCGTCTGGAGATTCTTAAAGAAATTAAAGATTGAAATGCCATATGACCCTGCTATTCCACTTTTGGGAATAACCCCCCATACAGCAAAAATTCACCTCGATAGCACTACCACAACCATGTTCATAGCAGCACTGTTTACAATAGCAAAGTCATGGAATCAACCCAAATGTCCAACAGTTGACGAGTGGATAAGGAAAAGTGGTACATCTATACAGTGGAGTACTACTCAGCCATCAAAAATGAAAAATTACTTGAATTTGCCGGGAAATGGATGTGATTAGAAACAATTATATTGAGTGAAGTATCCCAGACACAGAAAATTAAGCGCCATATGTACTGCCTAACAGGTGGCTCCTAGTACCAAAATATAAATCTCTGTAATATCTACAGTAATTGCAAAGTTTATGAACAGGAGTGATGGGGAAAGAGGGACACTCTAGTAACAAGGAGAGAGAGGACCATGTTATAGCAGAGAAAATAGGCCACCATCAAGGACTGCAAGTAAGTAAGGAGACATCTGGTTAAGTTTACAGACTTTCCTTCCTGATCATTTACAACTGATGGGGTGTGATCTTACCAGAAGGGGAGGGCATATAGTCTGGGAGATAGAAAGAAACCATTTTGCAAATGGTTGATTGACCTCTCCCTCACCGTGGTTTCCTCCTTTTATTTATTTTTTTATTTTTTATACATTTTTATTATTATTTCAGCTCATACAAACTAAATAGGTACACCAGTTCCCTCCCTCCCTCCTCCTCCCCCCGAACCCCCTGCTCCCTTCCCCGAACCCCTCCCTCCCCACCCCCAGTGCCTCCCACCCCAATTCCCAGAGAGTATCTTGCAAATCATTGCTCCTCCCATCCTTTTGCTCTTACAATCTTACCTCCCCCTATTCTGCAAATGTCCCTGAGCTTCAGGATGGGGAGAGATTAGGCTGGCCTAGTTCTAAGTGGTTGATATAGAGTCTCTGAAGTTCTGGATTGTGGTTTGTTGATTTTCTTTTGCAGTTTTGCTGCTCCTGCAATGCCCTTCACTCCATCCTGCTGGGCACTGTATGTCACCCCCTGGCCAGAGACAAAAAGCTGTTAAACTGGAGTCTTATTATAAGAGCACATTCAAGGGTAGATGTAATAAAAGTAGGAAACCTCAGTGAGGGTGGGGTCAATCACCCATTTGCAAAATGGTTACTTTTTATCTGCCACTATATGCCCTCCCCTTCTGGTGAGATCATACTCCCTTAGTTGTAAATGTTCAGGAATGAACGTCTGTCACATTACACTCAACCAGGTGTCACATTACTTACTTGCAGTCCTTGATGGAGGCCTATTTTCTCTACTGTAACATGGTCACTTCTCTCCTTGTGTCTGGTGTGGCCCTCCAACCCCATCCCTCCTGTTCATAATCCTTGCAATTACTGTAGGTAATACATAGATTTACCTATGAGTGTCTCAAGGTGGGTTGGGTGGGTTTGGTACTAGGTTTCCTCCTTTTATTACATCTACCCTTGAATATACTCTTATAACAAGACTCTAATTTAACAGGTTTTTATCTCTGGCCAGGAGGTGATATCCAATACCCATCAGGATGGAGCCAAGGGCATTGCAGGAGCAGCAAAACTGAGAAAAATAAATCAACCACTTGGAACTCGGCCAGCCTAATCTCTCCCCATCCTGAAGCTCAGGGAAATTTGCGGAAGAGGGGGCGGTAAGTTTGTAAGAGCACAAGGGTGGAAGGAGTAATGATATTCGAGAATCTCCACACAAGCTAGGGCTGAAGCAATTATAATTGGACTTTGCATGCCCTGTGCAATGTCCTACACACTATTGACCCCACAAAGTCTAGTGTTTGCTAAAGGCACTAGGATCCTTGGAGGCAAGGGATTGACAGCCACAGTAGTGTTCCTATGCTTAACAGGAACACAGAAAACGGTTCTGGGAAATGCCCCTGGATCCTTGCACCTCATTGGAGAGGAGGACCCAGAGGAGAGTTTGACATGCTCATTAAAGGAGGCTCCAGGGATTGGAGGGGGAGGCACTGGGGGATAGGGAGGGAAGGGGGGTGGGGGTTATAGGGGGATGGGGGGTTGGAGAGAGGTGGGGACCGGTATACCTGTTAAGTTTGTATGAGTGGAAATAAAGAAAAAAGAAAAGAAATAGAAAGAGAAAGAGGGACAGGAGTAAAAAGAAAAAGAGGAGGAATAATAGAAAAGGAAGATCAAGGAAAGAAAAATGTCTGGGTAATAATTACAACAATACAATGGTCAAAGAATTTTTTCAATAATTCTTTTAAGTAGCTAACCTTATAGGATTTGCAAAAGGTTTTGCAAACATATTCTCCATTCTATTGCCTACAATCCAATTTTACTGCATAATGAATTGTTTTATATCAATTAAGCATATGTAGTCTATGTACTTACATCAATTATATCCTATTCTATTTTATATCAATTAAGCATATTCTATATGCTTTATATCAATTTATATCAATTAAGAAAATTCTATGCACTTTCATGTATACTCCAAAGCTTAAAATGAAAACAAGTCTGTGATTATGTGAGGAATTTTCTTCAATTCCCCAAACTAAAATACCATAAGGAAAAGAAACCTTTCAACAGCACATTTCCCACTTGCTCAAAAAAAAGATGTTAGTTATATTTTAAAACATCCATCACGAGGACAAATAGCAAGAGAAACTGACACTTGGGAAACTTTCAAAAGGCAATACTTTAAGAATGCTGTTAAGATAAATGTAGAGAGTTCTATATTCTTTTCCTTTGTTCTGGTATTTGTTTCTTGGTCACTCCTTGATCTCTAATGTGACCCATTATAACCGTGAGGGTAGCCACAAGATTAGTCATGCTTCTGACATTTCCCAAGGAAGAAGTGGTTTGAAGAATTCTCCACTCTCAATTAAAACAGAATAATACATATAATAACTCTTTTTAATAGTTAGTGAGATTGGTGATAATTCCATTTCTAAGTGATATAACTGTTCTGCATGTAGAAACACATACTGTACAAGTCAGGTGACAGACAGATGCTTAAAAAAATTCTTCTCTTTGCAGGGAAAGGAAAAGGCAGAGGAGAATTTTTTTTTTCATTTCTTAAATTAACACTTTTAATCCAAATTATACTGGTAATTTATTTTGCATGTCTATGAAAACTACATATCGACTTTTTCAGGATATAGACAATTCTTAAGGAAAAAGTCAGCATGAGATTTGAAACAAGTTAGTTTCTAAGTAAGACGCTGAAAATTTATTTGGCATTGTTTGATCAACAGCAATCACAAAAATGCCATTTTGGTAGGTGAATAGACTTTTGATCTTCAATAGTCTCTCATTTATACAATTTAAGCCCTATATTCTCAAAACATGAATGAGAACTATATCATGAACAAGGATTCCAACTCAGCTAAGGATCACGTTATAGTTACACAATCTTGGGGAGACATACATGATGCTGAGCACATTGGAGAAGGTGATACCTTTTGGTTTATGGGTTTTCTTCTTTTAAATAGATCCTTTTTTTCTCTTAAAGTTTCCAAAGATGAATCCATTACTCTGAGACAGATTATGGTGGTTTGATTGACTTTAGTACACAAGAAAACATTATGATCTTTAGCACTAGATGAAATAATTGGACCTGGTATATCAATTCTATTTCATAGAACATAACTTCGAATGTTTTTTAAAGTTTCCTTAATATGAGGCATATGTGTGTGTATACATATAAAAAACAGAAATGTATATTTTATTTATTTTAGGAAAACTATGCTTCATAATCCCATACTGACATATTAACACATGAACCAAGGAAAAGATGAACGTGTTGCTTTACAAAAGTCTTGGAACAGAAAAATTATTATTACCCACGTCAACCCCATACAGTTGTAACCTTAAAACTGAAATATAGGGCCAATTTAAAATGTGAATTATAAACATAGAATAGCCTAAATAAAATATCAGAACAAAATTGGATCTCATAGTTTGTACAAATGTAATGTCATTATCAAGTCAACTCTCAGTAATGAATGAATGATATAATGGTATTTTTATTCACATAGTCCTACATATTAAACATTTAAGAGGGAAGATTATCCACTTATCTGTGTAAATGCTGCAACAGAAACTCTTGCCAAAATACTTCTTTCCAGTAATAACAAAAATCTCCCTTAACAGAGACTGCATCTTATACTTAACTATGCCAACAAGGGATGGGAAATGATTTTCATTCTTTATACAGTTTCAGATATTTTGGAGTTCCCATTACATGGTTAAATCAAAACTACCATAAAACCTACAAACCAATTAAACAAAGAATACTATGGACTTTAAGTAATTAACTCTATTATTCCACTTAATTATTCCACCTAATAATCATTAGCAAATAATAATCATTAGGTAAGGAGAGTGACTGTGTATAAAATAACATGCAGTCATCAATATCTCAATTCCTTTAAATTAAATGTTTCATTTTTTAAATTTATGTTTTTTAGATCAAAATAAAAATTCATTATTTCACCCTGAGCACCAAATTTGAAATATGGGCATCATTTCAGGAAAATAAACCTCCTAGAAGTCCTTAGCATTTACGCTTTCAACAAACTCAGCCAAGGAACGACCAAGTAATCTTATCTGTTTCTAAATGATTAGCAGAACATCAGAGCATGTCAATGCAGAATCAGAAAAACAAAGAACACAGAGAATCAGGGAGCACAGAGAGAGTTCCACAGGCCAAACCTGGCCCTTTGCCATGATCCTTTGGGAAAGAGTAATTTGCAGCCAGGCAGGAGTTTTATCTGCACAGACCTCAAACTTGAGCAAGCCACACTCTGCCTGCACCTGAGATGAAGTCTCTTCAGTGTCTCAAGCACTTGGAGACCCTATGGTTTCTGCATCCCTAAGCTTACTATGGCAAGGTGCTTGGGAGTTCTCGCAGCTGTGATTGCCCTAGAGAATTTGCTGCTTCTGGAATATGCTCTGCTACAGGAACCAGTAAGCGGAGGCTGGCTCTGTCCTGAGATGTAACTGCTGTAGGACTACCCCTGAGAGAGCCTGCCTTTTCCAAATGAAGATCCAGCTAGACACTCTCCACAGAATCTATTCTCCTGGTCAATGTGGCCAGTCCTCTTGGAGCCTGAGCAGTCAGTCATGTGCCCACAGTATGTGAGGTGAGACAGCACCTTACCCTCAACACCCAGGCTCCCTAAAAAAGCTGCGGTTCATCACCCAGAAGAGTCATCCATGGATCTGACCCGAAGCTCCATGTGACAATATTGCCTTCACTGGGTTTGGTTAACTTGCAATGCTCTGACTCCCTCACCATAGACCTAGCATTTTTTGTGTTAGGATTAAGTTTTAGTTTTGCTTCCAAGAAACTAGGGCAACATCCTGGAACCAGAGGTGCTTGGATAGATCAGTCCATCACCAAGAGATGATGTCATACCGATAGTTCCCTTGGCCAGATTAAAATGAAAACTGCATTCCACCATCCCGCTGTCCTACACACAGCTGTTTTTGGTTGTGTAGAGTTAGAGGATCAGGCCTACTTACAACCACATCATGAATCGTATCCTCCCAGGGCTTGGGTTGCCACTGTTTTCTATTGTCTCTGATTCTCCAACTCATCTGTAGACAAGTATCTATCCTCAGTCTTCAGAATACTGTCTCCTTTGAGCTGACTTTGTGCTCCACAAACAAACCACGGACTCCATCCTGACCTGCATCTCTATCTACAGGAGTGCACCTCAAAACATTGCCCTAGGATCTGGGGGCAGCATTCATGCACTGTGCCGGTACCTTTCCTCCTGAGTTACCGCAGGAGAAATTGTCCTTCAATTTTTTAACTCAATCTAAAAGTGAAAGATATTTATATATTTAATATTTACATTCATCTAATGTATATGGAGGAAAATGAATTTAAAAAGTAGCAAGAAAGATAATTAGAAGGAAATTGTAGGTAGAATACAAAGCACACAATTTTGGATTGTAAAGAGCATAATTTTAGTGAGAAACTGACAGTTACAAAAATGAGAAAAAAATGCACCATCGTTGTAAACTTTTGACCTTGGTTCTTCTACCCAATGCAGTGAAATAAATAGTACATAGAGAGAATCCTTGAAAAAAATAAACTTGTTTTAAATTTGATATTTCCTATAATTATACCATGTGAGTGACAATAGGCTTTAAATGTTTATCTGATCCTGCCAAAAGTAAATATTTGAATTATCTATCCTCACATTATTTTTCTAATAATTAATGTTCACTTATATATGTTTTATTGCATTATAGAAACTAACTTCACATTTTTATCTTCTTCATCTGCTCAACAATAAACTAGGAGCAATCAGAACAATATTCTTCCTCATAATTTTGCTAACATCTATGTACTGCTTTCAGTTTGATTCATATAAAATTAAAGCATAATTGATGTGCATGAGCAATCTTGTGCAAGAGATAATTACACAGATTAATTAACATTAATGTGCTTCTTTTATCATTTGGGGGCTGTTGTCTAACTCAACTACAGATGAAATAGTATGCGATTTGAGGTAATGCATTTTAAAAAGTGACTAGACTCACAATTAGCAAGTCATTTATCTAAGGAATCGTATCTTTGCTCTTTCCTTGATTGAAATATTGTCTTCTTTTAATGGGAAAATTTAGTAGAAGGTTTGATCATAAATTGTGGTAAAGATTATTTTAGCTAAACCACACATATGATTTTCAAGTTAATGGATGCACGATTAATGCCTAAGTCTTATTAACAGTTCACTGACATCACTTTTGTGTTAGAGGCAACAAGAAATAATTCTCTTGCCTGAGTCCTTCCAATGTATGCCCTCAAGTAGCACGACCTTTCACTCTACCTAGCAGTGAAGTGGGGGCATGGGAAGATTCACATTGACCTTTTAGCTGAAAAGTCAGGTCTTGAAGTTAATGAATACTTAATGCAGAAATGACAGAATTAATTATAATGTACAGAGAACTCAATCTTCTTTCAAAATTTATTCACCTGAAATGCTTCTTTTAATGTCGCCCATCTGAATTCATTGAACAAGCAAGAATATTTTATTCCCATTTTTAATTCTATCATTGTGAAAACACTGTTCCCATATTCGTAATTTCAGATGGAACACCTGCACATTAAAGTAAAAGTTCACAAGTATTAGGTTGCAGTATACAATGAAAGTATTACTAATTTGGAAATAACCACATTTGAAACATTTTGGCAAGCAATGGAAGTAAAATTTTTATCTATAAAGATGCATGGGTGATCTGAATATCTTCAGTTAAATGGGAGGGCTATTACTACTCCTTTATATTTCATAAATGCAAAACTATGTGATTATGTTGTGTCTCCCTCCCTTCTTCCCTTCCTTTGTTCCTTCTGTTCTCTATGTTTTGTTCTATTTCTGTTTTAAACATTGGGAGTGGATAAGACCTAGAAACTTAGTCATGATACTCTGTCATTGAGCTACATGTCCAGTTTTACTCCTCTTGATGTGTAAACTTCACATGTGGGTATTTCCTGTGCTCTGCTGTGAATATATGTAGGTGTTTGTGTTTCTTCTTAACCTCTGTTGTATGATTACAGTTGCAAAAATAATAAGTAAATAATACAATAATAACACAATGAACTTGAGGAAAAAAATCACAATATTATGAGTTATAGTACATGACAGTTATATTTGAAATAGTTAAGGAAGTTCATCAAAGAAGCTACAAATCTTTATCCAGAATTAACAAAAGAATCTAAGTAATCTATAATCTTCAGGAGCAAATTAAGATGAAGTATATTTTGAGGGTTTGGACTGATGGCTTGCTCATTAAAGTAATAGTTGTGTTAAGCAAGAGGACCCTAGCACCCACATAAAGCTATGTAATCTGCGCACTGGAGATCAAGGATACAAGAGGCTTGCTGGCCAGTAATTCTTTCCAAAATGGTGAGTCATGGATTAAAAAAAGATTTTGTGTCAAAACATCAAGGAGAAGAACAGGAGAGGAAAGCATTAGCATCAACTTCTGGACTCCATCCATATGTGTACACATGCACGCACATAAGAACACATGCACATGCATACACTCTTCATGAAATATATATATAATGTTATATAATGTTTAACTTTTATTTGAAGTACTTTTTTACTTAATGTATTTTTATATTTAGTTGGGTAGACATAATTTTCCAGAAGAAAGTGCAACAAATTATTACACATTTCACATGATTCAAATATGAATATATTGATGATGTTTCAATGAAAAAAATCACATCTGTTGATATCAAGGTCTGAACCATCACAATATCCCTAATTTTGATGTAGCTCATAAATAAAATTGCACAAGATAGATAATAAAGAGATATATTTCCTAATAGGTCAACATAGCAATAATGCAGTTAAAATAATAATATGGCAAATTGTCTAGGAATATTTTATACTGTTTACTAGACATGCCAGATACACAATTCATTAAAAAGTCACATAAAAAAGTAAATACAGGATGGATTGATTATTATTAATAATTGTCATGAGGAAAGTTGTATTTTGGGAATCTCAGGATATCTGAATTCCAGCAAACAATATTGAAGTATTACCTCCCCAAATTTGATGGATGCTTTGCAGTGACTGTGAGGTAGCTGATTTCTCTGTGTCTTTTCTTCACAGCAAACATATTTGATTATTATATTATCTTTGTCTATAAATGGTACCCAAGGTTTGTGCTACTTATTTCTGAAATAACATATTAACAATTTCCATACAATGTAAAACACAGCATATCAAATTTATAAAATATTTTATCATGGTCTAGTTTCTCTTCCTTATTAATTGAATATACAAAAAGAATAGAATAAAGGTTTTAGAGACCCATTCATTTTTCCCATCTTTCATTCTTTTCCAATTCACATTGTTTTCCCTTTTTAAAATAACACAGTTCCAAATGTTGACATAATTTTAATTACTGCATTAATTGCATCATTTTTTTCCTTGGTTGTATTCTCATTGGTTTTAGTTGTAGAATTCTTTTTGGTGAACTATCTTATGTTATAATATTCTTCCCAAATATGTATCCTTTTTGTTTAATTTTTGTTTCATTCCCATTTAATAAGCATGTAAACATTTCAATCTGATGATCAAGCTTTATAACAATCCACTATTCACTTACATGAACATTTCATTTCAGATAAACCCATGTACATTTTGTACTGAAGTATATGATTCCCTCTTTTCTCTTTTCAGTATCTAATATTTTACTAGTCTTTCTTGCCTGTTTCACACTTTCCAGAAAACATTTTATTTATTTTTTTTCCTGCTAAGTTCTCTCTGGTTTATTTTTATTCTGTGACTTTTTTTATTTTTTCCACTCATACAAAGTTGATAAGTAGCCCAGTCCCTTTCCTCCTTCCTCCCTTCCCTGGACACCCCCCTGCTCCCTCCCTCCCCTTTTCCTTCCTTTCCCTCTTCCCTCCCCTTCTCCCAGTGCCCCCTCCCCCATCCCTGGAGCATCCTTTAGTGTGCATGTCAAACTTCCCTCTGGGTCCTCCTCTCTGATGAGGTGTAAGGACTCAGTAGCATTGCCTAGAGTCTTTTTGTGTACCCCTTTAGTATAGGAACACTATTGTGGCTGTTAATCCCTTGCTTCTAAGGATCCTAGTGCCTGTGATCCATGCTAGATTTTGAGGGGTCAATGATATGTCGGTCATTGCGCAGGTCATACAAAGTCCTATTTTGATTACTTCAGCCCTAACGGGTATGGAGTATTTTGCATATCATTGCTCCTCCCCATCTTTAGGCTCTTACATTCTTTTTTTTTTTTTTTTTTATTAAAAATTTAATTATACATTTTAAAAATTTTTTACCAGTTCCCTCCCTCCCCCCTCTTCCCCCTCCCCTTCCCCCAGTGCCTCCCCCCCAATTCCCAGAGAGTCCTTTATTGTGTGTGCCTAACTCTCCACTGTGTCCTCCTCTCCGATGACATATAAGGACCCAGTGGCATTTCCATAAGCCCTTTCTCTTGTTCCCCTTAAGCATAAGATCACTACTATGGCTGTCAATCCCTTGCCTCCAGGGGTCTCGGTGCCCTTATCAGATGCTAGACTTTATGAGGGCATCAGTGCGCTGGACATTGCGCAGGGCATGCAAAGTTCCATTATGATTGCTTTGGCCCCAACTATTGTTGAGAATCTTGCAAATCGTTGCTCCTCCCATCCTTTTGCTCTTACAATCTTACCGCCCCCTCTTCCGCAAATGTCCCTGAGCTCCAGGATGGGGAGAGATTAGGCTGTCCTAGTTCTATGTGATTGATATAGAGTCTCTGAAGTTCTGGATTGTGGTTTGTTGATTTTCTTTTGCAGTTTTGCTGCTCCTGCAATTCCCTTCACTCCATTCTGCTGGGCACTGTATGTCACCCCCTGGCCAGAGACAAATACATTCTTACCGCCCCCTCTTCCACAAATTTCCCTGAGTGAGCTTTAGGATGGGGAGAGATTAGGCTGACCTGATTCCAGGTGGTTGATGCAGTTTCTGATTTTCTGAATTATGGTTTGTTGATTTTTTTTTTCAGTTTTGCTGTTCCTGCACCATCCTTGGCTCCATTCTGATGGGTACTGGATGTCACCCCCTGGTCAGAGATAAAAGGCTGTTAAAATAGAGTCTTATTATAAGAGTAGATTCAAAGGCAGATTGAATAAGAGTAGGAGACTGCGGTGAGGGGTGTCAGTCTCCCATTTGTAGGATGGTTACCTTTTATCTGCCAGACTTTATGCCTTCCCTGTCTGGTGAGATCATACCCCATCAGATGCAAGTAATGGGGTATGAAAGGAAAGAAAGTCTGTGAGCTTAACCAGATGTCTCATTACTTACTTACAGTCTTTGATTGTGGCCTATTTTCTCTGCTGTAGCATGATCCCCTCTCTCCTTGTTTCTGGCAAGGCCCTCCCTCCTCTTCCCTCCCTGCTTATAATCTTTGCAATTACTGTAGGTATTACAGAGATTTATCTTTGAGTGTCTCTAAGTGGATTTGTTACTAGGTCCACCTATTAGGGAATACAAAAGGTGCTTAATTTTCTGTGTCTGGGATACTTCACTCATTATAATCTTTTCTAATTCCACCCATTTCCTGGCAAATTTCATTAATTCATCATTTTTGATGGCTGAGTAGTAATCCATTATATAAATGTACCACAATTTCTTTATCCACTCATCAACTGTTGGGCATTTGGGTTGATTCCATGACTTTGTTATTGTAAACAATGCTGCTATGAACATGGTCCTGCTTGTACTATTGAGGTGAATTTTTGCTGTATGGAGGATTATTCCAAAAAGTGGAATGGCAGGGTCATATGGTATTTCAGTAAATGGGATCTTATGAAATTGAAGAGCTTCTCTTCAGATAAAGAGATTGTAACTCAAGCACAAAGGCAACCCACAGAGTGGGAGAAAATCTTCACTAAACCACATATCTGATAGAGCTCTACTATCCAGAGTGCACAAAGAACTTAGAAACCTAAACACCAAGGAAGCAAATGACCTAATTAAAAAATGGGCCTTGGAACTTATAAGAAACTTTACCAGGACAAAATTGAAATGTCTAACAAATATCTTAAAAAATGCTCCACTTCCTTAGCCATCAGGGAAATGCAAATCAAAACCTCCCTGAGATATCATTTCACCCCAGTCAGGATGGCAAAAATCCACAATACAAGCAGCACCAAATCCTGGAGAGGATGTGGCGAGAAGGGAACTGTTCTACATTGCTGATGGGAATGCAGGCTTATACAACCACTCTGGTGAGCCATCTGGCAATTCTTAAAGAAGTTAAAGATTGAAATGCCATATGACCCTGCTATTCCACTTTTGTGAATAATCTCCCATACAGCAGAAAACATTTTAAGGTCATTTATTCACCAAATCATTTACTTTTTGTACATAAGTGAAGAAATTCTCTGGCCCATGTATCAGTCAGTCATAATTTCCAAATTGGAAAGCTTAGTAAGCTTTATGGACATTATTAACTTTATCTATTTATTCCTTGTCACATTCATATATCAATGCAAGGAATTTATATGTTTTTACCCCTTACTCCTCAAGTCTATCTCTCCTCATGTTACACTTCATATTTTCTTCTTTCTATTGACTCACTCTCTCCTATTTTCACATCTTTTTACTTATGTGACCCTCTAGATTCACCTGGCATGTGTATACTACCAAGTGCCAGTATACTTGCTAGGGCATATTGTATCCTTAAAACCATGGCCATCATTGATCTAAGTCACAGGAGAAAAAGGACAAAAATAAGAGAGATAAAAACAGATACATTTTCAAACTGAGGGTATAAATCAATTATGAAGAAAGCTTTTTCCAGATGTAAGAGAGGGATTAAACATGAAGCAGAGCTGTGTTAAATTCAGTTGACCATTCTGAATAGTGAAAAGAAATTCTGTAGAGTGAGATGAATTGGGCTATTGATATGTCGTCATCCTGAATAATAAGTCCATGACATTAAACAAGCCCATATCTTGGTTGACTTATCACCTAGTGCTTAAGCATCAAGTAAGGGAGAACTTCACTCTGTTGATTGTTCCCTTAAAAGGCTATTTGAATCGAGTATTAAAGCTAAATTTTCATTACTGATTTTATTTATCTATTTATTCCTTGTCATGTGCATACATAAATACAAAGAATTTATGTTTCTACCCCTTAGTCTTCAATCTAAGTCCCCTCTTGCTACACTTCATACTTCCTCCATTACATTGACTCTCTCTCCTACTTTCACATCTTTTTCCTTACATTACATCTGGATTTCACTTGGGATATCTGTGCTGCTAAATCCCAGGGTACTTGCTGGGTCACAGATAGCTTATCAGTCAGTAAATCATTGAGTAAGAAGTTCCCTTTTTCCTGTCTGTCATTGACCTTAAATAATCTCTCAGGGAGTTGTAGTATTTCCTGTTATCTTTCCTCATCCATGGTGATAGGCCAACTAAAGTTCTAGTGGAGATGGGCATCTTTAAGAAGAGTTCTTGGGTGTGACATCTTTGTTCTGATCATAGAATAATGTCTGGCAACTCCACTCCTCACACTCAGACTCTTAGATTCTTCTAGCCCCCTCTTCCACAAGGTTCCCAAGCACATCATAGTCACTTGAACTTTGGTGAGTTGTGGCTCTCTGCATTACACATTTTATTTGGTAAAAGGATATTTTAAGGTAAAAGACTTATGTATCACTTAAAGTTCATTAGCTTAGAGAAAAAAGTTTCAGATTAATTTGAACCACATACAAGTAGAATACTGAAAGTTTAGAAGATGATTTCACATCGAAAAGTATTTAAATGTAGTCAACATCTACTGAAGTAAATCTCAGTAAGTCATTTCCGAAATGCATCTTATCAATTTCTTTACATTTCTCCCTTTTGCTGCTTTTTTGTTCTGGAATCAGTAAGTAGAAATGACAGAAAACAAAAAAATTATATTGAGCAGTAAATTTCTATATTTAACATTTAAAAAGAAAAATTCTAAGCATCTATTGCTTTAAAATAAACCCTGGATAGTGAAACTACTAAATCAGGGACTTTGAAGACAGAGATTTCACTTTGGCTAAAATATCTAGTATTTTACTGGTGGCATGTCACTTTTTGATCCTAAGAATAATCCTCTACTTCTCACAAAGCAAAGACTGTTATCTGTGTTTTTATAAATAAGAAAGAAAAGACTCAGAAAAATAAACCCCTCTACTGAGAACTATGCCATTGTTGCTGCCAAAGGAAAGAAAAATTCAGGATTTGAGCTCTTCCTCAGGTCACTTGGTGTGATGAGAAAATTCCAGCATGCAAGGTCTGCCACACAAGGCAGATCCTTAGTTAACAAAGGTTTTATTTGGAAGAAGCATGTTTACTTCATACTTCTGAAGATAAACAAAAGCAAAAATGTATTGAAATAAGTTTGGACAGTGTTCAGCACAGCACTTCTGAAGATAAACAAAAGCAAAAATGTATTGAAATAAGTTTGGACAGTGTTCAGTAAGTAAATATGTCTTCTTATAAGCTATATGGCATATTCATGTATCACAAAGCCTTGTACACCAATTCCATTAATGCTGAAAGATTTTAAAAATCATAATGTTCAAGTATATGGCTACAAGTTTTTATCTCCCCTAAACATGTATTTTGAAATTCTGACATCCAAGATGACTATTTGAAGGTGGCCTAGTTTGAATGATGGTTAGTTCCCTGAATGGAAGTTTTATCAATACAAAAGTGGTTTCACAGTTGCCTTACCAATTCATTTAGTTACTTTTTTTGTTCTTGTGACCTGATAACAAGAGATAAGAGAGATGGAGTTTTTTGTTTTGTTTTGTTTTGATTTTTTTGTCTTACAGCTCTAGAGGATACAGAACATCATGTGCAGGAAGGCATGGAGACAGATTCCTGAGGAATGCTTGGGGAAAATCCATAGTGCAGTTTTATTATGAATGCAGTGTACTATACCAACAATCTGCCAGGAAAGTCGTTTCTGCATAAAGTAAAAATTCCAGTAGGGGTGTTATCAAGTGACTTCTGATTGGACTTAAGACCCACATTAGATGGTATAACAAGGGCAGATCTTGTGTCTGAGGAAGTCTTAGGCTCCATTAGAAGACCACAGCCACTGCTTCAATGTGCCGTACCAATTGGCTTCCAAATATAGTAACATGTTCATAGAATACTGTTGCTTTTAGTACTGACCATGGAAGGAAACTTTGCAGTGGGTGACAGTTTTTGCACAAATTTATAATGGTTCCACAAATGAATATGATTATGGCTCAGCCATAAATTTAAGAAAATAATAAACAATATTTACATGACTCCTTCCGACTGTCAGAGAACATCAGGGTGGAAAAATACAACTGCTGAGGTGGGGGAAGGTATTCCTCCGTAACAAAGTGTCTTTTCCAATGAGGAGGAGGGATTCTCAAAAGAAAACAGATTCTCCTAAGATTCAATCACTTTCTGAAACCTTTAAGGTTTAAGTATCAGTGTATTAGTCAGGGCTCTCTGAAGAAACAGAATCTATAGAATGTAGTATATATAAATAAGTTTATTAAGAAGTAACTCACAATAAAAATAGTGTCCTTCAAGGTAACTGCCCTCAGCAGCCTCTTTCCTGGCTGAAATGTTCCACAAAGCCAAAAAAAATCCCAAGAAGGTCTCAAGCCTTTGCTTCTTTGTAGCGTTGAAAATGCTGGGTTCTGAAGTCGGTGAAGAACAGCTGGGCTCTGACATTGGCAATGAACAGCGAACAGCAGCAAGGCCTAGAAACCAGGTTCCAATGGCAACGGGAACAGCAACATGATGGAAAAGGTGAAGTTCCAAGTCAGGCAAGAACGGAGGCAGCAGCAGCGGCAACAACAAACAAAGCCGAACGCTCTAAAGGGGAACCACATGCACGCAGAGTGGACTGCACAGTAAGTCAACATCAGATAAGGGAAGAGCAAGTCGCTCCTCCTTATCCAGTCCACACTGGAAAGTACCACACACTATGGGCTGGGTTCTCCACAGCAATCAGTCAAGTACCTGTGGGCTTGTTCAGGGCCATTCTAACCACTAGCCTTCCACAGCTGCCCCCAAACAGTCTGCAACTGTCAAGCTGACATCAAAATGCAACCATAACACAAAGAAAGGGAAAATATTGAATTCTGCCAGTTGTAAGTGTTCTATGTAACCTTAAATTTCCTTATAAGCACATTCCCACTCCTTTGCATGATTCCCTTTGAGTCTACCTTCTGCCCCACTTCTTTTTTTATTTATATTTATTTTTTCCCCAATCATACAAGCTCAATAGGTACCCTGGTCCCCTTCCTCCCTCCATCCTTCCCCAGTCCCCCTTGCATCCTCCCCTCCTTTTCCCCTTTTCACCCCCCTCTCTGCCCTTCTCCCAGTACCTCCCCTTTTCCCTTTCCCATTCCCTGGTGCATCCTTTTGTGTGAATGCCAAACTTCCCTGAGTCCTCTACTCTAGTGAGGTGAAAAGACTAACTGGCGTTGCCCAGAGCCCTTTCTTGGGATCCTCTTTAGTATAGAAACACTATTGTGACTGTTAGTCCCTTGCCTCTAAGGATCCTACTACCCTGGGGAGGGGTCAT
The DNA here is from genome assembly GCA_023101885.1 of Typhlomys cinereus. Lineage (NCBI taxonomy): Eukaryota > Metazoa > Chordata > Mammalia > Rodentia > Platacanthomyidae > Typhlomys > Typhlomys cinereus. The sequence continues at coordinate 1,839,396 of JALPQD010000054.1, forward strand.
TGACATGTCAGTCATTGCGCAGGTCATGCAAAAGACTTTGCATGGCTATTGCGGCCCTAACTTGTGTGGAGTGTCTTGCACATCATTGGTCCTCCCCATCTTTAGGCTTTTACAATCTCGCTGCCCCCTCTTCTGCAAGGTTCCCTGAGCTTTAGGATGAGGAGAGATTTGGCTGGATTAATGTAGGATCTCTTTTGTTCTGAATTATGGTTTGCTATTCTTTTCATTTTTGCTGTTTCTGCACCGCCCTTGGCTCCATCCTGATTGGTACTGGAGGTCCCCTCCTAACCAAAGATAAGAGGCTGTTTAAATGAAGATTTTACTATAAGAGGAGATTCAAAAGTAGATGGAATAGGAGTAGGAGACCACAGTGAGGGGAGGTCAATCTCCCATTTGCAGGATGGTTATCATCACCAATCAGGAATAATATCTTATTTGCAAAATTTAATTTACATATTTTTCATTGCAGATGTAAATTCATGGAGTAGAAACTTTGCACAGACCATGCGTAGGGTACAAAATCTACAAATTCTATGACTAATAGCATATTCCCTTATAGTTAAAATGTACATGATCTTAAAATATGGAAATAAAATGAATTATGATACAGTTTTGGATACAAAATTTCTGTTGTACTTTTGTTTTAGTACTTTCTAAATGTTTAGAGGACCTAGAATATGAGAATTAAAACAACTACTCTGAACTGTTGCTGAGAGAGAATACCCGAAGTCGAACAACTTAAGGGAGACAGGGAGATTTATTCATCCTATGGTTCCAGAGGGAAGAAACAGTCTTTCATGGCAGAGGGGACATGGCTGGTGGCTTAAGCTGTAGGCAGGCTAAATCACTGCAAACATCCTTGGAGAGTCTCTCCTCTCAGTCTTTTGTTCTGTGGTTTCTTTTATCTAGTCTGCTACTGGGAGTTTCCAATCACATCTTTGTATTATAACTGTATCAATCCAGATAATCTCTTTAGGTGGTCTCAACTGATCTTAGTTAATGACAGGTGTGGTCAAGTTGACCTCCAGGATTAACTATCATAAGAATTACATAAATTAAGCTGATGACTATATTAGTGCAGGAATAATCTTTCAATATGATAAAAGCAAAAATGGAAGTTAAAGAACTAGTCTAGTCTCTAGGGATTAACCTTAGAAAGGCAGCTTTGAGTCTGACAAAACAAATAAATCAAATTGCTCCCTCTCTGAAATAGAGAAAAAAATTAAAATGTTTTAAACTTAAAGATTAGTAGTTAGAAGGAAAAAAAAAAAACCTCTTTCTGAGGGATATAGCATAATTTCCAAAAATTTAAACTGACAGACTAGTTGCATCTTCAGTTATGACAACAAACTTCCCTTACTTTGAAGAAAATATTAAGTTCTTCGTTTGCAAAATGATGCAATGAAAAAATATCACATGAAAATGTTGTTCTTTGCTTTTGTATATTTTTGTTTCTAATAATTTAATTGAATTTGTTCTTTGACAATTTCGTATGCATATATTACATTGTTCTCTTACTATGAACTCCCTCTATTTCTAATCTTTCTCCTACCCATGTAACTCCCTCAAAATCTTCCTTTTCCATATTCAAGTCTTTTTGCTTTGTTTTAAGACCTTTTCTGTTTAACTCTGGTGTCTATGTGCACATGGGTTTTTAATTAACCATTGGAACTGTGTTGGCTCTTTATTGGATATAAAACTGAGTACAGTGACTGCTTCTCTCTCAGAATATCAGAAGTCAAGAGTTTTACAGGGAGTAGAAGGGACAGTAGACACTGACATCATCCGTATTCCTCTGTAGTCAGGCCTGGTCTCTGCAGGCAGCTGTAGCTGTTGTGAGAGCAAGATCACCTTGACTGCACTTCATGCACAAGACAGTGTGTCAGCCATTCTCTTTCCTTTCTGGCTCTTATGTCCTTTCTGCCTCCTCCACGATGCTCTCTGAGCCTTAGAGATGATAGTGTAAACGTCCTGTTTAATTGAGGTCTCCACTATCACTTATGTTTAGCACTATTGTGAGGCTTTTAAGTCAAATCCATTTAACCCTTAATGGTTAGTTTTCATGCTAGAAGATCTGTAGTCAAGTTGGAAAATCATTGATTCTTGCATACAGTTATTTATTAAATTTTACTTTTTTGTGTCATATTTTTATTTTTCCCTCCCTGTAGGACTGGCCACAGTTAATCATTTTGCAAACATTTTTAAAGTATCCTTATATACAGGAACTATTTTCAGCCAGTGGTAAGTTTTAAGTAATATAGAAAAAGTGCAATTATCATATGCTTGGCTAATTTCTTTCCTATGCATCACTCCTCCAATCCTGGCAATATCTGTCAGCAGGCATTGAGTTTCTTGATTCATGAGAGAAAACATTCAAGTTTTCCAAAACTGCCCAATGTTTCACCAACAAGGGACAACAGGAAAATGACTTAAAGAGCATTGTTTCTTAGTTTAACTTTCTATGAGCAAAGAAATCCTAAAAATTTACCTTAATATTATGAAAACAAATGCTTCGTGTCCCATTGTGGCTTCTCTTAACATTTCCACATTTCTCTTGCCAAGTGAAAACTCTGAAGTTAATCAAGGAGAGAACTGATTCAAGAGGAATTGAAAAGGAAAGGGAAAGTATGACTTCAAGCAGAGCAAAGTTGCAGGCATCCCAAAGGAAGGAAGAAAGGGCTCTTCCTTAAGAAGTTGGAGCAACCAGGAGCAGAAGGAATGTTCTGTGCTGAAGGCCTTGAGTGTGTCTGGAACAACTGAATAGCAAATGTTTTCTGGGTTCATTCTATTTTCTATGGAGTCTCTAAGAAAAAGATGCTTATACCTCAAGCCTCAGGTTAATGAAAGAGTTCTAGGAGAGAAAAGACCTCTAATTAAATCAGGTTTTAAAATGTTTTGCTTCAGATTATTAGTGGGAACACAAGAGTTGAATTTACAATTTATCACACTAGGTGTTTGGAGCATTTGTGCTGGGTTTTTTCACAGGAAAACAAGGAAAGTCTTGATATGAATCAGTTGAATGGAGGAAGTTGCTTTTCTGCAGTAAGCCATCTTAGATTGTGACAGGTTTGGAGGACTTCAAAATCTGTACTGTTGCTCAGAATCACTGTGTACTCATGTCATCACCCTTCTCAGTGTGAACATTTTTCCTAGAGAATAGAGAGATTTCTGAGATCTCTGGAACATAATACATCCACCTTGTGACCTCTGACACCTTTATAGATTTTTCTTTGTAGATACATCACAGAAAAGTGTTGCAGCCTCTTGCAAATTCTAAATATGTATTTGAGTAGTGTTAACAATTATACACCACACACACACACACACACACACACACACACACACACACGCAGTAGTCCGGACCAGGGAAGTGAAAAGAGTCACTGACACTGTGTAGTGTCTTTAGATTTTCTATTTTCCTTTGGGCAAATGAAATTAGTCTCAAGGTATTGATATCTAATGCATAGATATCTTTGTTAGACAACATAAAATATTTCATAGGGCTGGAGAGATGGCTCAAGCATTAATCTTTTGCCTCCTGGACAGAAGAACCTGGGTTCAGATTTCACATCCTATGTTAAAATGCAGGGCGGAAATAGGAGTGGCTTGCACTTCTGGCCCTGGTAGTCAGGGCTTAGGAAATTACAGGATAAGGTAAATAAGAGGTAGAACAATCCAAGAATCATCCTTAAGCCTCCACAGGCACACACAGTGTCCTCTGATACACGTGGACATGAACACATGCACACATGAATGCATGCATACGCATGCATGCACTAAAAAAAAAAACAACTCACGATGAATGAAAAGAAAATGATAATATCAAGAGACCCCAAACTGCAAATAGGGTTAACACTGATAATTGCCTTTCTTATTTGTATAACTTTTATTGACATTTCTTGTCTTATGGTTCTAATTAAGACTTAGAGTTCAATATTAAAAAGAAGTAATGACAGTAGGAAGCACTGTCTTTCTATCTTACTAGAAATGCTTCGAATATTTCACCATTAAAGATGATTTTGGCTTGTTACATATTGCCTCTATTATGCTGATATATTTTCCTTTCATCCTGGTTGTCTCCAAGGCATTTACCACAGAAGAGTGCTATATTTTGTCAAAGGTTTTTTCTATGTCTATTGAGATGATCACATGATTTTTGTCTTTGCTTTTGGTTATTTGATGAACCGCATTTATTGATTTGCAGGTATTGAACTAATCCGTGTTTCTGGAATAAATCTGACCTGGTCATAGTGAATGATAATTTTGACATGACTTTGAATTCAGTTTGCTAATATTTTGTTTAGGATATTTGCAGCAGCACACCAGTGAGATTAGCCTATAAATGTGTTTGGTTGTGTCATGTTTTTGGTTTTGAGTCAGTGTAATATTGGCTTCATAGAAAGAGTTTGGAACTTGTCTTTCCTTTTCAATTTTCTGAAATAATTTAAGAAGAAGTGGTTCTCACTTTTCTTGAAATGTCAGGTAGAACTCTACACTGAATTCATCTGATCCTGGGTTTTGGTTTTTGGGGGTATATAATTACTTCTTTAGTTTTTTTTTCCTTTTTATAGAACTGTTTAAGTAATTCAGCTGATCCTGATTCAACTTCAATATATGTGTTTAGAAATTTATCCATTTCTTTCTGATTGTCAAATTCATGGAATGTACATTTTTCAAATATGACCTTATGATTCTCTTACTTTCTCTGGTGTCATACCTGATAGCTCTAGTCGTATTAATTTGAGTTTCTTCCTTTTGGTTTTGGTTAATTTGGCTAAAGGATTATTGAACTTTTTATTTTTTTTGAAAATGAAACTCATGGTTTAATTAAATTTTTGTAGTGTTTGTATCAAATTAAGCTATTTCTGCCATGATTTTATTAACACCTGCATGGTTTTTACTTTGGGGGTAGGTTTTCTCTTTTTTTCTAAGACTTTAAGCTGCATTATTATTTACTTTAATGTTCCAAATTTTAATGTAGGCATTGATAAGCTTACCTCTTATGACTTCCTTCATTGGTTTCCATAGATTTAAGTACAATGTGATCATCTTATCATTAGATTTTTAGGAATTTTTGGATTTCTCTTTTTATTTCTGCTTGGTCTCATTCCTTGTTTTTTTTTTATTCTTTTTTTTTAAATTTATTTCTTCCACTCATACAATGTTGATAAGTACCCCATTCCCCTCCCTCTCTCCACCCCTCCCTGGATTCCCTTTGCTCCTTCCCCCTTTCCCCTTCCTTTCTCCCCCTCTCTTCCTTTCTCCCAATGTCCCCTCCCTCCCATTTCTGGAGCATCCTTTAGTATGCATGACAAACTTCCCTCTGGCTCTTCCTCTCTGATGAGGTAGGTGTAAGGACTCAGTAGCATTGCCTAGAACTCTTTTTTGTGTTCCCCTTTAGTATAGGAGCATTATTGTGGTTGTTAATCAGTTGCCTTTAAGGATCATAGTGCCTGTGATCCATGCTAGACTTTGGGGGTTCAATGATATGTTGGTTATTGTGCAGGTCATACAAAGTCCTATTATGTTTACTTCGGCCATAAGTTGTATGGAGTATCTTATATATAGTTGCTCCTCCCCATCTTTAGACTCTTACAATCGTACTACCCACTCTTCTGCAAATTTCCCTGAGCTTTAGGATGGGAAGAGATTAGGCTGCCCTGGTTCCAGATGGTTGATGTAGAGTCTCTGATTTTCTGAATTGTGGTTTGTTGATATTTATTTCAGTTTTACTACTCCTGCACTGCCCTTGGCTCCATCCTGATGGTTATTGGATGTCACTCCCTGGCCAGAGATAAAAGGCTATTAAAATAGAGTCTTATTATAAGAGTAGATTTAAAGGTAGATGGAATAAGAGTAGGAGACTACTGTGAGGGGTAGTCAGTCTCCCATTTGCAGGATGATTACCTTCTATCTGCCAGACTCTATGCCCTCCCTTTCTGGTGAAACAATACCTCGTCAGTTGCAAGTGACCAGGAAGGAAAGTCTGTGAGCTTAAACAGATGTCTCATTACTTACTTCAGTCCTTGATGGTGGCCTATTTTCTCTGCTGTAGCATGATCCCCTCTCTCCTTGTTTCTGGCAGGGCTCTCCTTCCCTTTTCCTCTCTGCTTATAATCTTTGCAATTACTGTAGGTATTACAGAGATTTATCTTTGAGTATGTCACTAAGTGGGTTTGGTACTAGGATCCACCTATTAGGGAGTGTATCATTCCTTGTTTAATAGCAGGTCACTAAATTTCTAAGAGTTTGAGTACTTTCTGTTGTTTACCTTCTTATGGATGTCTAGCTTTATTCCGTGGTGATCAGAGTACAGAGTGTAGTTTCAGTTTTCATGATTCTATATCTGATAACCCCTAAAGGATCTACCAGGAAATATCTACCAAGAAATAAGTTCAGTTAAAGTCTCAGGCTAAGAATTTAATGTCAAAAAATCAGTAACTTTCCTTTATACTAAGAAAAATCAAAGTAAGAAAGGTCTGATAGAAACATTTTCATTTACCATAGTTCCAAAATTAAGTAACTTGGAATAAATCTAACCAAGGATATGAAAGACCTATACAATGAAAACTTTAAGACACTAAACAAGGAGTTTAAAAAAGACAACAGTAAGTGGAAAGGCACCACAAGTTTCTATACAAGTAGAATTAACATTGTAAAAAAGACTATCTCATACAGAAATATGTAGATTCAATGCACTACCAATGAAAATTAAAACCCAGTTCTTCACAGAGATTGACAAAACAATTTCAACATTCATATGGAAACAGAAAAGGCCCAGAATAGAAAAAAAACCTAAGTAATAAAACAGGGGTGCAGGTATTAGTATGCCAGACCTTAATCTATATTACAAATCCATAGTATTAAAAATATCCTTGTACTGACTTCAAAACAAAGATATAGATCAATGGATTAGAATTGAAGCTCAGATATAACCTCACACACCTATAGTCATCTGATATTTGACATATGTGCTAGAAATTTGAAAAAGGACTGTATCTTTAACACATGATTCTGGAAAAAATGGGTATCTACATGCAGAAGAATCTGCCACCTGCATGAAAATTAACTCCAAATAGATCAAAAACCTCAATGTTAGATCACAGACTATAAAACTCCTAGAGAAAAGAGTAGGGAGTACACTTTGATTAATTGACCTAGTTTAACATTTCCTAAATAAGAACTCCTTCCCCTAGGTAATGACTAGCATGCAACAAATGTGACTTCATGAAACAGAAAAGTTTCTGTACAGCAAAAGTATTGATAATTGAACAAAAATGCAATCCTCAAAGCAGGAGAAGATCCTCACTAACCAACTATCTGATAGTGCACTGACATCAAGAGTATACAAAGAACTCAAAAAAATAAATATCAAGGAAATAGACAACACAATTAAAATGGTCTTTAGAATTAAAAAGAAAAATTTCACAGGATGAACTTCAAATGTCTTACAGATAGCTTTAAAAATGTTATACCTCCATAGACATAGGAAAATGCAAATTAAAATCACCCTGAGCTATCATTTCAACCCAGTTAGAATGGCAAAATTCAAAAACAAACACAGACTACAAAAATGCTGGTGAGGTTGTGAGGAGATGGGACTTCTAATACATTGCTGGTGAGAATCCAAACTTAACAAGCACTTTGAAAATCAGTATGAAGGTATGGAGTTTCCTAAAAAAGTCTAAAAGAATGAAGTACCATGTGATCCAACTATGCTATACCTGAGAATATTCCCAAAGAGCAGTACACCTCACTACAAAGACCCATATACATTCACCTTCCTTTCAGCTCTATTCACAATGGCAAAAATATGTAATCGACCTAGATGTCCAATAGTATGGATAATGAAAATGAGGTATATATACACAATGGAAAACTACTCTGCTGTCATGAAAAACTAATTAATGTAATTTGCTGGTAAATGGATGGGGCTGGAAGAAATTAAGCCTAGAAAAGTATCCCAGACACAATAAAACTGATGCCACATATTCTTCTTTATAAATGGATCCCAGCAGTGAACTTCAGAGTGATATAATTAAGCAGAAGCTTCAGAAACTACAAAGAAAAATAAATTGGGGGATTGAGATTACAAAAGACTGGAGACATAAGAAGACACTTACCAAGCCCACCCAGCCCAGCTTGAGACACTCAAAGACAAATCTATGTAATGCCTACAGTAATTGCAAAGATTATGAACAAGAGGGATGGGGTTGGAGGGCCACACCAGAAACAAGGAGAGAGGAGACCATGTTACAACAGAGAAAATAGGCCTCCATCAAGGACTGCAAGTAAGTAATGAGACACCTGGTTAAATTCATAGACATTCGTTCCTGATCATTTACAACTGAGGGGGTATGATCTCACCAGAAGGGGAAGGCATATAGTCTGGCAGAAAAAAAGTAACCATTTTGCAAATGGGTGATTGACTCCTCCCTCACTGAGGTTTCCTACTTTTATTACATCTACCCTTGAATGTGCTCTTATAACAAGACTCCAGTTTAACAGCTTTTTGTCTCTGGCCAGGGGGTGACATACAGTGCCCATCAGGATGGAGTGAAGGGCATTGCAGGAGCAGCAAAACTGCAAAAGAAAATCAACAAACCAAAATCCAGAACTTCAGAGATTCTATGTCAACCACCTAGAACTAGGCCAGGCTAATCTCTCCCCATCCTGAAGCTCAGGGACATTTGCGGAAGAGGGGGCTGTGAGATTGTAAGAGCAAAAGGATGGGAGAGCAATGATTTGCAAGATACTCCACACAAGTTAGGGCCAAAGCAATCACAATTGGACTTTGCATGCCCGGCTCAATGTCCAACACACTATTGACCTCACAAAGTCTAGCATCTGCTAAAGGCACCAAGATCCTTGGAGGCAAGGGATTGACAACCACAGTAGTGTTCTATGCTTAAGGGGAACACGGGAAAGTGTTCAGGGAAATGCCACTGGGTCCTTGTATGTCATCGGAGAGGAGGGCCCAGAGGAGAGTCTGGCATGCACATTAAAGGACTCTCTGGGAATTGGGGGGGGAGGCACTGGGGGATGGGGAAGGAGGAGTGAGGGGGGAGCAGGGAGTTCGGGGGGGGTAGGGAGGGAGGGATCTGTTGTACCTATTAAGTTTGTATGAGCGGAAATAATAATAAAAAAGTTAAAACACACTTAAAAAAGAAAACTATAGGCCAATCTCTTTAAACACAGATGAAATATTCTCAACAAAATCTTAGAAAATCAGATTAAAAAACATATCGAAAACATCTTTCAGTGTGATCACGTTGGCTTTATCCCCAGCATAAAAGGTTGGTTCAACATACACAAATCAATAAATGCAATCCATCACATAAACCAATCCAAAGTCCAAGACCACATGGTACTCTAGATAGACGAAGCAAAAATTTTGACAAGATCCAACATCCTTTTATAATCAAAACCCTAGAGACAGTTGGATAGGCAGGAGTCTTTATTAACATAATAAAAGTATACAACAAGCCAACAGCAAGGATTATACTCAATGGGGCAAAACTTGAAGCATTCCTACTTTGATCAGGAACTAGACAAGGCTGCCCACTCTCACCACTTCTATTTAATATTGTACTAGAAGTCTCATCTAGAGTCATAAGACAAGAGAGGGAGATAAAATGGATTCAAATAGGCAAGGAAGAGATCAAGATATCTCTGCAGATGACATGATCATATACCTCAGTGATTCTAAAAACTCCACTAGGAAATTCCTGGAACTAATGCATAAATTCAGCAGTGTGATGATTTACAAAATAAACGTGCAAAAATCAGTGGCCTTTCTATACGCCAAGGAGGAAAAGAGTAAAAAAGTCCAAAGAGCAACAATCCCATTTACTATAGCCACTAAAAAATGAAATACCTTGGTATAAAACTAACCATGGAAGTGAGAGATCTTTACAATGAAAACTTTAAAACCTTAAAGAAAGAAATTACAGCCCTTTTGCATGACCTGCACAATGACCAACATATCAATGATCCCCAAAGTTTAGCATGGATTACAGGCACTAGGATCCTTAGAGGCAAAGGATTAACAGACACAATAGTGTTCCTGTACTAAAGGGGAACACAAGAAAGGGCTCTATGCAATGCTACTGAGTCCTTACATCTCATTAAAGTAGAGGACCCAGAGGGAAGTTTAACATTCACACTAAAGGATGCTCCATGGATGGGGGGGAAGGGGGCACTGGGAGAAAGGGAGGGAGAGGGGAAAGGAAAAGGGAAAGGGGGGAGGGAATAAGGGGGTCCGGGGAGGGGTGGAAGGTGGGAGGAGACCTGGTTACCTATTAAGTTTGTATGAGTGGAAATAATAAATTAATTAATTAAAAAATTTCCCCCAATAAAGACAGTTTTCTGCTGTGAAGCTAAAGTCTTAAAAAAAAAAAAAAGAAATTACAGAACACACCAGAAGATGGAAAGACCTCTCATGCTCTTGGATTGGCAGAATCAACATCATAAAAGTGGCCATTCTACCAAAAGCAGTATGCAGATTCAATGCTATACCAATCAAAATCCCAAAGCAATTCTTTAAAGAAATTGACCAAACAATCTCAAAATTCATATGGAAGCACAAAAGGCCCAGTATATAAAAACAATCCTGGGTAAGAGAAAAACTGCTGGGGGTATCACCATACCAAACTTTAATCTATATTATAAATCCATAGTAATAAAAACAGCCTGGTACTGGCTCCAAAATAGACATGTAGATCAATGGATAAAGGTAGAAGACCCAAATATAAGCCCACACACTCACAGCCATTTGATCTTTGACAAAGGGGCCCAAAACCTCAACAGATAAAGAACAGAATCTTAAATCAATGGTGCTGGGAAAACTGGATATCCTTATGCAGAAGATTAAAACTGAAGCCTTACTTGTTACCATGCACAAAAATTAATTCCAAATGGATAAAGGACCTTAATATTAGGCCAGAGACTATAAAAATCCTAGTTGAAAGGGTAGGGAACTCCCTCAAGCTGATTGGCTAGGCCAAAAGTTTAACAGAAATCCAATAGCAACTGGAATCAGCACTCAATAAATGGGACCTTATGAAACTAAAGAGCTTCTGTTCAGATAAAGAAATTGTAAACTGAGCAAAGAGGCAACCCACATAATGAAAGAATATCTTCACTAACCACATATCTAGTAGAACTCTATTATCCGGAGTACACAAAGAACTTAAAAAACTAAATACCAAGGAGATAAATGGCCCAATGAAAAAATGGGCCTGGGAACTCAAAAGAAACTTTTCCAGGGACAAAATTAAAATGTCTAACAAATGTCTTAAAAAATGCGCCACATCCTTTGCCATCAGGGAAATGTAAATCAAAACTTCACTGAAATATCATCTCACCCTGGTCAGGATGGCAAAAATCACAATACAAACGATACCAAATGCTGGAGAGGATGTGGAGAAATCATACATTGCTGGTGGAAATTCAGGCTTATGCAAGCACTCTGGAGATCAGTTTGGTGATTTCTTAAAAAGTTAAAGATTGAAATGCCATACTACCCTGCTATACCACTTCTGAGAATAATCCTTCATAAAGCAAAAATTCACTTCAGTGACACAAGCACAACCATGTTCATTACAGCACTATTTGCAATAGCAAAGTCATGGAATCAACGCAAATGCTAGGGTGAGGACTAAGAGGGAAGTTTGGCATTCACACCAAAGGATGCACCAAGGTATGTAAGGGAGAAAGGAGGAGCCACAGGGAAAAGGGGAGGGAGGGTTTAAAAGGAAGGGAAAAGGAGAAGACAGTGCAGAGGGGAGGAGGGAGGAAGAGGACGGGATACCTATTGAATAATGGACAAATTAAGTGTGGTACATTTATACAATGGAATACTACTCAGCCATCAAAAAGATGAATTAATGAAATTTGCTGGGAAATGGATAGAATTTGAAAAAAAAATATATTGAATGAAGTATCCCAGATACAGAAAATTAGATACCATATGTACTCCCTACTAGGTGGATCCTAGTACCAAACCTACTTCATGACATATTCAAAGGCAAATCTCTGTAATAACTACGGTAATCACAAAGTATTATTCACAGGACAGAAGGAGAAGGAAGGTCCCCCAAGAAAAAGAGAGAGGGAATCATGCTTCAGTAGAGAAAGTAGGTCACTGTCAAGTACTGCATGTGAGTAGTGAGACATTCAGTGAAGCTCACTCTTGTTTTCCTTCCTGATCCTGAGACTGATGATGCTTGATCTCAACAATCAGGGAGGGTATAGGGACTGACAGATAGATGGTAACCATCCTGAAAATGGGACACTGATTCCCCCTCACTGCTGTGTCCTACTCCTACTCCATCTACCTTCGAGTTTTCTCTGACATTAAGATCTTCATTTAAACAGTCTTTTATCCTTGTTTAAGAGGTGACCTTCCATACCAATCAGGATGCAGCCAAGGGCAGTGCAGGAAAGCAAAACTGAAAACAACAACAGACCATAATTTAGAACACCAAAGATGCTACATTATTCACTTGGAATCAGACAGCCAAATCTCTCCTCATCCTAAAGCTCAGGGAACCTTACAGAAGAGGAGGCAGCAAGATTGTAAGAACCTAAAGATGGGGAGGGCCAACCATATGCTAGATACTCCACACAAGTTAGGGCTGCAGTAGCCATAATCAGACTTTGCCTGACCTACACAATGGCTGACATGTCAATGGCCCCTCAAAGTCTAGCATGGATCACAGGGGAGAAGGCTCCAGGTAGTAGGATCCTTAAAGGCAAGGGATTAGCAGACATAATAGAGTTCCCATACTAACAGGGAACCCAGAACTATGCCACTGAATCTTTACCCTCTACCCTCAGTAGGGTGGAGGACTCAGAGTGAAGTTTGGCATTCACACCAAAGGATGCACCAGAGTATGTAAGGGAGAAAGGGGGAGCCACTGGGAGAAGGAGAGGGAGGGTGTAAAAAGAAGGGGAAAGGGGGAGACAGTGCAAACCGGGATTGGGGAGGGGAGGAGGGAGGAAGAGGACATGATACCTATTGAGCTTGTATGATTGGAAAAAAAAAATTGGGAGTAAAAAAATAGAACATGGGGAGGGGGACCTCTCAGTACTCAACCTAGATGCATTAATTGAAATAAAATATTAATGAGGCAGAAAACCGTAACTAAGATTGCAAGGTATTGGTGACCCTAGTATACTTAGCCCTAATCAAAATCTCCCTTCATCCCAAAACTAAGGGAACCTTTCAAAAGAGGGGGCAGAAAAATTGTAAGAGCCTATAATAGTAGGAAGATGTATTGCTCAGGACAGGGCTGTTGCATCCTAGAACTCATTGCAATGAGATCTCTCACCATATCTAAACAATGATTGACAGGTCCACATTCCCCAATAGACCAGTTAGGTCCTGAAGAAATAACTACACTCACAGAGAATCTTTGTAACAGGAAAGGGACAAAAGAAGAGGAGCTTCTACAACTATAATTATACCCACCGAAGGTTGCTGTGCCCTAATCCAACCATTCTGGTGGATAAGGTCCCAGCATGGCAGAACACTGTTCTATGGAAACAATTTCTGGGAAAAGGACATGGCATTAAAATACAGGAATTGTCAGGCCTTGGCATATCTCTGCCCAGTTGGACCTAAAGCCTGCTCCCTGGGGAATATCACAGTAACACCCATGGGCAGGTGCTAGTATTTCCTCCCTAGATAATTTAAGTTTTGTCTCTGGCAGGAGGAATTCTTCTGGGAATTGGGTGTGCCTTTTACCTGTCTTAGGTTAAGAGAAAAAGCTTGCTTTTAACTTTAAATCAAATTGTAAATAGAGATTTCATGTCTAGCCACTTACAATAAGTAGACTTGTTAGCCAGAATGTGTGCACTGATTTTTAAGAAATTAGAGAATAACTTCTAGAGTCTTAAAACATAGGGGTAAAATTACCACCTATGAACTAACTCAGAAATTCCAGAAGTATATGACTATGCTATCTGTTCAGTAGAACCTTAAAAGGAACCATGATACTCCACTCTTACCCTGGCTGAAGGCCAAGGAAGAGACCATCATGCCAGAAAGTCCAGATGCCAAGACTGTCCCCTGGAGATGGTATTTGCAATCCAAACTGGGAGAATCCACGTCGGTAGCAAAGGGGGCTGTGTCTTCCCCTTCCCAAGCAGCACTCTTATGGGAAATCACAGAGATGGACCATCTGAGTGCACCCCCATCAATGATCGCCTCCGCCCCAAAATAGACAGACTTGGCGAAATGGGGCACGACAGTATGGACCCCAGGTTTGGAGAATGCATGGTTCATGGATGGCTCATCAACTACTGATGACAATATACGTCTGGAATTCCTCAAAGGGACACATAAGCAACCTTACTACTAAAGGAGCTCAGTCCTCTGTGTATTTTAAAAATGCAGTCTTTGTGGGCTCAGACAATGTGGGCTCAGCCCCTTGGCTATCTGGTGAAGCATATAGATTAGATAGAATTGAAAAAAACTGGGAGAATAGAATCTGTGTCTTTTCCCTCAAACAATGGGTTAGCTACTTAGAAAAAAAAAGTTGTTTATTCTTACTGAGCATAGGAGACTGGGAGGGTCTGTGTTTGTTTTCCTCTGTTTGCAGGTGCAGGGACACATTCTTTGCCCTAAAATTTTCTAATATAAAGCTGTCACTGAGTTTCAATAAAAGGGGTTCAGAATTCATTCAGCCAAAATGGAGTTGCGAGTGTTCTGTTCTCCACCTGGTCCTGGGGAGCCCTGGTCTCGAGGCCGCGACTCTGGTCTATGGCAGAAGGTCAACTTATACCTCCATAGAAGCCTGGTACCTTCTGGCACAGGCACTACAAAGGGAGCTCAGTGGTCCACACATGCAGAAGGACAAGAGAGTGAGAAGGCTACGGAGTGACAGGAAGGTAGGATAGGAGGTGGAAAGGAAGAGATGGGGAGGAGTATGAGCATAGTAGATGAATCCATTTTTATGAGTAAAAGAGAAATCACAACCTTACCTGAGAGACTTGGTGAAGGTGTAATGCTAATGAGGGAAAACGTGAGATACTTTTGTCAATGTCATATCCACTGTTCTATGTTTGATGCTCCAACAAGTACTCAAGCAGGCCATCAAAGGCAACCCGGATGACATTCAGTGGACTGCATGTGCACAGGACATGAAAATAGGAGGAAGACTCACAGAGAAGAAGAAAGGATATAATAGGGAAAAAGATGGGATTAGGGATTAAGGTGTAAAAATATAAATTTGCTTTATTCGTGTTTGAAATCTAAAAGAATAAAAAATGTAAAAATATTTTAGGTACTGTACTAGTAAAATCAGTAGGAACATTGAATGTGATACAGTGATGAGAACAAAATTTTGCTTTCAGTCTTTCGATCTAAGATGGCACATGATCCAGGAGGAGATGTTGTATTCCAGCAAGGTTAAGATTACTAGAAATTTAACTCATACTTTTGTATCAGACCAGTGTTTCCTCCATGGCAAAACAGTTGACATCTTTTCCATTTCACTTCATTTCACAGACAAATGAGTTATTATTTTTCTCCCACTATTTTTTTCCTAATCATACAAGCTCAATAGGTACTGCTATCCTCTCCATTCTTTCTCCACTCCTTAGTCATCCCTCCTTGAACTCTTCCCCCTTCCCCCTCCCTCCCTCCCTTCCCTCATTCCCGCCTTCTCTCCCTCCTTCCTAACCTCCCTTCTGGTGTCTCTCACTTCCTCCCTCCCATTCTCTGGAGCATCCTTTTGTGTGAACCCCCAAACCTTCCTCTGACTTCTCCACCCTAGTGAGAGCTCAGGACTCAGTGGCATAGCTCGGAGCTCCTTTTTGGGCTTCCCATTGGTATGGGAACCCTTTTATGGCTGTTTAATCCCTTGCCTTTAAGGACCCTACTGCCTGGACCTTTCTGCCCTGTGATCCATGGTAGACTTTGGGGGGTTGCACCTGGAACCAAACCAGCCAAATTTCTCCCCATCCTAAAGCTCAGGGAACCTTGCAGAAGAGGGGACAGCAAGATTGTGACAGCCTAAAGATTGGGAGGAAAGATGATATGCAAGACATATAGGTAATTAATACTTCATCAACAACAGGTGTTGGTGATTATTCACATTTCTCACTCTAAATTTGTGAATACCTTTTTGTGAGGAATATTTAGAGAGAGAAGGATAACAAAATTAGCTGTCATTTATTCCACAAGGCTATATGCCAAACACTGTTCTAAAAAGCTTAGATCTACTAATTTATAATTCCTTCATTTCAAGCCATCTGGTTTAATCCATGCCTTTAAATATAAGCAAGTGATAATAGTAAATAGTATATATATTTATATTTTAAAGTGGCAAATATAAGTAAAATAGATGCTCTAAGCATTTTTAAAATATGTTGTGTTTAATCTTTTGAGATGTAGTACATGCAGCCAAAATATATCTGTATTGCTCACATTGATCATGAGGAAAGTGTAAAAAGAGAAAATTCTCAAATCATACACTTGAACGCAATTCTGATCAGAAAACCTAAACTCAAGAGGCAGTGTTCACATTTCTTATTTTATTCAACAAACATTCCATAATGTCTTACTATTTGGCCTAGTTATCATGCATATAAAATAATTACAGCAAATATAATTTACTTCTCTAATTGGACAATAAGAAGGGAAGGTATACCATCCAAACTTCCAGCTTTCTATTTGATGGAGTAGCTTGATGACCTCCAACTGAGGAAACTTGTGAGTAGGTTTTGCAACTTATATATTTATATCACTGTATTAGATATTCTCAGTGATTTTAATTCATGTAGAAGTTATCAAAATCCAGGAAATGATAACTGGCAGAATTTTAATGTTGCAGACAGAATATAGTAGAAAATGCACACAGAACTTTTAAAAAATGAAAATTTTAAGTAACAATAAATCTTATGATAATGAAAAGTGGTAGAAATAAAGTCAAAAGAGATTATACTTGGAATATGGGAGATCTATGTTGAAAAGTCTCCTAGAATATGGCTGTTTTATAATGAAATTGAGTATTTAATTACAGGAGAAAATATACTGGAAATTAAAATGGTATTAACAGTTTCCATAGTAGAAATATGGGCATTTTTTGGGGCTAATATGAAATTCAAATTCAACTTCTAGAATCTAAGCATTCCAAAATATTTTGTGAGCTAATTACACATAATGACATGTGAACTATTTTTACTGAAGGGAAGATTTTTCATTTTACAACTTTATTTTTTTCTATTTTCTCCCTTTAATTATTTAATGATCTCCCACTATTCCTTTTATGTCTTTTCTGCTGGGCTGATTTTCCCATGCACATACACACACTGTGACGACTCCAGGCCATAAGGGCAGAGAAAGGCAAATGTGCTGCAGGTTCTCCATCCCCTCACCCAAATCCAGGGGACTCCGGACACAGCAGGGAGCTTGTCGAGGCGAGACTCACTCACTCCCTTTACTGGGGGCAATGAAACAGTTTATATAGATAGCAGACTGCAGGGCACAAAAGGGGCAGCCAATTACCTTAATGGTCAACACAGCACACAGGCTGCTTAGGTCAGACTAAACATGTATCTATGTTGGCTCCTATGAGTCAATTAGGACTCTCTGTAATGTGATCAGGGTTACGCCCAGGCTCCCAGCGCCATCTTTGGTCCCATGTGCTAAGCCATGCCCTGCTCACTCACTCCCAGACCGTTATTCCTGGGCAGGCCCAAGATTTTCCATATATATATATGTATATATTTGTGAACAGCTGAAGACTCTGCTGAATTTGGATACCTGGCCTCTAATTTCACTCTTACTTATGATTTCATAAATTCAGATTCGCTGTCTGATTACTACTTCTCATCACACCAGAGGACTTCCGTGTGATCTCACTGAAATTCCAATTTGTCTGTTTTTACCATGTTTTAAAAGAGTGCTTGTCAACGACTTGTGTCCTCCTACCCCTTTTTCTCAGATCCAATATAATGGACAATTGTTTAGTAGTCTATTCAGGAGATGGCATAAGTCTTCCAGTCCTAGCTATAAATGCAATTTCACAAAACAAACTCTATCCACTGAGATTATTTTAGAAAAAGACTTAGATCAAGGCAACCAATATGGAGGCTCAATATAGCAGAATTTATAGCTATTATGGTTAGTACATCCTTTATAGATGAAAAGATCAGATCAGAAGAGAATAAACATGATTATATATTATTGCTTATATGTGATTATGATTATAGATTCTAACTGTGATCTTTTTAGGACAGAATTAATTACTTTTCTATTTCTTCGAGTGCATGAATTGAAACATAAATCATGAAAATACATCACTGACTAATGTGCAATTTTTATTGTAATATTTAGACATATATTATTTGCTTGTTTTTTGTTTTGCTTTGTTTTTAAAAACATGGCCTTTTATAGATAAGGCTGGCCTTGAACATGCTGAAAGTTGGTTTTGAACTTCTATTGTTTCTGTTACTATTTTTGATGTTACACTACATCATAGATATTAATTAGAACTATCTACTTATGAATTAGAAATAGCTACTTTCTAAGCATATAATTGGATTTTAATATTTAATAAATTTTTGCTGAATAAACACTTATTTTACAAATACAAAAGCTCACAAATACAGAAAAAATGTACTTGCTACACAAATGAGACATTTTAATTGATCCTGTATACTTCCATGCCAATTTATGTGGTGAAGGAAATAAAGCTCAGGGCTTTTTATACTAAGCAAGCATCTTACCAACTAACTTATCTTCCCAGCCCTGACTTACTATGCTTTTAAATATGTAAAAACTGCTTTACCATTTTTTTGAATTTTGTACACAAATTGGTCTTTTCCAATGAGAAAATTAATAGTTATACCATTCAGTAGTGACTTATTTCAATGCCCCATTAGTATTCCACATCTTATGTAAAATTTTCAGTGCTGGAAAGAGTGGAAATGTATTTACACCTTCCTTATTTTTTTTATTTCTTGGATAGTGCTAGCCGAAGAAACTATAAATGACAATCATCAATGATGGCAAACATTGAAAAAAAATAGATCCCTATCCAGTCAAAACTGGCCATAACCATAAACTCATTTCAACAAAGTTTAGAATATTAGTTTTACTGATGGATGGAATGTGATTTTATTAATGTCAAAACAAATAATTTTTAATCAAATTGAATTAAAAGAATTTGTTTGACATTTGATTAAAACCACAATGTTGTAAAACTATTTGTTTAATTTTTATCACATTTGATTACATTGTGATGTTTGATATGCACCTTGATGTTGATATTACAGTGTATCATAGATAATAATTAGAACTATCTACTTATGAATTAGATAGAAATATCTACTTTCTAACCATATAATCATGTTTTAATATTTAATAAATTATTTGCTGAATAAACACTTATTTTACAAATACAAAAGCTCACAAATATCTGGTTAAGTTCACAGACTTTTCATTCCTGATCATCTACAACTGAGGGGGTGTGATCTCACCAGAAGGGGAGGTCATATAGTCTGGCAGATAATAAGTAACCATTTTGCAAATGGGTGATTGACCCCTCCCTCACTGTGGTTTCCTACTTTTATTGCATCTACCCTTGAATGTGCTCTTATAATAAGACTCTAGTTTAACACTTTTTTATCTCTGGCCAGGGGGTGACATCCAATACACATCAGGATGTAGTGAAGGGCATTGCAGGAGCAGCAAAACCGCAAAAGAAAATCAACAAACCAAAATCCAGAACTTCAGAGACTCTATATCAACCACCTAGAACTAGGCCAGCCTAATCTCTCCCCATCCTGAAGCTCAGGGAAATTTGCAGAAGAGGGGGCAGTAAGATTGTAAGAGCACAAGGATGGGAGGAGCAATGATATGCAAGATACTCCACACAAGTTAGGGCTGAAGCAATCATAATTGGACTTTACATGCCCTGTGCAATGTCCAACACACTATTGTCCCCACAAAGTCTAGCATTTGCTAAAAGCACCAAGATTCTTGGAGGCAAGGGATTGAGAGCCAAAATAGTGTTCCTATGCTTAAGGGGAACACAGGAAAGGGTTCAGGGAAATGCCGCTGGGTCCTTGTACGTCATTGGAGAGGATGACCCAGAGGACAGTCAGGCATGCACATTAAAGGATTCTCCGGGGATTGAGGGAGGGGAGGCACTAGGGGGTGGGGAGGGAGGGGTGAGGGGAGGGCGAGCAGAGGGGTGGGGGTAGGAGGAGGGAGGGAGTGAACCGGTGCACCTATTAAGTTTGTATGAGCGGAGATAATAATAAATGTTTGAAAAAAAAAAAGCTCACAAATAGAAAAAAAATGTACTTGGTACACAAATGAGACATTTCAGTAGATCATTGTAATGGTTTGAAATCTGTCACTCACGGTCTTATGTATTTTGTCAAGGTCATGGCACCTTGAAAGGTGGAACCTTACTGGAGGAAGGGAGTCAAAAGTAGTGGGCCTTGAGGTGGATTAGTCCCACCCTATCTCCAGGAATAATCTGCCTTTGGAGCAAGCAGTCTTGCAGTTCTCATCTTGCAAGATGTCTGCAGTGATGTAGCTTCCTCCAACTTTGGCCATCCAGCTATGCCACCTCTGTCATAAAAGACTGTATCTCCCCTATGAAACCATAAGCTTAATAAATTTCTTTCTCCCTTAAGTTCATTGACTTTGGGTGCTCTCTCATAGCAATAACTATGAGTAACTGCTACAATCCTTTTATACCAGTATGGAAAGAAGAGAGCTTTTCACCAACATCTATAATATGAAAAGCTACTTTTTGTTGGGATAGATTGACTAACTAATCTCTGATTTACCAAAGCAAAGATAAAGGAATATTGTCACCCATACATGACAATAATCTTTTATTTATAATTTGGAATTATAATAAATTCAGTTTTTTGAGGTATAATGACGATTAACTTTGTCTGTTAACCTGGTTGACTTGAGAAGTACCAGTATATTAATACAGCATCCCTCTGGTTGTTTCTGTGAGAGTGCTTTCACAGAGGATTATCTAAGGAGGAAAGACCTACTCTAAATGAAGGTGAAAACATTATGTAAGCTGAGGTTCAGGCTGAGATATAAGAGGAGACTGGAGAGCCCACAACACAGGCATCTTGCCTCTTTGCTTTCTACCACACTGAAGGTAGCTTCTCTTTCTAGTACCATTTTCCTCTCATGATGGGCTAAATTTCCTAAATCATTCTATGTTGATATCTTTATAGTTGCATCATGTTATAAAATGTGTCTTTGAACCTAAATTGTCAATGGCATCGAGAAAAACAAGTTAATTTAAACTCATAAATGTGAAAATCAGAGGATCTGGAGAGGTGGCTGAGGGGATAAGCCTCTGCCTTGCAGGCGGAAGGTCCTGAGTTTGGATTCTAGACCTCCCCATGTGTAGATGCCTGGTAGAAGCGGGGGTGGCCTGCGTTTCTGGTCCTGGTAGGGCGGAGCCTATGAATCTGGGGGCAGAGTAAACAAGGAGGAGGTCGAGGCATCCATGGTGCTTCCCGAATTTGCCTGTGATTCTACACACACACAGACACACACACACACAGACACACACACACACACACACACACACACGGGCGCGCGCGTGCATAATTGAATAAATAAATAAACAAATTAAAAAATGTGAAACTCAGAATGAATATAACTGAAAAAATATCTCATACTAACATTTTCCTAGTACTCATGTGTTTCTGAAATCATGGCCCTTAGGTCTTTGAAAATTTACAATACTTCTCATGTTATACGACAGTTTTCTCCATGAGCAGATGTTGAATTGAAAGGAAGTTATATGTAGATGAGTACTTTAAAGTCTTTAGACAGTATTTTCCAAATACCAAAGAACTGTATATGGGTTTTCTTCATCATAGACATTGAAAATAAAGTAGCCTGTAACACAAGGTCTTATGTGGTGAAGTTGAAGGCCAGGCTATCTGCTCAGGCTTTTTTTTCAACCGCGTGTCAATCCCAAGGGAAGATGAAGATGATTCTAACATAAATGACTCACTCCTAGTTCTGGCTCTGTCTCCGCTGTTTTATTCCAAGTTGTTTATGAACAGCATTAATCTCAATATATTTTTGAGGAAATATTTTCATTTCTGACTTCTCCTTTCAGATATCATTAAGTAATTGTGAAGAGTAATAATTACCTTTGTGCCCTTTGTCTTTTATTGTCATCATTTGTTTGGCAAATAGGAAAGAGATGAATGTAAAAAGATATTCATGTCTCTGTAGTATTATTTATCTCTGAGATGCAGAATGTAATTACCCTATAGGAAATGATTTAAATTGAGGTATAATTTAACCAATGGGTAAATCACATTTCCATCACTTTAGTTTTGACTTGAGTAGTTAGCTGGCTGATAATTTATACCAGCCCTGAAAGATGACCCAGAAAACTAAATTAGTATCTGTAAATAACTTTTATTTTCTCTCCTCTGAACTTAAGGTTTAATTACCCTTTGCCCTTTTTTTCTGCTGATAGATGACTTACCTATACAGAGCAGAGCTGACATATTTGCTAAGAGGTATAATCATTAGTTCTTGAAAGTTTCATAGACTGTCATTTTGCTTTTGGAGGTCAACTTATTCAGATTTGTTGAACCACATTTTAACCAATCTACCCAGTTGTAGAAACAAGTATATTATTGAATAGACATTTTTGCTATGTTTTTCTTTATTTTGGAGTCTGATGTGTTACACGTAAACAATCTACAAGTGTGATGTAATGAGATTGAGGTTTATGGATACAGATACAGCACATTCTAGAATGGATATAACTAATATCTCCAAATGCTTCAACAATCATATAGCAAATCCATTTGCAAACTGTTGTTAATTCAATCATATTTTAACAAATTTTAGATACAAACAAAAACGCAGATTTATTATAAGCAAAGATATTTCTAATACTTTGATATTTTAAAAAATAAAATTTTGTCCATATTTTTACCACAATTATTAACTGCTTGAATTTGACAATAGAGTATTTAAATTTGCCTTATTTATTTGAAGTTATCTATAAATGACAGAGGTAAACTTTCTGCTTTTATTCAATGGTTGCAATATATATTTAAAGGCAGTTTTCCAAAGATAAGTTTTTGCATGAATACTGGGGATCTGGACTCAGTTCCGTGTGTTTGGAAGGCAAGCACTTTATTGAGTCTCCATGTCTTAGTGCCTCCATTTCATTTCTGAAGCTAATTGGAATCAACTTTAGAGGCAGTTGAAATGTTAGTTCCTTCAAACCCTCAAATGATATAACATTTTTAAATTGTAAAATAGCAAACATATTAATATACACTATCCTTGGAACAGATAAGGAAAATCTGAGATGATTTTCTGTGGAAATTTTAGGTAATATATTTATAGTGTATACATGAATAATACATTCCCTGTTCTTTGAAACAATATTTTCTATTAGTGTGATTTTTATACTGCCCTCCATCATCACTCCTTTATTTCCCACTTCTTCTACCTGTCTTCCAATTTATACATGCTTATAAATAATTTTAGGTTATTCTGATGTACCTATGATATAATCTCTCAAGATCAAATTTTATATATGCATTAAAAGTTATGAATTCAAGAATTGTTATTGTTACCTAAGATTTTCAGTTAATAAATAAATCTGCATTTCATAGAATCAAAAGCACATATTACTATTTGCTTTTTTTCCCCAAAGGTCAAAGTACATGTTGGTATAACAGTTGGTCTAACATTTGGTATAACATTCTTTTCAATATTCTTGCTCTGTGTAAATCTACAGTTCAATTACAACATGGAAGTTTTAACAAATTTTGATGCAGGCAAGTGTATGTCAAAAGAAAAAAATGCCAAAATTTAAGAAATTACCAAAGTAAGACTAGCTAGTCAAAGTGTCTTCAAAGATTGTGGCAAGATAAATAAAATGTTAAAATTCTCGAAGAGAACTGGAAATGCCTTAAAATATGCACATGATATTGTAAAATATATAATTACTTCAATTTTAAAGAAAATCTACTAAAATATTTTGATATTAGTCTTACAGGAAAAAAATTCTTGTATATTATATTAAGATATGTCATGAAAGAAATTTGGTAAATCCTACAGCATTTCTCTACATATGTAAGGACTGGGGAGTTACATTTTACAGAAATTCACTTGACTATTGAATTATTGAAAACATATAAAATATATTCTATTGGATATGTGAAACTATGTGAAAAGAGGGTATGTTTTATGACATAAGTTTGTCAGTAGTATTGTGGACATATTTAGTTGATTGTTTAATGTCAGAGTTCAGTAATATATGGAGTTTAGTAAGATGTGGAGTTCACAATGGAATCAGAGATTCCAGAATGAGGTTCTGTTTAACATCAGTGACTCACACTAGTTACACTAATATTTTCATTGTTGTTTAGAGATTGGGGTAGTCTGATTTTGCTGTAGAAACCATGTGAAGTCAGGGAAGTCAACCACATTTAGTCAATCTTTTAAACTCCCACTGCTGTGGCTCAGAAGTCTAAGTCAGGAGACAGCTTTCAGAAATCAGTTCTCTCTGTCTACCATGTGGACTAATTAAACTCAGGCAGTCAGAGAAGACACCCTATCTGCTGAATTATTTCACTCACCCAAGTAAAGGATTATGTCAGTCTCTATAAATTTTCTTTCCTCAATTCTAGTCATGCATTCTATATTTGTGATCCTATGTTCTAATTTTTATTTTATTGTTCCTTTAAACATTTGTAGTCTCCTCACTTGGATACAAGCTATTCCTCTCAGAAATTATCTATCTATCTATCTATCTATCTATCTATCTATCTATCATCTATCTATCTATCATCTCTCATCTATCTATGTATGTTTATATATATGAAAATATAAAAATATATAACTTGATCAATTTATTTACTATTTTTAAGAAACTTTCATTTAACCAGTGTATTCAGTGTTTCCTCTGAAGCAATGTTTTGTTAAATTCTGAGAATCCTACTTTCTGCAAATCAGACAAGTCATTTTTAATAAATTTGATTCCAAGAATCTACAGGCTTTTAAATGAAGACCTAAACTTTCCTGCACCATTTGTTCTGAACTTCATGAGAAAAATCTCACTTACAAATGAATGAGAGCACAAAATTGATTATTCTGGCAGTGCTACAAAAGATCTGTCTCTAGAATTCTAAGTACTAACTTTCCATTCCTACTTTTCACAATGGGTTACAATGCTGAACCTTCAGTAAATTTTGATGAAGAGAGATAATGAGAACTAGAAATTATTTGAAAGTGCACAAGAAAAAGTACATGGGTAACTGGTATACCATGAGCAAAAGGCATGCAATTATTAGGAGGTGAGTATGCAGAAAATTTTGCTTTCTCTGCTTATAAATTATCTGTATATTTATACAGCCATTTTTTACACCTGGTAATTTCAAAAGATGTTAGTCTTAGTGAAGGTTTTTATATGCAATTTTGATTATGATTTGTGATATGTAATTGATTATTTTACTGAAAGACATAAATGACTATAAATAGATCAATTTCATAGAAAAAATAGAGAAGCTTCATAATGAATCGTTTATGGAACTGTTGTCATAGCAACCATCCAAAGAAAATTTCACTTTGTCAATTGCAAAATAAAAAAAAACAACATCATCTCTGAGATATGACTCAATATAAATCTTTTACCTCATCATTCATGATAGAAATCTCACCAGCTATAAGCATATGTGTTCTTTAAAGCCTTAAGTATTGTAGGCATTTGAGAGGGTGATGATCAAATAATTTAAATGGGATTCCTTAATTCTCAAAACAAAAACTGTTCCAAATGGAATATACAGTGTTGATTACTTCAAAGTAATCCATTGCTTAAAACCTTAAGATATGTTCATCTGCTATAGATCTGAAGTCAAGACAGGTTTATTTGATGAAAGTTCTGAAACATGCCTTAGTAAACTATTAAAAAAATGATGAAAATTTCTTTGTACTTTTTTAGTTTATTTGTTAGTCTGCCTTAAAATGAAGTTAATGCCTCAATTTATTGAAGCATAAAGATAAAAATGACCATAGTTTTAAAGTCAATGGATTCTCTCTCTCTCTCTCTCTTTTTCTCTCTCTCTCTCATTCTTTAAGGAGATGATAATAATAGCACATCTTTAGTAATGGGATTATATATAGGATTTTCATTTACTGAATAAAATTTTTAAATGTAATGGATCTAAAATAACTGAATTTTTGCATTAATGTGACAGAGGTTTTGTTTAAGTGTTGAGTACACTGATGTTCATAAAAAGGGAATTTAAGGAAGATGTTTAGTTTTTGATACTTATTTTCCTAGCATTACAATATTTCATGGATTGTCTATTTCATGCTGGCATGTGTACCAAGAGTACCAAAGTCTCTGAACAAAGCAAATTCACATATAGAATATACAACAACCTTATTCATGAATTTCACATAGTCTTCTAAAAATTATTACTTATGAAAATTGGACATACATATTACATAATACATCATATTTCAAAAATACAAATAAAAAAATTTCCAATTTCAAAAACTTTTCCTCTCCAGGGAATGCAACAGGTTAAAAATTCTGTAACTGATCTCCTGAGATAGGTCATGGTTAACATTCTGGAATACTGTGCATGTTATTTGAAATTACTATGGGTATATGACTATAAGGTATATATGATGAATAAGTGGAATGACATACAGAAAAGTATGGAGAACAATGACTAGATGTTATCATATGATTGTTTCATTGTAGTAGGATATTATGTCTTGAGAGTCACGACACCAGAACACATGTAGAGAATTAAGAGAGAGTTATTAAAAGAGAGAAAGAAAAGAACTCATAGTCATGGAGTCCATGAAGTGAGAGAAAGTCATCTGAAGGCAGGCAGGGTAAGGGGTATTTGTCAACTTGGGTTTTCCTCGTTGATGAGCTCTAGTTTTTGTAATCTGATTAGAGGCTTTTTTTCCCCAACATCTGATTGGTTTGTTCATATGGGTCCCAGACCTGCAGGCCAGATCTCATGGTCTATTTAATAGCCGAGCTGTTTCTTCTGAGAAATTTAGCTCATCCTCATACATTTGGAATTCATATTCATATCCCTTCATTAATAAAGGGTTATGGTAAGTTGGTGACCTTATCTCAGTGAGGGATTGGTCCCAGCTTTTGCATTGTTATAGCAGGATCTTCAAAAGACTTTCCCGGAAGTTTTTCTACACTGTATAATACTTTCTAAAATGAACTACACTGGCTTAAAATCCTACTCTAAGCTTCCTAACAAAAATTATTTTCTGTCATGGTTATCCTTGTCAATCTAGCTTGGTGGGGGAATCCACACACACACCAGAAGCTGTGAGAACTGTGTATACCGTATCTTCTGGATTGCTGAAGGACAGGCAAATTTTCCTTGTCTGACACGATGTCTCTCCAAATATGCTGAATAATGCTAACTTCCTTAACCAGCTTTCTTCATTTTATCCACCTGGTCAGAAAATGATCGCAATCACCATGGGTTGCGCTCTCTTCATCAGATAATCTCCCTAGACTCCCTCAGGGTGCAATTCAACAATAAATTCTTCTCAATTGTGCCCACAGCTGAATGCTTCAGTTGCTAAGTTGACACAGGTAGTTATCTACCCCAGGTACTGTGTGGAAGCTAACATTAAGCTCTGTCATCACCTTTGGATGGAGCTTTGACCCAGAGAACCACTGTTGCAGCAGGTTTTGTTTCCTGGAGTTGGTGAAAAGTTCCTCGGGCAGTTGTTTTCCAGGAACAGAATACCATTTAAGCTCTCTCCTTTCACAAGTTGTAAAAGGTTTTTGTGGGGTCTTGCCCTCCAGGGCTTCCTTGTTATTTTTTTTCAATGCTTAACAGGAGGGTTCTTTTCAATGAACTTATATTTCTGTCACTCACAACCTCATCCTCAGCACATGCATTGGCTGAAACCTTAAGGTTCCTGTAGCTCTTTTACTCTTCATAGTGAACATCGTTTTTTCATTTCATTCTGCCTGATTTTTTTCTTCTTCCAGTACTTTCATTTGTGCAGAAAGTTCTTTAACCTTGTGGCCATCTTTTTGTAAAGGGATATGTCAGTTCGTATCACTCCTTCAGAAAGAATAACCATTGATTTCAATATCATCAGAGATGGTAAGGTATAATCACAGATAGAAGCTACATATGAATTCCTGATTCACAGAAAAAAATAATCAAAAGCTGCTTTTGTTGCGCTAACAGATAATAAACTATATTCTGTTCTTTATTCTGTCATGGTATGGCTGTGGTACCTGCAGCAGAGTTCTGGCAAGTAAGAGAAACATTGAACCTGGTTAGTGGGTGGATTGTTAAAAAATTTTGAGAATCAAACTTAGAAAAAGAAAAATTGTCTTTGATTGACAGCAATAAATATTAATTTTGAAGTGAATGTCTGTGGCAGCTTAAAAGAAAATGACAAATATATAGTTGGAGGAGGAATCTTTGTTGCAAAGTTAGCAGCATATACACCAGTAGCAATGTGTAAGGTACATAATGAATTGGGTGATTTTGCTAAGGGAATTTTCTAGCTAGTATGTTGAAGGTCCCATTTTTCTTCTGATTGCCTATAACAAAATTGAGAGAAAAGAGACAAAATAGTGTAAAGACTTTAAAGATGAAAATGTCCAAGGTCTTGAAATTTTTCATGCTTTACAGATATCAAATTGGTTAAAAATAGGAAACAGCTATTGAATCAAGATGAAATATAAAACACCCCAAATAAAAGATGGTCCAAATATAAGGCTACATGATTAATCAAAATCTATTTGAATATATGTATTTATTTTTAATTTTTAATGAAGGAATCCCCAGTTTTTTTTAAAAACAGAGAAGAAGAGAGAGAGAGAGAGAGAGAACTCTAGGTATATTTGGAAGTACATAAAACTTCTAAAGAACATTATGAATATCTTCTATTGCCACCTTAGCAAATTTCTGTCTTCAGAGAACATTGTTCTGAAGATATTTTTGGATTTTTTATTTGTTTAGTGAAACCCTCTAGTATTTATGAAACATCTAGAATGAATAAAATTTTAAAAGATTCTGTAAAGGTTACTCTTAACTATTGCTGTAAGACAACACTCAAAGTCAATCAACTTAAGGGAGAAAGGGAGGTTTACTCAGCTTACGGTTCCAGAGGGAAAGTATAGTCTCTCAAAGCAGAGGTGGCATGGCTGGCTGGCCGAAGCTGGAGGAGGCTAAGTCACCGCAGACATCTTGAAAGCTGAGAGCTTCAGACTGTTTGATGCAAAGGCAGACTTCTCCTGGAGGCTAGGGTGGGACTCATCCACCTCAAGGCCCACTCCTTGTGACAGCCTTCCTCCAGCAAGGCCCCACCTCTCAAGGTGCCATGACCTTGCTAAACGCATGAGACTGTAGGGGACACATTTCAAACCATGACAGATTTACATGAAGAATTTTCTCTGAAAGAATCATTGAAGTTCATAGTGAAAAATACTTTCGCACTACTAGGATTCCAAAAGTAAGAAGCTAGCCAAAGGGAAAGGATAATATCAAGAGAAGGAATGTAGTAGGCAGTTACTTTATCTTGCAGCTACTAAAAATCTGAACACTTAGCTTAACATGCAATCAATATTTATCTGAGTTGTACCAAAGAATACTATAGAAGCTACTGGGGGAGAGAAATAATTACAGGCCCCATCAATAACATGAGATTGTAATATAAACAACATGAGATTGTAATATAAACAACATGAGATTGTAATATAAACAACATGAGTTGTAATATAAATCACCATGGCAACAGATGACACCAGTGTAATAGTGGCATGAGTACCAACCAGCAATGTTCACATTTGACTCAAGACCCACTTGTCAGAATGAAACACATCCCTGTTACTGTAAACTAGAACAAGAATCTAAAAAAAAGGGAAGGAAATAAATCAACAGGGAAGACAGTCATTAAACATAGAGGGAGGAAGATAGCACACTAGTTTATAGGTAGCTGTTGAATATCCATGGAACTTATAGTATAAAACTTGAGTCTAAAGCTGGATGAATGAAGGAAAATGCACATATCAGTGGGGTGGCCAAAAGGGAGGTATAACTTGATGTACCATGGAGGCTTGAGCTCCCACAAGAGTAGATAAGCCAGAGTGAACCCTGGGGTCCATAGAAGCACACAGGTGGAAGGGTGGCAGGGAGTGAGAGGGTATGATGAAGGGAAGGGAGAGGAGGAAGGGGGAAGGAAAAAGATGGGATGAATACTCAATATGTAGAAAAAAATGAAAATGGGAAAATAAGAAATATAGAGATTGTAATATTAGCATTCTAATATTCTTACTAGTGCAGTAATGTTTTTATTAAATTATATATGTGATTAAATTTGTGTTTTATTAAGATATTGAAATCAAGTTACAATTTTGAGGTAAGTTAAAGGCTAGAGGAAAGCACTGAACTTTGCAGAATTCAGATATATAAAATTCTATAATATACTAGATGAATAAAATATACTAGATGAATAAAATATACTGGATGAATAAAGAAAGGACTAGAAAAGACAGTATGAAAGACACCACAAAGACATTTCAAGAAAAGGAAAGCTAAATTGTAGTACAGGTATACATATTGAAGGACAAAACCACATACAATGAAATAAAACATAACTTAAAGAACTTCAGGAAACTGGGCTGGAGAGGTGGCTCAGGGGTTAAGCCTCCGCCTTGCAGGCGGAAGGTCCTAAGTTCGGATCCCAGATCCCACGTATAGACGCCAGGCAGAAGCGGGGGCGGCCTGCGCTTCTGGTCCTGGTAGGGCGGAGCCTGTGAATCCCGGGGCAGAAGGAGGTGGAGGCAGTCCATGGTGGTTCGCGAATTCGTCCGTGGTTCTACACATACACAGACACACACACACACACACACACACACACACACGCACATGCGCACAGTTGAATAAATAATAATAATAATAAAAAGAACTTCAGGAAACTATAGAGGGGAACTAAAGACAACAGATGAGATGGCTAGAGAGGATCTGTGTTTTGATTCAATATGATTTGTGTTTTGCTCATGGCCTGTGTCTGTATTTTATTCTCACAAAAAAGCTTTGAAAGAGAATTCTCAGAGGTGTCATCTAGTGCTTAAAAGTTGAATAAAACAGGAGTTTCAAATTATCCTGAGTTGATTAAATGGAAATCATCTTTGACAATTTATGTTACCTTATCAAAATTTACTTTTTGAAATGATCTTTTATTATTGAAATATTACTTCTGTATTTGCTTAACATATTGAAGTTAGGGTAAGCACATATTTTTAAACTCACCTTCTTCAAATTTGGCAACTTTATATAAAACATATTTTTGGTTATCTTCCATAAGTCTGATCTTACCAAGTTCCATAGAATTTATTTGTTTTCAAATATATGACTCATGAAAGGATATATGATAGTTATTCCTGGGTGTCAACTTGATACACCTGGCATTAATTAAGATCAGCTGAGACCACACCTGGCAAGATCAGCTGAGACCACCTGAAGAGATTATCTGGATAATACAAAGATTAGCCCTAGATTTGATCAGAATCTCCACAGATCTCATTGGAACTACCCAGTAGTGGGCCAGATGAAAGAAACCACAGAACAGAAGAGAGGCTCTCCAGGAAGCCTACTGACCTCTTTCTCATGGGTGTGACATAGCCTGTCTCCAGCTTCAGCCAGCTAGGCATAAAAGACTATATCTTCCCTCTGGAACCCTAAAGTGAATACATTTCCTTTTCTCCTTTACTTTATTTGACTTCGAATGCTCTCTCACAGCAATAGTTAAGAATAACTGTTACAAGATGGTTGTTTAATTACTATAAATGATTATTCAGATAATATTATTAAGTAGATTAAGCAAATAAGTGAATAAAATAAATGAAACATTTTATATAAATTTTGTAACATTGAGATATTTTTGAAAGGACAGTAGTGCACTTTCAAAACCTCTTTGTTTAATCTCCTTGTATTTTTTCATTTTTTGAGGAAAATTTCATATACAAAGGGAGTTTATGTGGTTGCCCCAATCCCATCCCCACTTCCCTCCTCTACAAATTTTTCCTCTCCTCTTCAATGCAGCTATTCCTCCCACCTTCTTGTCCCTCTGTGTGCGTAGACGACAGGGAGCCCTTTGAATGCCTGTGTTAGTAAGGGAGTTCGGTATCTGTTGTAGTATATGTGGCTCTTCAGTGGGCAAAAACATACGTGGGGAGGTCCTTCTTCCGTTTTCCAGTATTTGCCCCAGAGACACTCCCCAGTTCAGGGAAACACCTTTTTGAAACATGATTCAGAAATTGCCCTGAGATGCTTTTTCGTGAAGCCATAGGCACTTAAAATTAGGCATGTGAAACCTCTAAATTAGCTGTTGGTGAGGGAGGCCACAAAGACGTCCCAAATGATACAGGACCTCACCATTGCTCTTGGTTGCTAAGCATGAACTCCTAGTAAGACGCTATCGCTAAGTACATCATAAACTGTGACCTCATTATTGCAGGGTCACTTTCCTGGGGTCTGTATGTATCCAGGTTCTTGTGCTTGGGAGTCAGAAACTGAAACCATAACACATGTAAAGGATTAAGACCGAGTTTACTAGAGCAGAGAAAGAATGGGATTCATGGACTCCAGATGTGGAATACGATGAGGGGCAAAGGCACCCTGGAGGGCGCTCTGGAGAACTCATAGCCTCTGGGCATGGACTCCACCAGGAGCAATGAGATGGAAAAGAATTTGCAGACTAGAGGTGGAGTGGCATGAGGGGTAGTCGCCAAAGATGGCAGCCAGGGTCTAGAAATTTATACACTTAGGCAAGCCCTGGAAAATGACTTTTCATCTTGGTTAGCTCCAGTTTCTGTAAATCTGATTGGAGCTTTCGGTCTTCTACATCTCATTGGTCTGTCCATATTGGGCCCAACCCAGTTGATCTTGTATAGGACCTGTGGTAGAGTTTACCTGTAATGGAAAATAGAGAACTAATCTCCATATCTTTTGATATGAACAGAGGATTAGGGTTGGTGACTTCCTTCAGGGTAGTTGCAACAGTGGGGGGATGACCTTCCAAGACCTTCAAAGACCTTCCCCCAGCATGGCTCTTATAAAACTGCCTAAACAGGACATGGAGAAATCAAGCTGGAAATAACCTAGAAGCTTCTTCCCTGCTGGCCAGCTTTCCTAGTAACAGAAGTTGCTCTGCAGGATGCTGAGCTAAAAAAGCCAACAGTTTTATCCAGCTGTGAGTTCTGCAATCTACAGTAACAACTATGCTGGCAAGATGTGCCCACATTGGCAGGACTGTCATGAATGTTATGGGGATGACTAGCTGCTTTCTGATTGTACTTAAGATCTTCTTTTCAAGAGGGAACTCATGCCTGGTACTGCTAACAACTTATGAGTCAGGTGCCTACAAGAGAAAAAAAAAAAACCCTACTTTTTCATTGTGGACACGAAGTCAAAATGTCTTCTAAATATTTATTATTATATATACACATTAGCACAGGTCTGATCCTTCAACTGTAAAGCTTCCTTTTGTACTGGAAGATATTTAATGCAACGAATCACCACTGGCAAAGTGGATGGTTTATTGTTCAGAAAGAGCTAATGAATCCATTCTTGCAATATTGGCTACCAGTAAGATTTTAGATTTCACTCTTCCATAGATGATGCAGAAGTGTACATGGTTACAATGCTCAAATCAGAGCCTTATTTAAAACATTTTCTTTTTTGTTTCTATATCTTTCTTCATTATTATGAGCAATGAACTCATTCAAACATCATCACCAGGCTTCTATAATTAATGTTAGTAAGCCTCACTGCCCACAAAATTTCTGGGTCTGTTTATATTACAACACACTTCTATTAATAAAATTAAAAGTGCATCTGATGTGTTGCATCAGAAAATTCTTCCTCTTTTTTATTTTAGCCCTTCTGTGGCTAAAGACAATATTCAGGGCTTCTAGGCATGGTAAAATTATTTTTACTAATCTCCTTATTTTCTAATCAGTAATATCACAGTATCATTTCAAGGAGGAATTTGGTACCTATTGGTGGTTTTATATCCATTCGACTGGTATGGCTGAGGAAATACGTACTATGAAGTAGTAAATTAAATGTAACCATGGTGTGCTTCAGAGTAATGAAAGTACTAGAATCAGATAATCATTTTGATATGTTGCAACATGGATTTGCAGAGATTTATCTAATAGAAAAGCCATTTTTAGTGTGGCTTCTACTTATTTTTGGTGTGGAGTTTTGGTGTCCTATGTTTTATGATTCTGCCTTATCAGATGAGTATATCTTGTCATTAATGGGTATTTTCTTAACTAAAATTACACACAGAGCTAGTTTTCAGCTGGAGAAACCAGGGTGCTAAATTTCTCTAAAAGACAGCAGAAAGGAAAATGAATGAGCAATTGACTTTCTTCTTGCATCACTAGTCTCTTCATGTGCATGTGTTTCAGCACTGTGTCCTACTTCAAGAACTGCCTTCATTCATTTCAGGAGAGAGAGTTATATTATTTTGAAATCCAGTTCCTTCACAAATATATTTACTTCTTCATATATATACATAAATATATACTATTAAATGTTTGTAAGAAATTCACAAATTTTAACTCTTGTTATTTCATGCAAAAGAATTAGCAAAAGTCAAAATTTCATTCTTATTGCACTTTACTTCCATAATATTAGAAACAATGCCATAAGTATTGATATATTAATGGCTTTTATTTTTGTTGAAGCATAATAACATAATATATACTATATTCTTAGTGGTTAGTTTGAAAGATAAAGTGAGAATTTTACTTTTTATACTGTTGAAATTTAAATTCACTAAATAATGACTATAAAGTCAGAATATTTTATGAAGATCCTATTAAAAAGTACATGTCTTCTTGTTGTTCTATAGCATTTTGCCTGTATTTTATTCATTATTACATGGAAGTGTGGGGGGAACTATTATCATTTAAGAATCATTTTCAATATTCCAGTAGTGGTTGTAAACTTTACATATATTTGTTAATTAAATAGCCTCAATGTATTATAATATATATAAATCTAATTCCTTTCTATTTCACTGAGCTATGTACTTGAGAGTTAAATACATTAATTGATTGTGAAAATTGCACAATTTAATCTGTCAATTCACTCTTTATCAACTGCCAGTATTTACTCTATTTAAATGAGCTCCTATTCATTCAGTACATATAAGTAAAAGTATTTAACTGGATGATTGGGGTAATATAAAAAGATTCAAGAAAGATATAATGGGTATTTTTTTCCCACATTAATTTTTTTCCTAATCATATGAGCTCAATTGGTACCCTGTCCTCTCCCTCCCTCCTCCCCTCACCAGTCAGCCGCCTTGCAAGCTCCTCCCTTCCTTCCTTCCTTCCTTTCACCCCCCTCCTCACTCCCCCCCAGTGTTTCATCCTTCCCTCCCTCCCATCTTCTGGGGTTCAGGACTCAGTGGCATAGACCTGAGCCCTTCTTCAGCTCCCCGTTTAGTATGGGAACTCTATTATGACTGTTTAATCCTTCTTCTCTAAGGATCCTCCTTTCTGGAGCCTTTTCCCCTGTGATCCATGGTAGACTTTGGGGAGTTATTGGCATGACAGCCATTGTGCAGGCCAGGCAAAGTCCAATTCTGGCTGCTGTGGTTCTAACTTGTGTGGAGTCTCTTGAATATCATTGGTCCTCCGCATCTTTAGGCTCTTACAATCTTGCTGCCTCCTCTTCTACAAGTTTCCCTGAGCTTTAGGATGGGGAGAGATTTGGCTTGTCTGGTTCCAGGTGATTAATGTAGGATCTTTGGTGTTCTGACTTATGGTTTGTTATTGTTTTCAGTTTTGCTTTTCCTGCACCACCCCTGGCTGCATCCTGATTGTTATTGAAGGTCACCTCCTAACCAAAAACAAAAGACTGTTTAAATTAAGATCTTAACATAAGAGGATACTCAAAAGTAGATGGAAAAATAGGAGCAGAACACAGCAGTGAGGGGGGGGGGAATCAGTGTCCCATTTGTCAGATGGTTACCATCTATCTACCAGTCCCTATATCCTCCCTGATGGGTGAGAACAAACTTGTTCAGTCTCAAGTGAGCAGGAAGTGAAGTGAAAGTAAGCTGCACCAGATGTTTCCCTACTTACCTGCAATACTTGACCTTGGCCTATTTTCCCTAGTGAAGTGGGATGCCCTATCTTTTTTTTTTGGGGGGGGGTTTCCTTCCCCTTCCCTCCTGTGTATAATCCTTTGCAATTACAGTAGGTATTACACATATTTACTTTTGAATATGTCAATAAGTGGATTTGGAATTAGGATCCACTTATTACGGAGTACATATGATTTCTAACTTTCTGTGTCTGGGGTACTTCACTCAATATAATATTTTCTAATTCCATCCATTTCCCAGCAAATTACATTAATTCATTTTTTGATAGCTGAGTAGTACTTCATTCTATAAATGTACCATATTTTCATAATCCATTCTTCAACTGTTGACATTTGGGTTGATTCCATGACTTTGCTATTGTAAATAGTGCTGCTATGAACATGGTTGTGCTTGTGTCATGGTAATGAATTGTTGCTTGGGAGATTATTCCCAGAAGTGGTATATCAGGGTCATATGACATTTCAATCTTTAACTTTTTTAGAAATTGCCATACTGATCACCAGAATGGCTGTATAATCCTGCATTCCCACCAGCAATGTGTGAGAGTTCCCTTCTCTCTGCATCTTCTCCAGCATTTGGTGTCATTTGTATTGTGGATTTTTGCCGTCCTGACCAGAGTGAGATGACATCTCAGAGTACTTTTGATTTGAGTTTCCCTGATCACTAAGGATGTGGAGCATTTTTAAAGGTATTTGTTAGACATTTCAATTTGGTCCCTGGAAAAGTTTCTTTTGAATTCCCAGGCCATTTTTTTAAAATTTTTTATTATTATTTATTCAATTGTACATGTGTGTATGTATGTGTGCACGCATGTGTGTATGTGTGTGTGTAGAACCACGGACGAATCGGGAACCACCATGGACGCCTCCACCTCTTTCTTCCCCGGGATTTACAGGCTCTGCCCTACTAGGACCAGAAGCTCAGGCCTCCCTGGCTTCCGCCCAGTGTCTATATGTGGGATCTGGGATCCGAACTCAGGACCTTCTGCCTACAAGGCAGAGGCTTAACCCCTGAACCACCTCTCCAGCCCCCCAGGCCATTTTTAATTGGACCATTTAGTTCCTTGGTGTGTAGTTTTTTAAGCTCTTTGTGCACTCTGGATAATAGAGCTCTACTAGATATGTGGTTAGTGAAGATTTTCTCCCATTTTGTGGGTTGCCTTTTTGCTCCATTTATAATATCTTATCTGAACAGAAGCTTTTTAATTTCATAAGAACCCATTTGTTAAGTGTTGGTTGTAGTGACAATGCTATTGGATTTCTGTTTAGGAACTGTTGGCCAAGCCCAATCAGCTTAAGGGAGTTCCACACCATTTCAACTAGGGATTTTATAGTCTATGGCCTAATATTAAGGTCCTTTATCCATTTGGAATTAATTTTTGTGCATGGTGACAAGTACAAATCCAGCTTTAATCTTCTACATGAAGATATCCAGTTTTCCCAGCACCATCTGTTGAAGATGCTATTCTTTTTCCATTGAATTATTTGGGCCCTTTTGTCAAATATCAAATAGCTGTAATTAGGTGGGATTATATCTGGGACTTCTACCTTTATCCATTGATCTACATGTCTTTTCTCAAGCCAGTACCAGGCTATTTTTATTACTATGGATTTGTAGTATAAATTAAGGTTTGGTACAGCGATACCTCCAGCAGTGTTTTTGTTACTCAGGATTGTTTTTGCTATCCTGGGACTTTTGTGCTTCCATATGAATTTTGAGATTGTTTGGTCAATTTCTTTAAAGAATTGTTTTGAGATTTTGATTGGTATAATGTTGAATCTGTATATTGCTTTTGGTGGGATGGTCATTTTTTATGATGTTGATTCTGCCAATCCAGGAACATGGGAAGTCTTTCCACCTTCTCGTGTCTTCTGTAATTTCTTTCTTTAGGGTTTTAAAGTTTTTATTATAAAGGTTTCTCACTTACTTGGTTAGATTTATATACCAAGGTATTTTTTAGGGGTTTTAATAAATGGGATGTTCCTCTTAGGACTTTTTCACTTTTTCATCCCATGTATATTGGACGGCCACTAATTTTTGCCCATTTATTTTGTCACCTGCTGCTCTGGTGAACTTCTGTATTTGTTCCAGGAGTTTCCTTGTGGAGGTTTTTGGATCACTCAGGTATATGATCATGTCATCCGTACATACAGATATCTTGACTTCTTTCTTTCTGATTTGAATCCCTTTCATTTTCTTCTCTTGTCTTATAGCTTTTTCTATTTCTATGGTAAGTATCATGTGGTCTTGGATTTTTTGATTTATTTATATGATGGATTACATTTTTTGATTTGCATATGTTGAACCAGCCTTGTGTGCCTGGGATAAAACCTACTTGAAGTGAATGATCTTTTCGATATGATTTTGAATCTGATTTGCTAAAAATTTGTTGAGAATCTTTGTCTCTGTGTTCATTAAAGAGATTGGCCTATAGTTTTCTTTTTTAAGTGTATCTTTCTTAGGTTTTGGGATTAGTATAGTATTAGCTTTATAGAAAGAATTTGGAAGTGTTCCTATTTAAACTGGTTGATGAAGTTACTTAACTTCTGTCGGATTTCCTCTTTCATTGTTTTGATCATAGTTAAAGATCAGGCTTTGAAATCATTATCTTGGGTATGGCTTTCTTGTATATTTTTTTTGTGAGTTTGTTCTGTTTTGATTCCATTATTAGGGGCTTAATTCTTTTTTTAGGAGATTTGTTGTCTTGGTTTTTGTTTCTTATAGATTTGTTCTGTGGCCTGGGCATTTCTGATTTATCTCTTATGTCATTCTTTTTGTTTTCATGTGGTTTTGGCTAAACTGAATTAGACAATATTACTACATTTGAGCAGTTATTGCTAGTGTTTGCCTTGGAGTTGGATATGCCTATCTAGTATTTAGGTTATTTCCAAGATGAGGCTATTTGACTGTTAGTACATAAGTTAAGGACAGGATTAGTATTAGAAGATCTCAGATGAATGGTGTTGGTCCCCTAGCCCTTTGCTTGGGTTTTCTTTGGACTCGTTGAATTCTGAGGATCAGGGAGGCTGCCTGGGTTCAGAGTCCTGAACAGGAACACTGAATAGCCAGTGGGGTGTGCAAATGACCTGGGACCTGAGGCTTGGCCTATGGGCCTTACCTGAGGAGATGGGGTGAGAGGATAGCTTTTGGTTGGCCTCTGTGAACACAATATAATAGATATTTTTATATCTCAACTATACACTGGGAAGCAGGCTTCTAAGCCCATTTTAGAGAAATTATATTTATTAAAGCAAGAATCTGGTAAAGCCCATAGATATTTTATTTTTTACACTAAATTGACTTGGGAAGACTTAATGCAGTGTGGGTGGGATCAACCCATAAGAGTGAATTTCTAAATTCATTAAGAATGGGGTAAACTGAGCAAGTAATCAACATGCATGGATTTATTCACTGTTTCCTGATCCTGACAGTGGATACATTAAATTGCTGCAGCTCTGATTTCCCTGCCATGGGCAACTATAACTGGGATTCTGAGACAGTTAAATCCTTTCTCCCCAATTTGTGGAAGGGAGGGTGGTAAGATTGTAAAAGCCTAAAGAGGAGGAGGAGCAACAATATGCAAGATACTCCACACAAGTTTGGGCCGAAGTAATCATAATAGGACTTTGCATGACGTGCGCAATGACCAACATATCATTGACCCAAAATCCAGCATGGACCACAGGCACTAGGATCCTTAGAGACAAGGGATTAACAGCCACAATAGTGTTCCTACACTAAAGGGGAACACACACACAAAAAAGCTCTAGGCAATGCTACTGAGTCCTTAGAACTCAGAGAGGAGGACCCAGAGGGAAGTTTGACATGCATAATAAAGGATGCTTCAGGAATGGGGGGGACTGGGAGAAAGGGAGGGAAGGGGGAAAGGAAGGGGAAAAGAAAAGAGGGAGCAAGGGGATCCAGGGAGGGGTGGAGGGAGGGAGGGGAATGGGGTAGCTATCAAGTTTGTATGAGTGGAAAAAATTAATTAATAAAAAGAATCATTTCTCCCCTCAGCTAAATCAAAAGGTTATACAAGTGCTACTTGGGCAGATGTGAAACTGGACAATAAGAAGCAATAAAATAAAGAAATTTTCATGTACAAAGTCTGGTACACCTTGCTGTGAAGATTGCCTTTTTCATAGAAAATTCAACATTTTAATTGAGAAAATTAAGGCTTCCAGGTAAATGGGTAAAACAGTGCACAAAGCAACTGACTCAATTTGAAACCCTCATGTAGATGTATGATAACTACTTCCACTCCACAACTCTTCCTAGGAAATCTTCTACAGCTAGTATAGTCTTTGTAAATTGTAATATATGTTGAGAATAAATAATCCAGGCATATTTCAATGCACACACACAGAGACACACACACGTACACATACACACACACACACACACACACACACACACACACACACATTAGCATAACATGGGGTTGTGGAGATAGTTTGGTGGTAAGGCACTTGCTAAACAAGCAAAATGACCAGATTTGTTTTCTCAACATCTGTTATAAAATCCCAGATAGGAATTGTGACTTGCATGTAATTCTAGCCCCAGACAACAGAACCACATAAATTTCAGAGCATGCTTGTATAGGTACACTAACACTATAGATGGTTTCTGGGTTAAATTAGAGGCATGACCTTAGAAGAATAGGGTGGAGGAGCACTGGAGGATGATAACTCATATCAATCTTGATCTTGCACATGGACACGTATATACATCTGTACACTCATATAAACATGCATGCACACTAATATACACACATACAATAAAGTACAGAAAACATATATTCACTAGCTCTACATACACATGGAAATAGAAAAATAAATAAAATATATCTAGTTTCTATTTAAAAAGCTTAGTGGACAAAGTTCTTGGTATATAAGCATGAGATGCTGAGTTCTGATCTCTTGATCCTACATAGAGGACAGAACCAGTGATGTGATTGTAATTTCTGTAAGGTTCTTGGAAATGGGAGATTGTGATTCAAGAAGCTCAAGAAACAAACTCATGAATGTGGAACTGGCTTATATAACCAGAGTCTGAGACTTGGTCTTAAACAAGTATGAGAAGTGAATGAAGATAACTGAGAGTTGTTCTCTACCCCTGCATGTGTTCTGTGGCAGTCATGTGTACCCCACCCACATACATACATGTATGCTCTCTCTCTCTCTCTCTCTCTCTCTCTCTCTCTCTGTCTCCCTGTATATCTGTCAATCTCTCTCTCTCTCTCTCTCTCACACACACACACACACAAAGATTAGTATGTTTATACAATACCTAAAACAAAGTGTCAGGCTTGAGCCATGCCCTCGATAAATATTTCTAAAGCAAATGAATAAATAAAAAAGAAAGCAAACAAACAACAAAACAGGAAAAAGGCTGGAGAGATGTCTCAGTGGTTAAGACTGCCTCACAAGTAGAAAGTCCTAAGGTCAGATGCCAGGTCCCAAATCAGAAAAGGAGGCAGCCTGTTCTTCAGACCCTGGTAGGGGGAGACTGGTAAATCCTAGAAAGATGCAAGAAGGAGGTAGAAGAAACCTAGAATTATTCTTGAGGTCACCCTTGGTCCTCCACAGGGACATATAGTTCCCTCTCTCTCTCTCTCTCTCTCTCTCTCTCTCTCTCTCTCTCTCACACACACACACACACACACAAATTAAATAAATAAACAAACAAACAAATAAATAAATAAATAAATAAATTGCTGTGAAACACATCACTTTATTATTCCAAATTAAGAGAAAGAATTAAAATAACTTTTAACCTAGTGCTCATATTTGACAGAGCTGATATTTGAACTTTGAGATAACTGGATAATTGATCTAATGCTGAGGTTTTGGTTTTTTTTCCTTGCAAAGAATTCACACATACATGAGACAAACAAGCTTTTACACTGAGGGAGCAAAAGTAAAATAAAACCCTTATCTTGCCTTGAAATATGTTGAAATATATAGGTAGAGGCAAATGCCTTAGTCAGAAATTACATTGTAATAATTAGCATATTAGCAGTAAATATAAAGTGAAATGAGAATAAGAATAGTATTTAACGATTTTTTGAGATGTATTATAAAGAAAATTTTGAGAAATGGCACTGACTTGAATCATTTAGTTCAGTAGAGATAGAAGCACAAAGCAGAAAAATAACCAATTCTATGCATTACTCTACAGTGGTTTGTGTAAAACTGAAATGGTCATGACTGAATGTCTGGAAACTGAAACAAGTTATGAAAGAGGTCAGGAAGCAGAAACGAAGTGAAAATCCATGGCCACAGATGTCCTAGGTGTTCACTTGTCTAATGAATGCCTTAGGAGCAGCAATTACATCCTTGGAAAACAAAATATTTTCATACAACTCATAGGGATCATCAATAGTTGTATACTTTATAATAACATTGTGCATTGATGTAGAGCTAAAATGGTGTCTATTAACTATGTATAAATATGAACAGTATTTCAAGGTGACACCCTTCACCCCTTCTATTGTATAGTGCTGAAAGCATAGTACCTTTAATGAGTTAGACAGACATTATGGAAGAACTGAACTTCACTTGAAAGTTATTTTTAAATATGTCAGTGTTTTTTCACTAAGATCAAATGAAAGTAAGCTTATTTAGTGAGGATCTCTGTT
This sequence comes from Typhlomys cinereus, assembly GCA_023101885.1. Taxonomy (NCBI): domain Eukaryota; kingdom Metazoa; phylum Chordata; class Mammalia; order Rodentia; family Platacanthomyidae; genus Typhlomys; species Typhlomys cinereus. Next base: position 1,882,223 of record JALPQD010000054.1, read on the forward strand.
AATTTAGGGAGTTCAATCCTGTCCTATTCATTATCTAGTTCTTGCTTCAAAGGGTATCTATTTCTTTATAAGCCTATTTAAAACATTTAATGTGCTTAAAACCTGCTCATAATAGAATATGTAGATGGCCTCTGCAGCAATCTTCCATATTCAAGCTCAATAGTCATATTAATTTTCTCAAGACTCTTGAACACTTTATAGTGCTAATTATGTCTATTAATGTGTCATTTACTTTGAAATGATATGTATGTTTTCTTCTAAAATAGAAATCCTCATTTGTGCTTTGCAGAGTTCTATTTCAGCAAACCTTTCTGATCTAATGATTCTGATTTTTCTTGGAAATAATAGGTTTACTTGTACAATGACTGGTGACATATGTATTTAATGCAGATTACTGACTGCCTATCAAATTGGTCTAATTATACACTTTTTACACTATGGAATTAATGTGAACACTTTGGAGACAGGACATTTAAAGCACATGGAATTTCCTAGTGAGGATGCATTGGGAAAGGCAGCACTTCACATTTTACATTAGGGCTTGGTCATTGTCAAGGCTTTTCCACAAACAACAAACAAACAACAAAACACTTCTAAGCAGAAATGATTACATTTGGACTGAAAAGAAAACAGATATTGAAGGATTCCTGAGGGAAATGTACTCAAAATGTTTATTTCCACCTCACCCTCACTTTTTCATGTGCACATATTTGTGTGTGCATGTGTGTGTGTGTGTGTGTGTGTGTGTGTGTGTGTGTGAGCAGGTACTTGACACAAGTGCTTTGAAGTGCCAAGGGTGACATTGGGAGCCATCTTGAGTTGCATTAGTTCCTTACTGCTATGCTTTGAGGTTTCTCAGACTCTGCCTTCCCAGGTTCAGAAAGGTAGGCTCCCTGAAAAAGAGCTTAGAGTGAAGAAAATGTAAAAAACAAAATAAGTCCTGAGGTGATCCACTTCGAAACCAGTGACAAAATTATTCTAGAGGTAACAGGAAGGTGACAGACACTTCCTGATAAATGTTAATCAGAGAGGTCTCAAAGGCCTCCAATCATTATAGGCTTTTGCCATTGCTCTTGCTTGCTCTCCAAAAAACTGTCAGTAAGACCCTTTTACTAAAGATGCAACACATCTGGATCACAGAACATGGGCAAAACACATCGACTATAACTGCCCTGAGAACTTCCTCCTTGCTAGATAGCTTACACAGTACCAAGGAATACTGTAGAGAAGGAATACTGGGGGAGAAAAATAATCACAGGCCCCCCATCAACATATGAGATTTTTAAGTTGCAATAAAAATCGCCATGCCAACAGGTGACCCCCAGTGTAATAACATCATGAGTATCAAGGAGACGACGAACACCTATGGAATGGAACACATTCCTATTATTGTTAACTGGAACAAGAACCTAAAAAAGCGAAGGACTTACAGCAATAGAGAAAACAGCCAATGAATCTATAGGTAGGAGGACAGTATGTCAAACTGCTCTGTAAATATCTACTATTATACTCATAGACTTGAAGACTACTTAGCATTGAGTATAGAAATCTTCTTCTACAATAGAGGTAGAGAATCTCAACACCCTGACAGAATACAGTCTAGGGCAATAGAGGAGCAGCAAAGTGGACAGCAATGGCTGGCTATAAGAGGGCTGGTGACTCAACAGGGCTCACTCAAAATCAGAACAGCCAATCTCCCCATCCTATGGGAACAATCCACAGAAGAGGGGTTGGTGAGAATGTATGAACTAAAGGTGAGAAGGTTCACCTTTGGACAACACATTCCACTGAAGGCAGAACTCATTATTGAGAAACTCAAGAAAGATATAATATACAGTGGAAGCCTTGGGGACTGAAGCTGGATGAGTGAAGGACAGTGAACCTATCAGTGGGGTGTTCATAAGAAAGGTAACCTGGTGTGCCACAGAGGCCAGAACCCCAGAAGTAGATGGGCCTGAGTAACTCTGGGATCTATAAAAACAGACAGTCAGGAGGGTGGGATTGATAGAGGGATAGGGGGGAGAGATGATGAAGGGAAGCAAGGATAAGCACCGAATATGCTGTAAAAGTAGAAAAATTAAAAACATAAAATAATAGATAGGCAGAGGTAGCACTGGGATTCATGAAGACAGATGGGCTGGAGGGTGGGAGGGGTGGGATGACTGGAGAAGGGAGGAAAAAGTGGATGGGGAAGGGGGGTGGAGGGAAGTGGGGATAAGTACTCAATATGCTCGTAAACTAGAAAAATAAATATAAAAAAGTAGACCTGCCACCATTTCCACAGGGTATTTTTACTTGGGATCTGGGATTAGAACTCAGGTACTTTTGCTTGAGAGACAAAGGATCTAACTCCTGAGCTATCTTTCCAGCCTTAACCTCTTCTCCTTTTAAGTAGAAATTAGAAAGAAAATTCCCCAAGTATTGCTTTTGCCATTTCCTTTGGTTCCCCTCCAGAAACGCTTCAATAAGACTCAACTGATGACAGTAACCACACATAGTGACTACAAGACATGGGCAAAACAAGCTCGGACTTGTCTGCAAGCTTCTTCCTTGTGTGTCAGGTTTCATTATTGAAGAATGATGAAAGCTACTGGGAAAGAAAAATAAATGATAGTCTCACCAAATGCAATGCTTCTTTCCTCAGGAAAGTCTCAACCTAAAATACAGTGGAAGTTCAACTCAATACTGTGCGTTAAGAAATGTTTCCTTTACATTATAGTGAATATAAATGCTTTGACTCACTAATAATAGTTAGTACACAATTATAGACATGTATAGACTTGGAGAAGTTGTAGAGCAGTTCAATCATGCAATCAGAACAAATATTTGCATAGCAAATCACATAGCACATCTGATAGATTCAGAACCAGACGTCAAATCAGAGGACCCCCACACACACCACTTGATACATCTGAGATTGGAAACAAACCTACAATCAGAAACCCTACCAAGAATGTTAACAGGATCTGATAAGGAAAACAGATAACTGTACAAACTCTTAAGTCATTCTAGGACTGAACAAACTAACCAGACCAAAAAGCCCTTCTCCTGCACCAACTGTTAAATTTTTCACCTCTGACTCTAAATCAGTAGTAATTTCCATATGGCAGGGAAATTGCTGCTCCCAGGTTGGAGTTTGGAGGAGCTTCCCCAATAAACTTCAGTCTTCCGTGGATGAACCTTCGATTAGTTTTCTATCTCCCTTCCCCCAACCCTCTCTTTCTTCTCTTTTCTAATGTATGGTCCCCTGATTGGAAATTGGATTGGTCCTAACTGTCCATGAACCTCCCCCTCCTCCTTCTCTGCCAATCATCTGTCAGAAAGTCTGCGGCTCACCTTGCCTGCTAATAATCCTGAACAGTGGTTAAAGGTCCTGACTGTTTTCGGACATGCCTGGAGATGCGGACTGTGTTGATACAAGCAGTCACATTAGTACTCAGGCTAAACCTACCTCACCGGTAACTCTCCTCTTGACTAGCCCCCCTTTTCTCTCTCCGCTGGCAATCAGTCAGGAGATCTGGAGCTGGTCTTCCCTGCATCCAATGGTCAGATATCCTGATTGCTTACAGACACATGTGGAGGTACAGGATGTGCTGACAGGCATAATCACATTGCCAGCAGACTAAATCTAGCTTGTCTGTAACTTTTCTTTTCCCTTTCTCTACTGCACAACCCAGAGCTCCCACTTAGAGGCTATCTTGCCATTTGAACTAACTACCGACCCACCTGGCCACCAAACTCCAGGGATAAGGTAACTACCTGAGACGATCTCTTTCAGAGGCGCCCTGATGAGGGTTGTGAGCGCCTCTACAGGGGAGTTCCCATTCCACTGGGATTGAGTTTCTGGAAGTCCTGGATGTCCAAATCTCACTCCTGACCAACCAAATTTATTCTAGACTTGTGGAACCATCTAATTTGGATGTTTTACATCAATTATGTAAACAGGCTGGGGGATGCCAGTTCTGAGAAATATCCTCTTTGTGCTCCTCCTGAGACACAGCGATACCTGTGGTCCAGGAATAGTAAGCATTTTTTTAGGCTCCCAACATGGGCAATAAATTAACTAGTGTGAAAGATAAGCTCTCTGCTTGTCTAAAGACCTTCGATTTGAGAGACCTTCTACCATTCATTCTAGCATCTTTCAGTCAAACTCTGGCCACAATAGGAATTGGACAATGATAATCATTAGCCCCAGTTTGGCACTTTTGATGTTAATATTTTCCAAGATGTAGAAAAATTTTTCAAGGAAAATGGGTTCCTTACTCCCTTGGTTTTTTGTTTTTGTTTTTGCGGTTTTTTTCTCTCCATAACTGCCCTTCTCTCTGATTCTCCTACTCTCTGGCCTATGCATTTCTGTACACTAAGACTGCCACTTCCCAAACTCACCAAAAATCTTCTTCCCCCTCCCCACTATGTCAATCCTAGGGATGAACTGTCACCTTACAATCTTCGCCTTCTATCTCCTTTCCAGCCAGACAGCTGAGTGTCCCAAATCATCCTCTTTTAGGTCTTCTCCCCCAATTACTCATTCCTACTCCCACAAATTAGCTCCAGCCACTCCTCCAGTCTGCCCTTCTTGTGTTTCCTTCTGTGAATCTCCCCCAACCACCAGTTCCCATTCCTACAAATTAGCTGCCCACATGTTCCCATTACGGTGGTGGGAAGAGATAGTCCAACCAGGGTTCATGTCCTCTTTACCACTGCTGAAATGGACTATATATTATATATATATATATATATATATATATATATAATATATACATAGCACTAGGATCCTTTTCAGAAAATTCTCAGCACTTCCAGAATCAATTCACCTACTTATGTCAAATTTACTCTCTAGTCTGGAAGGATATCCACTATATCCTCACATCTGCCCTTAAGGCAAATGAAAAAGCTCATGTCTAGAAAGCAGCTGGAGAATATACAGATAGATTACATTTGCCAGATGTTCAGTCTCCAAATAAAGAAGAAGCTGTCCCTTTAGTAGAGCCAAACTGGAATTGCCAGTCTACTGGATCAGGCTCAGAACACATCTCCCTCATAGAAAATTGCTTATCAGAGGGAATGCAGGCTATCATTCACTCTAGGATAAATATGGAAAAACTGAAGTTTTTTCCTATAAAGTAAAAATACTGCCTTTTTACTTAATCACCTCGCCTGGGCCATTTCTAAATATACAAATGTAGATCTTTGTACTCTAAAGACACCCTCCTTCTACACGTTGATTTTATGAACCAGTCTGCTCCAGATATTTGGAAAACAAAACAAAACATGAAAAAAACAGAAACTAGAAAAGGGACTTCTCACCCTTTGGGGAGATCTTCTTGAACTGTATTCAAGGTTTTTATCAATCAATGAAGAGGAATCAAAAAGAGAGAGGATGCAAGAAAAGGAAAGGGACAAGGAAAGAGATGGGAAGAAGTGCCAGGTACACTTTCAATGTTTAGCCTGGATCCTCCCAGGTTGACCATAGCCCTTCCCAGTCAGTTCGCAAAGCAGGGTCCCCCCCCCACCACAGCCCATCCTGTTTCCAATGCAATAATAACAAATACTGGACATGGGACTACCCCAATCCCAAGCCTCCCACAAGGGTTTGTTCTTCCTGTGGACAGCGGGTCAGTGGAAGATGATTGATTGCCCAATGAGACAACAAAGCACTCCCTTAGCAGCTTCTCCCCTGATCCCCTCGCCTTAAATGAGGAGGCCTGAGTTCTTTGTCCAGGAACTGACAACCAAGCTAGTTCCTCTTACCCAGATAAAGGCAGTGGTGGGTGGGAGGCAAAAATCTTTTGTCCTGGGTGGGGCTGGCCCTGGACAGCAATTAATCTTTATCTCATGGACCCACCTTTCCCTCTCCCTTTTCCCTCACTGGTGTATTGGGACATCCTTCTCAGTTCAGACTAACACTCCCTTCACATATCAGTTTGATGACCTGACCTTGTTATGCCTGAATGTCTTATGCCCCTCCTAGGGAGACATCTTTTCAAATGTCTCCAGTTTCCATTGACATTCCCCCTCTATGTTCTACTTTTATATTTTTATTCTAACTAAAGGACCCTGGTATGTTATCTTCTCCACTTCCTTCCCTACCGGTTCTTTAGCCTGGAGTTAATGTCTCCTTTTGGGACAACTCCCACCCTTCTGTAAGCAAGTATTGCCAGTCCTTACCCTAACTTCTGGAAATTCCAGATAGGAAGGATGTTATCTACTTGTCTCATCCTTCTTAATGTCTCTAATTGTCTTCCCATTGGATTTTGAGTTCTGTCAGGCAACAACCACCCAGGACTGCTGGGGAGGACATTCCTCATGAGCCAGCAATAACAAACATCTTTGCTTCAAAGACTCCCAAACTTGGATTTATAGTTAAAAAAAAAAAACAAAAACAATACTCCAGGCTTATTCCCATCTTAGACCTGTGTCTGCCATGACCCAGCAGGACCCTGCTATTCTACTGTTCTATTGGGACTACAATAACCATGCCACATACTTCATACAATACCTGGAACCTTCGATGGGAATGTGGATGAGATGCAACAGCTTGAGTGGTACCCACATTGTCATCCCACCATGCTTAGAATCGAAAAATTTCAGAACTTCATACAACTCATTGATCTCTCCCATTGATGCCCTCCAGAATGTTCAACAGAATATTCAATCTCTCCCTTTTTAGTTTCTTGCAACTTTATTTCTTACAAATTTTATAAGTCAATCTTGTTGGATATATCTTCTTCTTATAGCAACAAACAGCACTAAATGTTGGCTGCGCATCTCCCTCCAAAACTCTTTACTTGAAACAACCCTCATCCAAAACCTCTCCAAAATTTTCTTCCAAGAATCTTGTTCTCCTAATCCTCTTCTCTCTCTCTCATCCTCCTTCCATCTCTCTAAACTCAACGATGCATCCACCCATCTATTAAGGTCTCTGCAACAACCTATTAGTATATCTATAACTGCACATTATGCATTTCTTCCTCTGGATTTAAGACCCTCAATGACACTTTTCTCTTTTGTAACAGTAAACTGTACACCTGCCTGGTACCAAATTCTACCTTTTCTTGTATTCCCATTTTTCTTACCCAAATCTAATCATCTACCCTAAAAATGAACTTTTATTCAATATTTATAACAATTCTCTACCCCTTTTTCTAGACAAGTGAACAGTCGTCTTTCCTGTCATGGTAGGAATTAGTTTGACTACTGTGGCTGCAGAAGCAGCCTGAGGAGCAACAGAAGTTGGCTACAGTGTAACTTCATATCAATCACTTTCACAGGATCACAGATTTTCTTCAAGTTTCAGACACACTACAGGCCCTATTTGGACAACTCTCTTCCCTTTCTGAAGTCTTACAAAATCCTACAAAATCAAGAACCTCCTTGCTGCTGAGAAGGGAGGAACCTATGTTTTCTTAGGTGAAAATTTTGCTGTTTTTAAAATTTGTCTGGTGTAATATTAAATAATATGAAAGAAATAAGAGAGCATAGAGAAATATATAGCTCCTCTTCTTCCAGCTCAATGTGGAGTCTCACTGATGGAATAGGGGCCTGGTTCCTTCCTTTCCTATATTCACTGACAGATGTCTGTGTTATCCTTCTTCTAGGCCCCTTTCTCATCTGCTGTGCCCAGGAAAGGATAAGAACATTACATCCAGAATATTCAACCAACTACTCTTTACCTTATATCCTTATGAACCTCTTAATAATCCTTACAATGAAACAGTTTAGAAAGATAATATTCTTTTTAGTTTTTTGTCTCTTTTTAACCTTCTTGTCAGTTGTTATCTCTTTTAGGTTAAGTGCCACCAATCCCAAAACGATGATCCACATGGCCTTCTTGATTTTTCTGATCCTTGATTTGAGGGCATTTGACTCCCTTCTACTTACTCCTCTTCTTTAGCAGAAGGTTGTCAGAATGGTCTCTGCCCTTCTCCTCCAACCCCCCAGCTGTCAAAATCCTGAAAAGACGGAAATATAGGTAAGATTTCCATAGACAGTGAGAACAGAGAGGGGGACGAGAGGAAATAAAGGCCATAGCACATACATTGAAAAAAACTGAAGCCTACCCTGCAGCCTGCAAGTTTCAAGCCTAGCAGGAGCCCACCGCAAAGCTCAATAGGAAAAATATAACTTTTCTACCAACTCTTACTCAATGGGGAACCAATGATATAAAAATTTGACTTCTTCCTTTTCTTGTTTCACTAATGGCTATCAGTTTTAATCTCCTTGGCCCCTGATTCTTCCACTGCAAACAGGATTGAATGGGAGACAGCACATCCAGAACAGTCAATCAATAAATCCTCACATCATCCCTTACTAGTGTTCCAACAACCTTCAAAACGCACTTCACCAGAAAGAAGCAGTTTAGAGAGATTCATCGCCTGTCTCCCCATCTCCCCACTTCCCAATTTCTCTTAATCTTTTTTATCCATTGATAGTCTGATTTTGATAGATTCAAAACCAGACCTCAAACCAAAGACTCTTCTTGATAGATCTGAGATGGGAAAGAGATCTCCAATCAGAAACTCCAAGAATGTTAACAGGATCTGATGAGGAAAACAGACGATTGGACAAACTCTTAGTCATTCTAGGATTTAACAAACTGGTTGAACAAAAAAAAAACCCTTCTCTGCACTCCAGCATTTAAAAGCTTGTACCACAGACTCCAAATCAGCAATAATTTCCATCCAGTGGAGAAAATGCAGCTCCTTCTCTGGAGTTTGGAGGAGCTTCCCAAATAAACTTCAGTCTTCATGAATGAAGCTTGGGTTAGTGTTCTATCTTCCTTCCCTGCCCCTTTCTCTTATCTTTTCTAACGATCTATGGTAATGAAAAATAAAATACACAAGTGGTAGAATGTATTAATGAGAAATGTATGGAAAAGAATGCTTAAAATTGAAATGATAGCAAGTTAGATACAATAAGCAGTATATATACCAAATATATTGTTATTGTTACAGATTTATCCAATGAGAAAAATCTCGTTCAAATTCACTAATAAGTTGCCTTATTACTAACAATGGATAGAAAATACAAACATTTATTAAAAAAACTAATGTACAAGATAATCTCAGTAATCACAGTTTTTGCTTGAAAGAGAATGAATCCATTAACAATATTAAGGATTAATAATTACATTATTAATATAAGCAATGAAAATGTGAAACTCCATGTATGTATACTTACTATCCTTTTTTGATCACAGCATATAGCTTATGTGCGCTTATAAAGCAGATTCCATAAGGAAACTTGAAGATTTGCTTAGTTATATATAATACAAATCTGACCAAATCTAGGTCAGATGGAATGAAAAATGTTACAACTTTAAGGCACAAAGATATACCAAGAAACAGAGTAAATGTTCCCATGGTTGAGCACCAAGGTAAAGGAACACATGGCATGAATAGCATGTACATGAATTGCTATGGAAAAACAGAAGCAAGTATGCAAGTACTTTCTTTTGTAACAGAGGCTACATTTACTAAATGAAAAGGTAACTTAGGTTATTTATTCAACATGAAGGGAAGGTCAACATAACCTTCAGAAATGAAATTAGGAAAGTAGTTTTGCATTTGACTGGAAACACTACTGCGATTGCAAACAAAATGATGATAAATTATGTCTCTTAAATCTAAGTGCTGCAATTATGAGATTCTCAGAACAGCCTTAGAAATGATAGATTTAATGTTCTGCTACACAGAAGACAATATAAAAGCACTAGGCTGGCAAAGATTCTCCACTCTGAATTCCCCTTTTCCTTTCCAGCAAAGATTGACAATAAGAATGGTGATCCCTGAGGACAGTTTGGAGGCATCATGATATCTGTAATATTTCTCTGAAATTCAGAGAAGAAATGATGAGAAAGGAAATGTGCATAGATTATATAACACAATGACAAGATTTGCTCCACATTGGGACATCCATCAAAAGTTATATTTTTATATGTCAACTGAGGTTTGATATTGGAGAAAACTGCCTGAAAAAGAGAATTAAACAAAAGGTGAAAGAGTTTCATTTCCTAGGAAAATGAGACTTTTATAGGCTCTGGAAAGGAGATTTTTTTTTTTAAAAGGGAGCACATTAGTCCAATAATAACAAGAAATATCACTCTGGACTGATAATTTTTGTATACTCTTTTGGAAACACAACTATAGAGTGTCTGTGTATGAGCTGCACACATAGCACATTAATTAAATGTGCCCTCTACATTCATTATTATTAACAAGATTTTAAATATATAGAAACATTTCTAATGTAGATAGAGGCCATATTTGCAATATTTCAAACCACTGTATCTTGTACAGCTGTAGGTCTCTGCATTCACTCCTGTTCTCTGTAATGAGAGGCTTCTTGGATCAAGACAGTAGGAAGACTGTGGCCGATATAAACATAGATATTTAAAAGATGGTTTGAGGTTTTGCCAATTTAGTTTTGCAGTAATAATAGACTCCCATCTAGACCTTAAGAGCTCCCCAGTCATGAGTTTTTGACCAGGGTATGTAAGTGATTGTTGAGCACTCAGCAGTACACAAATATTCATCCCACAGAGATGATTGTGGAAGAAACAGAAGGAATATGAGAGCATAAAGAAAGGAGAAGGGTGGAAAAATGGCATCTATTTTTATAATACACATGTGTGTGCATATGTGTGAGTGTGTGTTTCAGAGGGCAAGGTGTGTGACCCCTAAGCATGATTTCAGGAATGATCCTCAATTGTTCCAGCTCCTTTTTTCTTTGCTTTGGGGTTTCCCAAGCTCTGCTCTGGAAATGCAGGATTCCACCATTTCTGCCTGGTATTTTCATGTGGGATCTGAGATCCAAACTTAGGTCCTTCTGCTTGTGAATCAGAGGCTTAAGCTCTGAGCCACTGCTTCAGCCCAACAATGGTGCCCTCTAAGCATGTCCTAAACATGGCAGTCATGAGCACATGAAAGGCACTGGCCCTACCCAAGAATGGCCTGGACAGTACAAGCTTATGGTTAGAGGAAGACCTCATGGGGCAACCACTTAATGCTAGCCCATTAGCTATTGACAGATTCTGATGGAAAGCAGTCATTGTCTTTAGTCATGTACCACCAATGAGGCCATCAGGCTCCAAACTGATCATCAACTTCAACTCAGTCAAACTCATCACAAAATTTAATATATATGTGAGACAGATTTGCTTGGTGGGATAATTAATGAAGAGGGGAAAATAATCAGAATACATTATATCCACACATGAAATAGTCAAAGAACCAAATATATTATTTACAAAGCAGAAAAATACTTGACCATGGCCTATTTTCTCTATTGAAGCATGATCCCCTGTAAGTGTGAGACATCTGGTGCAGCTCACACTCACTTCTCTTCCTGGTCACTTGCCATTGAACATTGTTGATCTCACCAATCAGGGAGGATATAGGGACTGGTAGATAGATGGTAACCACCTGACAAATGGGATACAGACCCTCCCCCAACTGCTGTGTCCTATTCTTCTATCTACCTTTGAGTCTCCTCTTATAGTAAGATCTTCATTTAAACAGTCTTTTATCTTTGGTTAGGAGATGAACTTCAACACCAGTCAGGATGCAGCCAAGGACAGTACAGGAAAAACAAAACTGAAAACAGCAATAAACCATAATTCAGAACACCAAAGACCCTATATTATTACCTGGAACCAGACCTGCCAAATCTCTCCCCATCCTAAAGCTCAGGGAACATTGCAGAAGAGGAGGTAGCAAGATTGTAAGAGCCTAAAGATGGGGAGAACCAACCATATGCAAGATACTCCATATAAGCTAGGGCTTCAGCAGCCATAATTGGACTTTGCCTGACCTGCACAATGGCTGACATGTCAATAACCCCCCCAAAGTCTAGCATGGATCACAGGGGAGAAGGCCCCAGGCAGTAGGATCCTTAGGGGCAAGGGATTAAAGAGTCATAATAGAGTTCCCACACTAACAGGGGGCCCAAGAAGGGGCTCTGGACTATGCCACTAAGTTCTGAAACCCAGGGGATGGGAGGGAGGAAAGTAGGATCCTTAGAGACAAGGGATTAAATATAGAGTTCCCATATTATCAGGGAGCCCAAGAAGGGGCTCAGGGCTATGTCCTCACTAGAGTAGAGGACTCAGAGGGAGGTTTGGTGTTCACACAAAAGGATGCTCCAGGGAATGGGAGGAAGGAAGGGGAGACGTTGGGAGAGTGGGAAGGAGGAAGGGAGGTGAAACAAAGAGGGAAAAGGGTAGGACTAGGGAGGGGAGGAGGGAAGGAGAAAATGGGTATACCTATTGAGCTTTTATGATTTGGAAAAAAGTGGAAGAAAAAATTAAAAAAGCATAAAAATAATCCACAGTATACGCTTAGAAAAAGAGTTCTGTCCTTTAAGACAGGAAGGAAAAGGAAATTTGGTTTAGGAATAATATAATCTGGACATGGAAGGATCTTGAGATAATCAGCAGGAACTTCTTTCTAGAATAAGTGAAAATGATCTAGACAAAGATTCATTTTCAGTATTTTTTTCTTCTCTAACATTAAATAACATACTATCTTAATAGTGAAAGATTCTCTTACAATTTCAAAGAATAAAAGGGTTACATTTGACCAGGGAATGTGTTCCAAACTATAAAATGGGAGGAGAGCAATGATATTAAGTTTGTTCTTATCTTTATCTGGAGTTTGAGTTCACTCTGAGCCCATGAGACCTTGTCACAAACAAGCAAACAAATGGATTATAATTCCACAGTCAAGTATGTTGAGTTTATTAGTTTTTTGACATCATGTACTTATTTTTTATTAATGTACTTATATAATTATATATAACATATTATATGTATAATAAATAATGTACTTATTTATTAGTACTTATTACATGTTTTAGAAAACTGGATATTTTCCCATTGCTGGAAAATTTATCTTATTGTTCACTGTGAGATAATCTAGACTGAGAATAACAAGTGCCATATCTTGTCTCATAGTGCAGATTATAGTTTCTAACTGTTAAATATACATTTCTAGTTGAGACAAAATGTGCACAAAGAATATGAAGCAAAATGTGACCAATGAAATTGGAAACAGAGGCCTTAAGGGAAGTATGAAAGATAACAAAGAAAGAGATTTTAAAGTAGGTATGGCAATGCTTTGGTGGAAAGGTGTAGCAGGAAAGGTGGGGTATAGGAAGATTAGGAGGAGCAGAGGAGGACAGAACCAAAGCCAACAAAACATGTTTGAAAAGCAAAACTGCATGCAGTGAAAAGAGAGATGGCTGGTAGAGGATTGGGTGCAAATGTGAGAAAGTACATTGATGTACCTCAAGCTTTATTGGTAAAGGCATATGCTGGTTGCACTCATTGAGAATCTGGTTCTAGAGTGGTCTTGACCCCTATTTCAGACCTAAGAATGTTTATATCAACTGTCCTTTTAAATCCCCTCTTCTAGGTCAGACTAGATTACATGACACTATAACAGAAGGAGCCTCTAAGAGTTTAGGGATACTGTATCTTTTGGAACAACTTGAAAGTAAGTCCTTACCAAGAGATGTTACTATTGTTTATCCTATGTGTTGTGGTTTGAATTTGAATAGTCCCCCACAGGTTTTCATGTTTTAACAATGGCCCTTAGATGGTGGTACTCTTTGGGAGGGATATTGGGACCATTCTGAGGTTTTGCTGGAAGAAGTATATCAATGGGGGCCAAATTTGAGGTTTGATCTTCAAGTATTGCTTCCTGTCTTTTCACCCATTCTCTGTTTTGCCTCAGCATGAGTCCTGCCTTCGGCTTCTGCTGCTGTGCTTGTCACCTTAGGTTCCCACCATGATAGACTTAGTACTCTATAAAAAAAAGTTTCATTTTGGTTGCTTTGGTCAGAATATTTTATTACAGCTACCCAAACCTAACTCCATCACTAAGGTATAGAGGGGGAGAGAGAAGGCAAAAGCCAATCCAGAATTGTAACAGAGTGGACACTGTGCAAGCAGTCTTGCCATTAAGAATCAAAGGCTTGTCTCAGTTTCCCCATTAGATTTCTGTGGAATGTTGGCAAACTCCCAATCTGTTGATATAAATTTTTACTTGCTTCCTCAAGCAATATATTCTAGTTCTCTCTGATGTCTTTTGTGATCACTTATTTTGATAACATTTTGTTGTCTCGTATTGCTTCTCTATTAAATGTTATTTATTTATTAATGCTTGCTATGTATTTAATGACTATATACTCCAAAGTAAAAGCACATAGGTACTTTTCTGTGGGGCTAATAGATATATGATTATGTAACTGTTATAGCAAAACCCATTATTATGGTAACTGAAAAAATACTTGAAACTAAAATGACTGTTTAAGGTAACATTAATACCAAATGCTAGAAGTATATAATATCTTGATTATATAGAAAGACTTTGGCAAACTTTCAAGAAATTATAATTAAGCAGGTGCTAGTCAGTATCTGCTTATTCTGATTGCAAATATTTTCCCTATTTTAAGGAACTGACAATGAATTTGTTCATATTTAAGCATTTGTTGCAATATTGAAGTGAAAAGGATATGAGAAACTCCATATTAAGCTACATATATCAGATGACCCATCCCAAATATCCAAAAGTAATTAAAATAAATATTACATTTGAAAATAATGTCAATTAACTGTTTAAGTGATTGTGGCAGGTAGCCTGGAGGGTTGCTGATAAATCAGCATAAAACAGCTTTAGGGAACAAGGGTTTATTTTCTCTTACAATTGTCCAGTTACGGTTCTCAGTCCAACTTGACAGGAGAGTTCACACCAACACCAGGGCTAAAGGAACTGGCCACACCATCTCTACATAATGGCTGGAGAGGGATGATCCTTACCTGACACACCACAATGTCTGGTCAAGTGTACACAAGGATGCCAACTTTCCTAATCAGCTCTCTATATTTTATTCAGGGCCTAGTCCCATTGTGCCCAGAGCTCAAACCCTCAACTGTCAAGTTGACACCTGTGCCTAACTATGACAGTGATGTATTAAATTTACATATATCTGAATTTTCAGAAGGTAGTATCAGTTCACTACTCCCTTTCAGATTTTCCCCTAAGATTTTAGCCTTAGATCTCCATACGATTTCAGTAATGGGTACATTTAGGGATGGACATCCTTCTGAGGATTTTGCGAGCAATCTTTTCTGTACTGATTTGTATTATTACCAAGAGGCAGAAATTCACTTCAAATTTTTAACAAAACCTTAATTCCAATAACCAAAAGGTCGATACAATGATCAAGGAAATTGACAGCTTTAAGGAAGTTTATGATCCTGTCCTTATGTGTTACATAGCACAAAGGCAGTTTAAAGAAATCAAGAGGCAACAATGAAGAATTTCAATCAATACACAATAGTAACTTTCAGTGAAGGGCATGTGAATTGTTCCTTCATTTCATTCTTTAGTTTATTTTTCTTCCTGAATGTATTCATGTGTTTCATGAGCATAGTGAACTTGTGGTATTTTTACATCTTAATCCACAATCTGTATCCTCCCTTTTCCCATTGTAACCTATCTTCTCCCCTGCCAGAGTCCCTCCATCTTCAAGTTTTTGCTCATGTATTTCTCATGTTAGTTTCCTCGAACTTGCTCTTGGTGACATGAGCCCAAACACCTGCTTGAACACGAATCCCCTTCAGTGTGCACACCCTTGAGAAATGCTGACAAGGAAGAGGATCTTAAGTTTTAATGATATTCTGTTTAAGAGAGAGAGAACAGAAGAAGGAGGAAGAGGAGAAAAAGGAGGAGGAGGAAGAGGAGGAAGCATGCATGTGAAGTGCAGAGAACACCTTGCAGAAGTCAGTGCACCCTTCCATCATATGAGTTCCTGGGAATGAATTTGGTCGTCCATATTTGTTTGTGTGCAGATGTCTCTTACCACTGAGTCGATCTTGCCAGTCCCTTCCTTTTGTTCTTAATGAAAAATGTATTTCTTTACAATACCCCAAAACAAAATAATTAGTTCTGAAGAGATGATCTTCCAACATGATTACATCTTGCTGTTCATGTGTGGCTGACATGAAAAGGTATGCTTCTTCTTAATTGCTACAATTTCTCTATTCTTTGTTCTTTGTCTTTTTAAAAATAGCTTAGCAGATATTTTTGGCAATATACTCTTTGCTTCAACTTTGCTTCCAAAACATCTCCACTTCAATTTCTCAAAAGGTTTGGGTTTTATTTAACTCTTCCAATTTTTAATCACTGACATATACCTTAACATGTTTTAGAAAGTTATTGTATTTGGAATATAAACTTTTCTTTTTTACAGAAGTGTTTTTGGTGGCGATTTTTAAGTGCCATTTAACTTTCTTAATTGCAAACATAATGGGTGGCTGTCTCTCCCCTCACCACCTCTATCCCCCTTCTTCTCCCACCCTTCTCTCCCTTAACCAATCCATACATTTCCCACTGACTGTCTTGCCTGTCTGCTTGTGTGGACTGCAGGCTTAACTTTGGCTTTTCTGTACTGGTATGGTATCAGCTCACTGTGTCAGATTAAGTGGCTCTTTCTTGGGTAGATCCACTGGTAGTGAATATATTTTCTATATTTCTATATTCTATATTCTAGAGTCATTTTTATTAACCTGATTATGTATTTTCATGCTTGGATTTATGTGACGCAAACATACTTAAAACATTTTGAAAAACATGATATGGATGTTAAGAAATGGTGAATAAGTTTTTAAGGAGAATTTTACAAATATCCAAAATTGTAAGTAATTCATATCTGAAAAAGTTACAGGTGATTTAGTCATTTAAATTTAGTGATATAAATAAACAACTTTACAAAGAAAAGGCAAACATTAGTTCAGTCGTAGAGATGAGGAAATTTTCTCATAGAGCTGTACACTATTTTGCTATAACTTCCAAAAATAAGCAAGACTCACTTCATATCAAACAGTTAGACAGAAAAGTCAAAGCTTACCCAGTCTAGCAAATCTAGATTTCAAGAGATGCAAGAAGGAAAACATCGAAGCATTAGAATTCAGGATCCAGAGTAAAAAAGTAGTTGTATTTTTTTATTTTCTAGGTATAACTGGATTTTATAATATATTCATACAAAATTAATGTATTCTGTAGTATTTTGGTTGGACTGTATCAAAGTGAATTTGATGATTTCAAGATAGTAATTAAACTTGTAACAAATGTTTTCCTGTGCCAAGTGACAATAGAAGTGAGAAGTTTGAAACTCTCTCTCTCTCTCTCCTCATGTGTGTGTTTATGTTCGTGTATGTGTAATCTTTCAAAATAATATGGCGTTTCTAAGTAATACATTAATTTTTTCTTTCTTCAAAATGGAGGTCATATGATAAATATATTTAGATAGTCAATTAAAAATTTTAAAAAAGCAATTTTACTTAACATGCATAGATTTTGAAGTAAAAGAAAGAAATATTTTCCTTTTAATAATAAGTTGCACATGCTGAGAGGGAAGAGAATTGAAGGTCATAGGAAAGATTTATTTATAGTTCTTTTTTGTGAAGGGTAAAATGGTTCAAAGTTTCAGAGTAACAGCAGTTCTGGAAATGGCTTTCAAAGGAGCAAAGTGTTTCGGGAGTAGTTTGTCCTTTTGGATTTGAGTGTACTGATGTTTTCCGTGAGTTGTTATGTCAGCACTTCATCTACCCCAAAGGAATAACATGATAAATCTGCATTATGCTTTTAGGAAAGAGCATTACCAAGCCCTAGTATTAGGTTATAAACCATCTATTTCTGGTAGCAGGTCAGATTTGCCCAGTAGCTATTCTGCTACACATGCACAGAAACACATGTTATGCTGAATGGATTTTATTTTTAATACATATAACTTAAGCACTTTATATTTGATGTTAACATTTAACAAACTTGCCATATACTATCTTACTGTGTATTGACTTTACAAGTTTTCTTTATTAGAACTTACTGATAATTCATAAGAATGTCAGACTTTTAATTATATTCAGAATTTGAAATAGTTTTATAAAAAATTATCAGGCATGTCTTGGTATTGAAACTGCAGTATAATCTCTAGTATTAATACAGCTATTTATAAACTTACATAGTTCTTTGAAGTCCAGAAAATTTTTCTTTTGTATTTACTTTGATTGTAAGACTTTTCCCTCACTTCACTGAAACTTCCTGTGATTTTAAGAACCTTCATTAGCGGGCATAATCAAAGGTACTAGCATCTTTCATTGAAAACATGACCCTGATAAATTTTTGACATAATTAAATTCACCCATCAGGAAGTATCAAATCATATCGGTTTTTGACTATTTATAGAAGCTTGAGTGAAATGCAATTAATAGAAAATTCGTCTTTAGATACTTGAAAATGAAAATAACTTGGAAGGTCAAGAAAAAGTATCCTCTGTTACTCAGGATTCCAAAATTATATTGAAAAATGAGAGAAAGTTGACATTTCATTTGACTCAAGGTTTTGGAGATGTGCATACCTGGATGATTGCCTCTGTTGATGAAGGTCTGTGGTGAAAACATATTATGTGATAGAATGTGAATAAGCCACGTTTTCACCTCATGACAAGAGCTCAAAAAAAAAAAAAGAGCAAAGACAGGATCAGCAAGCAACATTCCTTTTAAAAGCCTTCCATAGCCTCCTGAACTCAGCTCCCACATAGGTACATAGATTTTCCCAATAGTACCATATTAGTTCAGGCTCCTGCAAGACCTCGGCAGGAATATCATGCTCTTCATCCACAAATGGTGAGCAAGATGGAGAAGTGGAAGAATGAGCTACATTTAAAGAAATAGTTTAAACACACTAAAGTGAACACTAAAATAATTATTAGACTTATTTAAGATTATAAGTCCTCACATCTTTGATCTTTCCATTTTATGCAATGTTTTAATATGTTGAGACACACCAGTATATTCAGGTATTGGCCATTACATTCATCATAACTCATCAAATATGCTGAGTACCATCAAGTTTAGAACTTTGTGTCAGGCACTAGGAAAGCAAAGTGAATTAAAACTTCATACATTGCTTAATGGAATATAGTATATTTGAGGGAGAAAACAAATCTGAAATATCTAAAGTATTACATAACAACCAAACAAATGTTATGTCCTTTATGTTAAATATGCATGAAGTTAAAAATGATATTAGAGTCATTTGAGATGTTATAATGTAGCCACTCCTAATGGAGCCTGAAAGATTAATTCTCCCCTTAGTAAATATCCTAAATCCATACTTCATCTATGATAAAGTAAAATGTGAATAATTCAAAATAAATTTCTAAAATTTGGACTGAGTGGTTAAACTTCTAAAAGTCTTTATGTCTTTAAGGAAAGATAATTTTAATGCCACAGAGGCTGTTGTGTGCCTTTTCTTGAAGAGATCCAATCACTCATTTAATTGTTCCAGATAAGTCAAAAATAATACATCAAAGAAAATGTTCCATCTATGTTTTGTTAAGGGAACTAGTGATTTTATTGCTGTTATTTACAGGAATACAGCAGAGGAGTTACTTGCAGAAAGAAGGGTTATTTGAATGCAGACTCATCTCTGAAAATCCAGACAAAGCTACATGATGACGTGCACAAGCTGTGCTATTGGATCTTCTTGCATGACTTGCAGCAAGCTCGTTCAAACTGGAAACCTTTTCTCTTACACAACTGCAGGGGTTCATCTAACCTTGGGGACAGGAATGGTCTGTAAGTTTGAGAAGTTTCCTGAGACTTTGTTTTCTTCTCAAGGTGTAAGTGGATGATTGATTAGAGGAAATAGCAGATCCATTCCTTCAGATCATATATTCTTTTTTTTTTTTTTTTTTTTTTGCTGATAATGATTGCTTTTTGTTAAGTTTTTTTTTCACTCACACAAATTGATAGGTTCCCCATTCCCCTCCCTCCCTTCACCCCTCCCTGGATCCCCTTGCTCCCTCCCTTTCTCCCAGTCCCCCCCCCCACCCCCGGTTCCTGAAGCATCCTTCAGTGTGCATGTCAAACTTCTCTCTGGTTCCTCCTCTCTGATGAGGTGTAAGGACTCAGTATCATTGCCTAGAGCTTTTTTTTGTGGTCCCCTTTAATATAGGAACACTATTGTGTCTGTTAATCCCTTGCCTCAGGATCTTAGAGCCAGTGATCCATGCTAGACTTTGGGGGGCCAATGACTTGTTAGTCATTGTGCAGGTCATGCAAAGACCTATTATGATTACTCCGGCCCTAACGTGTGGAGTATCTTGTATATTGTTGCTCCTCCATATCTTTAGGTATCCTACTCTTATTCCATCTACCTTTGAATCTAATCTACTCTTATAAAATTGTATTTTAAGAGCCCTTTACCTCTGGCTAGGAGGTGACATCCAATACCCATCAGGATGGAGCCAAGGGTGGTACAGGAACAGCAAAACTGGAAGAAAGAAAAAAAAAAAAGAATAACCATAATTCAGAATATCAGAGATCCTATATTAATAACCAGGGACCAGGCCAGCTTAATCTCTCCCCATCCCAAAGCTTAGGGAAATTTGCGGAAGAGGGGGCAATAAGATTGTAAGAGCCTAAAGATGGGGAGGAACAACGATATACAAAATACAAGATATACCACACGGGGTAGGGCTGAAGTAACCAGATCACATATTCTTAACCCCTCTTTTGTAACATTCTAGAACCTAGGACGAGACAATACAGATTTTTCCTTGATCTGTGACAGCCACAGTTACACTGTGTGTTGCCATTAAATTCACAATCAAACATTTTAAGGGGTAAAAGGATTTCATTCTGCTTTACAAGTATTTAGTTATATTTCTTAGTTATCTTGGCAAGAGATTTCATACCAATACCAGAGGCTGAAGGAACTCATATCCACGAGACTAATGAGAGAGGGAAAGTCCTCACTTGCGGGTTAACACATTTGACCAGATATATCAAATACCAACTCCCTGAATCACCTACCTCCATCTTGTTCATCTCTCCAGGAAAAAAATGTCCCACATGTCATGGGGTGGAACTTCTCTGCCAGGTGGACAATGTCTTCCAGATTTGTTTAGGGCTCAACTACTTAAGTTACTTCATAACTGTGCCAAAGCCCAGACCTTCAATTGTCGAGTTGATACCTGAATCTAACTGTCACACTATCTAAGTTTGGAATATCATGGCACAGCTATAGTTATTTAGTTTCACGGCCTTTAGAGGTTATGAATCTTTGCAGTAAACTGCTCATTTCAGAGATGCTTCCTAATGTCTCCTGAGGCTAATGGCAGTAGCAACCTGTCACAGTTACTCTACATTGTTGCTGATAAAATCATGTTGAAGCAGCTTAGGGGAACAAGGAGTTTATTTTCTCTTATGAGTATGCAAAAGGATACCAAACTTCCTCAACCAGCTCTCTGTATTGTTTACCTGCCCAGGGCCAAGTCCCACCCACCATGGACTGAGTCTTTCCCATCAGCTAGACAATCTCCTGGAGATTTTCTCTGGGCTTAACTCAGCTACCAGTTCTCTACAAATGTACCCAGAGTTCAAACCTTCAACCATAAAATTGATACCTATACCCAACCATGACCATAACCTTTGTACAAAAGCACAAGTGTGAAAAAGAGAAATTTTGTAGGTACATAATATTCATTTATGAAAACAAGAGTAGTAATAAGCTCACCAGGGTTTATATCCACCTCTGCTATAGATATTTGTCCAGGATCAAGGTAATTGATATGTATTTCCCTCCTGTAGATTTGTCCTTACATTCAATCTGAAATTAGCCAACTTAATTCCTAATTGTGCTACTGTTGCGTATCACCCTGGCATGCTGTGAATGTAGCACAGAGGGTCCTTAGCTGAATAGGATGGCCAGTGACAATTCTCTCCAGCTTCATGCTTTTCACCTTCCCACACTGTGAAAGGCAAATAGCAAAAAGAGAACTTACAGTTAAATTCAGTTTAATCTTTCTATGTCCAGCAATCAAAATGTGGGATGTGCTCAGCAAAGATACTGCTGGCAGTATAGAGAGAAATCGCCTGTGTAGATTGTGGGGTTTCTTAGACCTCCTTGTCCAATATTTAATAGAGATTTATTCTTTAGGACTAGAATCTTCACTCAACAACTTTACATTAGGTAGAATGTCTTTATCCTGTCACACAAGAATCTTTTATTTAAGCTCCACAATTGTTCTTCCAGATGATTTCACAAAGCTGTGAGGCACTCACCTTTAGCATTATGTAATTTAACATGTTCACAGAGGATGGACAAAATCTCTGAAGACCCTCCCTGACCCATTCCAGGTAAGCAGGGGAAAGGGGTTACTGCAGAAGAAATGTTGGAAGTATGCAATAAAACATTGAATGGCTTAATTGTTCTTTTTTAATCACTTGCTTGTTCTAAGAGGCAATATTGGTTACAGTAGCGTAGGGGGAGCAATTCCACTCTAGCTCTCTCTGAGTTATAGATGTTTCCACTAGCCCTCTAGCCTCCTAATTCCTGGACCCTGCTGCTACTGCCACCACCAGAGAGCTGCTGCTGTGCCGCCAGAGAGCTGCTGCTCCTCTCTCTTTCCCTAAGAGCATCAGAAGAGCCTTTCTTGGCCTGGCTGTGAACAAGGGACTGAACTTTAGCCTGCTGCACCTACTTTTGTAGCCTGGTCCTCATCTCTGAAAGGATTTATTCCCGTATTGTGGTCCTTTGCTCTCAATCTAGGGAAGAAAATTCCATCTGCACTATACACAGTAAACCCTCTGGGGATAATATTTCACAACTAGGAAAGTTCAATCTTTTCATGCATGGACTGCTCCTCAGGCTTTAAATACTTGCTGGTAGAGCATTTGTTTTTCTGCTAATTTTTCCCCCTAAGAAATCCAACTTGGCATACATTGCGTTTTCTGCCTTCTAGCAACCTGGGCACACTGCTTTTTCTGTTTACCATTTTTTTCATACACTCTTGATTTCTTTTGCACTTTACAAACCCAGCTTATATGTCAATCACAGTCATTCCATTTTGCCACAGCTTCTTATTCCTCATGAAATTCACAACCTAGGTTACCAAGATGGTTCTAAGGATAAGGGTAAATGCTGCCAAGTTTGGCAACTTAAGTTTGACTTCCAGAATCTACTTTATGGGGGAAGAAGAGAGGTAACTTCCTCCAAATTGTGTTCTGACCACACGTATCTCTTTCTCTCTCTCTCTCTCTCTCACATATACATACACACGAATGCATGCACAAATGCACTCACACATACATGCATGTACACACCTACAAATGTATGTTAAGTATATAGATGTAAAGGAAATTATATCCTACAAGGGTCAACAAAATCATTAAAGTGTCATATGAGTCCCAAAGTACATGAAATACTAAACACTTCCTTAAATCTCTTGTAAACAAAATAGGCATCACCTTCCTCACGTCTGCTTTTTCTCCATTTTCTTCCGGGTCCTGATACACTTGGGGACTTCAGGTCATGATGACCCAGTATCCCAGATGACTCCAATTAGTTTTTCCTTCAGGAGCTACCTTTCTTCATTATCTTATATTATGCAGTCTTTGTTTTAAGAGGTAAGGTAGTTATTATTATTCATTTACTGTATTTCCAACCATTGAGACTGATGCCACCAGGGTTAGATCTTCAACTTCAGGAGGTGGGTAGTGGAAAATTATTTCATTGCTTCTTTAAAGGTTGTAGTCCCTGCCCTTATTCAATCGGTTCAGATACATAGTATTCCATCTACATGTTGAATCAGGAGTTTCCCCTTCTTTGCCACTGAAGTTTTGTTATTAGGGCTGTCTTATAGAAGATACCTTGCTAATTAAGTTCTTGCTAACCAAGTCCTAACTATTTAGATCATCCCATTGATTTCAAGTTGTTCTGATTCCAGTGAGGGCTCTTTTACAAAGATCTTTCATGTATTCTCTTTCCCTTTTCCCCTGCTATCTGTAAGAATGGCACACTAGCTGCATTTCATCCTCCATCTTCTCTGTGGTCTCTGATGTATCAGAGACTGAAGCGACAGACTGCGTTTGCATGGTTTCCATTGCATGGCATCTCCTCCTTTTCATGGGCAAGTTTTTTTGGGGAAATATCTCTAACTTAGTAATACGTCTTATCATATTGCCCACACCAATGGCTATAAAACAGCCACCAATGTGTGATTGCAATATGTTCTCTAATCCATCAGTCATTTGAATCTCTGTACTTATGAGTTGGACACTATTCATACAAAGGTCATGCAATCTCTTACCATAGAGTAGAATATAGCCATCATGGGTTTTCACATGAGGACACTCTTCTCCAAAGTTTTCATCTTGACTGCATGTTCTTTTATCATAGGGAGAATGCAGCTATCTTACAGCAAGGGGAATAGCATTAGATATCAATGGGGTTATCTATATGGTCTCTTCACCTTCATGCTGATCAACCTCAATAGTGTACCTCAATGCCAACTGTTGAGATAACATTACTCATACACAGATCCATTTTGTTTTTGCTAGATGCTTTATGGATGTGAAGGCCAAAGGAAAAGTTTTGAAAGCCATCCATACCAAAAATATAGATTTTGGAGGGTCACAAACATGATGCTACAATGGCATGAGGAAACAGAAAGATCTAGTTGATGTAATATGATACAAGGAAATATTAAGTTAGCAAGGAAAAAAAGAAAGAAGGAAGACTTTATTTTAGAATAAAAGATTATTGCAAACTTTTTTGGGCTGACTAAATGTGTCTGGGTAAAAGGTCCTTGTCACAAAAACCTGACATTCTCAACCAACTACTGAAATACACACCAAGGATGCATATGTATAAATAATATGTAACTATTTTAAGGAGGAAAAATATTTACTCTTAGAGTTATGAAAAGTACTTAAAGATGCAGTAAAATAACATATAAAGTCATAGATGAAATTAATAATAGAGAACAAAATTTAGAACGAGTACATGATGAATTTAGTATGACTTAATTTCCTAACATTAACTTTAGAGTGGCTATGTCCAGAAACTGGACAAATTCTGTAAACATATATATTATAAGCATTAGATTCTCCACAGTATTTAAACTTTTATATATTGATATCAGTAATAGAAATTTAAGATTTAAAATATCAAGTTGTCTTTTGTCTAGTTAAGTGTGAATTTTTAAACTTCATTCTGTGGATGGATCAGATGCCTTTGATTGCAGATCGTTAAAATTGGAACACTCACATTCCAGTTTCCTATGTGAAAGTAGACTTGAAAAAAGAAGAAGTACTCAAAAGACTTTCAAATTATAAAATCTTTTTGTTGGATTCTTTCCTCTTGAAGAAAAGAACAGATACTCCACCAATATTGTTTGTGGAATACAGAATAACATCTATAAAACATTATTATTTGCAGTACAGTGTCCAGTTTTCAATATTTAGAACATGTTTTCTAGGTATACTCTCGAGTCTTTAGATATATTTACTACTCATTGTACCTGCTATATCCCATCATTGAACACAGAGTCTCACTCTTGAACAGAAGCAAAGCATTTACAATGAAGGTCAAAGTTCAAAAACCACTGTGAGAGCATCAGTAGCCAAAACCAAAATCACTTAAAGAAAGAGACTAAGGATAAATAAACTTATATATCAAAAAAGGTGTCAGGAAGATGGACTGGAAGTTCCTCATCAAAAAAATCAGGGACAGAATGCATAGTAGAAAGTCAAAGCCCATTTTGACAAAGTAGTAATCCCAGAGAGCTAGTCATTTGGATACAGTTCTATTCCTTTGCCTGATTGGTCATGAGTTTGGCTTTGCCCAAGGCAACATTAGGAAACATGTTACAATTCAAAACTTGAAAGGTATTTATGTCCTGACATGTACTCTATGGTTCTTGAGCACAGTGACCAGAGAAACTGATCAGGCAAGAATCCGTATGAGAAAAATGAAAAAAAGTTGTCCTATGTTTCTATTTATCTTAAGTGAAAAATAATTTGATGCAAATAATTCATGGCAGTTTGTACACTCATTATAACCATGATTTATGTAACATTTTGATAAGACATTGTCTCTCTTGAAGATGTTATTATAAAACAGGATTTTAAATCAATATTTTGAATAGCTATAATTGAATATTTTGGAAGCAAAATTAATGTTCTGATTTTCCATTTGATTCTTTCAGCACTTTTATTCAAAATGACATTCAATTCCTTTCTTTTCTACCAAAAAAGACATGGTACACATTGACAAAAAATGGAGAGTTGCATGACCAACTGACAATTATTGACTTCATACATTTAGTGCAAAAGGAATGATTTAATATTAGCAAAGAAGAAAAAGCACTATATATTTGAAGACAAGTAGTATCATTTCAAGTATAGGGTAACTGAATAATATTTTCTGAAGAATGAAGTTTGTTGTTTTAATAACTAAGAATAAAAAAGGAAAAAGAGCTAGCTAATGCATGCTACTTGCAGACATTTATGTAGCTTAGGAAATGGGTAAGGAGGAAATGCCCCCTGGGTTGTAGTGAGAATAATTCTTTTTTTAAATTTTTTTACTATTTATTCAATTGTGCGTGTGTATGTGTGTATGTGTGTGTATGTATGTATAGAACCATGGACGAATTCGGGAACCAACATGGACGCCTCCACCTCCTCCTTGTTTACTCTGCCCCGGGATTCGTAGGCTCCGCTCTACCAGGACCAGAAACGCAGGCCGCCCCCGCTTCCGCCCGGCGACTATACGTGGGGTCTAGGATTCGAACTCAGGACCTTCCGCATGCAAGGCAGAGGCTTAACCCCTGAGCCACCTCTCCAGCCCCCAATGATTCTTGACATAAGCTATTAGAAGAAAGTCAAGGAGAGAGAGAGGGGAGAGAGAGAATGAAAGCTGGAGGGAGAAAATGAAGGAGAGTGAGAGAATGATGGAGAGGTAGAGAGAGGAAAGAAGGATGAAAGATCCCAAACCTCTCTTGAGAAAAAGTTCTAAAGCAGTTTTATGGGAAGCTAGAAATTGAACTTACTTGATTAAATTACTTAAAATCTTTGAAAAAATTTTTGCAATAAATCGTCTTTATAGACTTACCTTCATAGACCGTCAAAGTGTTTATGAAGGTTAATTACATAGAAAGGAAAAAAGAAGTACTAAATAGTTTTATACAGTGATTTTTATTTTAAAACTTCAGTCAATTAAAACATTTTTCTTTAAATGAAAACTAGAAGTCAAATACTCCTTGCAGCATGCTAAACTAATAACGTCTGTGATTTTAAAAATGCATACACTATTGAGAAAAACTGAATTAAGGAAGCTTGGTTACCTGTATTGGAAGATATATTGTGTGCCTTCAAGAGTGCAACAGAAAAATATCAATACATCAGCTACTTTTGACTAGAAAAACAATGTTTACATATTTACAGTATGATCTTTATTTTCATCGTTTTTCAATGTCCTGAAACTGGGATAAAATTTCTTCTATGATGTCAACTTAGTGTTTTAAAGCTTTCTAAAACATTGACATATGATATAATGTTGGGCCTCCAACCCTGAGGTCTGCTGGAAATTCCTAAGTCTGGCTGGAGTTTCAGAGCCTGTCCTTGAGTTCTGAAACCTATCTCTGATTGGAGGCCTGCTGGAAATTCCTAAGCCTGGCTGGAGTTTCAGGACCTTGTCCTTGAGTTCTGAAACTTATCTCTGACTCCCTCCTCCCCTCTCTGATGTAGTGCTGCTGTAACCTCCCCTCACTGACCTGGACACATCCCTTTGGCTGCCTTTCTCCTTCACCACCCCTCACACCACCTAGTTCTCCTCCCCCAGCAGGACCCTATATAAACTCAGTTGCTAGTCAATAAAGTTGAGTTCCTGCTTTGACAGGTCTCCTGACCTGGGGTTTCTCCCTGGTAGTGAGGGGGGTCCGGGCCATGACACTCATCACTTGCCCAGCCCTGAGGGATATTTGGCTAGACCAGAATCCCTCAATCGTACTAGCTGCAGGCCCATCCTACCCCCTGCAATATAAACCATTTACTCCAAAGAATAAAATCAAGAACGACCCAAAGAAATACTATCACATGAGAATGTTTTCTGGTTTCTGTATGTTTATTTTAAAAAAGTAGTAAAAATATCACTATATCTAGAATTTTTAATGCCTTATAATACCAACTTCCACAAAAACTAATCTCAATAAAAGTATACAGTTATTGTCAGCTAGCATTTATCTTCAATAATGCCTTTCTCAGCACTTGTAGAATAAAGGAGATAGATGGCAAATCACCATGTTAGTTTTAGACATCCATGGAGAATAGAGATCTATGCATTTGTCATAGTGCCGGGAAAGTCAGAAGTTTAATGAAATTGTCAAAATATATCAAAATTTATGGTAGAACTTTAAAAACTTTACTTATTTATTCATTGTGTGTGTGTGTGAGAGAGAGAGAGAGAGAGAGAGAGAAGAGAAACTGTGTGCCCCTATGGAGAACTAAGGGTGACTGGAGGAATCATCCTGGATTACTTCTACCTCCTTCTTTAGTTTGGTTCTGGGATTTCCCAGATTCTGTCCTCCAAGGCTGGAAGTTCAGACTCCCTGGCCTTTTTACATGGTACCTGGGATCTAAACTCAAGACCTGCTTGCAAGGCAGAGTCTTAACCCCTTAGCCATCTCTCCAACCTTATAGTAGAATTATTAAATTAAATATTTGAATATGTCCTGGAAATAATTATGCTGTTTGAAAATGTTTGAAAATGTCTTCGAACATGGTTCTTGCTTACAAATTCAACACTTTTAAGGTTTCTCATCTAAATCATTTTGATTTAGCTTATGATAAGTATTTTCTTGAGAACTTTTCTTGGCCTACACCACTGTTATTGTAAGTTTTCCTCTTATCTATATTGCATTCACAATTATAATCATTACAGGATATATCACTATATGTTTTAATGCCATTTAATTTGGGATCTTCATTCTAGAAGAGTCAAATCCCTCTGAAGGAAGAACTAATGTTTTATTCTTTGTATATACATTCAGTGACTGCAGAAAACATTTGAAAAATATTTGGCGCTTGGTTCAAGACTGAATACTGTATCTTACAGGCAGGGAAGAGTTTCAAGTGAAGTGATTAAAGAGTTTTGTTATGAATAGATAAAGCAAACAAAACTTGTGTAATCAGACTGAGATCCATATATGAAAAGATTTGATTTTTTAGTTAATGGAATATAGAAGAATTTTTTAATTCATGACTTTTAATATTTTCAAATTTTTTTCACATTTAGAAAATGGATATCTAAATGGATGAAAAAACATCAAAAATTGAGTAAATATGAGAATATTACATAAGTGATGTAATGCTCTTGCAATGAGTATAAATTTCCATATCCCATTAGAAATAAAAGAGGATATAATTATTACAGGAAAAATAAAACAGTCTAACAAGTAAGAAAGACTTTGTTCGAAGAAAACTTTGCATTGACACAACTATAAGTTTTAGAAAAATTAATTCTACAAAGCCCCAAATACTGTATTGAATTGGCAATATTATTAATATTCTTAAGTGACATTATTTTCTTCTTCATCACGTTGCTGGAGATTGAACCAGTGACCTCCCAAATGCTAAGCATCATTAACTAAATCATTATTCCCATGGAATCAGTTGGAATTGTTACAAAGTAATAGTAGAGGGTTTTAAAAGTGGACAAGAAGTATAAACTAAAGAGTGCATAAGAGATACCATGTTGGGGCTGGAGAGGTGGCTCAGTGGTTAAGCCTCTGCCTTGCAGGCAGAAGGTCCTGAATTCGGACCCTAGACACCACGTATAGACCCCCAGGCAGAAGCGGGGGTGGCCAGTGTTTCTGGTCCTGGTAGGGCGGAGCCTACGAATCCCGGGGCAGAGTAAACAAGGAGGAGGTGGAGGCGTCCATTGTGGTTCCTGAATTCGTCCGTGGTTATACACGCACATATACATGCGCACACACACACATACATGCGCACAATTGAATAAATAATAAAAAAATTAAAAAAAAGAGATACCATGCTCAAGACCAAGATAAAAAAACATAGATACTGTCTGAGCAAAAAGGTTTCCACAAAGTCTTGCTTTTTGTTTATTCAGTGAGAGATATGAACATTATATTTTTCAAAGAGAAATGTGTCTCAAAAACATTTACAAGTATTTTAGATGCTCACTATATTATACTTAATGACAAAAAATAAAAATGTTCACAATTATACTATATCTGAGTTCCAGGCTTCCTTTGAGAGAAAAGTATCTTTTCCCTGTCATTATTATAAGTTGAGAAAATATCAAAATTCGATGATTCTAAAATAACTGTCTTTTTATCTCCTGGTACTTGAAATTATTATTGCTCAGATTAATGGGACATCTTCTTTATTGTTAATTCTGTGTATTCATTTTCATGACTCCCTAGATAAAAAAACATAAATTTTCTATTCCAAAGTACTATAAAAGCAATGAAACATGTCTTGAATCTTCAGGAAAGTAAGTTTTATCTGATGCTTTGGCAATAATATGTAATCCGTTAGACAGGCCTAAAACAAAACATGTAGAAGAGTGTAATCAATCACAGAAAAATTAACCCTCTAAAGTAAAGGGCTATTTCTGAGCAGGACCTGTATGCCATTGGTTAAACTCTGCAGCCACTGTGAGAAATTTTGATGTATCAGGTTAAGTGAAGATCTTCCCACAAATATTTATGAGCATTAGGTATCCTGAGAGTTTTCAACAGAAAAC
Source organism: Typhlomys cinereus (assembly GCA_023101885.1). NCBI lineage: Eukaryota > Metazoa > Chordata > Mammalia > Rodentia > Platacanthomyidae > Typhlomys > Typhlomys cinereus. The sequence goes on from JALPQD010000054.1 coordinate 1,912,843, forward strand.
AATTCCTTTATACTGTTTTCCAGCAAAATATAAATCTACTGCATATGTGATACCCAAAATAATTAGTATGACAAAGAGAGGCCATTAAAATGACAAGGCAATGGCATTGTGTTTTATAGTCAGATAGTAGCACAAAAATTTGGCTGTACAGACAATAAAATTAAATCTACTTTGCTTGTGTCTGTATGCATATATATATACATGATAAACTTTCACTGACAATTTTCAGTAGTTTCTATTTAGTCAGTATAGAATGTAGAAGATTCTTATACTGATGAGTGCAATTAATAGGATGGAAATGTAAATTTTAAGGAGATTTTTATATATGTAAAAATTGTTCTGCACTACAAATTCTGAGAATAACTGAGTTTGTCAAGGAAGACTGCAAAATCATTGATAATACTGATAATTTAGTTCAAGTGGGATTAGAAATCCAAGGAATTCTTTGACTAAAATATATTCAAAAGATTTTTTGTCCAGAAGTAATGAGAGATGGATAAAGTACATGGAATATGCCCAGTAGTTTCTATCCATCTACTTATTAATGTATATGACAGATATCATAACTAATGTGAAATGTATGAAATTAGAACAGTTCATCTAGACAAAAGTTATAGAGTTTGAAAGAATATTTAATTCTATCCAAATTATACATTTTCAGAGAAAGACTATGAATGACATGGATTAAAGTTTATTTTCATTTTGTAAGGAAAGAGCACATTTCCTTAATAATGAGAGGCTAATAAGAATGACCTAAAATCAAGAGGGGAGCTGGAGAAGTTTTAAAATTGTCAACACATCAGTGTCTACCCTGACTCAGCATTATTAGCAGCATTTCAATGCCTTTGAAATACTACTTCAGGCTGCTAATCTGAAGACACAGTCATCTGTCCCTGCTCTAATACAACTTTTTAAGTATCATTATTCTTCTCTTTATACATTTGATTTTGGAAAAAGTAAGAAAAACATGATTTCTCTAATTTCCCACATATTTTTTCATGACTACATGAAATTAACCTGCCCCTATGATTCTATGCCTGTGTTTTCCACGTTGCAACAAATACATTTTATCTTCATTAGACATGTGATTCATGATGGTATTTTTTAAAAAAATATTTTTGATTTCATGTTTGTGAGTGGGGAGGGAGGATATGATTGTGTGTGTGTGTTTGTATGTGTGTGTGAGTCATCTCCATGACCCACATGAGGGCTTTCTTTCTTGTAATGGTATTCTAGTAACAATCTCTTTATTTTAATCAATGCTATAAAATATTTACATCAAATGAATAGAGATTATGTTGAATAAATGCAAATTAATTCTTTCATAAAGGGCTGTACTTCACCTGGTTTCTACATAGATCTGTGTGTAAACGTTTTGTTAAATGCTTAGCATAACAAAAACTGATTTGTTGGGCCGGCTCAAGCAAGATGGCACTAGGAGGAAGTGAACAAGGTGTAGCCAAGCACATGGGGCCTAAGATGGTGCTGGGAGCTAGTGTGCAGGGCATAACCCTGTTTGCATCACAGCGATCCCTGATTGGTTCATAAGAGTTCCTTAATGCTGACCCTAGCCCATGAAGCCTGCGTGCTGTGCTGACCTTTAATATGATTGGCTGCCCGATTCTGTGCCTTGCAGTTTTTGCCTTTATAAACTGCTGCGCTGCACACAATAAAGTGAGTTCATGCTTTGACTTAACTCCCTGCCATGCCTGATTATCAACGCGGCCTGGGAGGCAGAGGGGCAGGCAGCCCTCTCACCTTTCTCCTTCCTGGCGGCAAGAGTCAACCCCCCTTCCCCACTGATTAATTACATGTAATAGAAATATTATTTAATACTAACTAGAACAAACACTATCAAATGTTTGCATATTTTTTTCTTTATGAACTTTTAATGGAAGTAGTATTTATATTATAATATTTATATTACATATGAGCAATTTATAGAAAAATAAGACATTCAGATTTCCTGAGGTCAGATGAAGCAGAATGTCAAGGGGAGATTTGTCTCCTGGACTTTTTTCTTCACTAAGTTTAGCTTTTATTTTTTCTTTCTGGTAATTCAGAAAACCATGCACTTTTTATAATACAAAATAAATAAAAAAAACCCTTTGTCCACAAAATCAACTGTTTAGGAACAAGCTAGTGTTGCATGAAGATTAATAATTCTGGCTTGGAGGAAAAACTGCCAAACCCCAACACTTAGTTCCATGTTTCAGAATAGAAACTTTATACCTTTCCTCATTCTCTTCTCTGGAATAAAAAGACTACCTGAATTAAATAGACAAAATATGATCTCATTTTGGTGGCTGGGCCTAAACTCTAACCAATAGATCATGTTAAACAGTTTTAAGTGCTCTAGATAAAAGAAACAAATTAATCTATAAGAGCATTGACCAAATAACCTACAGACCTCAGCATAAGCATGGGAGGGAGAAGACTTTGCAGGGTGAAGAGTTAGTCTAGTAAAGCTAACATGTACCTGCTGTGAGGCAAAATGTAGGACCTTGACTTTGACCATAGAAAAAGAGGGCAAGACTTCATATCAGACAAGAATAAATTCTCCAGGATTTAGTGAACAATGGATGACCCTCAACCAATCCATTTCAGAAAGGTATTCAATCAAGACCTGACCTCTCCCTGGAGCCCAGCATAAGAGGAAACTTTGAGGTTAAGATAAAATGGAGAGATAGATAAATGCAAGTAGCTGAAGCTCTCTAGATAATAGACCTTCCATACCCAGTTATAGCTACATCAATTTATTTTCCTGTCTCCTCAGTTTTAGAAACAGCATTATATAAACCAAAAGTAAAGAAAACAAAAAGACAACATATAAAAACAAAAATAAGTTAAGCAAGCTAGAGCTGGAAATAAGTGACTTTCATTCTTTAAGCTTAAATGTCTTTCCATGACTAAGGCAGATTAAAATCTATTGCTTTGCACATTACCATATGAAATATATTTTATCCTCTTGCTTTCAATAAATATAATGATATATCTATGTATTTAATAAAACAATGAAAGTTGCATTAATAAGGTAATTATTAGAAACTGGATTTACATGCATTCATTGTGAAACCACAGAAAAAATTCACTAATAACCCTTTATTTTGACATAAGTGAAAAAATTATCAAGACATATATATTCTGTAGTTGTGAACTATTTCTAACCTTGTCAGAACCTCCTTGTGAAAACTATAACATTTTGCTGTTTATAATATTCAAAATATTTAATAGATAGCACCATGATATTAATGTATGACTAGCATATTTATAAAATCACCACATTTTCTACTTAGCTATACTTAAAAGGTTTAATGGCTAGGTTTATTTATAAAACAGGTAGTCAATTTTTTCTTTTTCTGGATTACATTATTTATAAAAGTACCATCATTTGGGGATATATTTATTAGTGTAGCATGGCACACAATTGAATCTTGAAGTCCATAGGAAATTGGTTTCTCTATGGACATAAACATCCATGCATGTTCTAGGCATTCACATAAAATTGCCTATGGTCTACATGTAATACACATGCATCTTCATATGCCGAATATTTTAATGACTTCTACGTTTCTAACAATATTTAGCAAGATATAAATGCTACTTCTAAATATACAGCATTATATAGAGAATATAGCAAGAAAGCAATATATACATATCCTTTGATTTAATGAGGTTCATTCATTAGATAATTATGAAATCAAGAGGGAGAAGAGGGCAACAAAAAAGGTTTGCATGTTGGAAAGTGACCTGCTGAGCAAAAGTTCTTCCACACTTATGTGAGGATTGGCTGTTTTCCACACATATACTCACTCCATACAAATGTTTGATGTTGTTGGCCCCATCGAAAAATGAATAATAGCTTGAATTATATATCTTCATGAGGGCATCTTTCTTTCTCTCTCTCCTCTCTCTCTCTCTCTGTTTTTCCTTGCCTGTGTCTGTGTGGGTCCAAGGACAAAAGAAGAAATTTTATGCAATAATTCTCCCTAATCTATCTATAATGGACTCTACCTATCCAAGAAATGAATGTGTTCATTCATTCCATTTGTTGTTCAACACACATACATCAAAAAAAATCTGTACTATACTTTCCCAGCTAGAATGAAATGCAAAATATGTTGGCTAGAGACTCTTGAGTGTGTGTGTGCTGTATGCACTCATGTCCAAATTCATGTGTTAAAGCCAGAAGTTCACAATAGCTATCTTCCTCTATTAATTGAAGGCCACTCTGTAGAAAGACTTCCCTGCACTGGGACTGTAAGTACATATTATTGTGTTCCCAACTTTTTTATATGAATATTAGGAATCTGAAATCAGGTCCTCATGCTTGAACTGCAAGTATTTTATTGATTTAACAATTTAGCTAGCAGACAAATAACCTTATTCATTAGAAATATACTATCAAACAGTTTGGGTACTTACTGTAATTATTATGTATCATTTACAATGCTTAACACAAATATTGTAGTTCAGTCTTTCATATTCACTACATGGTCTATTTTGCCTGTATGTTGTATAAATGCACAGCAAAAGTACTTATTTGAATAAAGGGGTTTCATTCTTTCTTATGATTTTTTGATTATAGTTCCTAGTAGACTTTGGGAAGAGAGGTTATTCCAACACCAGGAGCCAAGAGAACTAGCCACATGATATCCACAGGGAGAGCTGAGAGAGGGGCAAACCTAACTTGCTAGACAGCAAGTCTGTCCAAGTGTGATGAAGAATGCCAAAGTGCTGAACCAGCTCTTCAACCTTATCCACATATCCAGGGAATGGCCCTTCCCCATTATGGGCTAGGTTTTCCCATATTAATCAGACAAAAAGTACAATCCTCTGTGCTTACTCAAGGCTGACCTTAATAATTAATTATTCACAAATGTGTTTTGAACGCAGCCTTCATTTGTCCAATTGGCACCTGTATATCTAACTAACACAGTTCACTTGTTACTATATCAACAACCTAACCAGTCTCAAAATAATCATTCTTTGCTTGCCTATGTTCAGAATCACCTGTTTGTTTCAATGATGAATTAATGCTGTAATAGGAGGTAAATCCATCACTCACATGTTAACTCCATTACTCTCTTAAATTTTTACAGTTCAAAACAGTGTTATCAAAGATGTTTGGTGATTCTTTACATATCTTACCTTTATCATCATAGTCCTGTATTTGACCTAAACGCAATAATTTTGTGCTGTTAAATTCTGTGTCAGGTAACAACACATGCGTCTATATGGAGCACAGAGATAAATTCATTCTTCAGTGACACCTTGTTTAACAAATGATTTTAAGATTTTTGTGCGAAAGGATACATTAGGATGCATCAGCAATTGTTGCTATGGAAATTCAGTCTCCTTTTGGAATGTATTCACATTTTTTTCACAGTTCCTCTACATGATTTTTTTTTAAATAATAGTCAATCATGGATTGTTAAAGTATTAGAAATTGGTTTAAGGATTTGTAAATGTTGAAAGACTAGCCATGTGTTTATAGCTGTGTTAGGAAAAAGAAATGGATGAGAGACATAAATTTTATAATAGTAATCCTAAATCAGTTAAATATCAAGTTATTTTCTGAGAATAATTAAACAACATCACTTAGAAGGCTGAATATTCGTCTCTTTATTTTTAATTTAAATTATTTATCATTATAATGTACTTTTCATTGCTACTCCCTCTGTTACCACATCTCCTTTTCCTTCCTGACAAGCTTCCCTTGGAGCCCAATGTTCCTTCTTGTGTATGTGCCAAGCTGACTCCAACAGGGATGTCTGTTTTTTTCATGTACCTGTGCATCTGTTGCAGCATGTACAATATTTCAGGACAGGTATTACTGATGTCTGGGAGACCCCCTTGTTAAACTCATATATTGTCAAAATATGTACTTTTTAATTTTTTCATGTTATTGATATTTTTATTTATTGAGGAATTTTACTTTTTAATATTATCCTATCATATAAAGTATATGTAAATCTGGAATCAAACTGATTGCATCCCTGAAAATTCATATGAGGTATGACTAAATTTGTGTCCACCCAGAAAGTCTAGATTTTACCTTATTTTTCAATAAGATGTTTATAAAAATAATCATATTAAAGTGTGACCAAATTTAACTAAAGAGTCACATATGTTCAATGACTAATAACCCTATATACAGTGAAATTTGAAGGCATAGGAATACACAGAGAGAATGTGCCTCCATATGTCCTAACTCTCTACAAAACAGAACCAATAAGCTGAATATGTGGCATGTGAACAGTTAATTGGTTTACACAATAGGAATAGTCCAGCAATAGCAATCTTAACTGGAGAGGCTGAGAATCTGGTAGCTCCTCGGTACATGTTGCTGGATTCTTCTGCATTACCAATCTGGTGATGAAGGCCTGAGGATCCCTGGAGAACTGTTAGTTATTGGTCCACATCCAAAGGCTGCAAAGCAGAACCTTTGTTCTGAGGTCAGGGAGGATTACAGAAATAACAATGAAAAAGATGTGCTTATAGCCAAAAAACAAAAGCAAGCAGGCAAAGTAGTCCTTTAGACTCTTTTCTTTTAATTTGGCTGCTGTCGGAAGATGCCATCCACTCCGTGGGAAGATTTTCCTTTTTGGTATAATCCTTTCAGGAAGTAGTCTTGTAGACCCTTCTGAGTTATGTCTCTCAGTTGATTTCAAATCCAATGTAGTGGACAAGACATTGTCCATGTGAAGTTTTGAGCAAATCTGGATTAACACAGCCACAAACTTAAAAGTTCAAAGGAGATCAAGTTGCTACCAGATGTTAGGAATGTACAAGAAAGGAACATTTCTTTAATCTTTGTAAATAAGGTTTTGTTGAAGCTGTGTTTTATATTTCTGGTTTTGAAAACTTGTGAGACAATAATTGCCTGTATTAAGCCACACAATATATTTTAATTTGTTGGAGAATGGAAAGGAAGTAGCACCCAACGTTGATTAAAATGCTTCTGAGCATGCAATTATGTTATCTATGGTCATAAACAGTGTGAAAAGTGTTTACTAAAAACAAAAACAGTCTCGTAAAAAGTAGAATTGGCTCAAATTATAGAACACAGTTAAGAGACATAGATAGCCCAGTGCGTGGGCTTGTGACATATATTAGGACCTTTCTTAGTTGTTGTTACACATTATCGAACTGAGCCTGAGTAATAAAGAAATTTTCTGATATTTCTGTAATATTTTTCATGCTGTATGTATTCAGAGTTACTTGACTTGGTGGCTCAGTGGTATCAGTGGGTGTTCAACTACTCTAAATTTCTATTGGATTTTATTATCATAGAATTGTACAGTGGGCAAATGTTTGCTAGTATTATGTTCTCACTAGTGATGTTTATAGAAAAGATAGAAAGCTTGTGCTTTTCTACTTGTGTGTGTATATATATATATATATGTATTTTTTTAATTTCAGAAGAAATATTTCAGAATCCTTCCAGAATGATTAATCCTTCATGTCTTTCTGCAACATTAACTATCTCTTGATCCCTTGATAGTTGTAAGTCATAAATAGAACATGGTTGATGTCATACTTAGGCAGAGGTGTCAGCTTGACAGTTAAAGGTTTGAGTACGGGCACATTTGTAGGGAATTAATGTTTGAGTTAAGCCCAGAGCAAACCCGCAAGAGATTGTCTAGCTGATGGGCATGATCCCGCCCATGGTGGGTGGGACTAGGCCCTGGGATAAAATACAGAGAGTTGATTGAGAAAGTCAGCATCCTTGTGTACACTTAGCCAGACACTCTCTCTCAGCCATTATGTATGTATGGTGTTGGTATTGATACATGCTCTCCTGTCAAGCTGGACTACAGACTGTAATCAGACTATTGTAAGAAAGAAAACTCTTTGTTCCCTTAAGCCTTTTGATGGTCATTTATAAGTAACCATGCAGGCAAATTGCAACAGTTGAGTAATAGGGAAAATAAAATCATGTTCCCCATAAAATACAGACTTGCTGAGGTAAATAGAGGTTTATTAAGGAGTGTACATTTTCAGAACAGCTCAAAGCAGGATATGTGAAATTTGGCTGATGAAGATTGGAAACTAGCATATAACCCTCTTTAATCTGTGAGGAAGCTTGATTTGTATAGTGATCTTTTAGAAGTTACCCACAGAGACTTAGGATGTGGCCTGTAAAGTCTTGATATCACAAAGAGTAGGCTGCATCTGGGTTGTAGTGCCATCTTTGCTTGAGGCTAGTTTCCCCTCTCATGAAGTCTTCTAGAGACAACATTACAGAAGGCTGGTGAGAGGTCAGTGTGGGCCCCCAGGGTGCACACTGGGTGATGTTTCATAGCATCCTTTTTGGGTGACATCAAACTTGTTCAACTGCACTCTGAGAAAGTACAACCACCTCTCTACCTTTTCCATTTCCTCTTTTTCTATCTTTTTTCTCATCTTTATTTTCACTCCAGAGGTTATATCTAGAGAATTCAGAGCTTCCTGGCTTAGACATAAGATAGTATTGCAGAGAAACAAAAGGAAACTTAAAAAATAACCAGTACTTTTTACTTTTTGACATATAAGTTGACATTAAGAAAAAAAAACAACTATTGACAGACAACTTGGTTTTACTTTTCAAGACTCAGGATTTTGTTTTACAAGATTGGCCCCTAAAGAATCATAGTTTATATTACAAAGAGGCAGACTTTTTCCTACCTACTCCGAGATAATGTAGATTCCACAGACCAAAAGAAAATAAAGGTCTGGAGGGCAATGAACCAATAAGAATCTGAGGTGCTCCCTTACCGGGATGAAAGACAGACTGCTGTCTCTTTCTTGTGTATTAGCATGAGTGTGGTGATGCATCATTCAAGAAACAGGGAAAGCATCCACTGCTTTCCTCTGAGTCAACAGTATGCACCGGCTGTTAATATTTTGTCTGTTGGCAAATACTTTGATACTTGATGTATTTAGGCTATGAAGCTAGAGGCAGCTTCACGCAGGTCTTTAGTGTTTGATGAGTTCCTCTTGCACAAGCAACCAGTTTGGGTCTCATCTTAGTGGCAATTTCTACTACTCTCCACTTATTTCTATTGTCCTGAATCTTGTAAGCAGAGCACACACTTACCTAAGAAAGCTACATAAAGTAAGTATATTATCTATGGGTGGGGCAGCAAGATAGTCAGAACCTATGCCTCATAGTGAGTCAGTTATCTATGGTTCAAAAAATCTGCCAAAATAGGTGGAATTCTGAATGCATAGGCCCCATATGTACAGATGCTCTGGGAGTGGTGTGGAAGTGTAGAGCAGCTGATCTTAGGCAAAGGGAAACATCTGATGTTAGGACAGAAATGGAGCCTATTCTGCTCCGCATAGTTTCTTCCTAATTTCAGATCATTTCTTTCAGTTCATCCAATTTTACTTTTCAATCACAATTAAGAAATGGGGTATAAAGAACTGAGGTAGCCCAAAACCATCCTGAAAACTGTCCATGCACAAAGGATGATAAGGATTTTAATGTGATTGTAAAATCAGGCAAACAGATATGGGTGGATGTTGAATCTTTAACAACGTGATACTGCAGTAGATAAATCATAGATGATTGAGCGGTGAACCATTTGGGAATGGTAATGCCTCAGAACTGTCAGTGCTGGAAATATGACCATGTCCAGTGGGAATTCAGAATGCAACTTAATGGGGACACACAATGACCAAGCTCAAATATCTTTCCTCAAAGGCAGGCAAATAAACACATCTTTCAGCACTTAAATGGAATTTATGTGAAGGGGGTGAAAAAGGGAAAGATAAAGTTGTGAGTGATGGAAGAAAATACAGAAGAAATATAATTTAAGAATCCCTGACCTGGCTGTAATCTCCTAATATTTCCTGGGCTGTGCTACTACTCTTCAAAATGATAGATCAAGGCAAGGGTGAAGTTAAAGTATTATCAATATAAGACAACTTTATCTATTGCAAACTTGAATAAACATTGAAAATGTCCTGGCTTCGGTAAGCTAAAATAAAGTGAATAAAATAACAAAAGTTAAAAAAACCTAGGACAAGAAGAAAACAAAGAAATCAGATTTAAGAGAATAAATAACCAAGGAGCAGTAAGACCTTGATTCTTTAGGATTAAAATGAAGTGTTGGTACTAAGCATGGAGTCAGGTAGCAAGGAAGTCCCCTGATTTCTGTGAGAGGGCATTTTCAGCCCCCCACAGAGCCTAAGCATAAGCCTAAGCATCATGCCTAGTTAAGATAATGCCTGTCTCATCATTGTCAAAAGCAAATTCTTTGAAGAATTAAAACATACTGTCTCATTCTGCATTTCTTTTCAGTGACTGATAGGTTTCCTTTAATGTATTCTTTGAAAACTATTTCATTTAAGGTCTTAGCTATAGAGTTCAGTGGCATAGTGCTAAAGAGAGTAATATCGGTACAAATGAATATTATATATGGACCCATTTTTGCCTGGTAGAAATAATGAGTTTAAGTATTGCGTGCATTAGTCCTGTGTATTATTGAACTGCTTTGTCTCTGCAGTGGTTAGTCTGTCTGCTGATGTTGCAGGGTTTCTCGTCCATGGAGTTCTTGTGTTCCCTGTAGTCAAAGAGTGACACCAGAACATGTTGACAAGTTAACACAGGAATTTTATTGAAAATGAGAGTAAAGGGAAGAAACTCATGGATGTTTTGCCCAAGGGAGGCAAGTAGAAAGTCAGAGTCTAATGTAGAAGAGCAAAGGAGATAGCTTAAGATCAGAAAGAATAGGAAGACAGTTGCCGTGAGCACATGACTAGGAGAGAGCAGAATTGCCTTGGCTAGACCACATGGGGGAGAGATGGTGATGGGGGGAGCCACAATCTTTTATAGTCCATGAGTCCATGATTGTCTCAGAGATACTAGGGAAGTGAGGTAAAGACTTGAGGCATTGTGGACATGGATGCCACAGGACTAGACATTCCTAACTGCACTAGCTATCCAAAAAATTCAATTATTGCCTCACTGTGAGTCATCATTCAAATTCAATTTTTAGAAAGAAAGGGAGATTTATTTGGCTTACAGTTTTAAATGGGAGATACAATCCATTTATGGCAGGAAAGGTATGGCTGACTAGCAGAAGCTGGAGGCAACTTAGGTGATGTCCATCATGGAGGCTAGAGAGAGCAAACTGGAGAGCTGAGTGGGGAGGGAGGTGGGAAAGTAACCAACCTCAAGCCTTACTCTCCCTGACATGCCTTCCTCCAACAAGGGTCCACATCTCAGTGGTGCCATGACCTTCCCAAATATCAACCAGGGATTCAAACAAAAAGTCTATGGGAGATAAGTAATATTCAAACAGCTTCTATTAACAAATTAAAGTCAGTACTTCTTTGTACATGTGGTTGGATATTCTGTGTACTCCCTTCAAATGAATTTCAATATATTAATTGTCTTTTCACTTGTTAGTTAATATAAATTACTGACATATGTTTATTTAATGCTTGTATAAGTATCATAACTTTGAAAATGATACCTTATTCTCTCTCATGTTAATTTAAGCAGGAAAAATCCTCCCAGCAGATTGAAAGCTCTAGCAATGCTTTGCCCACTAAAAGCCCAATAAGGACTTAAGTCAACTCCTTTCTGTTTTTTTATTTCACCAACACCCTGAAATATTTTTTCTAGGGAACTAACAACAGCTCTGTTTTGCCTGTTTTGAGGTAATCGAGCAGTTATTTAAGTGTTTTTCAGACAAGCTGCTCGTATCTAAATGTTTCTGTCAAGCTTTCTTTCCCACTATTGTGTCTTAATACATAAGAGACATTTGCTTGTTGATCGCATTCAGCCAACATAGTGTTAAGAATGTAAAACCTGAATCATGCAGCAAAGCTGGTCAATATGAACGAGGCTCAGTAAACTGAAGTTAAGACATGATTTATAATGACTATCTCATGCAATATTTGGGAACAATTATAATAAAAGAGTCTTTTGCTGTCTCTAAATGTTCTAGTTTTCTGTATATGAAATGGAACTGGGGGAAAAACAACTAATGGGAGAAAATATTTATTTGGGTTCACTACTCTAGAGATTTGAATCCATGGTCACTAATGCTGTGTTGTGCTCACACCACCACGAGGGATTACAATGGGATGATACATTAGAGAATTCTCACCTTTTATGTCTGCCAAGAACTAAAAAGCAAAGGAGTGGCTTGGTTTCCAATATTGCCTCCAAGAGATGTCCTGATGACTTAACTTCTTCAAGTCTTTAGCACAATTAAAAGCTCACCCAAAACACCAAAATCTAAACTTAAATGACCCAGTATATTCTTACCTGCTATGTCTTGCAATCTGGAGCATTCCTGCTGAGTTAAGTGTATTTTCAATTTCAAGGTAAAAAGAAGTGATACCTGTTTTCTGTGAAACTGAATTATTGCCTGAGCTGTTCTTGTGATTCAGGAGACACTGTTGTATACTGAAGCTTGGTGCCCTTAACACTGAAGTGTGAGAAAAGCTCCCAGCCTTTCATCCAGCTTTAGTCCCCAAGGTTTCCTCTGTATGTTCTTATCTGTCTTAAGTTCTTTAGGGGCATGTTGCTATGTCAGTCATTATGTATGGTAAAGACAAGTCTCTCACTGTTGTGAGTTCCTAGATACAGCAGTCTTGCAACAGTGAACCGTTTCATCCTCAGGTTCTACTGCCCTCTCTTTTGTGATGGAGAGAGGTTAGGTTGATCTGACTCTGGGTTACCCTTGCTGAGTTGCTGGTTGTTGTCCTCTTCACTACTCTTCTACTGTCCTAGGCTCCATCCTGCCAGGTTGTTGATTCTCTACCTTTCTTGTAGAAGACTTCAAGGCTGGATGTTCAGTGTTCTTCCAATCTATGGAAATGAAAACAGCTATTTACAGAGCAGCTTGGTGTACTGTCTTCCTACCTATAGTTTAATTGGCTGTTTTATCCTATTGATCTATTTCTTGTCCTTAACAGTGAGTTGACCTGAAGAGAGGTAACTTAGTATGCTGCAGAGGTCTGAACTCCCACAAGCCAGAGGAAACCCTGGGGCCCATAGAAACATACACACAGTAGTGTGGAAGGAAATGGGAAGAATTGATAGAGGCAAGAGAGGGGGTGGGAGAGTGAGGGGATGAAGAGAAGCAGAGATAATACTGAATATGCTTGTAAAAGTAGATTTTTTTTATAAAAGATATGTCACAGTATTCCCTTTGGTCACTAAGATTGCTACAGCTTGTAACTGATGCTATTCACTGGCCTTACTCTGACTTCTTTTCCCTGGTGCCAGAGGCAAGGTTGCCTTTGTTGGGCCTGCCAAAACCTACAAGTTGCCTGAAATCTTCATCTATGCTTGGATCAGCAAATACAGCTGTATCACTCAGAAGGGCACCTTGTGAGATTCTTATAAGCTTCCAACAACAAGGTCAAATTTGGTAGGCTTCTAGTCATGCCGATATGCCACTAGATTTGAAAATTTTAGCTAATATTTATACCACCAGTCTGTGGAATCACTGTTCAATAGAAACAGCCTGGGTAAATAAAGGGCTCAGATCTCTTTTCTAAGTTTCCACATGTTGATTAATTTTATCACAAAGTAATGGTAAACATTTGAGAAGGTGTGCTTAATCCAATTTAAATAATTTACAATGTGTGTGTGTGTGTGTGTGTGTGTGCGTGCGTGTGTGTGCGTGTGTGTATTAAAGGATCACAGAGTCTAAGAGTAGAATTTTGTACTTTCATGTAGTTGTGGATCAGTATATAGGCAAGTATTTTGTAAGGTAGGTGTGGAGTTAATGATGAAATGTTCATTCAACATTCCAAGGGATTTGAAGGCTTTATGTTTTGGTTAAGCTGCTAATATGAATATATTTATAGAATTTCTAGATTAGAATATATATGATCTTGTGGATTTATTTGTTTTATTTATTTAACCTGGTTTGTTAAACTGTCTACCCACAAATAAGAAATAATGGATCTTCTTTTTTTATTTGCCTGTGTGGAGGTAAAATAATTGCAACTGTAGTGCTAATCATGATATTAATAGTGTTTCTTTTGATAATACCTTAGAGTTATTTAATTCAAGTAAATTCAGTAGAATGTCCAAAAAGTACAACCCGGCATTACCTTTTGAATGGATTAGCCTACCGATTGCTTAGCTCTTCATATATTAATGCTGCCTCTGATAGATGGATTCACTAAAATATTTACCTAAATTTTTAAAAAAATAATACATGTAATTACTTGGATACTAGTGTTTATAAACACAGTGTAAAGGTACTATTAAGGTGCCTGATTAAGGACAAGGATGTTTTCTTCCTACAGTAAGCTTATTTTCTGATATTTTAATAAAATATAAACTCTGAATATGACAATGCTCATGTCTTAAGTTTTGATCACCCTATATCTAAGTTTTGTTATGGATGTAAATTGTGATTTTTAATATTCTACCTGCAAAAATATGTGATAACACAAGCAAAGTTAGCAAAAAATTGAAAATGAAAGTTGTCAAAATTAAAACTGGTTACTTTTCAGTTTTACTTGTGTTTCAAATCATTATTGATGTGTGTTCCTTTAGTTTAGTAAATACGTTGTTTTTATTTATAGACAGAATTCCTTTTTGGGGTCAAAAACAAATCCAATGGTGAGCCTTTCCATCTTTAAGTTTGTACAATTTTACTGCCCCCTCTTCCACAAGGTTCCCATAAGCCATATGCTGGGGAGAGAATAGGATGATCTGATTCTGAGTAAGCATTTCCGGGTCCTGGTAATCTGCATTATGGCTGGCTATTGCTGTCTACTTCACTGTTCTTCTACTGGCCTTTGCTCCATCCTGTCCAGTAATTGAGATTCTCTATATCTCTTGACAGGAAGTACATGAGAGATAGAAGGAACAAAGAGACTTAGAAAAAAAAAACTCAAAATGGTGGGAACAACCCCTATGTTAGTAATATGTCAAAAAAATGTCTTTTCAAGAAAGAAAAAGAATGAGCAGTCCCTGTGCAGAGGAGCATAGAATGAGGAAAACAGGAAACAATAAAATAAAATAAAAGCCTTGAGCTGATTCACTTAGAACCCAAAGGTACAATTATACTAGAAGTAGCAAGAATGTGGCACTCCTTGATAAAATGCTGGTCAGAGAGGTCTTAAATGCCCCCAAGCATTATAGGCTTTTGCCTATAATGATGGCTCTCCAAAAATCATCTGTAACACCCCATTACTGAAGATGCAACACAAATTGAATACGGTACATGGGCAAAATGTGTCAGCTGGAATTGCTGTGAGGATTTTCTTCTTGCTGAATATCTTATACAGTACCAAGGAATATTGTAGAAGCTGCTTGGGGAGAGACATAATCACAAACCCCATCGAATAAGATCTATAAGTTGCAATATGGATCACCATGGCATTAGGTGACCACCAGTGTAATAGTGGCATGAGTACTAAAGAGACAACCAACAGCTTTCTGATTGAATTCAAGACTTGCTTGTCATAATGGTACCTGTCTCTGTTACAGTAAACTAGAACAAGAACCTAAAGAGGGAAGGAAA